>BLBF01000005.1:21132807-21219871 GCA_015471245.1 Laticauda colubrina
TGTGTTAGGAAATTGTTTAGGTTTTCTTTTCCATGGGGCCAAATCACAAATGTGTCATCGATGTATCTTAGCCATAGTTTGGGTTTGTGGGTGGCATTAGCCAGGGCTCTGGATTCGAATTCTTCCATGAACAGGTTTGCAATGACGGGTGACAGTGGTGATCCCATAGGGGCTCCTTCAATTTGCTTGTATATTTGTCCTTTGTATATGAAATATGTGTTGGTTAGGCAGTGTTCTCTTAGTTCCATGAGGTCTTTAGCTGGTTGGTATTTATTTTTGATGATTTCAAGAGTTTCTTTTATTGGGACTTGAGTGAATAGTGAAACCACGTCGAAACTTATAAGCAGATCTTCTTGTTCTACGTGTAGATCTTTGATCATTTCTAAGAAGTGGTATGAGTTTTGTACATATGAAGCTGCGGTTTCAGCATGGGGCTGTAGTTGTTTTGCTCAGTATTTAGCTAGGTTTTGTAATGGTGCTCCTATGGAGCTGACTATGGGTGTGAGAGGTATGTCTTCTTTGTGTACTTTTGGGAAGCCGTATAATTTGGGGCATCTAGAAGATTTTTCTCTTGGGATGATCGTCTGTTGGATTTCTTTGCTTATGTGGTTGGTTATAATTTTCTTCTTGGTTGATTTTTCTAGATATGTGCTTGGGTCTGTGTTTATAGGTTTGTATGTGGAGTCTTGGAGTAGTTCTGTCAATTTTGTTTCATAGTCTTTTCTGTCCATTACTACTGTGGCATTTCCTTTGTCTGCTGGGAGTATTATTATGCTGCTATCATTTTTCAGGGTTTGTAATGCTCTGAATTCATCTTTTTGCAAATTATTTTTTGGTGGTTTCGTTGTGCATAAGATGTGAGTAACCTGGTGTGTTATTCTGAGAAAACCTCAAAGGATCCTGAGGAACCCCAAAGACAAAATTGACCTGGAAAACCAAGGCATATACGAAATTCCCTGTACATCATGCCCGGCCACATACATTGGACAGACCAATAGAAGAATAAGTAGCTGCCTTGATGAACACAAAAATGCAGTAAAAAAGCTGGAACACACCTCCTCACTAGTCCAACACATGAAAACCACAGGTCACAACATCAACTTCAATGGCACTAAAACCCTAGCCACTATAGAAAACCCCAGCCACAGAATCATCAGGGAAGCCATAGAGATTGAAAAAAGACCTGACAGCATGAATAGAAGAGATGATTCCACCAGACTGTCAATCATTTGGAAGCCTGCACTCTCAAATAGAAATATCTCCATGCCACAAGCCAGGCAAACACCTGGGCAAAAACAGACTCCCTCTGATAGCTCCAACCCAAACACCCCCTCACAAGGCACCCAGGTGAAACCCAGCTTGCTAATGAAGAGGAGCTTGCTAATGAAGAGCAGCCGTCCCTTCACACGGAGCCAAGCTGCACTAAAAGCCTCCAACACAAGAACAGAGTGTTGCCAGCCAATCAAAGCCACAAAACAGACAGAAGAAACCAGGAACACCAATCAATCAAACTCCAAGTCCAATGAACACAGGTCCAGGCTCCCAGCCAATCAGAATGGACCAGCCTCAAATTTAAAACCAGGAGCTGTAAGACCCATATCCATACAGAAGCCTGATGTATATTTTGATATATATTCTGTTTAATTCACTAGAATCTAATCCCTTGTAACTTAATGTAGAATTGTGAAGTACAGAAAATTTACAGTGTGTTGAATAGACCCAACTCTGTAGCCATGAAATATAACAACTTTTCTCCAAAAGATTCTCATGATCTATGGATTCTCAAAGCTTTATATATTTTTAGACCTCATATTTAATGCAGGAGACAAAAGTATGCTATAGTGAGTCGCATGGGGAAGCAATATTAAATAATTTACCAAATCTCCTCCTCTGAGATCTGCTCGTTTGTTCCACTAAAATTTTAATATCTTCTTGGCTCTAACATGTCATTCTCTTAGAAATAACTAATCTATTGTTTGTGGATTAAATAAATAAGCCATTAAAGTCTGGCCCTTAAACTGTCTTTAGAATCGTTTCATTTTGCTCTCACTCACTCACTCTTTTTTCTTTTCTTTTCTTTTTCGAGAATATCAAAAAATTAACAATGGACAAAATGGCAACAACATCCTGACACTGGGGAAAGATACTGCATGTGCATATATTCATGGCAATGTAATATTTGTAGAAAGAGCTTTGAAACTTCAAAAGATGCTGAAATGATTTATAAGCAAATATTATAGTTTGTTTGCCTGCCTTTCTGAATGAAATATATATATAATGAAACCTAGCCAGCTGAGATCATTTTTTATTTAGTCACTGGTGTATAGCTGGCCACTCAGCACATGACTCCAGACATCAGATTCTTGAAATGTTGTTGCAAGAAGAGATGGTTCTGGGGAATGGATATTAAATTGCTTTGCACTCAAAAAGCAAGAATTTAACTAATCTCAAAAAGATTCCTATTAACTATTCTCATGGTATCATTTATCTGTCTTCTTAACTTTGTTTTGACAGTTTGGTTAGTGATTAGGAGGCTGGATGAGGAATGAAGAGGTCCAGAAGTGGTATTCAGCAGGTTCTGACCAGTTCTGGAGAACCAGTAGCAGAAATTTTGAGTCGTTCAGAGAACTGGCAAATACCACCTCTAAATGGCTCTGCCCCCATCTATTCTCTGCCCCCCAAGTCTCAGTTGATACGCTGGATCTTCTTTTGTTGCCTTGCATAGGAGAATGGATCTGGAAAGCAGGTGAGTGGGATGTGGAGGGAAATGGGATTTTGCAGTAACCTTCCCCCAGGAATAGGATGGGAATGGAGATTTTACAGTAACCTTCTCCTGCCACACCCACCAAGCCATGCCCACAGAACCAGTAGTAAAAAAAAATTGAATCCCACCACTGGGATTCATGACTTAATGAATGACTTAATTATGACTTAATTATGATTAAGTCATAATCATGAGTTAGCACAGAAGTCAACAATCAGTTGCCTTGACTGGATTTTTCAAAAACTAGTGGCAATAATTCAAGGGACAAGGAAATAAATGAATGCTGCTCCCATTTTTCTACAACAAATTACTTTTATTTTCATGTGGTATATAATAATCAAACTTTCTTTCCATTTGTGCCTTCCTATCATGTGTAGTTAGAAAAAATCCTACTTAATGTAAAGCAGATGAATGAAAAATGCAAAGTTTCATTTATCCATCAAAAAGTTACTGACCTTCTTTGAATGGATGGATAGATGATTTATTGTTAATTTTGAATTAAAAAAAATTCAATTCTGAATCAAGCCCCCCATCTTCTCTCTTTTGGAGGGGGAGGGTTAAATATACACCAAATAAATACCAAAATCTATATCTATACTGCTCTAATTTTGTGAGAGGAAAAGACAAAAGCTCACCTGTACCATGATTCCAAGTGAACTTCCTTTTAAATGACATAATATTTTCCTTTCTCTAACCCTAACCATAATCCCAGCATCAGGAATAAAGAAGTACCAAAAGCAAGCTATTCAATGAAACAAAAGCAACAGTTTTATTACATAGTAATAATCATTATCTTTTGCCATCCCACTTCTGTTTCTGCTCCAGAAAAAAATTAATAGCTAACCCTTCTACCAACAGCACCCTCCTTAAAATCACAACACATACAGTAGATAATTGTCCACATACAGAGAAGATCTCATCGCTTTCTTGAAATACCAGGTTGGTTACTTGCAGTGAATTGTTTGACAAGATTAATTCCAACATTACTTGCTTGGCTTAGCTTTTCAAAATCAACTGACTAGTTCAGAAAGAGAGATATCCACTCACTGGCAAATCTTTTTTATGAAGGGCACAAATAATGGAAAAGAGAAAAACTTGGTTTAGTTTAGATTTCCCCCCCCCCTCAAAAAAAAAGGAGGAACAAAAGGATATGTGAAAATTGTATGAATAATGAAAACATATTTTCAGAGCACCCTCTTCTGGTTTATGGGGAAAAGTGAGCTGTGTTTGCTGACTAATGTACCATGGGAGACAAGAAATGTCATCTAGCAAACCTGGCTGCAATCTTTAAAAGCCCATGAACAGCCTGATAATTATCCAAGTATGGAAAATCAAAAATAATAGCAAATAGGCATGCCTAGGATAAATATTTCCCTAAATTTGGACATTTCCTTCAGGATATAATAGAAACCATAATATAAGTCAATCAACTCTTTGTAATAACTCTGAAAGACATAGAGTATATTATATCTCTTTATATTTATGAAAGTATGCTGTGGTGTAAAGTCATGAACTAACTATAACCTCTTTCTCATACACTATTCAGGGGTTTCTTTCTATATTTCAAGGCAGTAAGTAATTTTTCCAGTGAGTTTGTTATAGGAGCGAATGGAGGGTAGTTTGCCAAAAGCTATGTGCCAAACTGCCAATGCCCAAAGATGGACTTCTAACATGGCTAAAATTAATGTCCTTTCATCTAATCAATTTTGCTTCTTCACTAGGGTGAAGTCATCTACTAAGTAAATGAAATCTATCCCACAAGCATGGAATTCTAGTGTTAATAAACTTTTTATGCATTTTTCCTACCAGTTTTTAATACAATTTTAGATCTGGAGAGAGATGTTAGGCCATTAGATCCAGCCAAGAATATAAATTAACCCCAGACCAATGGCTCTCAGGCTTTTACTTCCAATGTAGAGGAAGCCATTAGAAATTAGAACAGAGAAGATAGAATCCAACATAGTCCAACTGCCTTCTCAAAGAAGAGATCTTATGCCATCCCAGTCAAATGGTGTACACTGTATTTTTGAAACCTCCAGTTATGGAACACTCACTATTCTAATTTAATAAAAGATAATTTGGTTTAGTCTTAAAAAAATAAGAATTTCTACTAGGTAGAATCTGATGTTTTTGGACTTTTTTAGATCCAAGGTCTCTTTGTGCTTGGCGTGCAGGAGGGGGAAGAGAAGACATAGAAAAGGGAATGCCAGGTCTATACTAATCTTTTTTTATATTGGTTTCTACTTCTGTATGAATAATATGGAAATACTTATACCAATTACTTACTATAGGTAGTACTCATTAGCAACCCCAATTTAGATCAGTAACTCTGTCATTAAGTGAAGCAGTCACGAAGTAAAAGTGCAATTGTGCTTATGGTCTTACTTCGCCTTCCTCTTGCTTTTTAAACATGTGAAGATTGTAAATGTAAGTGTTAGTCATGTGGTTATATTTTCCTCTATTGTAACTGTGAACTATCATTAAATAAGGCAATCACTGAATGAAGACTAAAAGACATTTGCATTTTTTTTTAATTCCTACATGGGTGGCAGGTGGATCTAGCGCTAACATGGGCAGATAGGTAAAAGATAAAGGGGAACCTTTCCTTTGTATTCGTAGATTTATTATAGATTTATTACATATCTATTCTTCCTGTTTGACCTTCAACAATCACTATATTTATTCCATGTCCTTAATTTATTTTAGTGCTGCTAACCTGTTTCTGGACTTAATTAGCTTAAACATTGTATTATAAGCAAGTTTAAAAACATGCTAAATAAATAATAACAACTTAATTTGCTATCCAAGACCAATAGTTATAAACATAAATGATTTCACCAGTATAAATAAATAAAAAAACCCTGTCAATTACAACTGAGATTCAAGTATGTACTGGGGGGAAGCTTTTAATTTCTCTTCTGAAAGTAATATGCAGTTTATTTTATTTGCATTGACTTGCTTATTTCCTGCCCTTTTATCACCACCTCATTTAATGTTGGTGTCTCATTCATTTTGTATCCATGTTGACCACAATGGCTGATAGCAGTGAGCTTGATGCCAATAACATTCACTGGGATTACATTTGTTATATGTTAAGTGTAAAATAAAATGTCCATGTTTTATATGCGGCCAAGGTAAGGGTAACCTCTACCGTACAGCTTACTATTGCTTTATCCTTTTGGTTGGACAATTTACTTGGCTTCTCATTTTTAAAACACCCCAATGTCCTCCCTAATAAAGAATACTCCCTGAATGTCTCCATTTGTTAAATAATGCAATGCAGCTGTTCTTATGAGTGACAGGAGTGATATAACAGTAACAGATTGTCAGAAATAATCATAGTAGCTGTAAAAAACAAAAAAAAAATGACCTTGTGGTCATTTCTTCACTTACTTCAACAGGATAGTTTGGTTTTTTTATAGAAACAAATTTGACAAATTAAAAATTAAAAGACATTTATTTTAGGTTTCTATATTTTATATTTCTATATTGGCCAGATACTTTGTCATGCTATTGATATAAATTTATTCCCTAAAATCATGGGTGTCAAACTCACTATGTCATGTGATATTTTGCCAGGTTTTCCCCATTCATGGAGCTGGGGTGGGCATGGCCTGTACGTGACACATTCAACCCATGGGCCACCAGTTTGACACCTCTGCCTTAGATTATCATGTTTTTCATTTGCGTTACATTTTAACATATATAAAAGTAATGTAACATATATTGGAAATAATGGTAATCAACTTTTTTATAAGCCACTTAAGTAATATGATTAAGAAATAGTATAAAATATGTTAGATATGTGATAGATAGATGGATAGATAGATATTCTCAAAAAAAGGATGAAGAAAGCATGAAGTAAATTATCTTACTTAGTATTGTTCTGAACTGTGGACCCCTTGGTGCTCTCTGACCTTAGTTGCATTCTTGCAGAGATTTCATTACCAAGCTAGGTAACATCACTAGTGCTAGTAGGGAGTCAGGTTTTTTGAGAACCACCAAGACCACTCCCACCAGCCCTGACATGGCAAGCCATAAATATATAAAATTAGAGCAAGCCCTACAGCCTACTAGCAGTGATATTATCTACTTTGATAATGAAACATCTGAAAGAACACCCAGCCATGTCAGGAATCACCAAAAACTCCAAATAAAGAGAGAGATATGGGTCTTTTACAAGCATAAGACAAATTAAGATGCCCCTTCTCCAATTTGCAGTGGTTCAGTTTATATGCAAAACAGTACTGCAGAAAAATAAGAGCCGGGCGAACAGTACCCAAATTGTCCATTGATTGTTTATTATATATAATTGGGCCTGTCAAACTGGTGAATCACTGGCCAGATGCATCACATACAGGCTGTTCTATATGTAAAGTGGATGACTCCAAATCTACAAACCTGATTGGTCAATAAAATGAACATTGGATTGGTTCACTAGGAACCAATCCAAAGAGCTGCTAAAAAGGCGGCAAATCTAAACAACTGCCATTGGCTGCAAGCAGGCAAGCCAGCCTGTATAAAAGGCTGGCCTCAGCTTCAGCCGTGTGTTCCTATTACTGAGTGGTTATAGAATAAAGTATTTGTTGTTGGAACCCGGTCTACCTCGTGTGTTTTCCGAACAAAACACTGGCGACAAAGGTGGGATCGTCCTGAACGGAAAAACCTGCATGCGGTGATAAGAAGTCCAGATTGCAACCAAGATGTCTGGAAACAACGCACTGCCCGCACCCTTCAATCCCAACGAAGAGGATTGGGATTCCTATGCTGATTGCTTCCAAATGTATTTGGAGAGCAATGAAATGGAAGGCATTTCAGAACAACGCAAGAGGGCTGTGTTCCTGACGCACTGCGGGCCAACAGTTTTTAAGATGGCAAAGGCCCTTGCGAAGCCCCGAGACGTTAAACAACTAACGTGGACAGAATTGCAAAGACTCCTCAAAGCACACTACGCTCCGATGGTGTCTAACTTAATAAAGCGACACGAATTTTACCGCAGAGACCAGAGAGAGGGAGAGACCGTCGCCGATTTCATCGCTGCCCTCAGACAAATAGGGGGTGAGTGTGAATTTTTGAACATAGACGAGGCAATGAGGGATCGCGTGGTGCTGGGCCTGAGAGACTCGACCGCACAGAGTAAACTGCTCAACAAGCCCAACATCACCGTTACCGAAGCCATCGCGGAAGCCACAGCCGCTGAAGCTGCGAAAAAATCTGCTGTAGCCATTAAAAAGATGAACACACACAGCGAAGAGACACCAACCAATGACAGAAAGCACCCTGCCACTACAACCCACTACGAAGAGTCGGGCGAAACAAATGAATCAAGCGAAGAGGACGACGAGGTCCACCGTTTGCTCACGAACAAAAAAGAGCACGAAAGGAGAAATTGGCGGGAATGCGCTTGTTGCGGAGGAAACCATCCCCGAGCCGAATGCAGATTTCTCGATGCCATCTGCCGACATTGCAAAAAACGAGGCCACATTGAGAAGGTCTGCAGGAACAAAAAATTCTACAGCCCGACGAGATGCAGAAATTCCCCAACACGAGCCGAGCCTAAACAAGAGAAGCGAGCCAATACACACCAAACTGTCATTATACAGAGCGCTCAGACGGAAAGTGGGAGAAAAATTAAAGTCATCGTGAAAATCGAGGGAAAACACTGCAAGATGGAAGTGGACTCGGGGTCCTTCCTCTCCATGGTATCGTGGGACACAATAAAAAAGCTAGTCCCAGGTATCAAACCCAAAGAATTGAAAATCGAGGGAAAACACTGCAAGATGGAAGTGGACTCGGGGTCCTTCCTCTCCATGGTATCGTGGGACACAATAAAACAGCTAGTCCCAGGTATCAAACCCAAAGAATTGAAGAAGCAGCACCTAACCCTCAAGGACTATCAGGGAAACCAAATCCCTGTGGTAGGCATGGGACAATTCCGAGTCGCCTACAAAAATCACGTCAAGGTGCTTCCGCTGACCATAGTCAACCAAGACAGACCAAGCCTCCTGGGCATCGAATGGTTCGCGCCATTGGGCATCGGGATGACCGGGGTCGATCGAGTGACTACAACCGGCTGGGAAGACGAACTCATCCGAGAATTCCAGGACGTTTTTGACGGCTCACTTGGCAAGTATCGGGGAAACCCCATTTCTTTCAATCTAAACCCCCAAATAGCCCCACGAAGAATAAAAGCCAGGCGAGTTCCTTTTGCACTAAAGGCAAAAATAGAGGAACAGCTGGACAAATTAGTAGCCCAAGGGGTGTTAGAACCTGTGGACCATGCCAAGTGGGAAACGCCTATTGTCACACCCATTAAACCTGACGGGTCCATCAGAATCTGTGGTGACTATAAGGCTACCCTGAACCACGCATTACAACCAAGCGCATACCCGGTGCCAGTAGTCCAACATTTGCTTCATTCCCTGGGAAAAGGCAAAGTTTTCACCAAACTCGACTTGGCACAAGCCTATCAACAACTCCCAGTGGACCCAGAAACAGCAGAAGCACAGACTATAGTCACCCATAAGGGCACATTCAAATGTCACCGGCTCCAATTCGGAGTAAGCGTGGCCCCTGGCGTTTTCCAGAGTCTGATGGAACGCCTGCTAAATGGCATACAAGGAGTCGTTCCCTATTCTGACGACGTCCTAATCTCGGCCAGAGATGAAACGCAATTAAGGAACAGACTCAAAGAAGTATTAACTAAGTTTAGGGAATCTGGCCTCAAGGTAAAAAGAGAAAAGTGCTGTTTAATTAAGAACAGCGTCAAATTCCTGGGCTACTCAATAGACGGAGAGGGTATCCACCCCACAGACAAAAAAGTTAAAGCAATCAAAGACGCTCCTGAACCAAGAAATAAAACCGAACTACAAGCATTCTTAGGATTAATTAATTTTTATAACGTGTTCCTGCCAAACAAAGCCACTATTGCAGAACCGTTACACTGTCTGCTAGACAAAAAGGCAACTTGGACTTGGGGTTACAAAGAAAAAAAAGCCTTCCAAAATATTAAAAGCTTGCTAACATCAACAAACGTTCTCATCCAATTTAGCAGCACTCTGCCATTAACAGTGACCTGCGACGCCTCACCATATGGAGTAGGTGCCATCCTGAGCCACCAACTACCTGATGGCAGAGAAGCACCCGTCGCATATTACTCTAGGACTCTATCAAAAACCGAGCGGAATTACAGCCAATTAGACAGGGAAGCTCTAGCAATTGTCGCTGGAGTAAAACGCTTCCACGAATACTTATATGGGCGGACTTTTCAAATCATAATGGACCACAAACCACTAATGGGGATTTTGGCGGGAAACAAGCCAACACCTAACATACTGTCCCCAAGAATGACGAGATGGTCAGAGTTCCTAGCAGCTTATTCCTACACTCTGACACATCGGCCAGGGAAACAAATTTCCCATGCGGACTCTTTGAGCAGAGCACCCTTACCAGCAACCGACGAAGACCCGGCACCAGCGATGACAACGCTACAAATCGAGACTTGCCCCGATCTACCCATTTCAGCGTTTGATGTCGCCAGAGCCACCGCGAGAGACTCATTGACTGCCCGCGTTCTTAGCTGGGTAGGTAAAGGCTGGCCGGAGAATCAAAAAACTGAAAACTTTAAACCTTTCCGGTCCAGACAGACTGAACTTTCTATCCAAAAGGGGTGTTTGTTGTGGGGTGATCGGGTAGTAATCCCTGCCAAATTACAGCCCAGGGTACTTAAGCTGTTACATGAAGGGCACCCGGGAATGGTTAAGATGAAAAGCCTTGCCAGAAGTTATGTTTGGTGGCCGGGTATTGATAAGGACATAGAGTATTGGGTAAGCTCATGCCACAAATGCCAGGCAATTAGACCATCCCCACCAAAAGCACCCGTTAAGGACTGGGAAACCCCTCGGGGACCTTGGTCAAGAATACACATTGACTTCGCGGGTCCTACCAAGGGGCATACCTTTCTGATTGTCATTGATGCCTATTCAAATTGGCTTGAAGTAAAAGTTATGCCATCAACGACAACAGAAACTGTCATTAAAAAACTGGACAGCCTTTTTGCCACCCATGGCATACCGGACGTTCTTGTCTCAGACAACGGGCCACAGCTAACCAGCATACCATTTGAGCAATACCTAGCCTCCCTAGGTATAAGACATGCCCTAACCGCGCCGGCTCACCCGGCTGCGAACGGCAGGGCTAGAGAATGGTCCGGTTTACCAAAGAAGGGTTGGAACGAATGGACGCTGGAGACGTCCAACAGAAAGTAAACCGTTTGCTCACACTCCAGCACATAACGCCCAGTACCGTAACCAATAAGTCCCCAGCAGAATTACTCATGGGGCGAAAATTAAGATCTCACCTTGATAGGTTACACCCAAATTTTACCCCAGAAAACCCCCCTGACTCCTCTACACGGTTCAGACAATTCGAAATAGGCGATTTGGTATACGCTAAAAACTTCACCGGGGACCCGGTATGGCTACCAGGACAAATTATCAAAATTACAGGCCCCAAATCCTACCAATTAAAATTAGACGATGGCAGGGAATGGAAGCGGCACATAGACCAGCTTCGATCTCGAATTATAGAAAGAACCACAGACTTACAAACATTCACCGAAAAAACCGGCGAATTGCAAACCAAGGTGGGGGGGGAAAGGCGAGAAATAAATAAAGAACTGTTTAAAACCAAACCCAACGAAACATACGAACAAAAAGAGCAAATAAAAGACTCACTGTTTGGAGAGACTTGCGTGAAGAGCCCATCGGAAGGGGCCAGCCAAGCCAGCTCGACCTGCCCAGAGGAAACGGGAGGGAGCGGCAAAACCGCCAGCCTAAGAAACTCAGGCGGCGGTAAAATGGCTGACTCACCCTTCCAGACGGTTCCAGGGAGAAGGACGGACGACACAGCAGCCCCATCCGAACCGGTCGAAGTCTTCACTGAGAATGAACCGCGCAAGTCAAGTCGAGTCCGGAAAAGCCCCGCCTACCTGCGAGACTACGTCACCACGTAGGACTGAACTAAGGGGGGAGGGGTGTTCTATATGTAAAGTGGATGACTCCAAATCTACAAACCTGATTGGTCAATAAAATGAACATTGGATTGGTTCACTAGGAACCAATCCAAAGAGCTGCTAAAAAGGCGGCAAATCTAAACAACTGCCATTGGCTGCAAGCAGGCAAGCCAGCCTGTATAAAAGGCTGGCCTCAGCTTCAGCCGTGTGTTCCTATTACTGAGTGGTTATAGAATAAAGTATTTGTTGTTGGAACCCGGTCTACCTCGTGTGTTTTCCGAACAAAACACAGGCCACACATACCCTGGCTTTGCAAAGGCAAAAAATGTTGTGATACGTCATGATATGTCATGTGACATGATCGAGTCTGACACCCATGATCTATATCAACCTTAGGCTTACTTTTATGTTCCAAATTGCCTACATCCTGATTTCCCAATCAGAGATAGAATATGGCTTCCTTCATACTCAGCAGACTTAGTTTTATTATTTTATGGTTCCTTTTATTCCTTTTATTTCCAAGAAGAAAAGCCCAAAACAAAGGGGAAAGAAACTGCTATATAATGCAGAAAACAAGCCTGAGGAATGACCTTTATTTCTAAGAATGTTTGTGAAATTCCAGAATCATATTTAAAAATAAAATTATCAAGAGCTGAACCCTACTGCTTTGATGATAAGTTTGCTTTCCAACATAGAGAAATTACTATCCTAAACAGAGGTAACAGAGAGGGATCAGGAAGGCTAAAAGGAAACCTGATGAAAGGGTAATAATTGTGCAGTCATTCTACAGCATAGAACAATTGGCCTCTATGTTATAGAAATCACTGTGATGAATATGTTGTCATATTCAAAAGGTTCTTGTTAGCCCTAACAGTTTAAAGATCCAGAATATGTATTTTGGCTATACCACTGGGAATAAATGATTTCAAGTTTGTTCAATTATTACAGTTCTCCATCATAATCCAGGAAATTTTAGTTCTATGGAATATTTGAGAGTTTCTATATGAGCTTCTCTAATTCTCTACTATATAAAAACAATTAAAAAAACAACTAAATTATCTTTATATATTAGCAAACAAATATTGTAGGCTAAGTCTTAGATTCAAAGCTTTGATACATTTATGTCCAGGAGATAGATCAATTAGGTCTCTCCTGATCATTACCCTCAACCCAAGTAATGGATTAAGCCAAATGCTTTACATAATAAAGAGAGTAGGTGTGAATTATAGTCGGGAATGGGCAGATTTCCCACCATGTCTTCTCTATTCTCAAATAGGAGATTTAAAGAGTGCTGAACAGGTTTGACTTGTTAATTTGATGACATTTTTAAGACTATTATCCAAAATATTTGAAATATACATCAGATTTGGTTTTCATGTAAGTGCATCAAATTATGACATTCTGTAGAAAAGGTGTGTGTGTGTGTGTGTGTGTGTGTGTGTGTGTGTATAACATATATATGTACACTCTTACAGTTACCTACTGAGTGATCCCTGCATGACAACAAATGATTGTTTGTGGAAACATGCATCATATATGCTGATTAATTCAGATTCTTCCAATTCCAAGACAGAATTTCTAAATACATATTTTAAAAACATATGTATGCTAAAATCACACTTGTGAAAAAATTTGGGTTGGTAAACCTGCTTAGATCCCTCAAAGATGACAAACATAGAAGTCATAGTTAAAAGAAATCAGTAATATAAGTCAAGCTGAGCCTAAAGACCTAGACCAATTCTTGCTGAAAAAAAACCATTCAAAGTGGTTTGTTTTTGTCAGGCATATTTTTCTTTTCTGCATGAACTTACATGAGAGATATCATAGATTTCATGAAGTAATAAAATTAAGCAAACCCCTGTTACTATGTTTTCAGCCTGTATAACCTTTGTGAATTAAACACAGCAACTATCAAAAGGATTTTGACACCAGCCAAGGATTAATGACCAAGTGGAAATGTGATGGCTAAAGGCAAATCTGAGCGATCATGAAGTCAATTCCCAAGGAAATGTACTATGCCAAGGTTATTGCTATCATAGAGCTTCTTTAAACTGGCACAGAAAGAAAGAATAGTTTAAAGAAGCAATCATTAGAAAATAGATTTTCACCTATGTTAGCAAAAAACTAAAGAGATGGCATTGAACAGAAACTACTTGAATTCTATTTTTGTGATGAAACTAACTGAAAATCATGGATAGTTAGTTTAGAGTATTATAGATCAGGGATTCTCAATCTTGGCATCTATAAGACACATGGATTTTAACTCCCAGAATTTCCCAGCTAGACATTATCATATTCTAGCATGAGCATAAATAAAAAATAAATAATAGTTTGGGATATTTCCAATGACTTTCTCTGAATTTTCTCAGATGAAATAAAAAGACTGGACCATAGTATACATCTACATCTTCTCATGCCAAATGCTGGTTGCACTAAGAGTACAGAATAGTCTTTCCATTCAGAAAATAAAGTGAAAATTCTGCCATTGTACTTGTACAATATTTTGGGATAAAACTGAAATGAAAACAGAATATATCTATCTCATCTGTTTCCATTGAGAGAGAATAGCAATGAGGTAGATTCAAAGTATGAATGTAACATGTCAAAGCCCTAGGGTAAAATACTGAGATCAGAAACATTTGGTGAGGATTGCCAAATTCTAAAGTTAGAAATCTTCAAGGCTAGATAAAGTACCTACCTACCTATTTCAATATGAACTTCTTCAGTCATCATGATCCTTATTCTAGCCATACTTTTGCTGGAGCAATTTAAAGTTTTCTAATATTTCAGGGCAATAAAGTTGGCCTCATAATGTTATATAATGGGGAGGGGATTTCTTTTCTAATTGTCTGCATGATGACTTTCCCATTGGAATATCTTCTGTATATTTCTCACATATAATAAATCCTGCTCTGTTTATTTGGACTTCTAAGTACAGATATCGCTGTGCAGTCCTTGATCCATTATCCTGCATCACATGCAACTCTGAAAGCTTGAAAAAGTCATTTATTCCCTTCCAATATTTATGATCAGTAGGACAACCAAACATACAACAAAAACACTAGCCCAAGAGATATGGTCTCCCTTCTTTCTTACAACAGGAAATATAATGAGTACAGCTTGGCTTTAATTATTATGACATGAGGACTGCAAAAGCATTGTTCATTTAAAGCCCATGTCACACTGCACCAACAGATGGAAAGAGGATGTAAAATGGAGAGAAACACTTGCCATCCATTGGTTAATGTGATGCTTCCGTTCTGTACTCACTGCCTCCGTTTTTCATCCACTCTATCTGTCCAGCATCCATCTATTCACATTTCATCCGCACAAAAAGTTTTGAGCTGCTCAGGAAACATCCATTCTACATCCGTCGTCATCCGCTATATCCGCTAGGCATCCGCTGCGCATCCGCAGAACTCAAATCTGCTCCAGCGGAAAACAGACACAGGGAGGAAGAGAAACGGACGCAGAACGGACACAAAGCGTTCGTAGCACAGATGGAGAAAGGATGAAAGCGGATGCAGCTCACATACAAAGCATTAAAATGGAAAAAACGTTCGCAGAGGGGACCTATCTCAAATATTTAGGATGTCTGCAGGATGTCTAGAGGATGCAAATGGACACCGAGTGAAAAACCTATCTTTCCTATAAAAAGGGAGAGGAACTCACCTGGATCTCACTTTCAGTCAAGTAGCCCTGCTGTGCAGACCTTTTCAGCCTTCATCTGGCTCTTGCTCTTCCACAGCATCCAGTCAACTCCACCATGGATCGTAACACACTCCTTTTGGTAGCCACCATCATTCTGCAACAGTGCGAAGCCATCTACAGGCTCTTTCACCTGTTCTACGCGAAGAAAAGGAGGTGGCCAAGAAGTGTCTGGGTCCGAAGATGGATTGGGAGAAGAGCAGAGTACGGACTGTACAACAAGCTGATGGTGGAGCAGAGGAACGAAGACTCTCGTGCATTCCAGAACTTCATGAGGATGCCTCCAGCCATGTTTGACGAAGTTGTGGAGCAGCTGAGACCCAGGTTGACCAAGCAGAGCACCAACTTCTGGCCCAGCCTGGAACCTGGGCTCAATGTGGCACTGACTCTGCGCCACCTGGCCTCAGGGACCACCTACAGGAGCATGCAGTATGGCTGGAGGGTGCCACACAACACCATCAGCATTGTGGACAGAGAAGTGGTGCAGGCCATCATCGAAGAAAACCTGGAGGAGCTCCTCCAGTGCCCCTCCACTGAAGAAGGCTGGAAGAAAGTTGCAGAGCAGTGGTATCAGAAGTGAAACTTCCCCCACACTGTTGGAGCCATAGATGGTAAGCATGTGTCCTGCAAAGCTCCAGCCAAGTCAGGGTCCACTTATTTCAACTACAAGGGCTTCTTCAGCATCATCTTCTTCGCCATGGTCGATGCTGACTGCAAGTTCATGTACATCAATGCTTCAGGCAACGGCTCATCTTCAGATGCCCAGGTATACAACGCCAGTCACTTCAAGGAGGGGCTGGAACGCAACTTCATCATGGGCTTCCCAGATCCAGACCCCCTGCCCAATGACACACAAGATGTGCCCTACTTCATCGTGGGGGATGATGCCTTCTCCCTCAGAACCTACCTCATGAAGCCCTACACTTCCAAATGCCTCACCCGTGAAGAGAGGATCTTCAACTACAGGCTGTCCAGGGCAAGGCGGGCAGTGGAGAATTCCTTTGGCCTCCTGGCCAACAGGTTCCAGGTACTCCTCACCACCATGCAGCATCGCCCAGAGACCATGAGGAACATTGTGGAAGCTTGCTGCATCCTGCACAATCTCATGTGCACCCGATACCCAGTGTTACAGAACAGGCTCGAGGACCTCCAACAAGGCAATGGGGACATGGAGGCTGAGGAATGGAGGCAAGGGCGAAACTTGATAGACACTGTGGATGTGCAAGGCCCCAACAGAGCTTTTTGTGAAAGGAAGAAGCAGCGCAACCTCCTGAAACACTGGTGCAACTCCCCAGATGGAGCAGTGGAGTGGCAAGACAGGATGATAGATGCTTCATGGATGCTTCCTTGAGGCTGTCGCATAACACTGATGAGATTGTGCCATGTATGTTGGGTGGGCCTACAATGAAAAGGGCATTTAATAAAGAGTTGTGTTTATGTTGAAATTTGTGGATCAATGATTACATTGTTATTGATAATAAAGGGCCAAAGGTGTGGCACCTGGGACGGTGGACCATACAGTCCCACTATGCGTGCACTGGAGGTTTATTTATCCCACAGCTATCCTTACCTATCTCAAAGGTATCCCTGCCCATCCCACAGCTATTACCCATCCCAAAGGTATCCCTGCCCATCCCACTGCTATCTTAACCCATCCCACAAGCATACAAAGGCTTAAACTATTTCTAAAAGTTTCCACCAAGACTTTATTTTCAAAAATCAATGAAGCAAGTGTGTTGTCAGCCTTCAAGATCTTCTACTATTGCTTTGCATCTTTCGACTACCATAAGTAATGGGGGGGAGGAAGGGAAAGTCTGGGAAGTGAGCTGGAGGTGTTAAATTCTTCTGTTGTGTAAATGGGGGGGGAGCATACAATAGAGTTAGGTTTCTATTTCTTGCTTAGCTTTCTTTTCCCTACGCAACTGCAACCCGTTATCAAAATATGCCAAGGTCAACGGACAGAGGCCTCATCATCACCTGAAGATGCCCACATGATCATATTCACAACTTCTAATTGGAAGTGTCATCTGAACTATTGGGGGTGGGAACATTTCCATCACTTTGTATATGTGAATTGTGCGCCTAATTTCTCAGATTCAGAATTCTTTGGTTGCTACCACTTCACTTTCAGTAAAAGATGTCTTTTCTCTAAACTAAAGAGTCTAAGTATTTCTTTCCTGGATTTTGAATGGAGCTCCGTCCATTCAAGCAAAGTTAATCTTTATTAAAATCAAGCTGTAAAAGAAAAATGACCTAAGTCAAGTGTCCAAAGCAAAAATAAAGCAAACAGATAGCCACCCAGTCTCTGGCACTCTTTTTGGTCACTCTGAGGCATGCCCAGTCTCAGGAGTGAAAGGTCCAGGTGCTGTGGAGGTGGCTGCTGCTGGAGTGCTGGTCTGAGGCATCATTGGGGTGCCTGGCCCCGAGAGGACAACAGGGGATGGTGTGTGGAGGAAGCTCTCAGATAGCTAGCTCAGCCCTGTGATGTTGACAGCCCCTTCCTCGATGACATGGGGTGTCAGCCCCAATACTGATGACAGAGGTTCTGAGGCTAGGCTTGGCTGTGGGGTGGAGGAAGGAGCAGTGTAGTGGGGATGCCTGGTCTGCAGCTGAACGAGGTGAGGCATTGGTGGCATCTGTGGCATGGGTGGCATCTGTGGCATGGCTGGCATCGGTGGCATGGCTGGCATCGGTGGCATCAGTGGCACCAGTGGCATATTTTGTACCTATGCCTTGACTTGGAAGGGCTGCCTTTGCTGCTGGACCTCCTAGAAACCGTAGCCTTGGTAGGTGAGGGCCTGTGAAAAGCCTTGGAAGGGCAGTGACATCACCTTGGGTGGAGGAGCAGGCCTGGACTGGTTGGGAGCAGGTTCAGCTTGGTCTGGAGGGTTGTGAAGAAGATCAGTGATCCTGTCCTTCACCACCTGGTACTGGGGTTCTGACATGTTCATGAGGGTCTGGTTGACATAGGTGAGGAACGGCTTGCGGTTGGAGGATGGGACATCGGTGTGTACCAGCTGAGAGAGGAGTTCTACGCTGCTTCTGATGGTGTCCCTGATCTCCAGCAGGACAGTGTGGCTCTGCCCCTCCTGTCTGTCTCTCTGCCTTTCTGTGGAGGTGGAGCTGGGGGTGGATGTGGGTTGGCCTGTGGTGGAAGTGCCCTCTCCTTGCTCCCACTGCATCAGGGGGTCCTCCACACCCTCCACCACGGGTAGTACAGCTGTCGGGGGTTTCTCCATCGTGGCACGCTCCACAGATACCTGCCTGGACACAGGAGCTGACTCTTTGCCAGAAGAGGACTGGCTCTCAGCAGGCTGCCTGAAAGACAGGGTTGTCAGAGGGGCTGCTCCTTGGTGATGGATCTCACCCTCCAAGAAGCTGCACATGGCCATCACATAGGTCTCTCGGTCCGTCAGCTTGACCATGGCCTGGCCAGATTTCTTGAGGTGCAGCTTCCCGTACCAGGTGTGCATGTGCTTCCACCAGCCGAGGAGCACCTCCAAAATGTAGCCCAGGCTCTCCGCCTTCTCTCTCCAAGCAGCCTGCTTCCTTTTGGTGTCTCGATAGAGCCTGTGTCCCTTCCGCCAAAGATATTCATTCTTCCTCAGCCATTCCAGCACCTCCTCCTCATGTTCCTCTTCGATTGAGTATTGCCTCCTCTCCCGTTCATGCGTCTACCTCTTCCCCCCTCTGGCAGGGCCATCTGGGCCCTCATGAGAGGGGCTTTGAGATTGTAGGACCTGCTCCTCCACACCACCAGCAGCAGCAGCAACAACAACAACAACACTAGCAGCAAAAGCAGGACCCGCAGGACCAGCAGCAGCAGCAGCAGCAGCAGCAGCAGCACCAGGAGCAGCACCAGCAGAGTAAGCACCAGGAGCACCAGCAGGACCAGCAGGACCAGGATCAGTAGCAGCAGAGTAAGCACCAGCAGCGCCAGCAGCACCAGCAGGACCAGCAGGACCAGGAGCAGTGCCAGCAGAGTAAGCACCAGCAGAAACACCAGCACCAGGAGCAGTGCCAGCAGAAGCCCCAGCACCAGAAGCAGTGCCAGCAGAAGCTCCAGCACCAGAAGAGCGAGCCCGAGCAGCAGAAGCCCCAGCAGAAGCAGAGTCAGGGCCAGGGGGTGGGATGGTGGCCCTGTCCCTCTTGCCAGGGCTGGCAGCAGATGGCTGAGGCTTTCTCTTCTTCCCCATGGTTGTTGGGTTGTTGGCTTGCTGGCTGGCTGGAGCTGTTTCTGGCAGCTTCCCTTTATATTCGCAGGGCTGATGCAATGCATCCTCCCCGCATGCTCAGTGAATGCTGTGTATCCGCTAGGCTTCCGCTAGGCTTCCGCTCTGCATCCGCTCCTTCCATGTAGTTCGCTTCACTGTGCTCCCCAGGAAGCCCCGTGGATGTTCCATCCGCTTCCATCCGCTAGGCTTCCGTGGAGCATCCGCTTTCCATCCTGGCTACGTCCTCTCCCCGTCCGTTCCTTTCCGTTGTTGTCCGCTCTGTTTATGCAAATTTGGGGCACTTTTGAGAGCGGATAACAACCGATGGAACATTTTCTCATCCACTGTGTCCTTTTTACAAATGTTTTGCATCCGTCGGCCAATGTGACAGGGTCTTAACATGGTAACATTGGCTGTTTTCATGTAGATGTAGGAATTAAATATATTCCCTGTTGCATCAGAAATTCAGCCTTAGTTTTATTATATTATGGAAGAAAAAATATTTTGGTTGGTCGCTCAGCCAGCCAGTTGTTTAGACAGGCTTTGGCATTTTTATCCAAAGATCTGAGGTACTCAGTTATTGTTGCTTGATGTTGTTAATGGTATTGCAGCAGGATGTAAGCTATTCCAAGTAAAGCTGCTTTTTTCAATTGACTGATGGTGATTGTGTCAATACTAATGGCATTCAAGTGGTGTTCCAGATGTTTTAAGATTGCACCCAAGGTACATATAATTATTGTCACTATCTCTGTTTTCTTTTGTAACCGATACTCTATTTCTCTTTGAAGGTATTGGAAGAAGAGAATCCAGGTCCATTTCCAAGCCAGAAATAAAATGGAGGCTGATTGGAAAGAAAGTTGGTTTATTGATGAACAGAACCACCAACAGCATGTGATTCCAGGACAGCTGACAAAATGGAGTTTAGAATGGGTGGGTTTTTATACTTTCTGGATTCCTGTGGGTCATGTATTGGGCATGGCTGGCTGTATAGGCAAAAGGGGAAATGCAAATCCTAGGTGCTTGTCTGAGCTAATTTTGTCAACTTTTGGCTTGATTGTGTCACTCATTGTGTTGCTTATCTGAAGTTTCTGCCTAACCCAGTCTTTCTGAATGAATTACCAAATCTTAATTTCTATAAACTGGCCTCCTCAGTTTCTGCTTAGGGCAAAGAAACTGGGGTGGTTTCTGCTTTCCTTAAGATTTTCTTCCATTTCTCCTTTAGGGAAAATATTCAGTTCTGCCTTTTTAATATTCCCCAAAATATTTCATTCTTCTGGGGGGAAGGGGGGGTTCCCACAGAAGTCTTTGTACTTTGTGATTTTCTCCAATTCTTTCTTTTCTAGACTTCTATTGCAAGGTCTACAATCCAGACATTTTGCTCCTCTGATTGACAATTGTTATTTTTATAGTGTTATGTGGCAGGCTCCAGTCTGTTTGAATTCTGAACTCCCAGAGCACTTTGGCTTCTTCATTTTTTATTATTTTGTCTATTTTATTGTTATTATTGATTTTTATCACACACTCAAACATTATTACTATTATCATATTCCCTTTCTGTTATGTTTCCAAAGTAGCTAAAGCTAGTTTAAGCCCCTTTTGGATTAGATCTCTGGCAACAGTAGTCTATTCCCACAGTCTTCTTCTATATTGGATTAATATAATATGCTTTACCTGTGACTACCCTTGAAGCCTCTTCAAAAACTATAATTGGTGTAAAATGTAAGACCCTACATGCTGACAAGTGATATATTATTTACACCTTTATTGTAGATGCTGCACTATGATATTCAGTATTGTATTTGATATCAATGTGGTTCAGTGGTTATTATCTTTTATTAGATCCTGTGAATGACTTACATTTTTATACCTTGGTGGGATATCAGCAGTAAAAACTAAATAAAAAATTGTGAGTTTAAATTCCCAAAACACTATTTGTGTGTGTGTGTGTGTGTGTGTGTGTGTATTACATTTTGACAATGGAGAAAATACTTTATTTCACAATATGATAAAAGCAGCAATTTTTAATTGTAGTTGTCAGAAAGAAAGAAATGAATAATGTCTTATATTTGCTTGAATTTCTCATTTAATTGTGGCCTCCCTTTTCACTCAGTGTAATCAGGAGCTCATTATTTTTATTAGCATTGTTAAATAAAGTGATCTGAACTCATTCCTTGCAATTGATTGAGGAATCTTAAATAGCAAATGTGAACATTAATGGCTGATCAGGGCAGTAATACAGCTCTCATATTTCTTACTGCTTCATCAAAATTATTATTACAATAAAGACGCATGGTTTTTTTAAGTTGTTTCTATTCATCTAACAAAAGCAAATAACTCTCTGTATGTTTTAGTTTATTAATCCACTGTGGACAAAATGTTTGGATGAGATACCAGTGTGCAGGTTCTTTAGACCAAGTTGCTGTAAAAACAGATAGTGTGTGAATGCAATGCTTCATTCTTAAGGTCCTGTAATGCAACCAAAACAGTGGACACTTTTTAATCTAAAGCTGTGAATTTCAACTTAAGTTTTTGTTAAATGTACTCAACACAATGTTTCCCCCTCCCCCCCAAAAAAAATAAAGGAAAAGAATATTTCTGAATTCCAGTTATACATGGTAGCAGTCAATTAGAACCTTTGCGTTTTAAGAAAAATATAAATCATTTTGGACACTTTATGGTTGAAGATGTTGTGTGAGTCTGTCCATTTTTGAATAGCCAAAAATGTACAGCAAAATGTAACAGAGGATGTCAGAAAAGAGTTTACTTTCACAGTAAATACTGAACCCTTAGTGATTAAATACTGTTGACTATTAAAGGCAAAATTTCCCGTTGAATTTTCCCAAAACAGTTACGTACAGGTTTTTGTAGAGTTTTTCTGGATTAGTATCACTTTTTTAGCTCTTAAAGGTGGCTGAATTTGATATTATTTTCTACTGAAATATTGAGTTACTCTGCTTTGTCATTTATTATCGTCATATCTTTAAATATTCTAATTTCATTAAATATTGGTTTGTTTTATTATTTTAAGCTGCCATGAATTACAAGATTTGGTGGGATGTAAATTAAATAAATATCAAGATCATATACAATATTGGATGCTAGGATCTGGCAAATCTAATTTGTATGCAGTGGTATTTATGTTTGATAGAATTTAGAAGCTTATATGCAATGGCAAGTAATATTTTCCTGTATTTGATAGCTGTGATATTTTGTGTGATATTTAACTGTTAGCAGCTTTTAGGAATTCATATCTGATAATTGTCAAACATTTCCCCCACCCCAAAAAAAGATATTACTAGTGTTCTAGATAAAAAAAAAATGTAATTTAAAACCTGAGCTATATTAGAAAATGCACACTAAATTCAAATGACAAATCTGATATAATGCCAAATTTGAACTTGTGCTATTGAAGTTTTATGCATGTATATATAAGTTTTATGCATGTATATATAAAAAATGGGACCCATAAAATAGGATAAAGAAATTATACACTCATTTTGTTTTCTTGTTAACAGGGTTTTCTTTTCACAACAATAAATTCTACTGAGGGCAGATAAGCTGCTAACAACCATGTAGTAATTTTGCATTGTGAGAGCCAAAATGCATCTTATTTGCTATGTTCACTATTTTAGTCTTGTTACTGAATTAGAAGTATAAACCAATCAAGGTCAGACATCATTGGAACAGTACAATAAAGGACTCAAATAATCAAACATTAAAAGTATTGGTACCAAAATTAGTCGTAAAATTAATACAAGATATGTAAGGAACAGTTTTAATTGACACTGCAGAATCCAACAGTTATTATTTTTTTATTATGTATTCACTTGCTTAAGGCCATGTCACACTGCCCAACGGATGCAAAAACGCCACAGCAGACGAGCAAAATGTTCCATCCGTTGTTATCCGCTCTCAAAAGGGGCAAAAATTTGCAGAACCGGAGCGGATAACATGGACGCAGGGAGGACGCAGGGCGGATGCAAAGCGGATGCTGAACAGAAGCCCAGCGGATGGAAGCGGATGGGAGCGGATGGCACGTCCGCTAGGCTTCTGTGGGACCTCAGCAAAGCGGACGCGGAATGGATACAGTGGATGAACAGCGGATGCACAGTGGACGCGGAACAGATGAAGTGGATGCACAGCGGATTTACAGCAGATGAAGCGGATGCAGAGCGGAATCCTAGCGGATGCACAGCGGAAGCCTAATGGATGCCTGGCATTAATTGCGCATGCGGGGAGGATGTATTGCGTCAGCCCCGCGGATATAACGGAAGCAGGTCAGAAGCAGGTCGCCATTCAGAGGAAAGAACTGCTGCCGGACGGATTGACAGCCTTGCCTACACTGCCTGCATGTCTGCCTGAATGCCTAGCTGCCAGCCTCCCTGCCAGCCTCACTGCCAGCCTTGCTGCCAGCCTGCCAGCCAGCCTCCCTGCCAGCCTTGGTGTCAGCCTGCCTGCAAGCTTTGCTGCCAGCTGGTCTGCATGCCAGCCTTGCTGCCTGCCTTTCTGCCAGCCTTCGTTCATGTCTGCCTTCCAGCCTTGGTGCCTGCCTGCCTGCCAGCCTTCCTGCCAGCCTTGGTGCCAGTCTCCCTGCCAGCCTTGGTGCCTGCCTGCATGCCAGCCTGCCTGCAAGCCTCCCTGCCAGCCTTGCTGCCAGCCTCCCTGCCAGCCTTGCTGCCAGCCTTGGTTCCTGCCAGCCTCCCTGCCAGCCAGCAACCCCAGAACCATGCGGAAGCACAGCAAGCCTCAGCCATCTGCTGCCAGCCCTGGCAAGAGGGACAGGGCCACCATCCCGCCCCCTGGCCCTCACTCTGGTTCTGCTGGGGCTTCTGCAGCACGGGCTCGCTCTTCTGGGGCTGGGGCTTCTGCTGTTTCTGCTTCTGGAGGAGCTGATGACAAACACTCCAGCATCAGCCACCTCCACAGCACCTGGACCCTTAACCCCTGACACTGAGCGACCAAGAGGAGTGCCAGAGACTCATTTTTGTTTTATACCTTGTTGTTAATAAAGTCTATTTATGATTCACACACTTGCTTCATTTCTTTTTTTAATAAAGTCTTGGTGAAAACTTTTAGAAATGGTTTAAGCCTTTGCATGCTTGTGGGATGGGTTAAGATAGCTGTGGGATGGGCAGGGATACCTATGGGATGGGCAAGGATACCTGTGGGATGGGCAAGGATACCCGTGGGATGGGCAGAGATACCTTTGGGATGGGTAATAGCTGTGGGATAGATAAACCTCCAGTGCAAGCATAGTGGGACGGGATGGTCCACCCTCCCAGGTGCCACACCTTTGGCCCTTTATTATCAATAACAATGTAATAATTATCCACACATGTCAACATAAACACAACTCTTTATTAAATGCCCTGTTCATTGTAGGGCCACTCAACATACATGGCCCAATCTCATCCGTGTGATGAGACAGGCTGAAGGAAGCATCCATGAAGCATTTACCATCCTGTCTTGCCACTCCACTGCTCCAGCTGGGGAATTGCACCAGTGTTTCAGGAGGTTGCGCTGCTTCTTCGCTTCATGTGAGGCTCTGTTGGGACCTTGCACATCCTCAGTGTCGATCAGGTTTTGCCCTTGCCTCCATTCCCCAGGCTCCATGTCCCCATTGCCTTGCTGGAGGTCCACGAGCCTGTTCTGCAAGACTGGGTAGCAGGTGCGCATGAGATTGTGAAGGATGCAGCAAGCTTCCACGATGTTCCTCATGGTCTCTGGGTGATGGTGCATGGTGGTGAGAAGTACCTGGAACCTGTTGGCCAGGATGCCAAAGGCGTTCTCCACCACCCGCCTTGCCCTGGACAGCCTGTAGTTGAAGATCCTCTCTTCACGGGTGAGGAGTCTGGAGGAGTAGGGCTTCATGAGGTAGGTTGTGAGGGAGAAGGCGTCATCCCCCATGATGAAATAGGGCACATCTTGTGTGTCGTTGGGCAGGGGGTCTGGATCTGGGAAGCCCACGATGAGGTTGCGTTCCAGCTCCTCCTTGAGGTGACTGGCGTTGTATACCTGGGCATCTGAAGATGAGCTGTTGCCTGAAGCATCGATGTACATGAACGTGTAGTCAGCATCGACCATGGCGAAGAGGATGATGCTGAAGAAGCCCTTGGAGTTGAAATAAGTGGACCCTGACTTGGCTGGAGCATTGCAGGCCACGTGCTTGCCATCAATGGCTCCAACGGTGTGGGGTAATTTCCACTTCTGATACCACTGCTCTGCAACTTTCTTCCATCCTTCTTCAGTGGAGGGGTACTGGAGGAGCTCCTCCTTGTATTCTTTGATGATGGCCTGCACCACTTCTCTGACCACAATGCTGATGGTGTTGTGTGGCACCCTCCAGCCGTACTGCATGTTCCTGTAGGTGGTCCCTGAGGCCAGGTGGCACAGAGTCAGTGCCACCTTGAGCCCAGGGTCCAGGCTGGCCTGGAAGCTGGTGTTTGCCTTGGTCAACCTGGGTGTCAGCCGCTGCACAACTTCATGAAACATGGCTGGAGGCATCCTCATGAAGTTCTGGAATGCCCGAGGGTCTTTGTTCCTGAGCTCCACCATCAGTTTGTTGTACAGTCCGTCCTCTGCTCTTCTGGCGAACTATCTTCAGATCCAGACTTTTTTTGGGTGGCTACTTTTCTTCTCGCAGTAGACTTCACAGAACCTGCAGATGGCTTCGCACTGTTGCAGAACGATGGTGGCTGCCGAAAGGACTTTGTTACAATCCACGGTGGACATGACTGGATGCTGTGCAAGAGGAAGAACAAGAGCAAGGCTGCAGAGGTCTGCACCGCTGAGCTGCTGGTCTGTAAGTGAGATCCATGTGAGTTCCTCCCCCTTTTTATAGGCAATAGAGGTTTTCCGCTAGGCATCCTCTAGGCATCCTCTAGGCATCCTCTAGGCATCCTCTAGGCATCCTCTAGACATCCTTAATATCCGAGATAGGTCCCCTCTGCGAACGTTTTTTCCATTTTC
This sequence comes from Laticauda colubrina, assembly GCA_015471245.1. Classification (NCBI taxonomy): domain Eukaryota; kingdom Metazoa; phylum Chordata; class Lepidosauria; order Squamata; family Elapidae; genus Laticauda; species Laticauda colubrina. The sequence continues at coordinate 21,159,476 of BLBF01000005.1, forward strand.
AATGCTTTGTTTCCGTGCTGCATCCGCTAGGCATCCGTTCTGCATCCGTTACGCTTCCATTATGCTTCCTCCATGCGTCCGGGCGGATGGAGTTGCGTGGATGCGTAGCGGATGCCTAGCAGATATAGCGGATGCATAACGGATGCATAGCGGAAGCGTAGCGGATGCGTAGTGGATACGGAACGGACGAACTGGAATACATTTTCCGCGCAAAAGTTTTGGGCAGCCCAAAACTTTTGGAGCGGATGAAACGTCAATAAACGGATGCTGGACGGATAGAGAGGAAGCAAAACGGAGGCAGTGAGTACATTGCGTTTTCGAATGGATGGCCGGGTTTTTGTCCATTTTACATCCTCTTTGCATCCGTTGGTTCAGTGTGACATGGTCTTTACTTACGAGTTTTATACCATTCAGTCCAGTAAGATTCCAAGTTACTTGCCAAAAATAATATGAAACAAAATGAAACAAACATAATAAACATTAGCAAAACGAAATGGAATATCATAAGGAACAGCTACAACATGGTATGAGCTGTGGTGATGCAGTGGTTAGAACTGCAGTACTGAAGGCTACTTCTGCTGACAGCTGGCTGCCTGCAGTTTGGCAGTTTGAATCTCACCAGGTTGACTCAACCTTCCATCCTTCCGAGGTGGGTAAAATGAGGACCAGTTGATGATTTAGGTGATTTTAAAAAGTAGACTGAGAGAATACACTGCAATCATCTGAATGGGAGATGGCCAAAGCATGAATGACCAAAAGCTAAGTGTTCCTATTCAGGCCCAAATGGGTCACTAGTTTAAGTCCAACTATAGCATATACTAGCTCAATACCCGTGCTTCACTATGTGGTCGGGCTTCACTATGTGGTTGGGCTTAGTTTTGGGGGAGGAAAATAAGAGGGAAAATCTGCTCCTGCCTGCCAGCATCCACTGGTATTCATCTGGCTAAGATCCTGTCAGTGTGTGAGAGAGTTTCGGGCTGTTTAGAAATTGAAACAGTATTTGCTGTTTGGGATAGCGTTAGGCCTTGGTTTTCCAGGTCAATTTTATCTTTAGGGTTTCTAAGGATTACTGCTATTTTTTTGTCTGTTTTGAAGGCAGTCTTGATGTGATGCCTGTGTAGTATCTTACTGATTTTATCTGTAGTACCTCTTATGTAGGGCAGGACAGCTGTTCCATAGGTCTCTTCATCTTCTAGGTCTCTATTATGACTTCATGTATTTTTGTGGATCAAACTGGTGATTTTTGTGGATTTTTTTGGAAGCCGTTGGCTGTCAGTACTTTAGTCAGGATGCATAGTTCAGTCTTTATATGTGTCTTGTCTGCCAGGCATTTGGTTCTGGTGATTTGTGTTTTGGCCACGGAATTTATCTGTGGTGGATGGTGGTGGGATTGGGCGTTGAGGTAGTGGCTGGTGTGTGTTTTCTTCTGGTATACGGTGTGTCCTAGTGTGCCATCTGTTCTTTTGTAGATTAGTACATCTAGGAATGGTAGTTGTTTGTTTATTTCCATTTCCATGGTGAACTTGATTTTGGGGTGTGTACTGTTCAGGTGTGTTAGGAAATTGTTTAGGTTTTCTTTTCCATGGGGCCAAATCACAAATGTGTCATTGATGTATCTTAGCCACAGTTTGGGTTTATGGGTTGCATTAGCCAGGGATCTGGATTCGAATTCTTCCATGAACAGGTTTGCAATGACGGGTGATCCCATAGGGGCTCCTTCAATTTGCTTGTATCTTTGTCCATTGTATGTGAAATATGTGTTGGTTAGGCAGTGTTCTGTTAGTTCCATAAGGTGTTTAGCTGGTTGGTATTTATTTTTGATGATTTCAAGAGTTTCTTTTATCGGGACTTGAGTGAATAGTGAAACCACGTTGAAACTTACAAGCAGATCTTCTTGTTCCACATGTAGATCTTTGATCATTTCTAAGAAGTGGTATGAGTTTTGTAGATATGAAGCTGCAGTTTCAGCATGGGGCTATAACTGTTTTGCTAAGTGTTTAGCTAGGTTTTGTAGTGGTGCTCCTTTGGAGCTGACTATGGGTCTAAGAGGTATGCCTTCTTTGTGTATTTTTGGGAGGCCATATAGTTTGGGGCATCTGGAAGATTTTTCTCTTGGGATGATCGCCTGTTGGATTTCTTTGCTCAATACAGAAGCCTGATGATGGCAGATGAGATTCTGCTGAAACGTTGCTACAACTTTAAAAGCACTACAATGACGTGGGATAATATCCGATGGAAGCTGAACATCACACACACACACACACACACACACACACACACACACACACACACACACATATATATATATATATATATATATATATATATATATATATATATGTGCTGTTCCCGAAGGAAGCTGAACAGCACACATGTAAGTACCCGCGATAACTTAAAAAAACAAATATATATATATATATATATAATATTATATAGGGAAGATCTAACATTTGTCTCTCAAGTCACAAGACCTAAGAGTAATGTCTGTAAATCCATTTTCATATTAGATTTCATTAGTATTATGGAAAAGATAACAAGCCCATCCATGTTCAAGACTTATGTCACTTCATGTAATTGTTACTCGTTCCTTTTGCCCACAATGCGAATAAAATTAGTCCATGACCGATGATGACTCAGAAGGTTAGGTTACTATCCTATTGCTCAACTGAAAAGAGTGGAATTGCATTTCAAATTCCAAAAGATTGTGGGAGGAGCTGCTGGCTGCTTGTGAAGGAAGCAGAGGGTAAGTAGAAAGGAGAAAGATAGCGGCTTTCTATAAACCAAGAATACCAATAAGACATTTAGAGCAAGTGTGCTTGAGATTGTGATTTTATTTTATTTCAAAATGACCGGCTTAGTTCAGTATAATACTTGTTTTACAGCTGTCTTTTGCAGTACTCTTTTCAAACTTGGATACTGTCCTCTTTGTAAAAAAATTACCAGTCTACATGCACAGATAACCTATCTAGAATCTCTAATCTGTGCTCTCCAAACAGAAATTAGGTGCCAATCCAGTCATCTATTGAGCTGCCGTGCTACCAATCCCCACTACCACAAAGATCCTAGAGAAAAAAGGCAGTATGGACAACCGTGGGATCTGGCAGGGTGAAAGCTGTGAACCATAAACACAAAACTTTTGCTGTGTCCCAGCATAACAGATACAATGCCCTTGCTGACCTTAATAGGGACATTAAAGTGGCAGCTCAAAGTAGTTATGATAATGATAACTTAAGTAAGCATGGGATCATCGTCCTAGAATAAAAACTTACTTTGGAAAGGAGAAAGTGTGAATCAGGTATTATGCACCAGTCACACAAGAACAGCAAGGCATCCAAAAAGAGAAGCCACCTTCTGGTTGGGGACTCAATTATAAGGGATGAAATTTAGGAAAGAATACTGAGGTTTTGAAAGAGGTCAGGTGTCTACCAGGTGCAACTGCCAGCACAGACAAGAAGCATATTCTTAAGATAGTCAAGAATGCCAGTAAGGGCTGTGATGTTGATGCTATTATACATCTTGGTACAAATGATTTGTCCCAGAAGGATATACTTTCTGTTCAGAAACACTTCCAGAGTTTGTGGTATGAACTTAGTAAAGGGCCTGTCACATAGGCCGGCGGATGCAAAATGTATGTAAAAAGGACACAGCAGACGAAAAAATGTTCCATCCGTTGTTATCCGCTCTCAAAAGTGCCCTCAATTTGCATAAACAGAGTGGATAACAACGGAAAGGAATGGATGTGGGGAGGATGTAGTATGGATATAAAGAGGATGCTCCACGGAAGCCTAGCGGATGGAAGCGGATGGAAGCAAATGGCACATTTGCAGGGCTTCTGGGGGAGCACAGCGAAGCGGACGCTCAACGAAGAAACGAATGCAGAGCAGATGCTGAGCGGATGAAGTGGATGCATCACAGAAGCCTAGCGGATGCCTAGCGGATGCCTAGCAGATGCAAAGCATTCACTGCACATGCGGGGAGGATGCATTGCATCAGCCCCGTGGATATAAAGAGATGCAGCTCGCAAGCAGGTCACCATTCAGAGGAAAGACCTTCTGCCAGACACAGCTCCAGCCAACAACCATGGGGAAGAAGAGGAAGCCTGTGCCATCTGCTGCCAGTCCTGGCAAGAAGGACAGGGCTACCATCCCACCCCCTGGCCCTGATTCTGCTTCTGCTGGGGCTTCTGCTGCTCGGGCTGACTCTGCTGGTGCTGGGGCTCCTGCTGGTGCTGCTCCTGGTGCTGGTGCTTCTGCTGGTGCTTACTCTGCTGGCGCTGCTCCTGGTGCTGGGGCTTCTGCTGGTGCTTACTCTGCTGGCACTGCTCCTGGTGTTGGTGCTTCTGCTGCTGCTTACTCTGCTGGTGCTGCTTCTGATCCTGCTGGTGCTCCTGGTGCTCCTGGTGCTCCTGGTGCTCCTGGTGCTCCTGGTGCTTCTGGTCCTGCTGGTCCTGCTGGTACTCCTGGTACTCCTGGTGCTGCTGGTGCTGCTGGTGCTTACTCTTCTGATGGTGATCCTGGTCCTGCTGGTGCTGCTGGTGCTGCTGGTGCTGCTGGTGCTTACTCTGCTGCTGCTGATCCTGGTGCTGCTGGTGCTGCTGGTGCTGCTGGTCCTGCTGGTCCTGCTGGTCCTGCTTTTGCTGGTACTGTTGATGCTGCTGGTGGTGGTGATGGTGGTGTGGTGCAGCAGCCCCTAGAACCTCAAAGCCCCTCTGATTAGGGCCCAGATGGCCCTGCCAGAGGTAGGAAGAGGCATATGCGAAAATGGGAGAGGAGGCAATACAACAAAGAAGAGGAACATGAGGATGAGGTGCTGGAGTGGCTGAGAGATAAAGAGTATCTATGGTGGAAGGGACACAGGCTCTATAGGGACACCAAAAGGAAGCAGGGTGCTTGGAGAGAGAAAGCGGAGAGCCTGGGCTACACATTGGAGTTGCTCCTCGGCTGGTGGAAGCACATGCACACCTGGTACGGGAAGGTGCAACTCAAGAAATCTGGCCAGGCCACGGTCAAGCTGATGGACAGGGAGACCTACGTGATGGCCAAGTGCAGCTTCTTGGAGGGTGAGATTCGCCACCGAGGGGCAGCCCGTCTGACAACCCTCTCTCTCAGGCATCCCACTGAGAGCCAGTCCTCTTCTGGCCAAGAGTCAGCTCCTGTGTCCGGTCAGGTATCTTTGGAGCGTCCCACAATGGAGACCTCTCCAACAGCTGCACTCCCCGTGGCAGAGCGCATGGAGGAGAAAGGACAGGGCACTTCCACCAGAGACCAACCCACATCCACCCCCAGTTCCACCTCCACAGAAAGCAGGCAGAGAGCCAGACCAGAGGGGCAGAGCCACACTGTCCTGCTGGAGATCAGGGACACCATCAAAAGCAGCGTAGATCTCCTCTATCAGCTGGTACACATTGACATATCATCCTCAAATGGCAAGCCCTTCCTCACCTACGTCAACCAGACCCTCATGGACATGTCCAAATCACAGTACCAGGTGATAAAGGACAGGATCACCGGTTTTCTGCACAACCCTCCAGGCCCAGCTGAACCTGCTTCGACCCAGTCCATGTCTGCTCCTCCAGCCCAGGGGATATCACAGCCCTTCCAAAGCTTTCCACAGGCCCTCACCGACCAAGGCTATGGATACCAGGAGTTCCAGCAGCACAGGCAGCCCTTCCCAGGCCAGACACAGGTTCATCATATGCCACCGGTGCCACCGATGCCACTGATGCCACCCACGCCACAGATGCCACCCATGCCACAGATGACACCCATGTCACAGATGACATCCACGCCACAGATGCCACCCGTGCCTCACCTGACTCACCTGCAGACCAGACAGTCCCACTACACTCCTCCTTCCTCCACCCCACAGCCAAGCCCGGCCTCAGAACATCTGTCATCGGTCTTGGAACTGACACCCCATGTCATGGAGGAAGGGGATCTCAACATCATGGGACTGAGCCAGCTCTCTGAGAGTTTCCTCCACACACCATCCCCTGTTGTCCTCTCGGGGCCAGGCACCCCAATGGTGCCTCAGACCTGCACTCCAGCAGCAGCCACCTTCACAGCACCTGGACCCTTCACCCCTGAGAGTATGGACACGCCTCAGAGTGACTGAGAAGAGTGCCAGAGACTGGGTTGCTACCTGTTGACTTTATCTTTGCTTGGGACACTTTACTTGGGTCATTCTGCTTTGACAGTTTGTTATTAATAAAGATTATGTTTGCTTCACACACTTCCTTCAATTCTTTTAGTCAATAAAGTCTTGGTGGAAACTTTTAGAAATGGTTTCAGCCCTTGCATGTTTGTGGGATGGGTAAGGATAGCAGTGGGATGGGCAGGGATACCTGTGAGATGGGTAATAGCTGTGGGATAGGCAGGGATACCTGTGGGATGGGCAGGGATACTTGTGGGAAGGGTAACAGCTGTGGAATGGTCAGGGATACCTGTGGGATGGGCAGAGATACTTGTGGGATGATTAATAGCTGTGGGATAGATAAATCTCCAGTGCAAGCATAGTGGGACTGTATGGTCCACCATCCCAGGTGCCACACCTATAGCCCTTTATTATCAATAACAATTTAATCATTCATCTACACATTTCAACATAAACACAACTCTTTATTAAATGCCCTGTTCATTGTAGGGCCACTCAACATACATGGCACAATCTCATCAGTGGGATGAGACCGGCTCAAGGAAGCATCCATTAAACATCTATCATCCTGTCTTGCCACTCCACTGCTCCAGCTGGGGAGTTGCACCAGTGTTTCAGGAGGTTGCGCTGCTTCTTCCCTTCACGTGAACCTCTGTTGGGGCCTTGCACATTCACAGTATCTATCAGGTTTCGCCCTTGCCTCCATTCACCATGCTCCATGTCCCCATTGCCTTGTTGGAGGCCACGAGCCTGTTCTGCAACATTGGGTAGCGGGTGGGCGGGTGCGCATGCAGGATGCAACAACCTTCCACGATGTTCCTCACAGTCTCTGGGCGATGCAGCATGGTGGTGAGAAGTACCTGGAACCTGTTGGCCAGGATGCCAAAGGCGTTCTCCACCACCCGCCTTGCCCTGGACAGCCTGTATTTGAAGATCCTCTCTTCACGGGTGAGGCATCTGGAAGTGTAGGGCTTCAAGAGGTAGGTTCTGAGGGAGAGGGCATCATCCCCTACGATGAAGTAGGGCACATCTTGTGTGTCATTGGGCAGGGGTTCTGGATCTGGGAAGCCCATGATGAAGTTGCGTTCCAGCCCCTCCTTGAGGTGACTGGTGTTGTATACTTGGGCATCTGAAGATGATCCATTGCCTGAAGAATCGATGTACATGAACTTGTAGTCAGCATCGACCATGGTGAAGAGGATGATACTGAAGAAGCCCTTATAGTTGAAATAAGTGGACCCTGACTTGGCTGGAGCTTTGTAGGCCACGTGCTTCCCATCTATGGCTCCAACGGTGTGGGGGAAGTTCCACTTCTGATACCACTGCTCTGCAACTTTCTTCCATCCTTCTTCAGTGGAGGGGCACTGGATGACCTCCTCCAGGTATTCTTCGATGATGTCCTGCACCACTTCTCTGACCACAATGCTGATGGTGTTGTGTGGCACCCTCCAACCATACTGCATGCTCCTGTACCTGGTCCAGGAGGCCAGGTGGCGCAGGGTCAGTGCCACCTTCAGTCCAGGGTCCAGGCTGGGCCGGAAGTTGGTGCTTGCCTTGGTCAACCTGGGTCACAGCTGCTCCACAACTTCATCAGACATGGCTGGCGGCATCCACATGAAGTTCTGGAATGCACGAGAGTCTTCATTCCTCAGCTCCACCATCCGCTTGTTATCCAGTCCGTACTCAGCTCTTCTCCCGATCCATCTTCGGACCCAGACACTTCTTGGATGCCTCATTTTCTTCCCATAGAACAGGTAAAAGAGCCTGTGGAGGGCTTTGCACTGTTGTGGAACGATGGCGGCTACCAAAAGGAGTGTGTTATGATCCATGTTGAAGATGACTGGATGCTGTGGAAAAACAAGAGCAAAAGTAAGGCTTAAGGGGTTTGCACCGCAGGGCTGCTGGACTGAAAGTGAGATCCAGGTGATTTCTACCCCTTTTTATAGGAAATATAGGTTTTCTGTTAGGTGTCCTTTTTCATCCTCTAGGCATCCTAAATATCTGAGATACGTCCCCTATATGAACGTTTTTTCCATTTTAATGCTTTGTATGCGAGCTGCATCCGCTTTCATCCTTTCTACGTCTGTGCTACTAACGGTGTGTGTCTGTTCCACGTCTGTTTCACTTTCTCCCTGTGTCCGTTTTCCGCTGGAGTGGATGCGAGTTGCACAGATGCATAGCGGATGCCTAGCAGATATAGCGGATGCATAACGGATGATGACAGACGTATAACGGATATTCCCCGTATGCGTAGCAGATGTATAACGGACGTGTTGGATACATATTCCGCTCAAAAAGTTTTGTGCAGCTGAAAACTTTTTGAGCGGATGAAATGTCAATAGATGGATGCTGGACGGATAGAGAGTATTAAAAAATGGACGCAGTGAGTACAGAACGGATGCATCGCGTTAACCAGCAGAAGGCAAGTGTTTATCTCCATTTTACATCCTCTTTCCATCCATTGGTGCTGTGTGACAAGGGCTTAATATGGACTGTAGGCTTATCTTTTCAGAGGTTCCAACAGTATACAAGGTGTTCCATTCAGAAATAAGTTGCGCAAGACCGGGTTCCAAAAATAACTCTTTTATTTTAACAAGTAAGGCAATGGTAACAGAACAACAGCCCAAGCCATGGCAGCCCTTCTTATAGAGGCTTGCTTGTGACTTGTGGCCAATGACAGTTCTTTGAATTTTCCTGCCATCAGGTGGGCCAATCAGATTGGTTCCCTAATAGCCAATCCAAGAATGGCCTTCTCAGCCAATCAGATTTAGGCACTTGAAGCCTTCCATACACAAATCCCCTCCCCCCTTGGTTTCGTCCAATGTGCATCACGTAGTCACAGAGGTAGGTGGGGCTTTTTCGAGTCCTGGTTGACCTGCATAGCTCAGTCTCAGCGTGGTCTTCAAGCGGTTCGGACGGGATCACTTTCTCTTTGTGTCTTCTCCATGGAACCTCCCAGAAGGGTGAGTCAGCCTTGCTGCTCCTGCCTGAGTTTCTCAGGCCGGTTCAGATGGCTCCGCCGCTCCCTCCTGTTTCGTCCTGGTTAGTTGAGCTGGCCTGGCTGTCTCCTTCCAGGAAGGCCTCGCTTCGTTCTCCCGCTCCCGGACTTCACTCTTGGGATTCATCTAATTGTGAGTGCTCTTTTTGATTTGTTTGGGAGTCTTTGTGTAGTGTTTGTTGTCATGTTATGGGAGGTTCGTCTCTCCCTTTTTTATTACTTTATATTTCCACCTCCTCCTTGGCAGTTTTTTTGTTCTTTATTATTTTTGGCGCTGGTGTGGTGTTGCGTTCTAAGGTGCGAGAACGAAGCTGGTCGATGTGCCACTTCCATTCTCTTCCATCATCTAATACTAGTCGGTAAGACTGGGGGCCTATGATTTGGGTGATTGTGGCTGGAAGCCATAACGAGTCCCCGGTAAGGTTTTTTGCATAAACCAGGTCACCTATCTTGAATGTGTGGTATTTGCTGGAGGAGTCAGGGGGTTTATCCAAGGTATAAGTGGGGTGCAGTCTGTCGAGGTAGGAACGCAATTTCCTACCCATTAAGAGTTCTTCTGGGCTCTTGTTGGTTGTGCTACTAGGGGTAATATGTTGCATGGTGCTGTCAGCAGGTCTTTTGCGGTGGCTTTAGCGACGTCCGCTGTGGTTAGTGGCAGATTCAGCCAGGCCTCAAGTTGGAGAGTGGAGACGGTGGGAGCTGGGTCGTCTTCTGTGATAGGCAGTGGGGAATGGCTCAAATCATCTGCATGGGTGATGGTCTTCCCTGAGTGGTGGATCAGCATTTAGGTGTAAGCAGCGAGGAATTCAGATCACCTCATCATTCTAGGTGACAGAATGTTGGGGGGTGGTTTATTTTCTGCTAGAATCCCTAACAGGGGTTTGTGATCAGTGATGATTGAAAAAGTTCTGCCGTAAAGGTACTCACAGAATCTTTTGACTCCAGCTATGATTGCGAGGGCTTCTCGGTCGAGTTGGCTGTAATTTCTCTCTGATTTGGAAAGCGTTTTTGAATAGAAGGCAACTGGTGCCTCTCTGCCATCTGGTAGCTTGTGGCTCAGGATGCTGCCAATTCCAAAAGGCGATGCATCACAGGTGACAGTCAAGGGCAGGGTATTGCTATACTGGATCAAAATGGTGTTAGATGTTAATAGATCTGTGAAACTTTGAAATGCTGCTTGTTCCCAGTAGCCCCATTTCCAGATAGTGTTTTTGTCTAACAACCGATGTAAGGGTTCTGCTACGGTTGCTTTTTGGGGCAGGAACACATTGTAGAAATTTATGAGACCTAGGAATGCTTGTAAGTCAGTTTTGTTTCTAGGTCTAGGTGCGTCTTTGATTGTCTTTATGTTTTTTTCAGTGGGGTGTATCCCTTGCTCATCTATGAGGTAGTCTAGAAATTCGACCTAGTTGGTCACTAAGTTACATTTTTCTTGCTTTACTTTAAGGCCTGAGTCTCTGAATCTTCTTAAGACTTCTTTTAATCTACTCTCTAGTTGGTTATCATTTTTTGCTGACACTAGAACGTCATCAGAATAAGGGATGACTCCCTTGATTCCATTTAAAAGGCACTCCATGAGGCTTTGGAAAACACCTGGGGCAATGCTAGCAACGAACTGGAGTTGGTTGCGCTTGAATGTCCCCTCTGTGTGTCACTATAGTCTGTTCCTCTGCGATGGTGGGGTCAACAGAGATTCAATTTCCCTGGTAGTCCTTTAAGATCAGTTTTTGTTTTTCTAGTTCTTTTTGTTTGATGTTCGATATCAGGCGTCGGATGGTGTTCCAAGATACCATGGATAAACAGGATCTGGAGTCGACTTCCATCTCACAGGGTTTCCCTTCAATGTTCACCTCTATCCGGACCTTTTTCACGTTTGCTGTCCTGGCATTTCCGATTGTTACTGTCTGGTGCATTTCCTCTCTGTCACTCATTCTTTTACTTCCACTGTCTCGGTTCCATCTGCTTTTGGCTTGTCTCTCTTCATGTCTGGGGTGGTGGTGCTGCTGTGTCTTTTAGGACTATAGCTCTTTTTGTTTTGGCAGACCCTTTTGATGTGCCCCCGTTTGTTACAAGCTCTGCAGATTGTGTCTAGGAACCTGCATTCAGATCGCAGGTGGTTGCCTCCGCATCCAGCACACTGGAATTCCCACCTGCTTCTTCTTTTTTCCTGCCATTTCTTGTCTGATTGAATTCTCTTGACATCTTCATTGTCATCATCAGTGTTGCTCGGGGAGTCGGGATCTTCATATTGGGTGGTCGCTGTGGTCTGTTTCTTGCTTCCTTCCGCCTTCTTTTCTCTGGGTTGATTTGGCGGATCTGGAATTGAATTCATTTGGTGCAGAGTGGCTGTAGATTTCTTTGCTGCTTTGGTGGCAGTGGCTTCTGCGATGGCCTTAGCCACAGTGATGTTTGGTCTATTTATTACTTTGAAGTGTACACTTACTCTGAAGTGTAGCATCCTTCAACCCGAGGACTACGCGGTCTCTCATGGCCTCGTCCATGTTCTGGAACTCGCAGGCTCCTCTGATGTGTCTAAGGGCTGCTACAAAATCTCTGATGGTCTCATCTTCTTTTTGGTCTCTTTTGTAGAACTCATGCCTTTTTATCAAGTTGAAGACCACTGGTGCGTAATGTGCTCGGAGCATTCTGTTCAGCTCGGGCCATGTCATCTGTTTAACGTCTCTTGGTTTGGCTAGCACTTTTGCCATTTTCAAAATGGCTGGTCCGCAGTGTGTAAGGAAGATAGTCCTCTTCCTTTGGTCAGATATCTCCTGCAGTTCGTTGCTTTCTAAAAACATTAGAAAGTGATTGATATACGACTCCCAATCCTCCTCATCAGGGTTGAATGGTGCAGGTGTCATGTTGTTACCGTCCATCTCTTTTGCTCGGTTCTGATCGCCACGTGCTTCGGTCTCGCTCATCTACGACAATCTCACCTTCGTCTCCAGTGTTCCGTTTGGAAATAAGTTGCGCGAGACCAGGTTCCAACAACAACTTTTTTATTTTAACAAGTAAAGCAATGGTAACAGAACAACAGCCCAAGCCACGGCAGTCCTTCTTATAGTGCCTTGTTCCTGAATTTTGGCCAATGACAGTACTTTGAGTGTTCCCGCATCAGGCGGGCCAATCAGATTTGTTTCCTAATAGCCAATCCGAGAACAGCCTTCTCGGCCAATCAGATTAAGCCACTTGGTGCCTGCCAAGTTTCATACACATCAATCAAGCAGAAAAAAAAATAGATGTCCTTTTTGCAAGCAAACTAACAAACATATGCAGAAAACACACAACAATAACTTCAACTATCCTAATATCAATTGGAAAACTAATTCTGCACCAAGTGAAAAATGAAATAAGTTCTGAACCAACCTAGCTGACAACTTTGTTGTCCAAAAGATAGATGGTGAAACTAGAGGGACAAGCCATACCGGCTTAATTCTTACAAACAGAGAAGAAGTGATAGAGGGAATTGAAACTGCAGGAACCTTGGGTGAGAGTAACCATGTCATACTAGAATTCAACATAACATAAACACAAGCAACAGGACATAATGACACCAGAGTCTTGGATCTTAAAAGAGCTGATTTCAATAAACTCAGAGAGAACTTGGGAAAGATTCCATGGATGAAAATCCGAAAGGGGAAAACCACTCAAGAATCTTGGGAAACTCTAAAAAGTATGATCATAGAACCCCAGACCAGCACAATACCACTGAGAAAGAAAAACAAGAAATCCAAGAAGAAACCAGCATGGCTACACAAAGATCTCTTTGGCAAATTGAAAGAAAAAAAGGACAAGAACAAAAAATGGAAAGAAGGACATACCACTAAGGCAGAATATCAGCAGATTGCCAGAATGTGTAAAGACGAAGTCAGGATAGCAAAGGCTCAGAATGAATAAAAACTTGGAACAAAAGTCAAAGATAATAAAAAAGTTTCTTCCAACATATCAATAACAAGAAAAAAATCAAGGAAACAGTTGGTCCACTAAAAAGAGAAGATAGCAAGGAAGTAACAGGCAATAGAGAGAAAGCAGAACTGCTTAACTCATTCTTTGCCTCTGTCTTCACGCAAAAATAAACAATAGCTCAACCCACCCAAAACTATAAAAGACAGACCAGAAATAAAAGTTAAAATAAGCAAAAATATAGTAAGAGAACATCTGTCTGATCTTGATTAAAACAAATCACCGGGGCCTGATGGATTACATCCCAGAGTTTTAAAGGAGCTAGCAGAGGTCATCTCAGAACCACTGCACCATATCTTTCAAAAATCCTGGAGCACTGTTGAACTACCAGAGGACTGAAAAAGAGCTGATGTGGTTCCCATCTTCAAAAAAAAGGGGAAAAAAACAGACCCAGGAAACTATAGACCAATCAGCCTAACATCAATACCCAAGAAGATACTGGAAGAAATGATTAAAAAAAGATCTACCAACATCTAGAAACAAGTAAAGTAATAACTAGCAGTCAGCATGGGTTTGTTGAAAACAGATCATGCCAAACCAATCTTATTTCATTCTTCAATATAGTGACTAAATTAGTAGACCAGCAAAATATTGTGGACATAATATATTTAGATTTCAGCAAGGCATTCAACAAAGTAGACCACAACCTATTTCTTAGTAAGCGAGAAAAAAGTGGAATAGATAACACCACCATGAGATGGACTTGCAACTGGCTGGCAAACCGTACTCAATGAGTAGTCCTCTATGGGTCTACGTCTACATGGAGGGAAGTAAGCAGTGGGGTGCCACAAGGTTCCGTCTTAGGCCCAGTACTCTTCAATATCTTCATCAACGACTTAGATGAGGGAATAGAAGGGGAACTTACCAAATTTGCAGATGATACTAAACTGGCAGGAATAGCTTACACCCAAGAAGATAGGCTCAAGATCCAGATGGATCTTGACAAACTAGAACACTGGGCCATATTAATAAAATGAAATTAAATATAGAGAAAAATAAAGTCCTACGCTTAGGCAAGAAAATGCAAAAGTACACATATAGACTGGGTGAAACCAGGCTCAATAGCAGTAACTGTGAGAGGGATCTTGGAGTCTTAGTGGACAACCAGCTAAATATGAGCCAGCAGTGTGAGCAGCAGCAGTCAAAAAAGCTAATGCAATCCTAAATTGTATGAACAGAGGGATATAATCAAGATCAAGGGAAGTACTAATACCACTTTATAAAGCCTTAGTAAGACCACACCTAGAGTACTGTATCCATTTTTGTTCACCACATTAATAAAAAGATGTTGAGACTTGAGAAAAAGTACAGAAAAGAGCAACCAGGATGATTAGGGGACTGGAGGCTAAAACATATAACAAATGGTTGCAGGAACTGGGCTTGGCTAGTCTAGTGAAGAGAAGGACCAGGGGAGACATGATAGCGGTCTTCCAGTATTTGAGGGGCTGCCACAGGGAGGAAGGGGTCAAGCTATTTTCTAAAGTGCCTGTAGGACAGACAAGGATTAATGGATGGAAACTGAACTAGGAGAAATTTAACCTGGACATAAGGAGGAACTTTCTGACAGTGAGAACAATCAACCAATGGAACAGCTTGCCCTCGGAAGTTGTGCGAGTGCCATCAGTTGAGACTTTCAAGAAGAGATTGGACTGCCATTTGTCAGAAATGGTGTAGGGTCTCCTGCTTGAGTGGGAGGTTGGACTAGATGACTTTCAAGGTCTCTTCCAACTCTGATTATCTGTATCTATCTGAATGATTTGCTCTTTATGTTCTCTGCATTTTGAATCCCAGAGAATGAAAATATTCATGGATCAGCTTATATTTGGCTAGAGATTGGTGTTTAGGAAATAATAGTAGCAATAGCAGCTGAAGACATTCTCTCATGTGCTTCCATAATACATCAATACAAGGGTTGTCAGCTTTGGGCTATAAAAATCTGGTGATAAGATTGCTGCAAAGAGAGTTTTCCACAACTCTTTGCTTCTATCTTGTAGTTGTCCTAGTCATTTTATGCCCTGAATTTGGTCATCATACTCATTTGCAGCCATCCTCTTCTGCCTACTATTCCACACTCCTCCATCTAATGCCTAGATTCTTCTATGGAGACATGCTGGTCCATCAGATCCAAAATCTGTCTTAGATAAATGATAGATAGACGACAGACAGACAGACAGACAAACTGATTGACTTCAGGTGTCTGAAGACCAAACTACAAAATAACCACTAGCATTGCCTT
The DNA here is from genome assembly GCA_015471245.1 of Laticauda colubrina. NCBI lineage: Eukaryota > Metazoa > Chordata > Lepidosauria > Squamata > Elapidae > Laticauda > Laticauda colubrina. The sequence continues at coordinate 21,174,826 of BLBF01000005.1, forward strand.
CTCTGTATTTATATCTCTACTTACAAGCTGCTTAGCACTCCATTTTAGAGTCTTCTTGCCAATATACATTAGGAAAAAGTAAGATGCAGACTTCAGGTTCTAATCCTTCCTATTATTTCCATGGTACATTAAAAATAAAGATATTTGCATGCATGGGCAATGTCATAATTAATTGAAAGTACTAGAGGTAATAAGGATAACATGTAAACACTGACAAGATCCAATTGTTTCTGCACAAAACTGATAGATTTCATTTATGCCATCTGTTTTCTACCTTATGGCTACTACCGTGTTTCTCCAACAATGCGCCCTCCACCAATAGGGAGCCCCACCATGTTTTATTGGCATAAAAACAAATTAAGCCCCTCCCCCCAAATTAAGGCCCATATTAAACATGCGAAATGGGGGGGGGAATGGCGGGGGGGGGGCTTTCATTTAAGAAGTACTTTTGTTGCATGCCCGGATATGGTGCTGCCTGCGTTGGTGGGGCACTTCATATCGGGAGACCTTCCGCCACTGTTGCTTTCCCTTCTCCCTTGCTGCCACAGCATTAGAGCAATGCCTTGGTATTTGGTGCAGCCACATGCGTCCAGTCAAGGTTCCTCTCTGCAACCAGAGCCCTGAGGAGAAACATGGCTTCAGGCACTCCCGTCGCCACCTTCCGATGATCTCTCCCTCTCTCCCCGCAAGGTCAACATCTGTGCTGTGGCTGAGGAGGCGGAGGCTGGTTCCTCCTGCTTGCTGAGAGGTGAGGAAGCTGCGGCTTTGCAGAGCAAGCGAAGCGCTGTTCACCAGGGCGAGATTTGGGAACGAGGGGCAGGAGGAGGTATGCACGCACCCACGGCTCACTTTCCTGGCGCTGCCCAGCCCGCATGGCTCTGGCGCGGCCCTGGCGGGATGAGCAGAGGGTCTGGTGGGGAGGCATTTGCTGCTTTGGTGAGAGCTCTGCCACCAGGAAGGAGGGCCCGCCTGTCAGCTGCGCTGGACACCCCAGGCTAAGCTGACAGGCAGGCCCTCCTTCCCAGCGGCAGAGCTCTCACCAAGGCAATGAGAGCCTCCCTGCTGGACCCTCCACTCATCCCGCCAGGGCCGCACCAGAGCCATGTGGGCTAGGCAGAGCCGGGAAAGTGAACTGCGGATGCATGCGTGCCTCCTCCTGCCCCTCATTCCCAAATCTCACCTGGGTGAGCAGTGCTTCACTTGCTCTGCAAAGCCGTGGCTTCCTCACTGCTCAGCAAGCAGGAGGAACCAGCTTCAGCCTCCTCCTCCTCAGCCACAGCACAGATGTTGACTTTGTAGGGAGAAAGAGGAGAGATCCTCTCAGGTGAGTGCTTGCCTCAGAAGGCGGTGATGGGAGTGCCTGAAGCCACGTATCTCCTCAGAGCTCTGGTTGCAGGGAGGATCCCTGACTGGCCTCACGTGGCTGCGCCAAATGCCGCGGTGTTGCTCTAACACCATGGCAGCAAGGGAGTAGGGAAAGCAACGGTGGCGGAAGGTCTCCGAAACATCCAAGCTGTTGCCGCCAACCAACCCAAGGATACAAGGGGGGGGGGAATTAAGTCACCACCAAAAAGACGGTCTAGCCGTTTTTTCTAGGGTAAAAAAAAAATAAGGCCCGGCCTTATTATGTGAGAAACACAGTATAATCGACATTTAACACTGGTGTTATTTCTACCAGCTACACAGCAACTAAACAGAAAAAGTTTTTGGTTCATTATTCTAACTAATATTTAAAGCAATGGGTAAAGTCAAGATTGTAACTAAAATGTAAGAGTTGTGTTTAATATTTTTACACTTTATAATTCTTTAAATTTCTTTCATGCGTAGTGTCAGAGTTCCAGAAGCTCCTTCCAGAACTGCCAGCAGAGAAAACAACCCAAGTAAAATGTAAAAAATGGCTTCCAAGGCTGACACATATTTCCCTAGTCCCACAAACAATAAGTAAGAGAATACTGTATCACTGAAGCCCCTGTCACACTGCACCAATGGATGCAAAGAGGATGTAAAACGGACAAAAAAGCTTGCCATCCGTTGGTTAACGCGATGTATCCGTTCTGTACTCACTGCCTCCATTTTGCTTCCTCTCTATCCATCCAGCATCCGTTTATGGACGTTTCATCCGCTCAGAAAGTTTTGAGCTGCTCAAAACTTTTGCACGGAAAATGTATCCAATTCATCCGTTCTGCATCTGCTAGGCATCCTCTAGGCATCCATTCTGCATCCGTTATGCATCCGCTATATCCGCTAGGCATCCGTTCTGCATCTGCGCAACTCGCATCCTCTTGGACGCAGGGAGGAAGCGGAACGGACGCAGAACGGATGCAGAACGGATGCCTAGCAGATGCAACATGGAAACAAAGCATTTAAAATGGAAAAAACCTTCGCAGAGGGGACCTATCTCGGATATTAAGGATGTCTAGAGGATGCCTAGAGGATGCAAAGAGGATGCAAAGGGACACCTATACTGCCTATAAAAAGGGGGAGCAACTCACCTGCATCTCACTTCAGAACAGCAGCCCTGCTGTGCAGACATCTGCAGCCTTCATCTGACTCTTCCTCTTCCACAGCACCCAGTCATGTCCACCGTGGATCGTAACAAAGTCCTTTTGGCAGCCACCATCCTTTTGCAACAGTGCGAAGCCATCTACAGGCTCTGTGAACTCTACTATGGGAACAAAAAGAGGCATCCAAGAAGCGTCTGGGTATGAAGATGGTTCGCCAGAAGAGCAGAGGACGGACTGTACAACAAGCTGATGGTGGAGCTCAGGAACGAAGACACTCGGGCATTCCAGAACTTCATGAGGATGCCTCCAGCCATGTTTGATGAAGTTGTGGAGCGGCTGACACCCAGGTTGACCAAGGCAAACACTAACTTCCGGCCCAGCCTGGAACCTGGGTTCAAGGTGGCACTCACTCTGCACCACCTGGCCTCAGGGACCACCTACAGGAGTATGCAGTACGGCTGGAGGGTGCCACACAACAGCATCAGAATTGTGGTCAGAGAAGTGGTGCAGGCCATCATCAAAGAATATAAGGAGGAGCTCCTCCAGTGCCCCTCCACTGAAGAAGGATGGAAGAAAGTTGCAGAGCAGTGGTATCATAGGTGGAACTTCCCCCAAACCATTGGAGCCATCGATGGCAAGCACATGGCCTGCAAAGCTCCAGCCAACTCAGGGTCCAATTATTACAACTACAAGGGCTTCTTCAGCATCATCCTCTTGGTCGATGCTGACTACAAGTTCATGTACATCGATGCTTCAGGCAACGGCTCATCTTCAGATGCCCAGGTATACAACGCCAGTCACCTCAAGGAGGGGCTGGAACGCAACCTCATCGTGGGCTTCCCAGATCCAGACCCCTTGCCCAACGACACGCAAGATGTGCCCTGCTTCATCGTGGGGGATGACACCTTCTCCCTCACAAGCTACCTCATGAAGCCCTACACCTCCAAATGCCTCACCCATGAAGAGAGGATCTTCAACTACAGGCTGTCCAGGGCAAGGCGGGTGGTGGAGAACGCCTTTGGCATCCTGGCCAACAGGTTCCAGGTACTTCTCACCACCATGCAGCATCGCCCACAGACCTTGAGGAGGATCATGGAAGCTTGCTGCATCCTGCACAATCTCATGTGCACCCGCTACCCAGTCTTGCAGAACAGGCTCATGGACCTCCAACAAGGCAATGGGGACATGAAGCCTGGGGAATGGAGGCAAGGGCGAAACCTGATTGACACTCATGATGTGCAAGGCCCCAACAGAGCCTCACGTGAAGGGAAGAAGCAGCGCAACCTCCTGAAACACTGGTGCAACTCCCCAGCTGGAGCAGTGGAGTGTCAAGACAGGATGATAGATGATTAATGGATGCTTCCTTGAGGCTGTCTCATCACACGGATGAGATTGGGCCATGTATGTTGGGTGGGCCTACAATGAACAGGGCATTTAATAAAAAGTTGTGTTTCTGTTGACATGTGTGGATGATTGATTACATTGTTACTGATAATAAAGGGCCATAGGTGTGGCACCTGGGAGGGTGGACCATCCAATCCCACTATGCTTGCACTGGAGGTTTATCTATCCCACAGCTATTACCCATTCCAAAGGTATCCCTGCCCATCCCACTGCTATCTCAACCCATCCCACTGCTATCTTAACCCATCCCACAAGCATGCAAAGGTGGCTAGTGCTGGAGTGCTTGTCATCAGCTCCTCCAGAAGCAGAAGCAGCAGAAGCCCCAGCCCCAGAAGAGCGAGCCCGTGCTGCAGAAGCCCCAGCAGAACCAAAGTGAGGGCCAGGGGGCAGGATGGTAACCCTGTCCCTCTTGCAAAGGCTTGCAGCAGATGGCTGATGCTTGCTGTGCTTCCGCATGGTTGTGGGGTTGCTGGCTGGCAGGGAGGCTGGCAGGAACCAAGGCTGGCAGGAAGGCTGGCAGGAAGGCTGGCAGGCAGGCACCAAGGTTGGCAGGCAGGCACCAAGGCTGGCAGGAAGGCTGGCACCAAGGCTGGCAGGAAGGCTGGCAGGGAGGCAGGCACCAAGGCTGGCAGGCAGACATGAACCAAGGCTAGCAGGAAGGCAGGCAGCAAAGCTGGCAGGCAGACTGTCTGGCAGCAAAGCTTGCAGCCAGGCAGCCAGCAAGGCTGGCAGGGAGGCTGGCAGCAAGGCTGGCAGGCAGGCAGACAGCAAGGGTGGCAGGCAGGCAGACAGCAAGGCTGGCAGGCAGGCAGACAGCAAGGCTGGCAGGGAGGCTGGCAGCAAGGCTGGCAGCAAGGCTTGCAGGCAGGGCAGGCAAGGCTGTCAATCCGTCCGGCAGCAGGTCTTTCCTCTGAATGGTGACCTGCTTCCGAGCTGCTTCCCTTATATCTGCAGGGCTTACGCAATGCATCCTCCCCGCATGCGCAATTAACGCTAGGCATCCATTAGGCTTCTGCTGTGCATCCGCTAGGCTTCCGCTGTGCATCCGCTTTATCTGCTCGGCGTCCACTCTGCATCCGCTGTATCCGTTCCTCATCCGCTTTGCTGAGGTCCCCCGGAAGCCTAGCGGATGTGCCATCCGCTCCCATCCGCTTCCATCCGCTGGGCTTCCGTTCTGCATCCGCTTTCCATCCGCCCTGAGTCCTCCCCGCGTCCATTCCTTTCCGTGTTATCCACTCTGGTTATGCAAATTTTCACCCCTTCTGAGAGCGGATAATAACGGATGGAACATTTTTCTCGTCCGTTGTGTCCTTTTTAGTAACGTTTTGCATCCGTTGGGCAGTGTGACAGGGCCTTTACCTCCTCATCACTCTCACAGAACAATTTTCACTTCAGTAAGATTCTTCCTATGAATGTACTGTAAAGAAGCAAGCAATCCCAAAATCTTTTTTTTATTAAAGTCCACTAATAAAACATACCACCAAATGTATCTGTTTGAATCTGTGATTCTGTAAATTTCAGAGAAAGCATCAGAAAATTTCAGAAGGAAAAAAGGAGTAAAAAAACATTTTGAATACTGCATTTCTAAATTTTCAGATTGTTCTTTGTTAAAGTTGGAAAATGCAAGTTAATCTTAAGAATTAGTGGAAAGATGAGTCATCAATGTCCTTTTCAACTGGAACTTTCTTACGTAAGGAGGCAGGCACTTCAATATTTTGTTTTGGAACAACTATTGTCAGTTATTAATATTAGCTCATCATCAAGGACAGATAGATATAAATATAATTATAGACAAACATCTTTAATCATCATTATTTTAAAAACCACACCAGATGAACAATAAATAGGTAAGTCCCAGAATATGACAATGGGCTAATCATTCTCACAGCTAGGGAAGTTTAAATTGTTTATCTATTTATCTTTTATGAACTAAATACTTAAAAAAATGGAATAGACATATTATTTTTTGTTCACATTTTCTTCCTATGGATTTTTTTGTATATGACCTACTTTAAAATACTGTTAATTTAAATTTCCTGAGAATTTTTGATGGAATTTTTTCTGATGTCATAAATCCTCTTCTATTCCCCCATATAGATTTTGTATACGTGAAATATAATGGCAATTAAATGGAAATTATGGCCTATGGATCACCACCAATATTTTTTTGGGGGGGGGGAAATGACACTACCCCAAGTTTCTTTGAAAGTTTTAATTATGGTTTTAGAAACAGATGAAGGCTGTGAATGATAGATGACATCATAGCTTCTGATTTGAAATAGGTCTCAATCTTTGTTCAGTAAACTATTTCACTGTTTCCCTTTTTAGGCCAATGTTTGATGATAGCCTATCAGGCCAGATTTTCACCAGGTACTCCTCAGATCTGTGTTCTGGATCCAAATGATGATACATTGGAATCCAGATAGAGACTGATTGTCCTTCTGCAATACAGTACCTGGCATGACTTCCCACGATCCCATTTTCTCAGCCATTTTGACACTTTGCAAGCATCAACTTGCTCAAGTTGTTCTAAATGAACTGTGTCACCCAATCACTATGCATGTCCAAAGCATAGGTCCAAAATGGACTAGTAGGTACCAGTGCAAGTTAGAGGATAGATTACATAAGCATGCATGCAGGCAGGCAGAATCTTTGAGGGAGATGGGCAGTTCAGAAATGTGAAAAATAAATACAAAAATAAATAAAAAGACCATACTAGAGAGATGAAATTATAGTTATCTAGAAGTGCAGATCTTCATATTATCCTTCCTTTTTCCAAGGTAAATGTCACACGGAAGAGCCTTAAAATATTTTGAAAGAGGTAGCTAGCCATCAGATTTATGAAGAATGAAAAAGACATGGAAGGCCCTGTAGCACATCCCTGTGGAAGATAAAGGTGTTATTGTGACAGCTCAAAGGCCTATTCTTATTCACAGCCTTGTATGTTCTCACTGATCCCACTTCAAAGAATTTGATGATAATGCCTGTAAAAGCTAAACCTACTTTTTTCTTTGTACTTGAAAGGGACATCTAAGTAACCTAAGTAAATGTAGGGAGACAGCATTTGCACAACTGAAAGATAAAATTTGGAGTCTAAATACACTATGTATCTTCAGCCATAACTTTTTTGGAAAAAGAAAAAAGAAACCTCAGGAAGACATAAAGAATGGAGCAGGAAGTACTTTTTTTCAAATGAAAGACCCTATATACATTTTAATATGCATTTAATTTTCTCACTAATTGGGTCACATCAGTAAAAATATGCCTGAAAATGTATGGCTTCACAGTGAGTTTTCACAGGAAGAAATGCCTAATAAATCATTAGTCAAAAGCAATGCTTTCAGCATTTTTTGCTTCTTAATCCTGTCATTACACAAGATTACAAATAGCTTGCTTAGGGCTTGGAGAAATTATAGGCACAAAACAGGCTGCAGAATGAGATGCAGTGTCTGTAACCTATTCTCAATCAAAATTTGCATATGTGAAAGAGAGAATGCGAAGGAGAGAACAGAGTAACAATAAAAATGAGAGACTGAATTAAAGCTTGCGAGTATATAATACTGTTATTTTTAGATACTGACTGTAAACCAATTATAGAGACAAGAGTGGCTAGTCACTATGGAGCTGAAGAAGTTATCTTCAAGAGTTGTGCTGAGGCAAAAGAATAACTTAAAATCCTTTCAAAACAAAACAAAGCAAAAATATTATGTCCTAATTAAAAAGTTACAAGCAACCATTCCTACAAGAGAAATTTTATTTCGATGATAGTTTTTAGAAATTTAAAGAGTATGAAATACTCCAAAATAAGTTGTTCATTTTAAAAAATGTATCAAGTCTTACTTTATAGAAATACAGTTTTAAAAGTGTTTGACTTACTCACAGAGTAAAATATAATACTTGCTAAGACCATATCTATTAAAATGCTAACTGGTTTCATCTATCATCCCTTCTAATATTTAAGGAAATCAGCATTCCTTCCTATCAAAGGGCTTCTGAAATATTTGCAAATCTTGCAGTGGCAAAACATTTGATTCAGCAATCTTCCCAAGATATTCATTCCTGATGAGCATCTTCTACTTATAAAGAAAAAAATGTGAGTTTGTTTTTCAGAATGAATGCTTGCTGTTTCCTTGGAATAAAACCTGATTCGCTCTTCCAAGAAAAAGGTCAGAGCTAAAATCCATTTCTATGATGGAGGAAAAAGAACTGAAATCTGGAGCAGAAAAAGAGGATGAGGGAAAATTAAATGGGGTAGACAAAGAGAGGAATTAGCAGGAAACTCGAACACACTTTGAAATGTAAAATTATCCCTTTGAGAATCAGGTTGAGAAACTTTTTATCCAAGTGTTTGCACCAACCATTCATAAAGTAATGCTATCCAGCTATGTTGGACTATGATTCCCAGAATTCTTATTGTTCCGTTCGGAAATAAGTTGCGTGAGACTGGGTTCCAACAACAACTCTTTTATTTCAACAAGTAATGCAATGGTAACGGAACAGCCCAAGCCGCGGCAGCCCTTCTTATAAAGGCTTGCCCGCGGCTTGTGACCAATGACAGTACTTTGAGTATTCCTGCCGTCTGCTGGGCCAATCGGATTGGTTCCTAAATGGCCAATCCGGGAACAGCCTTTTCGGCCAATCAGTTTAAGGCATTTGGAGTCTACCAAGTTCTATATACAACACCCCTCCCCCCTTGGTTTCGTCCAATGTGCGTCACATAGTCACGCAGGTAGGTGGGACTTTTTTGAGTCCTGTTTGACCTGCGCAGCTCAGTCTCGGCGTGGTCTTCAAGCGGTTCAGACGGGATTGCTTTCTCTCTGTGCCTTCTCCATGGAACCTCCTGGAAGGGTGAGTCAGCCTTGCTGCTCCTGCATGAGTCTCTCAGGCCGGTTGAGATGGCTCTACCTCTCCCTCCTGGTTCGTCCAGGTTGGTCAAGATGGCCTGGCTGTCTGCTTCCAGGAAGGCCTCACCTCATTCTCCTGCTCCCAGACTTTTCTTCTGGGGTTGATCTAAATGTAAGTGCTCTTTTTGATTTATTGGGGTGTTTTTTTGTAGTGTTTGTTGTCGTGTTATGGCAAGTTTATCTCTCCCTTTTTTATTATTCTGTATTCCCCCCCCCTGGCTGTTTTTGGTCTGGTTATTGTTGGCGCTGGTGGGGCAGTTCATTCTAGGGTGCGAGAACGAAGCTGATCGATGTGCCGCTTCCATTCTCTTCTGTCATCCAACGCAATTCAGTAAGACTGGGGACCTGTGATTTGGGCAATTGTGGCTGGAAACCATAACAGGTCCCCGGTAAGGTTTTTTTGCATAGAACAGGTCACCTATCTCGAATGAGCGGTATTTGCTGGAGGAGTCAGGGGGGTTGTCCCAGGTATAAGTGGGGTGCAGTCTGTCGAGGTAGGAATGCAATTTCCTACCCATTAGTAGTTCTGCTGGGCTCTTGTTGGTGCTGCTGCTGGGGGTAATGTGTTGCATGGTTAACAATCGGTTTAGCTTTTCCTGCACGTTCCCCCTTGTCCATTCTTTCTAGGCCCTCCTAAGTGTACTGAACCATGCATTCAGCCCTGCCATTAGCAGCCGGATGAGCCGGCGCTGTCAAGGCATGTCAGATGCCTTGTGCAGCTAAGTACTGCTAGAATGCCAATGTGGTAAACTGGGGCCCATTGTCCGACACTAACACATCAGGCAGTCCATTTGTGGTGAAAAGTTTGTCTAACTGCTTCATTACTGCATCGGTAGTCGTGGATGCCATGAGTATTACTTCTAATCAGTTCGAATAGGTGTCCACGACTACCAAAAAGGTGTTGCCTTTTGTTAACCCAGCAAAGTCAATATGCAGTCTCGACCATGGGCCTTGGGGAGTTTCCCATTCCCTGACTGATGCCAGTGGGGGGGGTAGGCCTTGATTTTTGGCAGTCATAGCATGTTGCCACCCAACGTTCAATGTCTTTGTCCAGCTCTGGACACCAGACGTAACTCCTGGCCAGGGCTTTCATCTTAACTATGCCCGAGTGCCCCTCGTGCAACATGCACAGTACATTTTCCTGTAGTTTTTTAGGGATGACCACCCTGTCACCCCACAAAATACAGCCTTTCTCGATAGACAGTTCAGTCTGTCAGATGTGAAACGGTTTTAAAGTCTCAGTTTTGTTTTCATCCGGCCAGCCCTTACCTACCCAATGCAGAATGCGAGCTGTCAACGGGTCTTTTGCGGTGGCTTTAGCGACGTCCACTGCAGTTAGTGGCAGATTCGGCCAGGCCTCAAGTTGGAGAGTGGAGACAGTGGGAGCTGGGTCCTCTTCCGTGATGGGTAGTGGGGAATGGCTCAAGGTGTCTGCATGGGTGATGGTCTTTACTGGGCGATGGATTAGCGTGTAGTTGTAGGCAGCGAAGAATTCAGACCACCTCGTCATTCTAGGTGACAGAATGTTCAGGGTTGGTTTGTATCCTGCTAGAATCCCTAGTAGGGGTTTGTGATCAGTGATGATTGAAAAAGTTCTGCCATAAAGGTACTCATGGAATATTTTGACTCCGGCTATAATAGCGAGGGCTTCTCAGTTGAGTTGGCTGTAATTTATCTCCGATTTTGATAGTGTTTTTGAATAGAAGGTGACTGGAGCCTCTCTTCCATCTGGTACCTTATGGCTCAGGATGGCGCCAATTCCAAAAGGCGATGCATCACAGGTGACAGTCAGAGGCAGGGTATTGCTATACTGGATCAAAATGGTGTTAGATGTTAATAGATCTTTGATGTTTTGAAATGCTGCTTGTTCCCGATGGCACTATTTCCAAATAGTTTTTTTGTCTAACAACCAATGTAAGGGTTCTGCTACGGTTGCTTTTTGGGGCAGGAACACATTGTAGAAATTTATGAGACTTAGGAATGCTTGTAAGTCAGTTTTGTTTCTAGGTCTAGGTGCATCTTTGATTGCCTTTATCTTTTTTTCAGTGGGGTGTATCCCTTGCTCATCTATGAGGTAGTCTAGAAATTCGACCTGGTTGGTCGCTAAGTTACATTTTTCTCGCTTTACTTTAAGGCCTGCATCTCTCAATCTTCTTAAGACTTCTTTTAATCTACTCTCTAGTTGGTCATCGTTTTTTGCTGACACTAGAACATCATCAAAATAAGGGATGACTCCCTTGATTCCATTTAAAAGGCACTCCATGAGGCTTTGAAAAACACCTGGGGCAACGCTAGCACCGAACTGGAGTCGGTTGCGCTTGAATGCCCCTCTGTGTGTCACTATAGTCTGTTCCTCTGCAATGGTGGGGTCAATGGGGATTCAATTTCCCTGGTAGTCCTTTAAGATCAGTTTTTGTTTTTCTAGTTCTTTTTGTTTGATGTTCGGTATCAGGCGTAGGATGGTGTTCCAAGATACCATGGATAAAAAGGATCCAGAGTCGACTTCCATCTCACAGGGCTTTCCTTCTATGTTCACCTCTATCTGGACCTTTTTCACATTTGCTGCCCTGGCATTTCCAATTGTTACCGTCTGGTGCGTTTCTTCTCTGACGCTCGTTCTTTTACTTCTACTGTCTCAGTTCCATTTGCTTTTGGCTTGTCCCTCTTCATGTCTGGGGGGGGTGCTGCCGCATTTTTAGGACTATAGCTCTTTTTGTTTTGGCAGACCCTTTTGATGTGCCCCCTTTTGTTACAAGCTCTGCAGATTGCGTCTAGGAACCTGCATTCAGATCGCGGGTGGTTGCCTCTGCATCCAGCACACTGGAATTCCCGCCTGCTTCTTCTTTTTTCCTGCCATTTCTTGTCTGATTGAAGTCTATGGACATCTTAATTTTTGTCATCAGTGTTGCTCAGGGAGTCGAGATCTTCACAGTGGGCGGTCACTGTGGACTGTTTCTTACTTCCCTCCACCTTTTTCTATCTGGTTTGATTCTGGTTTGAATTCATTTGGCACATAGTGGCTGTGGATTTCTTTGCTGCTTCAGTGGCGGTGGCTTCTGCAATGGCCTTGGCCACAGTGATGTTTGGTCTATTTAGCAGCTTACTTTGAAGTGTAGTGTCCTTCAATCCAAGGACCACGCGGTCCCTCATGGCCTTGTCCATGTTCTGGAACTCGCAGGCTCCTCTGATGTGTCTCAGGGCTGCTACAAAATCTCTGATTGTTTCATCTTCTTTTTGGTCTCTTTTGTAGAACTCATGCCTTTTTATCAAGTTGGAGAACACAGGTGCATAGTGTGCTCGGAGCATTCTGTTCAGCTCGGGCCATGTCATCTGTTTAACGTCTCTTGGTTTGGCTAGCACCTTTGCCATTTTCAAAATGGCTGGTCCGCAGTGTGTAAGGAAGACAGCCCTCTTCCTTTGGTCAGATATCTCCTGCAGTTCGTTGCTTTCTAAAAACATTAGAAAGTGATCGATATACGACTCCCAATCCTCCTCATCAGGGTTGAATGGTGCAGGTGTCATGTTGTTACCGTCCATCTCTTTTGCTCGGTTCTGATCGCCACGTGCTTCGGTCTCGCTCATCTACGACAATCTCACCTTCGTCTCCAGTGTTCCATTTGGAAATAAGTGGCACAAGGCCAGGTTCCAACAACAACTCTTTTATTTCAACAAGTAATGCAATTGTAACAGAACAACACCCCAAGCCGCAGGAGCTCTTCTTATAGTGGCTTGCCTGCGGCTTGTGGCCAATGACAGTACTTTGAGTATTCCCGCCATCTGGCGGGCCAATCAGATTGCTTGCTAAATGGCCAATCCAGGAACAGCCTTTTCGGCCAATCAGTTTAAGGTATTTGGAGTCTACCAAGTTCTCTACACAACACTTATAATTATCTTAGCTGAGAATTCTTATGCCTTATCTCAATAAGTCTTTATAAGTGTGCTTATTTGTATCCTATGACTATTATTAAGTGTTGTACCTTATAATTGACTAATGTATCTTTTCTTTTTATGAACTGAGAGAACATGCACCAAGACAAATTCCTTGTGTGTCTCATCGCACTTGGCCAATAAATAATTCATTCATTCATTCATTCATTCATTCATTCATTCATTCATTCATTCAATGCAGCTGGTGGACACTATAGATCAGGGGTCACCAACCTTTGGACCTCAGGGATGACTAAATTCATAATTTTTAATCCCGTGGTGAACACTAATATGAATCCAGCATGCCATTCACTGAAGCACCTGGACTCCCAGTGATGGGATAGGGTCCTCCAGGCACCTAGTTTGGCCACCTGTTTCTGCAACCTAAAACACTCGAAGAGCCATTTGGACCCATTTCCCACCACCAAGATCTCTCATCTCTTTTTCTCTCATCTCTCCCTGTCTTTCTTTCTCTCTGTATGTCTCTCTCTCTCTCTCTTTCTCTCATCTTTCTGTCTTTCTCTCTGTCTCTCTCTGTCTCTCTCTCTCTGTATCTCTCTCTCTCTGTATCTCTCTCTCTCATCTCTCTCTGTATATCTCTCTCTTTCTATCTCTCGCCTTTCATCTCTCTTTCTCTCTCTCATCTCTCTCTCACCTCTCTCATCTCTCTCATCTGTATCTCTCTGTTTGTCTCCTCTCTCTCTTTCTCTCTCTCATTCTGATTTTCTGGTGCTCTCTGGGTACTGCAGTGCTTCTTTGTCCTTTGTTGGTGTTGGATGCACCTCGGTCGCTCAGGGAGATGCATGACCTGCTCTCCAGCCCAAGACACTTACCCGACCTAGCTGTGGCCAATGCTCTGCATAGTAATGGGCTCTGGGAGGAGGAGGGGATGCAGTCTCCCCCATTGTGAAGCATGCTAAATTTAAGTGTGCTGTGCAAGATGCTGCAAAAACAGTGAGCAGGCCATGGAGGCAGAAAGAGCAGCAGCAGCAGCCACACCCAGGCCAGCCAGTGTCTTGGGGTACAGAGAAAGTTGCACATCTTCCAGTCATGCAGCACCAAAAAGGACCCAGAAATGCTTGCAGGACCCAGCAACAGATGAAACTTCGCTCCTGCTCTGGAATATGGAGTGAGTCTCCATCTTCTGCCCTTACATTCTCAGGCCAGGTGAGAAGTAAGTGGGAGGGGAGGGCGAGTGGCAGAGCCAGCCAGTGGTGGGTTCAGCCAATAGGAACTGGGGGACAAAAGAGCCATGGTTTGCTGACACCCATTGCTTTGGCTTGCTTGCACCTCCTGCCCCTACCCCCTTGCTGCAACAGTACCATTACCTTGTCCTGGTAAGCAAGAGCTGCGCTACTCTTTGCACATTACACTACCTACAAAGTTGCACATTGCATGCAACTCCCTCTATGGCAGAGATTTCCAGCCCCACCATGAGCTGCCTGGCCAGTCCCATATTCCAGAGCTCTAGACACAGGACCGGCCCATTGGTCATCCTGGAGCATCTCCTCCACCCAGGTGCACTATGGACCACCAGTTGGTGATTTCTGCTACAGATAGATTGTTTTTACTGTTTGCCTTCCTTCATTCGATATATAAAACTATAAATAAACAAAACAGAAATCCCACTAACTGTCAGTGATTTCTCCCAATCCCCACCCCACCCACATCACAATGGGTGTTAAGATAGGCTGTTGAATTCTTCACATGAAAGAACAGAGGTCTTCAAATTTGGCAACTATTAGACTTGTGAATTTAAACTCCCAGAATTCCCCAGCCGAATGGTTGAAGTTGATAAGTCTTAAAGTTGTCAAGTTTGGAGATGCTGGCCCTAGTGTATTAAGACTGGCTGTTGATTTTTATTTTTTTTTTAGTTATGCAAATTGAAAAGCACACAACAGAATAATATACATCTTTTGAAATGTGTCCTATGCTCGTGCTAAATTTTGAGAAGTGGAGGGTTAAATCTTAGGTGCATATTTTGAAGAAGCATGAATTTATCCTGAAAACATACAGTATTTAAATATTTTCTTATTGGGTATATTGATGAAACAGGGAAATTCTTTGACATATTGTACATATATATTTGAATATCTTTGTTATTTTGACTGGTTAATTTTAAAACTGCTTACATGGAGAAACACAGCATGTTTGGCTGCTTTCCCTGATAGCAACCTGAAAGACAAAGAAATGCTGTTCTCAAGCTCCCTGGTCCCTGCGAGATTTTCTTCAGCAGTTGTTGACTAGAACTGACTCAGCTGTTCTGTGATTACTTCTGACTAATATGTTTTATGACCCAACAAAATGTCCATCCATTTTCATTTAGCTGTGTTATTGATAAATATAAATTAATTTCATTGCTCTGTTTTCTATTTTTTTTAATCTCAACCATGGATCATAAAATTTTATTTAATGCAGTAAACAATGCTGTGGGAACAAAGAATATTAAAGGACATAAAATAAGGTCATTAAGTACTATGTATGACTTGACAGGTTATTCATTTAATGATATGAATAACATCATATCTGCAATTAAAGGCATTTTCATAAAAAAAAAACCAACTTCCATAAATTACTTTATACTGTTAAATTTACATTTACAGAAGGTTAAAAAAGCTTCCACCTAATAGAATTGTGAATATGTTAAATGATGGAATAACAGTTTATGACTTGTGACCAGCCTTTACATAGACAAATGAACAGATGTATTTTGAACTAAAAGTGAAGTAGTTCTTGAAATGAACATGGATGCATTGGAAAAGACAGAACTGAGCAAAAGCTCTATCACTAAAAAGTAAAAAAAAATCATATAAACCAAACAGCATGGAAAGTTAGTTCATTAATCCAAATAAAGACAGAACCAAAGTTGGACTTCATAAATGAGAATTCTATCCAAGTATTTCTCAAAAAAACACCAACCCAAGATAAACTATCATATGGCTTCACATGATAGTTTGTTTGTATAATATAGATATTACTTATTAATATCTGGCTTCATCATAAATACTTTTTGTTAAATTATTTGTAGGTGAAAATCCCAAGACATACATATGGTCAAGAAATACTAATGTATCCCTGAGTATTCCAGATGGGACTAAAGGAATTCTCTAAAGGCTAGTTCTGATGCAAGGTACTAAAAGCCTTATCCAATAGATTTCTCACATATTTTCTCTATTGCTGCTCAACTCAGAAATGGTGTAGGCACTGATGGTGAACCTTTTTGGAACCAAGTGTCGAAACAGGAGCTTGGGTGCGCACACATATGTGCACTTGCTGAAACCAGAAGAGCAGCTCCCCAGTGCACATGTGGCAGAGTGGCAGAAAACAGAGGCTTAGATTCCCAGCACATGTACCAGGTCTTCCAGTTTCTAACATGCATACACACCTGAAGACCAGCTGGACAGCACACGCATATGTGCTGGGTAGCTGCTCTTCTGGTTCTGGTTCCTGCATGCAGGAAGACTAGTTATCTGGCTTGCAAGAACCCAGAGGAGCAACAGGCGATGGCTAGCATGCCCAGAGAGATGGCTCTGCATGCCATTTCCATCATTCATTGCATAGGTTCGCCATCATGGGTGTAGGGGTTCCTGCTTGGACATGGTGTTAGATGACTTATAAGATCTCTTCCAACTCTGTATTCTGTTGCCTATGAACTCCTGCTATGCTGTCTATCACCCTACCTGAATCATCCAGAGTCTTCCTGCTTCTCCTTCCCCAACTGTAATGCCTAGATTTGTCTATGAATGATCATGTGAAACCTGTATCCTTTTTTCCTTGCTGGTTTGGGAAACATCTATGTTTTGCTGGAGATACTTTTATCAGAACCACACAGCCAAATGAGAGAAAAATCACATGGCATTCAACATCCCTTTACTAATTCGGTTAAGATGAAAAACAATGGGCCAATTACAAGCAACAGCTCTTCATTCAAGCAGAGAAAAGATCCAAAGTAATTATGAAAGCTTGAAAAAAAAATTAAAATTTCCTTTTTTGTTTTTTTCTTCTTGCTTGTATGAATGCAAGTGAAAAAAATTCTGTGTTACTTATGATAATAAACTCCCCTCATATACTAAAAGATAATAAATTAAACACATGGATGTATTTAATTTAAAAATGCCCAATTAAGAAATAAAAAAAAAATCAAACCTCCTTCAAACTGAGCTTAACTTCCAATGACTTCATGAAGTTTCTTGGGAAAGAGTTCAAAAGTAACTTGCCATTATCTTCTTCTGGGATTCCCTGGAGGTTTGTCATCCAACTATTCCAGGCCTGATTCTGTTTAGTTTCCAAGCTCAACAAGGATGATAAGGCACTAAGACAGAAATAGTGATGTTAGCATAACTTAGGAAAACTTCCATTTCTGTTTGTTCTCAACAATTATGTTTCATAGAAGGAATGGGGCTCGTCCTTCATACAATCACTTCCTTAAGATACAAATGCTTCTACAGTTTCTACAGCCAGAAAATGAATGCAATATTTTCTCCATTATTTAGAACATGTATATTGCTCCCTACTAATTGCTGCACATGGTGACTCAAGGTAGCTTACATGAGATAAAAGCACAATATAAAAGAAATAAAAAATATAAAAATTATAACTCCCAACCCCACCCCAGCAACAACAAATATTCATACCAGCCATTTAATGGGCTCCATCCTACTCTGGGTTCCCCAGGCCCTCTGGCAGAACCATATCTTCAGGGCCTTCTGAAATAATGTTAGATGGGGGACCAGTCTAATTTCTGGAGGAATTATGTTCAAGAGGGAGGAAGCCATCATGGAGAAGGCCCTTCTTCTGGGTCCCACCAGATGTATTTCCTTAGTGGATGGGACCTGCAACATTATTTGCCTCCCCGCTCTAGTGGGTTGTGTAGATGTGTCTGGCAAGAATCCCCCAGATAACCTAGTCCCAAGCCATGAAGGGCTTTAAAGATGACAACCAGCACCTTGAATTGCACCTGGAAGCAAATTGGCAACCAATGCTGTTCCCACAGGACAAATTATACATGTGCACACTGAGATCTGCACAAAACTATGCAGGCCATTGTATTTTGCACCAATTGGAGCTTGCACATGCTTTTCAGGGGCAGGTGTTTGATCAAATTCATCCCTTGTCTTCTGCCAGCAGCGCTCTAGATGTCTCTTCATCCATTTCATTCCTCTCTGTTCCTCTGTATACCATAGAGGACAGAGATGTCTAAAGGTGAGGAGAGATCATATGGGCTCAATCCTATCCAGACCCTCAGTCACTTTCCTATTCCAAACAGTGACTAAGAGCTCAGCTGGATTACAAAACAGACCTGCAATTATAACCTCCGGTTCCTTCTAGAATCCATCTGTGTCCAGTAGTCACCAATTTAATAGGTCCTGCCCCCCTGTAGGGGGTACACGCTTGAGAAACTCATTGCCGCCAGACTGTGATCTGACCATGACAGGTACCAAAGAACAGTCCAGCAATTCCAGGTCACGTAGGCACTGCTTTGACAAGAACACCAAATCAGGTGTGTGACAACTATTCCTATTTGGGCCCTGGATAATCTGGCACAGGCACATGGAAGTCATGGTTTCCATGAAATCCCAGGCTACCTCCAACCCCACTCCAAGGATGGTAGATTGAAGTCCCACAGAACTATATGCCTGTGGAATTCTGTGGATAGAGAAGCTGCCATGCAGCGAGGCTGGTACAGCAGCAGAAATCCCACCTGATCCCTTGGTTCATGCTACTCTATCTGTACTTTTCTACCAATGTTTATGCAACATGGAAAGCTCGTTCGTTAGAGAATTTTGAACAATTAGGACAAGAGCCTTCTCTGACATTGTCCTTATCCTATGGAAAATCAGAGATGAGGTTGGCCTTCTAAAGAGTGTGAAGATTTGGGGGGTCAAAGAGTGGAGTACAACCTCATGGTTTCAGGACCACTCCCTCTGTCTTTTAACTTACCTTTTTATCTCTGTTCTTATTTTATTTCCCACTTTGCTTTAATTCTGTTTTTAATTATGTCTCTCTTATATCATTTTATGGTTTCTATCTGTAAACTGCCCAAAGTCACCTGGAAAGCAATGGGGGGAAATCTAAATTTTATTTAAAAAATAGCTAGTTAAAAAAAAGGATCTTCTACCCTTTTGAAATAAACTGCCTGTATCGTATTCAAGGACCATTAGCAGCAAATTGTTTCCATTTTGCTCGGGCTACATTATTCCTGACCTTGAACAGTACACAAACAATGTGTAGGAAAATCTGCCCAGTAAGAAGAAAAAAGAAAAGGAATGGAGAATTTTCTCTGGCACACCACTGCCCCCTACCCCCCCCAAAAAAAAAAAATCTCCCTTATTTGCAAGAGCCATGCTTCCTAGGAATAAAATCATCCCTTTCCTAAGAGGTCTATAGGGGGCATGCATATGTGCACCAACATGCCTACTGTCCCTGTCCAACTGTTTCTTTTATTTCTTTTATTTTTCTTGTGTGTATCCATGTATTCATAACTTTGTTTTTACTTATACCTATTACCTTATAAGCAATTGACAAACCAAATAAATAAATAAAAATAAATAAATAAATAAATAAATAAATAAATAAAATAAAATAAAAAATAAAATAAAATGCATGAGCATGCTCAAAATCTGCTTTCCTATATTGTACAATCAGACTAACATATCTCTTGCTCCATATCAACTGGTCAGCTCCAATAGTATACATTTTCTTTCCCCAGTTTAGTCTATTCTACAGTATTCCCATCAGAGGACAGTCCTTTCACATGGATAATTTATTGTTACAATAAAGTACTCCCTCCACCAACATTCACTGTTCAGAAGACAAAGTGAATAACAGATTTAACAGATGATCAGAGTTAGAAGGGACCTTGTAGGTCATCTAGTCCAACCCCCTACCCAAGTGGGAGACCCTACACCATTTCTGACAGGTGGCAGTCTAATCTCTTCTTGAAAGTTTCAAGTGATGGTGCTCCCACAACTTCTAAGGGCAAGCTGTTCCATTGGTTGATTGTTCTCACTGTCAGAAAGTTTCTCCTTATTTCCAGGTTAAATCTCTCCTTGTTCAGTTTCCATCCATTATTCCTTGTCTGGCCTACAGGAGCTTTAGAAAATAGCTTGACCCCTTCCTCCCTGTGGCAGCCCGTCAAATATTGGAAGACCGCTATCATGTGTCCCCTGGTCCTTCTCTTCACTAAACTAGCCAGGCCCAGTTCCTACAACCATTCGTTGTATGTTTTAGCCTCCAGTCCCCTAATCATCCTGGTTGCTATTTTCTGAACTTTTTCTCAAGTCTCAACATCTTTTTTATAATGTGGTGAACAAAACTGGGTGCAGTACTCTTGGTGTGGTCTTACTAAGGCTTTATAGAGTGGTATTAGTACTTCCCTTGATCTCCCTCTGTTCATACAATTTAGGATTGCATTAGCTTTTTTGACTGCTGCTGCTGCACATTGCTGGCTCATATTTAGCTGGTTGTCCACTAAGACACCAAGATCCCTCTCACAGTTACTGCTATTGAGCCTGGTTTCACCCAGTCTATATGTTTACTTTTGGTTTTTCTTGCCTAAGTGTAGGACTTTACTTTTCTCTACATTGAATTTCATTTTATTAGATATGGTCCAGTGTTTTAGTCTGTCAAGATCCATCTGGATCTTGAGCCTATCTTCTTGGGTGTAAGCTATTTCTGCCAGCTTAGTATCATCTGCAAATTTGGTAAGTTCCCCTTCTATTCCCTCATCTAAGTCGTTAATGAAGATATTGAAGAGTACTGGGCCTAAGACGGAATCTTGTGGCACCCCACTGCTTACTTCCCTCCATGTAAATGTAGACCCATTAAGGACTACTCGTTGAGTATGGTTTGCCAGCCAGTTGCAAGTCCATCTGGTGGTGGTGCTATCTATTCCACTTTTTTCTCGCTTACTAAGAAATAGGTTGTGGTCTACTTTGTTGAATGCCTTGCTGAAATCTAAATATACTATGTCCACAGTATTTTGCTTGGGGAATTTACAGTAATATACCACTGGGTCATTGTACCAAACTGAAAAGTATGCTCAGTAGACTGCTATAGATGGTAATCAAGAAAGACTGCCTAAGGGAGGAAGCAGAAGTGTTTGATTTGTTGGGGAGGGAAAGGTACATTAGTCTGGAATGTGACAGCCAAATCTTAGACTGGGTTTGTGTTTTGACCAGCTGGGGAGTTTGTCAGACTTTGCTATATTCACAAAGTCATAAATTTTTAGCTCTTACAGAACACCCAAAGAAATGAAAGTTCATATCACTCTGGCAGTGTGTCATTTAGTCTGGGCTTTGTGAAAGATTGTGCCGGTTCAGTTTTCAAAAGGATTAGTTGGAACCACCAGCAAAATGAGTTGCTCTTTTGTTAATCATGGGCAATGACCAAGAAAGAGTTTTTATGGCACAAGAGAAATGCAGGCACGTGTAAATTGACCTGCAAAATTATTAATCTCTAAACAGATTGGAATTATTCTGTCTTGGATGAAAGTGGAACATCAGATTTTACATTTATGCAAATTCTGTCAATAACAATGTCAGCAGGTTAAGGAAACAATATCACTGCTTAACTTGTGATAGCTGAACATTTGCAGTTGATTGATGGTAATTTTGTTTACGTCCACACATTCAAGTAGTGCTCTAGTAGTTTTAGGAGAAACCTGTTATCCTTGGTATTATCTTTGATTTCTTTTACCATAGCCATTCTACTTCTGTTTGCAAGTCTGTTAGTTAAACTAAGAAATAGGAACTAAATGAAAGCCAACCAATGAGCTTTATAACTAAAAGTTCTGCTCCAGATTCCTCCAATTTAGTCTTTACTCTCTGTAAACACGTTGGAAAACTTGGTTCTAAATTTTGAAATAAATCATCAACTTAATTTTATTAAAAGGCATTTAATATGACATTCAGTTAAGAAAAGTAAATACTGCATAGGTATATGCTTATAAAAGTAATTTTTATTAATAAAAATAATAATCTGAAAGGAGAATGCATTCTGGATCAAAGTTCCAGAAAGTATCAAGACTTCCATGCTACTGTAGAGAAAATCTTACTCTCAATCCACAAAGGAATCTGAAGCAAAAATTATATTAAGAAAATTATATTATTGATTCTCTATGTGCAGAACACCTTTATGAATTAGGGTAAGATGCTACATATAAAAATTCAGCAGCAACCAGGAATCTTATTACACAAGTATTCTTCAATTGTAGATAGAGAACCTGATGATCATAAATGGTCTTTCAAAATCATTTATAAATTTGTGAATAGAAAAATTCAGTGGGAAATATATCAATTTTCTCCTAAGATAGGATACATTCTACAAAATCCCAAGAACAGGATTCCTCTTCGTGGTAACAGCAGTGCTGCTACTATAGAACATCTGGTGAGATAAGAGATGTCCTGCTGAAATTCTCTTTTAAGCTCAGTGTTCCCAATATGAGCACTGAATATTTAGGGAATAGCCAAGTGATGAGGAAAGATGCTCTTTGTCCCTTTAACTCAACACCTGATTAAATTTCAAAAGAAAAGGGAACAGGGGAGGGTCCCATTCAGTTCTTGCTCTCCCAATGCAAGCATTGTCAGTTTCTCTTTCACAGTACAGGTTAGAAAGAATTGTGACTTCAAGAGTGCTATTCCTTCCAGAGCAGGAAAAAAGGAGGAAAATTCTAGTTACCTAGTGAAATCTATTCCTCTCAAGCAGCCAAAACAAAAACGGTCATGAAGATATAAAACCACATAGCCAGATGGGGTGATCATGCTGTGGGCCCCCTGGAGCCCTTCAGGTCATTGACCTTCTTCAAGTACTTTCTCTATCTTAATTATAATGCTTGCATAGGAGAATGTGTTACATTTTCCTATAGAAAACACAACTTTTCTGGTGGCTTCAGTCTGCCTAAATGGCAAGATATATCAAGGAAGAAAATATAATGTTAAGGAGATGTACTCTATAAATGCTAAACAGACCATCACAGTACTGGAGTAAGTGTTAAATAAGATGTAAACAGCAATTAAAGTGCATTTCATTTCTAGACTCTTCAATACACTTGAGAAAATGGTGAAAACAGACAGATTGCTTAGAAAAGCCTCATCTAAATATAACTGTATTTATTTTTCATGCTACATAATGGGAGATAACAATGTCTTTCAGTAAAAATATAGGAGAAATTTTAAAAATGGGGTTAACAGAGCAACAAATGATCTGGAAAATGGGATGTGGGTAACAATTGTAGAAAGTGAAATGGAAGGGAATGGGGAAGGAGAGTGATGAGTATAATGAGATTAAGCAGCTCAGATCTTCCCCAAGCACAATGTGTGGCAGAAGTTCACAAAGATAAAACATGCCTTGTTCAGTTGTCTTAGAAGAACAGGGTGTAGAATGACAGTGAGAAAAGAAACAATAGTAAAAAGCAGTCTGCTGTGAGGCCATTCACTTACAAATGGGGATGGGACATGACTGATATCTTGTTCTATCACAGTAACATAGCTCTAATTGCAAAAGAAAATAAAACATTATCACTGCACTGGGTTTGGAAGTGGGAGGAAGTGGGATTGTGTGTGTGTGAGAGAAAGAGCCCGCATGAGAAAAAACTGATAAAAATAGAAATGCCTGTTTTGAGTAAAGCAGTGTTCATTTGTATTTAATCATCTTTTGAAGTTAACAATAGGATTATCTTACAGGCTTCTTTTTTCTGGATGCTACTTTTAACACCAGCTACATATTGGCACACAAGTAAAATAGCATTAATCTTGAGAGTTGAAAAGCAGGAGGCAGAAAAGGGGATACGTGCAACTTTTTTTTCATCTCTAACAGAAATACCCTCTTCTGAAGATATTTTTCTTTTTCTTTTTTAAGTCCATTGGCCTTTAACACATAGATTTGTGCAAGGGATGTGTATTTGATTGATTATGTGCCATCAAATTTGTTCCAACTCTTATTAGGGAAAGATCATCTTTTTCTTCTTTCAGGTCTTTCAAAACCACTGCAACTGAGTCTACCTTATGCGAATTGTCTTTTTCTCTTCTTTCCCTTCCATTTTTCTCAGTAAAAGTATATTATTAGAAGTTGATAAATAGTCACAGTTTTTGGCAGCACCTAGGGAACCTTGGCTTAGAAAGCTAAACATGATTGAACCTAGTTAGTACTGGGATTGGAAACCACAGAGAAACTCAGAGCTGTACATAGATTGAAAAGTTTAAAACAAATCTGAAAGAAGGAGATGACAGATCACTTCCGTATTGCTGCCAAGACATGGAGATGAAATAAATGTCTATGGAATCACTGAAGCTAAACTCAACTCAAGAGAGATTTTACCTTTTTTATTATTGCTCTTTGATGCATGATGAGGAGGTATACATGTAGAAAACCCTTTGCCATACTGCAATAGCCCCTCTAGATTTCATGTTTCTTTTTCTTTTTAAGATGATTATTATTATCAGCTCCCCCCAGTTGTTCCATTCAAACTTTTTAAAGAATAAACCTTGTTTATTTCAAAAGAAAATTAAATCACTTATTTGAGACAGATTCACAAAAACAAAAATACAGCTGCTTGAGACATAGTGCCTATATAAAACAATACACTGAATGGGTGACAAAATATATTACAAGTCACAACATTAAAAGAAGAAAAAGAAGACTTTTTTCAGCAAGCAGATGCATTTCATTTAGTATTACTATTTAATCATTATAGGGATTATACTGCAATACATAAAGGTATACTACCTGTGCATTTAATATGTCTTTCTACCATTCTCTCTCTCTCTCCCCCCCCCCCTCTCTCTCATCCAAAAGAAGTGAACTCAATCAAGCTTGTTTCTGAAAAGGAGAGTTAAATATATTTGTTCAATATTTTAGGCAGGTATGTTATACTTTGTTCAATGTTTTGTTTCTTATGTTCTGTTATGGATGTTTGTTGCAAAAGCTGGATTCTCTGCCAGAATTTTCTGCTGCCTGCCCTAAGTTACTGCTCCATTGCCTCCAGCGCTATATCCAGAAAAAAGAATATATGTGGTCATCTTCCTTTGAGTAAATGACAAAGGACATCAAATCCAGCTTTCACCTGCATTGTGGAGCATATTTTTAGGAAAATTGTGCTATTCTATAATTTGGTAGGTAACAATGGTGGCTATTTTTACACATAGCAATATGGAATTTTATTATGAACAACTTGAGCATGTAGAAAATGTGGGTGAGGCTTTCTTGAATCACATGATCAGTCTTTTAAAGAGGAATGTATTAGTAATTTGGGAATTTCAATTATCCTGATATCTGCTGTTAATCTAATTCTTCCAGAGTCCAAAGCTCAATAAAGTGTTGTCCTTTTCTACTGACATTTTCATTTGCAGAGGGTGGAAGAATGAACAAGGATATCTTGAACCTCTTGAATGTCAAGAATGTCTTGAACCTAATCCTTCCAAGGATTTCAAGCAGGGACAAACTGACTAAAGAAGCAAAGATGACTGGCATCTTGGGAAAAACAATCATGTTATCATTAAATTTGTGATATTCTAAGCAAGAACAACTGAGAAAAGTCAGACAAGCGTATTGTACTGTAGAAGAACAGATGTTAATGAACTTCAGATAAAGGTAGTTTGGATTTAATGGCTTCAGTTCCTTAAGGAAAATGTATTCAAGAAAGATGGGAAATTCTACAAAATAAGATACTGAAGACTCAATAATTCATAATCCCCAGTAGAAAGAAAATGAGAAGAGCCCAAAAAAGCTAGGAACAAAAAAAGCAACATGTACAGAAAATGGAAGGAGTAGGGCATAAAAAAATAATCTCTAGAAACTTTTGGAAATCAGTCAGAAAAACTAAGAAAAATATGAGCAGAGACTTGTGAAAGGTACCAAAAACTATCCAGGTATCTTAGAAATGAAATAAAGGCAACAGGAGAAATTGATAATGGGTAATATTGAGAAAACATATAGAAACTTCTCAGCTCCCATTTTATTTATTGTACTTCTACTTGGATAAGTTAATGGAAATTCCATTTTTTTCCTAGGTTACCCACATAGCTACTTCGGCATACCCATAAGTTTAAGTAACCAACCAAGAGGAAGACCTGTGGAGTACTACAAAATCATTTTGAGGACTAATAAATTCTTCTCATACTATACTTGATCCCAATTACAAAGTGAGACTCTCAAAAATTTGCTAATGACCATCTCTTAATTATTCTGCTTGATGAGTACTAAAACTGATTCTTGGCAGCTTTTTTAAAATCTACTTTGTGTTTAGCCAGGGGCTGTCTTCAAAATTATTTGTTTCAGAGTCAATATGAAAGGATATCAGGTCCAAACCCAGAGATGACACAGCAAAATCCAGTCAAATTCAATCCTTTATTTGCTTACACCTAATAGACAGAATTTTGCCAAACTAAAGCTACTTGATATATCCTGAGGGATTTTAGGGCATAGCTGCACTGAACCTCTTTTTCTAAACCCACCTAGCTTGGAATGTGCAATCGCCTTAGCTTTGACTTTCCCTGAAAAAGCTCTATTTTGCCAAAACTCCACACACACCCTGTACTCACACAACTGACTCTCCAGATACACATTCCATCACAAAGGTTGAATATTGTAAAAATCCCAGGATTGTCTGACAAGCAAGTATATTTATATTTACGATGTGCAATCTTGCAGTATCGTGCAACACAAACTCCTAATTTATTATTTACAAATAAATATTAACCACATGTTGATTTTTATATTATAATCACCTGATACCCTAAGACAAATGGTTTTGTTTCTGCTCAATAACTTTGTAAATTATTCAAAGTAATTCAGAAATAATGGACAATGTTTAGCCTTTTATCTGCAGCAAATCTTGTCTGTCTGTACTATACCAAATAATTTCTCCCTTTGTAGTTCCCTTTTAAACCCCATGTCACACTGAACCAATGGATGCAAAGAGGATGTAAAACGGACAAAAAACCTTGCCATCCGTTCGAAAACGCAATGTACTCACTGCCTCCGTTTTGCTTCCTGTCTATCCGTCCAGCATCCGTTTATTGACGTTTCATCTGCTCCGAAAGTTTTGGAGGGAAAACTTTTCATCCGCTCTAAAACTTTTGCACGGAAAATGTATCCAGTTCATCCGTTCTGCATCCGCTACGCATCCGCTACGCATCCGCTACACATCCGTTACGCATCAGTTATGCATCCGCTATATCCACTTGGCGTCCGCTGCGCATCCACGCAACTCGCATCCGCCCAGACACAGGGAGGAAGCGGAACGGATGCGGAACAGATGCAGAACAGATGCAGAATGGATGCAGCATGGAAACAAAGCATTTAAAGCGGAAAAAACGTTCGCAGAGGGGACCTATCTTGGATATTAAGGATGCCTAGAGGATGCCTAGAGGATGCAAAGGGACACCTATACTGCCTATAAAAAGGGGGAGCAACTCATCTGCATCTCACTTTCAGACCAGCAGCCCACCTGTGCAGACCTCTGCAGCCTTGATCTGACTCTTCCTCTTCCACAGCATCCAGTCATGTCCATCGTGGATCGTAACACAGTCCTTTTGGCAGCCATCATCCTTCTGCAACAGTACAAAGCCATCTACAGGCTCTGTGAACTCTACTATGGGAAGAAAAGAGGTGGCCAAGAAGCGTCTGGGTACGAAAATGGATCAGGAGAAGAGCAGAGTACGGACTGTACAACAAGCTGATGGTGGAGCTCAAGAACGAAGACACTTGGGCGTTCCAGAACTTCATGAGGATGCCTCCAGCCATGTTTGACGAAGTTGTGCAGCGCCTGACACCCAGGTTGACCAAGGCAAACACCAACTTCTGGCCCAGCCTGGAACCTGGGCTCAAGGTGGCACTCACTCTGTGCCACCTGGCCTCAGGGACCACCTACAAAAGCATGTATTACGGCTGGAGGGTGTCACACAACACCATCAGCATTGTGGTCAGAGAAGTGGTGCAGGCCATCATCGAAGAATACAAGGAGGAGCTCCTCCAGTGTCCCTCCACTGAAGAAGGATGGAAGAAAGTTGCAGAGCAGTGGTATCAGAGGTGGAACTTCCCCCACACTGTTGGAGCCATAGATGGGAAGCACGTGGCCTGCAAAGCTCCAGCCAAGTCGGGGTCCACTTATTTCAACTACAAGGGCTTCTTCAGCATCGTCCTCTTCACCATGGTCGATGCTGACTACCAGATATACAACACCAGTCACCTCAAGGAGGGGCTGGAATGCAACCTCATCGTGGGCTTCCCAGATCCAGACCCCCTGCCCAACGACACACAAGATGGGCCCCACTTCATCGTGGGGGATGACGCCTTCTCCCTCAGAACCTACCTCATGAAGCCATACACTTCCAGACTCCTGACCCGTGAAGAGAGGATCTTCAGCTGTCCAGGGCAAGGCGGGTGGTGGAGAACACCTTTGGCATCCTGGCCAACAGGTTCCAGGTACTTCTCACCACCATGCAGCATCGTCTAGAGACCGTGAGGAGGATCGTGGAAGCTTGCTGCACCCTGCACAATCTCATGCACACCCACTACCCAGTCTTGCAGAACAGGCTCGTGAACCGTCAACAAGGCAATGGGGACATGGAGCCTGGGAAATGGAGGCAAGGGCGAAACCTGATCAACACTCATGATGTGCAAGGCCAAAACAGAGCCTCACGGGAAGGAAAGAAGCAGCGCAACTTCCTGAAACACTGATGCAACTCCCCAGCTGGAGCGGTGGAGTGGCAACACAGGATGGTAGATGCTTAATGGATGCTTCCTTCAGCCTGTCTCATCACACAGATGAGATTGGGCCATGTATGTTGGGTGGGCCTACAATGAACAGGGCGTTTAATAAAGAGTTGTGTTTGTGTTCAAATGTGTGGATCAATGCTTACATTGTTATTGATAAAAAAGGGCCCTATGTGTGGCACCTGGGAGGCTAGACCATACAGTCCCACTATGCTTGCACTGGAGGTTTATCTAGCCCACAGCTATCTTAACCCATCCCAAAGGTATCCCTGCCCACCACACTGCTATCTTAACCCATCCCACAAGCATGCAAAGGCTTAAGCCAATTCTAAAAGTTTTCACCAAGACATTATTAAAAAAAAAACAAATGAAGCAAGTGTGTGAATCAAAGATAAACTTTATTGAACAACAGTCTAAAAAAAAAATGACCCAAGTCAAGTGTCCAAATAAAGTCCACAGGTAGCCAGCTTCCCGGTCTCTGGCACTCTTCTTGGTCACTCGGAGATGTGCCCAGTCTTAGGGGTGAAGGGTACAGGTACTGTGGTGGTGGGTGGTGCTGGAGTGCCTGGCCTCGAGACGACAACATGGGACGGTGTGTTGAGAAAGCTCTCGGACAGCTAGCTCAGCCCTGTGATGCGGAGAGGTCCTTCCTCCATGCCATGGGGTGTCAGCTCCAGTACTGATGACAGATGTACTGAGGCCGGGCTTGGCTGAGGGGTGGAGGAAGGACTAGTGTAGTGGGGCTGTCTGGTCTGCTGCTGGGTGAAGACTGGCATGGGTGGCATCATTGGCGTGGGTGGCATCGCTGTCGTGGGTGGCATCATTGGCATCATTGGCATCGCTGTCGTCGGTGGCATTATTGTCATGGGTGGAATCAGTGGCATCAGTGAAACAGGTGGCAACAGTGTCCCCGATGACTCTGTGCCTGGACTGGGAAGGGCTGCTGCCTGTGCTGCTGAACCTCCTGGTAGCCGTAGCCCTGGTAGGTGAGGGCCTGTGGGAAGCCTTGGAATGGGAGGGACATCACCTGGGGTGGAGGAGCAGACCTGGACTGGGTGGGAGCAGGTTCCTCTGGGTCTGGAGGGTTGTGAAGCAGATTGGTGATCCGGTCCTTCACCACCTGGTACTGTGGATCCGCCATTTCCTTGAGGGTCTGGTTGACATAGGTGAGGAAGGGCTTGCGGTTGGAGGAGGAGGAGTCGGTGTGGACCAGCTGAGAGAGGAGATCTATGCTGGTGCGCATGGTGTCCCTGATCTCCAGCAGGACAGTGTGGCTCTGCCCCTCCAGCTGTCCGGCTCTCTGCCTTTCTGCGGAGGCGGAGCTGAGGGGGGTGGATGTGGCTAGGAGTGTGCTGGACTCGATGTCTCCTTTCTCCAACTGCACCAGGGAGTCCTCTACACATCCACCACACTTACCACACCTGTCCGCGGGTTCTCCGCCATGGCACGCTCCACAGAATCCTGCCTGGAGACAGGGACTGACTCCCGGCTGGAAGAGAACTGACTCTCAGCAGGCTGCCAGAGAGAGAGGGTCGTGAGAGGGGCTGCTGGTGCTCCTCGGTGGCGGACCTCATCCTCCAGGAAGCTGGCCATGACGTAAGTCTCTTTGTCTGTCAGCTTCACAGTGGCCTGGCCAGATTTCTTCAGGTTCCCGTACCAGGTGTGCATGTGCTTCCACCAGCTGAGGAGCATCTCCGAAGTGTAACCCATACTCCCTGCCCTCTCTCTCCAAGCAGCCTGCTTCTGCTTGGTGTCCCTGTACAGCCAGTGTCCCTTCCGCCACAGATAGTCATTATCTCTCAGCCACTCCAGCACCTCACCCTCATGTGCCTTCTCAATATAGCATTGCCTCCTCTCCTGTTGTCGCATACGCCTCTTCCTCTCTTTGGCTGGACCAGATGGGCCCTCATCAGAGGGGTTCCCAGGTATTAGGGGCTGCTCCTCCACACCAACAGCAGCAGCAGCACCAGCAGAATCATCATCATCATCATCATCATCATCATCATCATCACCAGCAGGATCATAATCATCATCATCATCAGCAGCAGCAGCAGCAACATGACCAGCAGGACCAGGATCAGCAGCAACAGCAACAGCAGTAACAGAGTAAGCAACAGCAGGGCCAGAAAGTCCAGGAGCACGAGCAGGAGCAGGAGCACGAGTAGGATGAGCAGGACAAGCAAGACCAGGAGCACGAGCAAGTCGAGCAGGACCAGCAGGACCAGGAGCAGCTTCAACAGAGTAAGCACCAGCAGAAGCCCCAGCCCCAGCAGAAGCACCACCGCCAGGAGCAGCTTCAGCAGAAGCCCCAGCAGAAGCAGAGTCAGGGACAGGGGGACATCCCTGTTGCCAGGGATGGCGGCAGGTTGCTGAGGCTTTCGCTTCCTCCCCATGGTTGTGGGGTTGCTGGCTGGCAGGGAGGCTGGCAGGCACCAAGGCTGGCAGGAAGGCTGGCAGGAAGGCTGGCAGAAAGCCTGGCAGGAAGGTAGGCAGGCAGGGCAGGCAAGGAACTCGAAGTGTCCTGCAGCAGGTCTTTCCTCGGAATGCTGGCCACGTGCGAGCTGCTTCCCTTTATATCCGCGGGGCTGACTCAATGCATCCTCCCCGCATGCGCAGTGAATGCCAGGCATCCATTAGGCTTCCGCTGTGCATCCGCTGTGCATCCCCTTCGTCCGTTCAGCATCCGCTCTGCATCCGCTCTGCATCCGTTCTTTCCATACCGCCTCCGCTTCGCTTAGGCCCCCTGGAAGCCCTGCAGATGTGCCACCCACTCCCATCTGCTCCCATCTGCTTCCATCCGCTGGGCTTCCATTCCGCATCCGCTTTGCATCCGCCCTGCATCCGGCCCGCATCCGTGTTATCCACTCCAGTTATGCAAATTTTTGTCCCTTTTAAGAGCGGAAAACAATGGATGGAACATTTTGCTCGTCCGCTGTGTCCTTTTTTCATCCGTTGGCCAGTGTGACATGGGCTTAAAATAAGTGCAGCTTCATTTACATTTGGTACCCAAAACAATATGGGTTCTGAATATAAGAGAAAGCCATCCAAGGCAGGTCCATAAAGCATAGAGCTATAGAGTAACAGGTTATAAAATATGTACCTTCTTTCAAATGGATCCTTAGTGAACAGAATTAGATAAATGAGTGTTTATAGTGTTCAAAGTGACATAATAAAAAGAAACTGATGGTACACATGCATCTTAAAACAAGTCAGAGACACTGGATAGAAACCATTAAGTAATGCTTCTGAACAATCTCTTATTAACAGCACATTGCACTGCAAAAGGAAACAGTGTGACCTGAGCTGTGTATTATGCAACAATGCCAATGCCAGTGCGACATCTAAAAAAAGCATATTTGCTCATAATTGTGTGATTTCTGCCTGAAAATAAAAGACACATGATTCTTTCCCAGTTTTTAATAGAGCATACAAAAATATATTCAAGGAAAGGAAAATAAAAAGGAATTTCCTTATCGCAATAGTGAATGAAATTCCCATGATCTTTACTGCAGCCATTGAGAACCACAGTTCCATTTCTCTATACATTCCAATTCTGGGCGATTCAATTTTAATTGTCCACAAAAAGTAGTCTTTTATTTTAGTGATTTAGAAGGCATAGGATGCCTTTCCACCAGAGGAGCAGAGCTTAATCTGTAGATTTAATATACATTTCCTCTTCACTTACAGGACCTTTATAAAGATTGTAAATATTTGCAAAGCTCCAGGAGTTCTCATCCATGGATGGTTGCAATAAAATAACTGAAAATAACTGTTGTGACCCCAATTCCCCAATCAGCACATCACCGACAGGGACCAGCATGAAAATTGTTCGGCTCTGTAAATATAAAGGGTCTATATGGACATGTAACCAAGGACAGCTTGTGAGATTACTGCTGCACCAATTGATGAAATAATCTATGGGCATATTTTAATATATTTTCCACTGAATTCATATATATATATAAGGATGCTGAACAGCATATATATACATATATATATATAACAGAACTACAATGTAGTTCTACAGAACTACAATGACGTGGGATAATACCCGAAGGAAGCTAAGCAACACACACACACACACACACACACACACACACACACACACACACACACACACACACACATATATATATATATATATATATATATATATATATATATATATATGTGTGTGTTTTCTGAGGTTTTCGCGGGTATTTGTATGTGGATCTTTGGTTATTCGGGTTTTCTCCCGCGTAGAATTGGAAGTATCTAGGCAACGTTTCGATCAAGTCTCATTCATCATCTTCAGACTTGTTTCTTCAGCTCTGTGCTTCTCAGAGTAATGTGAGCTTGCAGCTGCTTCTTCCTTTTACCTGCTAGTGGGGGTGTGACTTGATTGGGTGGGGGTTTGGCTGTGTTCTGATTGGTAGGGGGGTTGGCTGTGTTCTGATTGGCTGGGGGTGTGTTCTGCTTAGGTGGGGGCTTGGTTGTGCTCAGGTTAGTCTTAGTTACTGGGGGATTTGAGCTGGTGAGCTGTGATCTTGTTGTTTGGCTTCGTGTTCATGGTCGTGCCACATCTTCATGGTGGGTGTCAGTTTGCTTCTTGTATGGGTCAGAGGGGTTTGAAGCGGGTAGTGGTGCAGCTGCAGTATGGTTTCTGGTTCGTGGTCGTGTCTCCTCTCATGTGTGGGTGTGAGTCTTTTTTCTGTGTGGAAGTGTGGTGGTAGCATCTTGTGTGGCACTTGCGGGTGTGGGTCTGGTGTCATTCTTCATGTTAGTTACTCGTTTATTAATGAGGGCAGGTTTCCAAATGTTTGGTAGGCGGGAGGTATCATCTCATCTATTCATGCTGTGTGGGCGTTTCTCTATCTCTATGGCTTCTCTGATTATTCTGTTGTTGAAGTGTTCGGTTTTGGTGATAGTTCTGGTATTTTTAAAGTCAATTTCATGTCCTGTAGCTTTGAGGTGTTGGACCAGGGAAGAGGTCAGTTCTTCTTTTTTGATTGAGTTTTTGTGTTCTTCAATGCGTGCACTAATTCTTCTGTTAGTTTGTCCTATGTATGTGGTGGGGCAGGCAGTGCAAGGGATTTCGTATACTCCTTGGTTTTCTAACTCGATTTTGTCCTTAGGGTTTCTCAGGATGGTGGATATTTTTCTGTTTGTGCAGAATGCTGTTTTAATGTTGTGTTTTTGGAGGATCTTGCTGATTTTGTCTGTAGTGCCTTTTATATATGGGAGGAGGGCTTTGCCATTCTCTTGTTCTCTGTCTTGGCTTTTGGTTGGGGTTTCTTTTTGGATTAGGTGGGTAATCTTCTTTTTTGGAAATCCATTGGTTGTAAGTACATTAGTGAGGGTGTGTAGTTCGGTTTTTAAGTGTTGTTCATCGGCTAAGCATTTTGTTCTGGAGATGAGTGTCTTGGCTACGGAATTGATCTGTGCTGGGTGGTGGTGTGAGAGTGCATGTAGATAGCGGTTTGTATGTGTTTTCTTCTGGTAGATGGTGTGTCCTAGGGAGCCATTGGATTTTTTTGTATACTAAGACATCTAGGAAGGGAAGTTGATTGTTGGCTTCTGTTTCCATGGTGAATTGTATTTTGGGATGTAGGCTTTTGAGGTGTGTGAGGAAGTTGTTCAGTTTTTCTTTCCCGTGTGGCCAGATTATGAAGGTGTCATCTACGTATCTGAGCCAGAGTTTGGGTTTGTGATCATATTTTTCTAGAGCTTGTGTTTCAAAGTGTTCCATGTAGAGGTTTGCAATGACAGGTGAGAGGGGTGATCCCATGGGTGCTCCTTCTATTTGTTTGTATTTTTGTCCATTGTAGGTGAAGTATGTATTGGATAGGCAGTGGTTGGTAAGATCTAGGATGTACTTGGGGGGGTTGTATTTGTTTTGGATGACTGTCAAGGCTTCTTTTATAGGCACTTGGGTGAAGAGGGATATGACATCGAAGCTCACCAGTAGGTCGCCCAGTAGGTCCCCCAGTAACTAAGACTAACCTGAGCACAACCAAGCCCCCACCTAAGCAGAACACACCCCCAGCCAATCAGAACACAGCCAACCCCCCTACCAATCAGAACACAGCCAAACCCCCACCCAATCAAGTCACACCCCCACTAGCAGTTAAAAGGAAGCAGCAGCTGCAAGCTCACATTACTCTGAGAAGCACAGAGCTGAAGAAACAAGCCTGAAGATAAAGAATTATATATATATATATATATATATATATATATATATATATATATATATATATATATATATATGATGTTTTTGAGTAGTGCAATAAAAAAGATGGAAGACAATATGAGCCAAGAGGGAAGGAAGTTGAATAATAAAACTGCAGTTATTAATGATCTGTCCTGCTTGGTGCAATAAGACCCTGACAGCTGTCAGATTTCAGACACATCAGATCTCTTGTGAAATGTAGCGAGAATATCACAGGGCATTTATAATTCTCAGGCAGATACAAAGGTCCAAGCTTGGAAAGCTGACAAGCCCAGCAGAGTTATGAATTGTTTTGTATAATAGCATAGGACTGGATTTGACAAAGCAGAGGGGATTTTACTTGGTGCTGTATGTGTCCTTCCTGTTCCCCTAACATTACAGCATTCAACTCTTTGCACAGTTGTTGTCCTCAGTTAAAGCTGCCCCCAAATATTGTAAAAAACATTATATTAAGTTAGTCTGAAAGACTGTTCAAATTTAATGTCTGAAAAATATCAAGGAAAGTCAAAATAGGCTTTTAAAGAAAAAACTGAACAGCCATTTGTCTGAAATGGTATAGGGTCTCCTCCTTGAGCAGCGGGTTGGACTAGAATCCCTAAAGATCCCTTCCAATTCTGTTATTCTATGTTCAAAGATTTGTACACATTGTTAGGATTATCCATCCCACTCAATTACATGGCACATAGAGGTAGTTCTCAACTTACGACTGGTGACTTTGTGTCCATTTGAAGTTACAGGAACTTCCCCAGAGCTACTTTCAACCCAGTTTTGAAATTAAACAGCTGCCCCCACTCCCACTCCCAGTCATGTAATAATTACATTTAAGCACCTGGCAATTAGATTGTATTCATGGCTGTTTGCAGCTTCCCAGAGTCATGCAACCAATGTTGTTTTTGTTTTTTTTTTGCCTGAAACTAGTGTTTACTTTTGGTTTCCGGGAAGAATACCCATTTGATACAACTGTGACATTAGTTTCATAACTGCAGTGTTTGCTTAACAACTGTAGTGTTCAGCCACTGCAAAATGGTCATAAAATCAGGTGAAGTCACATGGTGATCTTCTTAATTAACACAGTGGTGGTATTCGACTAGTTCAGCCTGGTTCTGGTGAGCAGGTTAGGAGCGATGAGCAGCGGAGACCAAACCATTTCTCTTCACTGCTCTGCTGTTGGGCCCACCTGCCCGCCTGGGCTCCCATACTCACTTTTATCTGCTAAATTTGAAATGCAACTGCTTTGCGCAGCACAGAATAGTACCATGCGGCAATTGCTGAAGAGACCAGGATTGTGAAGGCTTGCAGGAGGTGAATCAGAACGCCTCTGCACCTGGGCAAACACCTCTGCGCCTGCACAAAGTGTGCATTTGGCACACGCAGGCACGCAAAGTGTATGCATGTATGCAAAACACACCCATCAAGCCATGCCCACTAAACTAGTGGCAACAATATTTGAATCCCACCACTGAATTAACAGCATAGGTTACAACATAATTCCAGGATCAATTGTAGTGCTGAGTCAAGACAAGTATGTCATCATAATTTCATCCTTTATAGGTATTTCCTATCCCAAAAGCTGTAGGCAGCCAATGAACAAGAACTATAAATCACAGTTTGCCTCATAGTCAAAATACCAAGCCAGGAAAGATGACCAAACAAAATTCCTTTGTTCATTGGAACAAAATAGGCTGAACCTTTTCTAGAACTTCCAGGAAGGAAAAACCTGATAAATATGAAGTATCAGGGTGTATCTATGGTATTGCTCCTTCAATAATAGCTAAAAAAAACTATTCAGTCTTATCTTTGGTAGGTTGACATTAGAACAATTGTCATAGAACAATTATACATAAAAGTATATACCGTATTTGGTGCTGGCTTCAAGAATTGAAAAAGTAAATCAAGAATGAACAGGTTTTTTATGGGATTTCCAAATATAAACTATAACAGTCTCAGCAAAATAAAACACCAGATTTAACTGTGGTTGAAAAGAAGAAATTAGAAATAATTGATGTGGCAATGCTATGAAATAGTAGAATAGAAGACAAAGATTTGAAAAAGATCACAAAGTATCAAAATCTGAAAATCAAAATTGAAAAATTATGACATAAATCAGCTTAGGTGATTTTTGGCACCCTGCATGCCATATCAATAAAGTCTTATTACAATAAAGTCTACCCTTAAAAGAATGTGTATATTGTCAAAATTTCTATGAATTGCTATGCAAAAACCCACTCTACTTGGATCTACACATATACTTCACTGATTCATTACAATATCTACTTGGGAAGAATTCAATACTTATGAAAGCCAACACTATCTAAAGAACTGCCAACTGCAATTTCATGTTGTTGTGCATATAATGATAATATTCCTACATTAACCAAAAATAGTTTAGCATATCTTATAATAAGGCACTTTTGCCCTCTTTATTTGAATTTCTGTTGTGGATTTCTGTTCCTGCTGTGGAACTCCAAGCTCCCATTTGCAGGGCATGCCAAATAAAACACCATCACCATTCTTTCAGTGTAAACTTTACAGCCTGCTTTGTCTCCCTGTGCATGGACCCTAAAAAGCAATGGACATAGCTTTGAATAAAAAATGATGCTGTTGAAATGCAGAGCGGTAACAATCCTGCAGATTTAATAAGAGGAACTGTAACTCCTCTCAATTCTGATATACCTCACTTGCTTGTGGTTTTATCTTTTCTGGCATTCTGATATCCATTTTCTATTGACCTTCAGCACTTCTAGTGCCTGTCAACCTGCTTGTGCTGACACCAGAAATAGCGAGTACCTCTCTGCTGTGCATAACAAAGAGCTCTCCCTGACATCAGATTGTTATGATTTATTGGCAATCTGCTGTTCTCTGGATCCATCAAAACCTTCTGATAGGTTAAGGAGTGTTAGCTGCATTTATGGAAATACAGTAATAATATTAATATTCAGACAGGATTGATCTAACAACTTCACCAAAACTCCAGTTTTTCCATTCTAAAGGAAAACTGAAGGAAACTTTCTAAGCTGTACTTAATGTGTCTGTGCAACCTCTGCCATAGTGATGTTGTTTGGATTGCTCAGAGATTCATCCCTGAATGCTAACAGTGGTACCTATGTGTTTGCTTCTCCATTTACCTCATATTGTTATATATGTTCTTCTTCTTTTGCTTAACATTATTTCAAAATACAATTTTACATTTAACTTAGAAAAGGAGAACTAACTGAGGTAATAAATTGATTGGCATGATTTTCTAAGTTTCACACTTGACAATTGAATGGTTATTAACTAGATAGAACATTCTGAAGGTAAATTATAGCAAGAGTACTTGAGTTACTACTGCACCCAGACATGTCGTTGAATCAGCTACTGGATAAGTGTTACTGAAGAGCTGGAGTTAAAGAAAGGAAGTGAGCTGGAGAGATCAATGTGGAAAATAAATAACAAAAGAGAGGCTGGCATGCTAATTGTTAACTTCCAACATATTCATTATTATGTAAAGCTTTTGATTCGGGGGTACACAACAAACTACTACTAAAACTAAAATCTTATTGTATCTCTGGACACCTGCATAACTGGATAGAAGCATCCCTGTCAAATAGACAACAAATGGTCAAAATTGGGAGCGTCCTATCAAATTCTCTACTTGTCAACAGTGGTGTCCCCCAAGGCAGTATTATAGGACCAACTCTCTTCATACTCTACATAAATGACCTCTCTGATCATATTAAGAGCAACTACATTTTCTTCGCTGATGATGTAACACCACAGAAAATACTGCTTCCCTTCAAAAAGACTTCGACTATGTATCAGAATGGTCAAACAAATGGCAACTTCAAATCTCAATAAATAAATGCTCTATCTTACATATTGGCAAAAAAAATCAGAAAATAAAATACAAGCTGAATAGTCAAGACCTTGCTGATGATCCAAACTCTGTCAAGGATCTTGGAGTACTCATCTCTAATGATCTAAGTGCTAGAGCCCACTGTAACTACATAGTCAAAAAGGCATTAAGAGTTGTTAACCTAATCCTACGTAGGTTTTTGTTTGGCAATATCACACTACTAACTAGAGCTTACAAAACATTTGCTAAACCAATATTTGAATACAGCTCACCAGTCTGGAATCTGCATTATGTATCTGCTATTAACACAGTTGAGAAAGTCCAGAAATATTTCACAAGAAGAGTTCTCCACTCCTCTACTCGTTGTAGAATACCTTATGCCACCAGACTTGAAACTCTCGATCTAGAAAACCTAGAACTATGCCACCTTTGGTCTGATCTAAGTATAGTATATAAAATCATACATTGCAATGTCCTACCTGTCAATAAATACTTCAGCTTCAACCATAACAGTACAAGAGCACACAATAGCTACAAACTCAAGGTTAACCGCACCAAACTTGATTGCAGGAAGTACGACTTCAGCAACAGAGTGGTCAATGTCTGGAGTACTCTACCTGACTCTGTGGTTTCTTCCCCAAACCCCAAAAACTTTAACCTTAGACTGTCTATGATTGACCTCAGCCCTTTCCTAAGAGGTCTGTAGGGGGCATGTATAAGCGCATCAATGTGCCTACCATTCCTGTCCTATTGTTTCTTTTTATTTTTCTTATGTGTATCCATTTCATGTATTCATAACTATGTTTATACATATACCTATTATCTTGTAAGCAATTGACAAATCAAATAAATAAATAAATTATGACAAAAATACTTCCCTGTCCCACTCACCAGATGCATCCTTTGGAAATGAAAATGATAGGAAGACACAATTCAGTGATTGGTTTGGAAATATCTCCCAAATAAAAACAAAGTTAATCTTCAGTGATAGAGAACACAGGAGTATTCAAAAGAGGCTGAAGGGAACAGCAGCATCTGCTTGTCTTCTCATAACTATTTTATGACTACTTACTATGGCAGCTGTTTTGTGCTATCACACGTGCTAATCTTGCTCACCAGCAGTTCATTCAAAGCAGCTACAAAGAGCCAACATATGCCAGGAGAAGGAAAAAGAAAAAAAATGTCCTGATTTGCTGGTATCCTGGGAGCTGCCCCAAACAGGTCTATGGAAATATATGACTGGTGAATGGCTAATTGGTCCTGTTGATTGTAACAATGTGTATCTGTACTAGAATAATTACACCCTTAACACATTTGCTCCTTGTCTCTCCACTCTTACAACTTGGCACTAAAATTTGAATGAAGCTTTGTCTAGTTTTTGCTGCTTTGCCTAGTCCTTGCTCAAACATGCGCTAGGTTTTAGAAATCCTATCTCTCTGCAAGTGCTTTTACTTTGATATTGTGTTTGAAGAAACAAGGCACAGAAATA
This sequence comes from Laticauda colubrina, assembly GCA_015471245.1. Classification (NCBI taxonomy): domain Eukaryota; kingdom Metazoa; phylum Chordata; class Lepidosauria; order Squamata; family Elapidae; genus Laticauda; species Laticauda colubrina. Next base: position 21,214,811 of record BLBF01000005.1, read on the forward strand.
ATAGTTATATTTAAATACTGAATTATTCCCAAATTTGGAACTATGTAAACATTTCAACTAGTTCAAATCTTACTTCAAATCTTTCTGAATGTCAAGTGTAGATTGGCCCACTAAAAATCTCCTCATAATTGTCTCAAAACTGGCAACATGCAAATACAAATCTCTTCCATTTTTTTTTTCAGAGACCCCTAGACAAAAGAATAACCTTAATTAATCAAATTAAATCAGCAAGACACTTCCCATTATCCCTTTTTTAGTTCAGACTAGCTTCCATAATGACAACTGTTGTAAGAATAATTAAGCCAATACAGATTGTAGGGAAGAATAGAATAATACATTTAGAGTTTGAAGAGAACTAATTAATTTTTGCAAGTTATTTATGTATATTTATATATGTAAATTTTTTAAAAATAGTTATTCTAAGCAGTAAGCTCATTCTAGTATAACAGGGAGAAAGAAGTTTTATAATGTCAGTAAACTTTGCATCAAAGTTGGTGAACAATTGCATTCATGTGTTGTTGCAATAGTAAAAATGTGATATGGTAAAAATGTGATATGACCCACTGATCAGCCATAGTTCTCCAAAAATTCAGAGAAGCATCTTCCCCAGTCCTACTGCTAAAATCAAAAACTTCAGTTTTTCAATTAAAGTCAATAACTTCAGTTTTTCAATTATTTATTATTTATTTATTCTTTAAAAAAACTTTGCATGGCTGTTTCTCTTCATAACACAACTCTGGGTGGCTCACAACAGTTATACAAAACCAAACGTCACACAAAAGATACAAGAAAAACAAAAAATAAATAAAAGCCGAAACAAAGAGACTTGATACAACATCAGTATGTTTTGGCAATGTGCAATCGCTTAATCTGTGCTTCCAAATTTTCTGGAATGTCAAGCAGATGAAAATCTGCTGGATTTCAAGAGAAAGAGTGTTCCACAGGATAGGATGGAAAATGCACCTTCCTTGGTCCTACTAGTTGGGATTCTCTTCCTGGGGTAAGACAGTATATTTCAAAATAGTTTGTAAAATAAATTTCGGACAATACTTTTGTGTTTATGTATGTTTAAGTAATAATATGTTTGCTAGTATTCCGATGTTGTCGAGGTGCTTGCCTACATTCTGGACACAACATATTTTAGTAACCCTGAATATATTAGTTGGAAAGGGGAAAACAGTCTGTTTGACATGGAAAAGAGAAGTTACATAAATCTCAGACCTTGATCTTTTGAATAATGCTTATGCAGTGTTAAGACAAAAGTTAAACCAGTGTGCTTTATGTGTTTGTGCAGGTAAGTAGGCATGAGTGTACATAAACACATATACACACGCACACACACACAAACAACTTTCATGACATTTCATTTTTTATGTGAGACCTCACAAGGTATCAGGAGTAATTGTTCACAAATAAATGGATAACTAAACAAACCATCCAAAAATGTGATCATCTCTGCTGCATTTATATGGCTATTTAGCATAAGCCCATATTTTCCTCTGTAAAGAAATACATGAACAAACAAGTTACTGCAAAAAAAAACTAGGAATATATAAATAAAGTACACAGACTTTGAAAACTATTCTTTTCTACTGCCCAGTTGATTTGTCCCTTAATGTTACTATCATCAGCATAACTGAGGAAAAATATTGCTTGAATCAAATTTAATGCAAGGAGAACTGATTAAATGTTGCCCAACTCCAATGATTGGAATCAGGATTACAGTTTCTCTACCACTGACACAAGTAAGGTTTCAAAGTATTTGATTTTAGTAGATCTGAACTGGTTAGATGAATTGGGTTCTGTTGAATTAATGATTGTTGACAAAGAAGTCTATGTGAAAGTAAATTATAACAATAGTGGTTGTGGCATGTACTGAATAAAGTATGTAAGGTCATGTGAAGAACAAACCAGTAAATAGCTTTATACAAACACCAACATTTTTCATACTTGCTAGGCTGAGCCAGCACACTTCTCATCCTAGTGCCAAGTAATTGCCAAGCCATTGGCATTTATTCAGTACAGCTCTAAAAAAAACGTAACAGGCTGCTATAAAGCACTACTATTGCCTGTGAAGCTTCAGTGGTGCTAGCAAGATCTGACCTGTCTATAAGAATCTATAGCTATTGTGCATTGCTCTAGAAAGTTCATTGCTCAAATGCTATCACGGGAGTTCTGTATTTATCACTTCAAATGTGCATTTGACCCAGATCACTCATTAGGGAGAAATATACTGTACCGGCTGCAATGAACTTTGTTTGAATCACAAACCACAGCATGATTATGTGGCCTGGAAAACAGACTGATCCAATTGCAGGCGTTGTATTAAATTGGAATGCTAAAGCTGAAACATCTTAGAAAATTAGCTCTTGCCACATAAATGGATAGCATAGGAAGATAACTGACTGCCTGGTTTGAATGGGTGGAGGTCCTATTTCCTGGTCTGTTCCTTCAAAATGCATCCTCAGTTGAGAGTGGTAACGAGTTCTGTTGATTTTCACAAATACATAAGAATAAATGATAAAAGTTTAAAATTCTCCCATTATTCATTTCATCTTCTAAGACAGGGATATCAAATTCAAGGCCTGCAGGCCACATCTGGCCCACAGGGTACTTAAATCAGGCCCACAGGGCCGGCTTGGAGATATCAAAGGACCAGCTCATTTTTAGCCTCCCTGGTCTCTAGCAGCACTCTGATGGCCAAAAATAGGCCTCGTGGGGGCCTCGCAGGGTCTCCACATGGCCTGTTTTTGGCCAGCAAAGTGCTGCAAGAGGCATCCATCCTATCTCCCCCCCCCCCCGCTCCCCACTCTCCCACTGGCCCATGGAGGAGAAATACAATGCTGATCTGACCCTTGAAGAAATCCAATTTGACACACCTATAAGATATAGGCAAGATCTAGAAGAAATAGGATGTGACGATTTTTTTTTTTAATTTTATGTTCTAAATCCTGATCTTGGAATAAGCATTTTCATGACACACAGATGCTGTTTCTGTAAGAAAGATTTATTAACATGGGATTGGCATGAAGTTAGCCTGGTATTTATTATACCATCAGAAAAATATTGTCTTAACCAATGCAGAAGTTCCTTCGATGAATACATTTACATGATAACTTCTTCTTCTCTCCTACATCAAATTTAGAACATTTATATTAATATATATAATATTAATATTTTGTGTAATTTTCAGTGGTCTCCTATTGCTTAAGATTTTTCACTTCAAAAAAAAAAAGAGGGGGGGAAGGAAAATCAATAAATAATGAGGGGGAAGAAACACTTTAATCTGTGGAAAGGAGAACTTCTTAATTGCCCAGCCCCTGTAGGTACTAACCTTGATGACTGGTAATTGTGACATCATTTGTCTGTTTGTCTGTATCTGCTTTTTTTTATAAGTAATGGCATCAACTGAGCTGCAAACTAGGCTGCCAGTTCTTCCACAAGACCTAGGGAAGGTGTCTGCGTCATTATAGATAGAAGCTTTGTGAATAAAAATATAGCAGGCTCCACAATGCTTGTCAAATGATGTCACATTGCTATAAAAGGAAGGCATACAAATAAATACTGCTGCTTTTGTCATCATTACTATTTATTAAAAGGCAACCATCTTTGAGAGTTGCCAAAATGCAATATCTTGAATACAGTCTCTTGAAAATGGTACAAAAACTTCATGGTCTGGAAGCAGGTCCACAGCACAATTTTGGGTGTGCAGCTTATTCATAGCATGGAATTTATAAGCCTTTCTGCCTTTAATAATTGTAGTTAGAAATATGTATGAATAGAGTAAGCTGCTGACAAACCATACAGCACAAATGAAAGAGCAGAAAAGGAATATTACAGCATTTTCTGCCTAACTACATCAAAAACAATGAGAAAATATTTGTTTTGAGCCAAGAGACCTAGTTTTGGTCAGTGCAGGTAAATGAATGTCATAGACTAGAGCAGGGGTCTCCAGCCTTGAACTTGAACTCCAACTTTAAGCCTAGCAGACTTCAATTCCCAGAATTCTGGGAGTTAAAGTTGCCAAGGTTGGAGACCCCTGGACTAGAGAAATTTGCTATAGTTAAATTGAGGTACTGGAAGGCAACAAGAAAAAGAAAGCGGAAGACTTATCTTCAAGAAAGATAGTATTACCCAAATTTTGTTTTTTGTTATTGATATTAGATATCGTTAATAATAGTTGTAATAGTTAAGGCCAATGGTGAACTGGCATCAAGGTGACCAAGTTCATTCCAATTCTCAGTCATGGAAGCTCATTAGATGACTTTGAGCCTCTGTTAGCCAAACCTACCATGCAGCATTGTTGCCATGGAGAGAAATACAACAAAAAAGCACTAAGTACACCACCACGAGTTCTTAAAGGGAAAATATAAATATACTAACAATAGCAATAACAACAAACTTACTTGGTGCCCTTTAAAAGAGCGTGAATCAGCAGTGGTATTCAAAAAAAATCTATAAAATCTTATTAAATTTTACTATAAAATATTCATTCCCTCCCCACTCCAGGGGAAGAATATATTACAAAATCTCCATTTTCCCCCCACTCCAGGGGAAGGATATTGTAAAATCCCCATTCCCTCCCAAACCCACTAACCTGCTTTCCAGCTCTGTTCTCCTGTGCAGGGCAATAAAAGAAGACCCAGCTGGTCAGCTGGGACTCGTGAGGCAGAGAATAAGTGGGGCCAGGGGCAACCAGAGGTGGTATTTATTGGTTCTCTGAACTACTCAAAATTTCTGCTACTGGTTCTCCAGAGCCTGTCAGAACTGGCTGAATACCATCTCTGGCGAGAATAAATTCTTAGAATATCCAGCCACCAAGGCCCACAGATTGGAGAAGGCTGCCATAAAAGTATTGAATGGCCTATCACAGTTGCAGCAGATAGTCAACGTGGAGAAACTCTGTACTATTAAAACACTTCTGGAATATATAATTGAAGGTCCAATTCTTCTCTCTCTCTCTCTCTCTCACACACACACAGAGAGAGAGAGAGAGAGAGAGAGAGAGAGAGAGAGAGAGAGAGAGAGAGAGAGAGAGAGAGAGAGAGAGAGAGAGAGAGA
>BLBF01000005.1:21229022-21278086 GCA_015471245.1 Laticauda colubrina
GATAGATAGATAGATAGATAGATAGATAGATAGATAGATAGATAGATAGCAAGCAAAGGGAAGAAAATGCATTTGCCACTTAATTAAAAATAAAATTAACTAAGCACTACCATTTTGAAATTGAATAGCCTGGAGCACTAAGCCAATAAAAGAAATTTAAAATAAACTAATCAAAGAAACAAAGAAATCATGAGTGTTGCAAGATGTTAGGATAGGAAAGAAAATCCTTCTTTATCCAAAAAGAAAGCTCTGAAGTAGTACACTCAGGAAGGCAAGCTGAGAGTAGATTGAAGGTAATTTTGGACTTTCTTGATTAAACTATTTCTTTATCCTCTATAACTAACATGTTACATGTGCAGGAGGGGTGGGGAGGGGAAAGAGACTTTAAAAATATATAAATTTGCCAGGCTAAAAATTCCAACAAAGCTGAATATCTAAACTTTGTACCAAGCTCTGCCTGAATTGGCCAGGCTGAAACATGACACAGAAGCTGTTGCTTCACTTCCTTGCCCATTAAAATAGCAATTTAATTGAGAAGTGGCTGCAAAAGTGAAAACAAACTACAGGGTGAGTAACAGAGAAAAATAAAAGAAGAAAAACTTATATAGATGATAAAAGAGAGTGAAGAGTTCATGATGCAAGGAGAACGTGGCAATCTGAAGCAGTGAAAGCAGCAGGAGAAAGAAATGCTCTGAAAGAGTACTAAAGACAGAAAGAATGGAGATCGTGGAAAGTGGTTTCAAGCAAAAAAAACTGGGGGCTGGGGATTAGCAGCAGGCTCTGAACAGGAAAAGGAAGACACATTTGTATATTATACTGTAGTCACAGCAGCTTGAAGAGGCAGAAAAGGCAGTAGTTTTTTCCTTGTCTTTTCCCCAAACATCTGCCATTTTCTACCATTTGCAAAGCTTCTATGGTCATGTCACCATAGGACTTCATGTGCCAAAACTTAGCATGTATGAGGAGGATTTTCTGCCTGGATGATTTGTACAACATTTGGCCCATTATTCTTATTAATTAAAATGAAGTGTTGCTGTTTCATTGTGCCTCTGAAGAGACTGTTTATAAGTAAAGATAAAATAACTTACAGTTGTCTTTATTGTCTAGACCATGGGTGTCAAACTCGATTGTATCACGTGACATATCACAATGGTTTTTACCTTTTTGGAACTGGGGTGGCATGGCCTACACACGATGCATCCAGCCCATGGGCCACCAGTTTGACACCCCTAGTCTAGACTAACTTAAAGAGCCAACATCAATCTTGAAAGATTGAAAGTATTTGTTCCTTCTTCTTTTTTTTTACTCTGAAGAAAACTATGAAGGAACCCTTCTGAGATACTCTCCCATTCATTCCATGGACTGAGATATCTTTTACATGACAGTTGTCCAGTCTGTGACTCTTCATCCTGTCTCCTAAGGTCATTTCCCTACACCAATAGAAACACAGGGAAATGCTTGCTAAAATATATTGATACTGGTCACAGATGTCTATGGAGATTCTCAATCATCCAATGCATGATTGTCCCAAAGATGCTTTTGCAAAAGGCAAATGAATTTTCTTTGTTTTTCTTGAAAACAAGGAGTTTTTCTTCTCAACAAGAAGCTTTTTCAGAAATGAAGTAGCTTCTTGGATGAGAAACAAAACATATTCAAGCAAAACAAAGAAAGTAACATTGCCTTTTGAGAAAGCACTTTTGGAACTACTGTAATGTACTTGGGAATAGCTGAGATGACATAAGTGAGACATCTTTTGTTTCACTATTTTTGTTTTACCTATTTAATAAAAGAATGGGATTATATAACAGGAGCACTATAAAATAAATAGACAGATTTCAAAAAAGGCAGAAGAATGTGAGGCAAATTTCTACATAAGATAAATAAGGGAGGGAGCAAGGAAATGAATAAAAGATGCTTACCTTGATTCACTGAATATGGAAAGCCCTTTAATTGTGTATATCATGCCAGAATATGAAGTATGCTAAGGATGATTGGTATGATTGATCCTGAGGACCTTTTCAATCAATGGAGTTATTATAAGAATAGAATTTGGGAGGAAAAGTGTGATTCAGAATAGGAGAGGAAGTAAGATCAGGAAGCCTATTGTTTCCAGAAAATATATTGCAAAGAGTGGTAGGTTTAGAAGATATAATACTTAAAATGAAAATAGCCAGTTGAAATACCAACAATTTGAAATACCAGACACATCACTGTATTAGCCAAAAGTAAAATGGACTTTAAAAAAAGACTAATCATGAAAATAAAGAAATGGATTAGCATCAAATATTAACAAATCATTTATGCTTAATAAATTTATAGTTAGCAGCAAAAAAAGTGAAGACAATTTACATTTTTTTAGCTCAAGGGTAAAAAAAGATAAGACAGTTTCCTGGAACATTAAAGTAGAAATTAATCCTGGAAAGATAATAATAAGAAGTTTATACAAGTTGATGACCAATAAAGACATTTCAACATGGTTTTGCAAGAGGTAATCTGTGGCTTTGAAAGCTAGATATTTAGAATTAGCTAGAAAAAGAAGTTAAATGTATTTGAATTAGGGATTTGGAGGTGCCAAAAGAAAACCATCCTGCATTAAAAAAAATCTTGACCAAAAAAATCCTGCATCTATTCAAATAAAAACTTGACAACTCCTTTGAAGTTGTGATCAGCAAACAAAAACTCATATAGTTAAGGCATCTGATGAAAGTATACAATGAATTATGAAAATGTATGCTGGTAGATTAGCAAGGTAGATTGAAGTAAAAAAGGTAGAAATGGATAAAATGGATGGAGGGATCAAGACATTAAATAATATTCTTGGAACTGTTAAGATGTGCTGATGAAAAGAGGTCATAATGGCAAGCATTTATCCTTACACTCACCAGGAACTGAAACTGACACATTGCCATTTTCTACTGGTATCAGTAACCAGCTTTGTCAGATGTTTGTTTGTTTATTTATTTGATTTGATTTGTTAATCACTTACAAGATAATAGATATAAGTATAAACATGAGTAAGAATACAGGAAATAGGTACGAATAAATGGGGACAATAGGACAGGGACGGTAGGCATGATGGTGCACTTATGCATGCCCCTTACAGATCACTCACCCCTTACAGACCTCTTAGGAATGGGGTGAGGTCAAAAGTAGTTAGTTTGAGGTTAAAGGAGTGGGGGTTAGAGGATGTAAGAACATATGATATGATAAGATATGGTAGCATTTATGTTCTCTTTTAGTGTATTGATCTTTAACAGCTAATCAGAGTTGGAAGGGACCTTGTAGGTCAACTCGTTCAACCTCCCACCCAAGCAGGAGACCCTACACCATTTCTGACAAATGGCAGTCAAATCTCTTCTTGAAAGTTTCAAGTGATGGTGCTCCCACAACTTCCGAGGGCAAGCTGTTCCATTGGTTGATTGTTCTCACTGTCAGCAAGTTTCTCCTAAAGCCCATGTCACACTGAACCAACGGATGCAAAGAGGATGTAAAATGGACAAAAAACCTTGCCATCTGTTTGAAAACGCGATGTACTCACTGCCTCCGTTTGGCTTCCTCTCTATCCGTCCAGTATCCGTTTTTGGATGTTTCATCCGCTCCAAAAGTTTTGGGCTGCCCAAAACTTTTGCGCGGAAAATGTATCCAGTTCGTCCATTCTGCATCTGCTACGCATCCACTAGGCATCCGTTACGCATCCGTTACGCATCCGCTATATCCGCTAGGCATCCGCTAGGCATCCGCGCAACTCGCATCCGCCCGGACGCAGGGAGGAAGTGGAATGGATGCAGAACAGATGCAGAACGGATGCAGAATGGATGCAGCATGGAAACAAAGTGTTTAAAGCAGAAAAAACGTTTGCAGAGGGGACCTATCTCGGATATTAAGGATGTCGAGAGGATGCCTAGAGGATGCCTAGAGGATGCCTAGAGGATGCCTAGCGGAAAACCTATACTGCCTATAAAAAGGGGGAGCAACTCGCCTGCATCTCACTTGCAGAACAGCAGCCCAGCGGTGCAGACCTCTGCAGCCTTCATTTGCCTCTTCCTCTTCCACAGCATCCAGTCATGTCCACCGTGGATTGTACCAAAGTCCTTTTGGCAGCCACCATCGTTCTGCAACAGTGCAAAGCCATCTGCAGGCTCTGTGAACTCTACTGTGAGAAGAAAAGGAGCCACCCAAAAAGAGTCTGGATCCGAAGATGTTTCGCCAGAAGAGCAGTGGACGGACTGTACAACAAGCTGTTGGTGGAGCTCAGGAGCGAAGACACTCGGGCATTCCAGAACTTCATGAGGTTTGATGAAGTTGTGCAGTGGCTGACACCCAGGTTGACCAAGGCAAACACCAGCTTCCGGCCCAGCCTGGAACCTGGGCTCAAGGTGGCACTCACTCTGCGCCACCTGGCCTCAGGGACCTCCTACAAGAGCATGCAGTATGGCTGGAGGGTGCCATCCAACACCATCAGCATTGTGGTCAGAGAAGTGGTGCAGGCCATCATCGAAGAATACAAGGAGGAGCTCCTCCAGTACCCCTCCACTGAAGAAGGATGGAAGAAAGTTGCAGAGCAGTGGTATCAGAAGTGGAACTTCCCCCACACCGTTGGAGCCATAGATGGCAAGCACGTGGCCTGCAAAGCTCCAGCCAAGTTGGGGTCCACTTATCACAACTACAAGGGCTTCTTCAGCATCATCCTCTTCGCCATGGTCAATGCTGACTACAAGTTCATGTACATCGATGCTTTAGGGAACAGCTCATCTTCAGATGCCCAGGTATACAACACCAGTCACCTCAAGGAGGAGCTGGAAGGCAACCTCATAGTGGGCTTCCCAGATCCAGAACCCCTGCCCAACGACACACAAGATGTGCCCTACTTCATCGTGGGGGATGACACCTTCTCCCTCACAACCTACCTCATGAAGCCCTACACTTCCAGACTCCTGACCCGTGAAGAGAGGATCTTCAACTACAGGCTGTCCAGGGCAAGGTGGGTGGTGGAGAACACCTTTGGCATCCTGGCCAACAGGTTCCAGGTACTTCTCACCACCATGCAGCATTGCCCAGAGACCGTGAGTAGGATCATGGAAGCTTGCTGCATCCTGCACAATCTCATGTGCACCCGCTACCCAGTCTCGCAGAACAGGCTCGTGGACCTCCAGCAAGGCAATGGGGACATGGAGCCTGGGGAATGGAGGCAAGGGTGAAACCTGATCGACACTGAGGATGTGCAAGGCCCCAACAGAGCCTCACATGAAGCGAAGAAGCAGCACAACCTCCTGAAACACTGGTGCAACTCCCCAGCTGGAGTGGTGGAGTGGCAAGACAGGATGATAGATGATTAATGGATGCTTCTTTCAGCCTGTCTCATCACATGTATGAGATTGGGCCATGTATGTTTGGTTGGCCTACAATGAACAGGGCGTTTAATAAAGAGTTGTGTTTATGTTGACATGTGTGGATAATTATTACATTATTATTGATAATAAAGGGCCGTAGGTGTGGCACTTGGGAGGGTGGACCATACAGTCCCACTATGCTTGCACTGGAGGTTTATCTATCCCACTGCTATCCTAACCCATCCCACAGCTATTACCCATACCACAGGTATCCTAACCCATCCCAAAGCTATCCTTACCCATCCCACAAGCATGCAAAGGCTTAAACCATTTCTAAAAGTTTCCAGCAAGACTTTATTAAAAAAAAGAAATGAAGCAAGTGTGTGAATCATAAATAGACTTTATTAACAACAAGCTATAGGACAAAAATGAGTCTCTGATACTCCTCTTGGTTGCTCAGTCTCAGGGGTGAAGGGTGCAGGTGCTGTGGAGGTGGCTGGTGCTGGAGTGCTTGTCATCAGCTCCTCCAGAAGCAGAAGCAGCAGAAGCCCCAGCCCCAGAAGAGCAAGCCCGTGCTGCAGAAGCCCCAGGAGAACCAGAGTGAGGGCCAGGGGGCGGGATGGTAGCCCTGTCCCTCTTGCCAGGGCTGGCAGCAGATGGCTGAGGCTTGCTGTGCTTCCGCATGGTTGTGGGGTTGCTGGCTGGCAGGGAGGCCGGCAGGAACCAAGGCTGGCAGGAAGGCTGGCAGGGAGGCTGGCACCAAGGCATGCAGGCAGGCAGGCAGGCACCAAGGCTGGCAGGAAGGCTGGCAGGGAGGCAGGCACCAAGGCTGGCAGGAAGGCTTGCAGGCAGGCAGGCACCAAGGCTGGCAGGCAGACATGAACCAAGGATGGCAGAAAGGCAGGCAGCAAGGCTGGCAGGCAGACTGGCTGGCAGCAAGGCTGGCAGGCAGGCTGGCAGCAAGGCTGGCAGGGAGGCTGGCAGCAAGGCTGGCAGCAAGGCTGGTAGCAAGGTTGGCAGCAAGGCTGGCAGGAAGACATGCAGGCAGGGCAGGCAAGGCAGTCGATGTGTCTGGAAGCAGGTCTTTCCTGTGAATGGCGACCTGCTCCCGAGCTGCTTCCATTATATCCGCGGGGCTGACGCAATGCATCCTCCCCGCATGTGCAATTAACGCCAGGCATCCATTAGGCTTCCGCTGTGCATCCGCTGTGCATCCGCTTCATTCGTTCGGCATCCGCTGTGCATCCGCTGTATCTGTTCCGCGTCTGCTTTGCTGAAGTCCCCCGGAAGCCTAGTGGACACGCCATCCGCTCTCATCCGCTTCCATCTGCTGGGCTTCCGTTCTGCATCCGCTTTGCATCCGCCCTGCATTCTCCCCGCGTCCGTGTTATCCGCTCCTGTTATGCAAATTTTTGCCCCTTTTGAGAGCGGATAACAACGGATGGAACATTTTGCTCGTCCGCTGTGTCCTTTTTGCATCCATTGGGCAGTGTGACATGGGCTTTATTTCCTGGTTAAATCTCTCCTTGTTCAGTTTCCATCCATTATTCCTTGTCTGGCCTTCATGTGCTTTAGAAAATAGCTGGAATCACTCCTCTCTGTTGCAGACCCTTAAAAATTGGAAGACCTCTATCATGTCTCCCCTGGTCCTTCTCTTAACTAGACTAGCCATGCCCAGTTCCTATAACTGTTCTTCATATGTTTTAGTCTCCAGTCCCCTAATCATCCTGGTTGCTCTTCTCTGTACTTTTTCTAGAGTCTCAACATGTCTGCTATATTTGGCACCAGGATTTGGCAATTTGAGTAATATATCTTGAATTTTGTATAAACCTGAAAAGGTTAGATGTTCTGAGACAACATGATGATGTATGATACATAAATGTTGATCTGAATTTGCTTTCTAAATTATAGAAAAATGAATATTTTGTCAGTCATATTTCAAAATGACATTGGCAGACTATAGCATCAGATCTCACAGGAGCAGCCAGGGTTGGATTGTTACAACCTGATGAAACTTTTGTCATTCTCTGTGCACACCAGCCAATTCATCTGCTTGCCTCTGGCAAACAGAGGAAATTATCTTCCAAGCCTTCTAATGGTGAAAGTAATATCTTGTATGACAGCTTCTAAATCAATATTGTATACCTGTTAAGCAATTTGATCTATTAAAATAATCAGCAGGTTAAAGAATAAGATATACAAAAATTATACCATGTGATCAGAATGGAATACATGTTTCAGAATGGACCTGCATGTTCAGAATGGATCTGCATGTTTCAACTACTGAAGTCTTCAAGACACAAGAAGGAATATAGATGAGCATTTCTATATTCCCAAATCTGCATGTGAAATGCTACTTTCCCTTCAACCCTCGTGCCAGTCTTACTGATATCTGATGAGAGAGACCATAATGCACGGAGTTTTATAGTCACAGCTCTATCAAGCATAATATACAAGACAAAATTAAAGTCTGAAGGGACCTCAATTTGTATAATTCTGCTGAATCAGAGCAATACTATCCTACTCCTACTCAGTTCAGCCATAAACATATCAGATAAAACTGGATAAGATCCAGAATCTCTGCTCCTCATTCTGAAAAATGTTCTATTTCACAAAGTTAATATGAAATAATTAATGGAAGAAATGTGTAGTCATGGCCCAGTACCAGAGGTGGTATTCAGCAGGTTCTGATAAGTTCTGGAAAACTGGTAGTGGAAATTTTGAGTAGTTTGGAGAACCAGCAAATACCAACTCTGACTGGGCCCACCCCCATCTATTCTCTGCTTCCCGAGTCCCAGTTGATCAGCTGAGTGGTCTTCTGCACAAGAGAACGGAGCTGGAAAGAAGATTAGTGGGATGGGGAGGGAATGGGATTTTGTAGTAACTTCCCCCTCGAGTGGGGTGGGGTAATGGGGATGTTGCAGTATCCTTCCCCTGCCACACCCACCAAGTCATGCCCACCAAGCCACACCACACTCACTAAACCATGCCCACAGAACCAATGGTAAAAAGGTTTGAATCCCACCACTGCCTAGTACACAAAATGAACTTAAGTAAATAGAGGAATGTAGGCAACTGCTAGAGGACAATGGCATAAGCAAATGGATAAATGAACTTAGTCCAACCAGATTTTCTCATTCAAAGTATAAAGATCTGTCTCGGGAGCCATACATTTTCCCAGCATCATCCAACCATTATTGGAGTGTTATGAATTCTGTCTTCATTACTTCCATTTTGGCACAAACATAGTTGAAAAGACTCTTGAGTGGTGGCCTAGAGGTGGAGCTCTTGCCTCATAATCAGGAGGTTATGAGTTCAATCCTACATAGGGGCAGATATTTCTCTCTCTGGGCACACTGGGAATATATCTTCTGAACAAATCCCTCTGCATTGGCAAGGAAAGGCATTTGGCCAGTAAACACTCAGCTCCATTCAGTTGCCCAGACTTCACTCCACAAGGGATTATGGGGTCATTAAAATAGGATGATGATAGTTGAAGACTCTGGAAGATCATATAGTTCTTTCCTTACAGGCAATTTGTAACATCTTCAATCATCATTGTGCCAAAGTAATGGTAATAAGTGTTTGTTTCATGAAGATTATTAAAGAAAGCTTCCAAAATCAGAGAGATAATTCCATAAGCTCTAACACATACTGTACATACTCGCATATAAGCCGACTTTAGAACGCTTTTTTTTTTTCAAATTTGGGGGTCGGCTTATATGCGCATAAAGCTGATTTCTGACACAAACGACATGACGATATGACACCATTTCTCAGATCACGCAATATCAATATTACCATACAGCGATATATATTTACAGCACATTTCTTTTTACTCTGGGTGCCTCCATTTTGGTTTTTCTCCCACTGGATATAACATGCTCTGATTGGTTTAGTTAGTCACGTGACCGCTGTAGTGTTTGCGATTGTCACATGCAACTTTGTATCCAGTTTCTCTGCATTTAGTAAAGCATTCCGCAGTAAAATTCATTAAAATATAGCCATGTCTGATTTTAAAAGAAAAAGAATGTCTTATGCTGCTTCTTTTAAACTCAAAGTAGTGAAGGCTGCAGAGAAAACAAGCAACCTTGAAGCAGCAAGAACCTTTGGAGTGGATGAGAGTGGAGGTCGGCTTATATGCAAGTTTTTGCAAAATTCCTCATTTTGGGGCAGTTTTTTAAGGGTCGGCATATATGCGAGATCAGCGAGATCGGTACCAAAAGAATGTGTTACCTTTCAAATTATGTTATTTTTTTTTATACTATTGATCATTGGTTCTTTGGTTCTAAAATTTGGACCGGGTCATTTCTCTGAACAGGTATCCTTTTAAACTTTGCTAGGATCAAGGAATGGATTACAACAGAATACTACTACTAAAGAAAGGCTTTAATAACATTTCAGCAATGAAATTGGATGATGCTATAGAGATGCTCTAAGTCCCTAATGTTAAAATGATCCATGGTTAGCCAGTGAAGACATCCCAAGGGTCCAGTTATGCATAGCTGGACCCTTGTCCTTCATATATATATTACATGTGTACTTGTAAGAAGCATACTAGAGTTTGGAAGCCAACCTTCTCAAATTAACTATTGCAACTTCAAAGAGAAAAAATTGTAATATTGCAGTAAACTGATTAGCAGTACAGGGTACACTTATTGCTTTTGTTTTCTTTTGTTATTTTCAGCAATCATATATGACATTGGTTCTGTCCTTCTATGCAAAAGAATAATCTGAAAGGGAGGATGGTAAGCAGTGGTGGGATTCAAATTTTTTTACTACTGGTTCTGTGAGCATAGTTTGGTGGGCCTGGCAGGGAAAGGATACTGTAAAATCTCCAGTCAGAGGTGGTATTTGCCGGTTCTCTGAACTACTCAAAATTACCACGACCGGTTCTCCAGAATTGGTCAGAACTTGCTGAATACCACCTCTGGTGGGAAGCAAACCCAAAATTCCCTACAAACAGCTTAACTGGCAACATTACTTTGAGAAAGAAGGTAAAATACATAAACATCAAAACTGCCAATCCTACATAACCCAGGTTCAAGCATCATCAACCAGCAAATAAAAATCACAAAAACTGAACTGATTATTGAACAAAGAGCTTGTTCCAATTAGAGTAACTCCACTCTGTCGGATGATATGTAATATCTAATTAATGGAAATAATTCACAGACGAAAATCTATCATGTAGTTCTCAAGGACATCCTTGAGAGAATCTAAACATGGATAGAAGAAGATATTTTTAAATTGCATCAGCAGACAGATGACTCCTGATCTAAATATAAATGTATTCAAGCATGATGCAGTCTATATTCTGCTTTAGCTACAGAAAAAAAAGTATTTCCATTTCCTATAGTAGCCAGAAATCCAGGTATTTTTCTTCCACTAAACTGCAAATTCAGGACTTTATAGAAATAAATGGTAACCATCTCTGTCCTGGCTCTTGGTTTCCTAGTAATGATGGGACTGTGGGATATGGGCATCTTGCATTCTCACAAGGATCTTTGGGAGATGGGATTCTTGATCCATTAAAGAAATGGCTTTTGATGGTAACTAATTTTGCTTCATAACTGCTAAAATTCTCTTTATTAAAAGTGACCTATACCAACCACCAATATTAAGGCAAAGCCAAAATCTACCAATAGAAAGAGAGAGTGGTATAGGGATGACCCAGCTGGCTAATACTTCCCAGAGCATATGTATAATCCTTTATTTTATTGATGGACTTATTTAAATATACATTTGAAGGGTTCCAATATCTCCAGTGTTATTTCTCAATAGTACATCATTTTTAAAAAGTGTTTTTTTTAAACTGTAGGCAATGTGATGTTCAGACCTTTAAACTACACTTTCTCTCATTGATCCATTTGAATAATGTCACAAAAATCTTTGGCCCATTTTGCTATACACTGTTTTGCTTGTGAATTAAAGGCCTCTTGGATTTGAATTAGGCTGCTCTGTCAAACAACAAAATTGACTAATGCCTCTTTGATAACACAAACTATATAAATCTAGCTTTAGTTTGTTCAATTATTATCTTTCCACACACAACCCTATGAATTCCCCCACAGGAGAGCAAAAACATTCGACGAGACCCATCACTTGGTATCCCTGCCCTGATGTGGAGTTGATGTCAGTACAAGAAAAGGAGGCTGATTGCCTGTCACAATGAATGTCTGTCAGCACAAGGATCAAAGGCGAGCAATAGAAATCTGCACTGACAACTGCAAAGCCATGGCAAGCAAATTAGAAATTGATCTTCCCATTGTACTTGCTTGAAGCAAAGAAGTAAGAGAAATGCAGGTTCAGGCAGAGCTCAATTTATCTTTTAAAAATGTGTCATAAAATTTTACTTTCTTTGAACAGGGATAGTTTTGCTGGTACTAAATTTACTAATATCAAGATTTCCTCCTGTTTCTTACAATTCACTACAAAGCCTCAAATGCCAGCTTCTGCATGTACTGATAAATTCAGGAAGGAACATCCAAAATCAAAATTATGGGGGTTTATTTACTTTATTCATTTGTTTATTTATTTTGATTTGTCAATTGGTTACAAAATAATAGGTATAAGTATAAACATGAGTGAGAATACAGAAAATAGGTACGATTAAAAGGAGACAATAGGACAGGGACGGGAGTCACATATGGTGCACTTATGCACATCCCTTACAGACCTCTTCAGAATGGGGTGAGCTCAATGGTGGATAGGTTGAGGTTAAAGGAGAGGGGGGTTAGAGGAAGTAACAACACAGTCAGGTAGTGCATTCCAGGTTTCCATTTGAGATTTAATAAGAGAAGTGCAGTGGGTTAATTTATTGTGTTTTGCTTTCATTTATGAGGTGTGGTTTGGAATTCAGAAGGCTGTATTTGTTGTTGTTTGTTTTTATTTATTTTTATTTATTTATTTTGCCAAGCAATTATAAGATAACAGGTATAAATATAAACATAGTTATGGATACATGAAATTGATACATATAAGAAAAATAAAAAGAAACAATAGGACAGGGACAGTAGGCACGTCCCCTACAGACCTTTTAGGAAAAGGGTAAGGTCAATAGTAGATAGTCTAAAGCCCAAGTCAAACTGCCCAACGGATGCAAAAAGGACACAGCGGACGAGCAAAATGTTCCATCCGTTGTTATCCGCTCTCAAAAGGGGCAAAAATTTGCATAACCGGAGCAGATAACACGGACGCTGGGAGGAGGCAGGGCGGATGCAAAGCGAATGCGGAATGGAAGCCTAGAGGATGGAAGCGGATGGGAGCAGATGGCACATCCGCAGGGCTTCCGGGGGGGTTTCAACAAAGCAGATGCGGAACAGAAAGAGCGGATGCAGAGTGGAAGCCTAGCGGATGAAGCGGATGCAGAGGAGATGCACAGCGGATGCACAGCGGAAGGCTAATGGATGCCTAGCGTTAATTGCGCATGCGGGGAGGATGCTTTGCGTCAGCCCCGTGGATATAACGGAAGCAGCTCGGAAGCAGGTCGCCATTCAGAGGAAAGACCTGCTACCGGACGGATTGGCTGCCTTGCCTGCCCTGCCTGCATGTCTGCCTGCAAGCCTTGCTGCTAGTCTTGCTGCCACCCTCCCTGCAAGCCTCCCTGCCAGCCTTGGTTCCTGCCAGCCTCCCTGCCAGCCAGCAACCCCACAACCATGTGGAAGCACAGCAAGCCTCAGCCATCTGCTGCCAGCCCTGGCAAGAGGGACAGGGCTACCATCCCACCCCCTGGCCCTCACTCTGGTTCTCCTGGGGCTTCTGCAGCACAGGCTCGCTCTTCTGGGGCTGGGGCTTCTGCTGCTTCTGCTTCTGGAGGAGCTGATGACAAGCACCCCAGCACCAGCCACCTCCACAGCACCTGGACCCTTCACCCCTGAGACTGAGCGACCAAGAGGAGTGCTAGAGACTCATTTTTCTTTTATAGAGTGTTGTTAATAAAGTCTATTTTTGATTCACACACTTGCTTCATTTCTTTTTTTTAATAAAGTCTTGCTGGAAACGTTTAGAAATGGTTTAAGCCTTTGCATGCTTGTGGGATGGGTTAGGATAGCTTTGGGATGGGTTAGGATAACTGTGGAGTGGGTAATAGCTGTGGGATGGGTTAGGATAGCAGTGGGATAGATAAACTCCAGTGCAAGCATAGTGGGACTGTATGGTCCACCCTCCCAGGTGCCACACCTATGGCCGTTTATGATCAATAATTATAAACACATATCAACATAAACACAACTCTTTATTAAACGCCCTGTTCATTGTAGGCCAACCAAACATACATGGCCCAATCTCATCCGTGTGATGAGACAGGCTGAAGGAAGCATCCATTAAGCATTTACCATCCTGTCTTGCCACTCCACTGCTCCAGCTGGGGAGTTGTACCAGTGTTTCAGGAGGTTGCACTGCTTCTTCGCCTCACGTGAGGCTCTGTTGGGGCCTTGCACATCCTCAGTGTCGATCAGGTTTCACCCTTGCCTCCATTCCCCAGGTTCCATGTCCCCATTGCCTTGTTGACAGTCCACAAGCCTGTTCTGCAAGACTGGGTAGTGGGTGTGCATGAGATTGTGCAGGATGCAGCAAGCTTCCATGATCCTCCTCATGGTCTTTGGGCTATGCTGCATGTTGGTGAGAAGTGCCTGGAACCTGTTGGCCAGGATGCCAAAAGTGTTCTCCATCACCCGCCTTGCCCTGAACAGCCTGTAGTTGAAGATCCTCTCTTCACGGGTGAGGTATTTGGAGGTGTAGGGCTTCATGAGGTAGGTTGTGAGGGAGAAGGCGTCATCCCCCACGATGAAGTAGGGCACTTCTTGCATGTCGTTGGGCAGTGGGTCTGGATCTGGGAAGCCCACCATGAGGTTGCCTTCCAGCCCCTCCTTGAGGTGACTGGCATTGTATACCTGGGCATCTGAAGATGAGCCGTTGCCTGAAGCATCGATGTACATGAACTTGTAGTCAGCATCGACCATGGTGAAGAGGATGATGCTGAAGAAGCCCTTGTAGTTGTGATAAGTGGACCCCAACTTGGCTGGAGCTTTGCAGGCCACGTGCTTGCCATCTATGGCTCCAATGGTGTGGGGGAAGTTCCACTTCTGATACCACTGCTCTGCAACTTTCCTCCATCCTTCTTCAGTGGAGGGGTACTGGAGGAGCTCCTCCTTTTATTCTTCAATGATGGCCTGCACCACTTCTCTGACCACAATGCTGATAATGTTGGGTGGCACCCTCCAGCCGTACTGCATGTTCCTGTAGGTGGTCCCTGAGGCCAGGTGGCGCAGAGTGAGTGCCACCTTGAGTCCAGGTTCAAGTCTGGGCGGGAAGTTTCTGTTTGTCTTGGTGAACCTGGGTGTCAGCCGCTGCACAAGTTCATCAAACATGGCTGGAGGCATCCTCATGAAGTTCTGGAACGTCCGAGTGTCTTCGCTCCTGAGCTCCACCATCAGCTTGTTGTACAGTCCGTCCTCTGCTCTTCTGGTGAACTATCTTTGGACCCAGACTTTTTTTGGGTGCCTCCTTTTCTTCCCGTAGTAGAGTTCACAGAGCCTGTAGATGGTTTCGCACTGTTGCAGAAGGATGGTGGCTGCCAAAAGGACTTTGTCACAATCCACAGTGGACATGACTGGATGCTGTGGAAGAGGAAGAGTCAGATGAAGGCTGCAGAGGTCTGCACAGCTTGGCTGCTCTTCTGAAAGTGAGATGCAGGCGAGTTGCTCCCCCTTTTTATAGGCAGTTTAGGTGTCCCCTTGCATCCTCTAGGCATCCTCTAGGCATCCTCTAGACATCCTTAATATCCGATATAAGTCCCCTCTGCAGATGTTTTTTCCATTTTAAACGCTTTGTTTCCGTGCTGCATCCGTTCTGCATCCGTTCAGCGTCTGTTCCGCTTCCTACCTGTCTCCGAGCAGATGCGAGTTGTGCGGATGCGGAATGGATGCCTAGCGGATATAGCGGATGTGTAACGGATGTGTAGCGGGTGTGTAGCGGATGCGTAGCGGATGCAGAACGGACGAACTAGATACATTTTCCGCGCAAAAATTTTGGGCAGCCCAAAACTTTTGGAGCAGATGAAACGTCCATAAATGGATGCTGGACAGATAGAGAGGAAGCCAAACGGAGGCAGTGAGTACATCGCGTTTTCCAACGGATGGCAAGCTTTTTTGTCCGTTTTACATCCTCTTTGCATCCGTTGGTTCGGTGTGACATGGGTTTAAGGTTAATGTTTTTGGGTTTTGGGGAAGAAACCACAGAGTCAGGTAGAGTATTCCAGACATTGACCACTCTGTTGCTGAAGTCGTATTTCCTGCAATCAAGTTGTTGGTTCAGTTAATCTTAGTTTTTTCTTGTTCATGTCTACATGTCTGGCTAATCTTTACTGTGAGGGAGAGAAATTAAAGTTGATACTGAAAAATATTTCACATGTTACATTTTAAATCAGTTTAAAATCAATTGATTACAGAGAGATTGTTGGAATTCAAGGTTTGACTTTTGATACTTATAAACAGTGGGATTCAAATGATTTAACAACTGGTTCTCTGCCCTAATGATTTCTTCCAACAGCCAGTTCACCAAATTGCTCAGATAGTAAACAACCAGTTGTCCCAAAGTGGTGCAAATTGGCTGAATCCCACCACTGCTTATAAACATATTGACCACTAAAAGCAGTACATGTTGAGGCAGCACATCAAAAGCAGTACATACTTGAAGCAGCGATTCTTCAATTTTACCTTTTTTTCTATTGCCTAAAAAGCATACTGCCTATTGTTATTTTTATCTTCTTATTCAGTTCTTTTCTTTTTCTTCTTATTCTGGTCAATGTAGTTGACTCTCTCAATAATGGTAGTAAGAATTTACAGGTTCTTACTTGATGATACCTATAGATTTAATTCACTCACCCTTGTCAATTTATATGGTATTTCTTAATCAAAGTTTATTTTCCTTCATGCAAATACTTGCCTCAGTAATACTTTCTTACTTACTTACAAAAGTTACTGCTAACCTTAGTGCTGTGGTGGGATTCAAATTTTTTTACTACTGGTTCTGTGGGTGTGGCTTGGCTTGGCTTGGCTTGGTGGGTGTGGTTTGGTAGGTGTGGCAGGGGAAGGTTACTGCAAAATCTCCATTCCTTCCCACCCCACTAACCTGCTTTCCAGCTCCATTCTCCTGTGAAGGGCAACTAAAGAAGACCTAGCCTATCAGGGAGGCAGAAAATAGATGGGGGTGGGGCCAGTCAGAGGTGGTATTTGCTGGTTCTCCGAACTCTTCAAAATATCTGCTTACATTCTCCAGAAGTGGTCAGAACTTGCTGAATACCACTTCTGCTTTAGTGTCTTTTAATGCACATTGTTTTCACTGAGAAGTTGCTGCATGCTAACCATCACATTTTAACATCTGCCAAGAAGTGGGGGAATCAGAAGAGGCAAAATAGGGAACTTAGTGTCATTATCCAAACCCCTTCCCTTTTATAAGTGCATGTACCTGTACAAAGAGCTGTTGCTTAGATTGTGTGCCACATCCATCAGCTTACCTGTTTTGACCTTGTCCTATCCCCTTGTCTTGCAGCCATACTGCTCTCATGCACAGTTCTCTTCCCAGGATTTTTACAGATGTTCTGTCCATGAAGCATTCGTTAGTGGGAAACAGTTTATTATAAGAATATTTTCTATTACAGCAGTATCTGGAATAGATAAGCCTTAAGGCACAACTGTTCCTATATTCTACTGTTCCATGCTCCCAAGGAAATTGGTGTAGCCTGTTATCTTTATCTTTTTCCTTTTTGACCACTCTTGTTTTCTAATGAGTAAACAAATCATAACTGTTGGATTTCACTTTATACACCTTGCCTGCTCTGATTATTGAACAGAAAACATGGATAAGTAACTTTTAATTCTTTCATTTTTTTAAAAAAAAATTAACTTGATTATTGAATGTACTTATGTTATGACAATGTACACAAAACTGTTATTAAAAACTGGTTATAAATCAAGATTTAAAATGGACAGGTAGTATAATTTGCTTACTATACCTTACCTCCTTGTTACCATACGGACGTACTACAATGAAAATTATCCAGATCATTGGTAAGGGAAGCAGTACATAGCATTAGATGCAAAACTCTGGCAAAAAAGATAAGTTTACTTTTCATTGTTATTTCAAAGAGAATATATTCCATAATTGCCCTCTGGAGATTATAAAAAATATTCTTAAATTTGGTAGCCAGATGTATTTTTGATGAGCATGATATAATGAGTGTCTTGTCAAACACAATAGCTGTCAAAAAACTTAGACCTAAATTTAACTTTGTTTAACAGCAGATCAGAAATATCATATTTTCAGGTTTGGTTATTGGAGATTCTTTCTAGAGATTTAACTCTGTTGATAGGAATATTCCAAACCATACTTCTTTTCAAAATACTCCCATATGCCAGAATGGAAGTTGGAAAAGCAAATTGCCAATACTACTTCTCCAATTATTTCAGAGTCCATCAACTTTTTATGGTACATTTTATGGGGACATAGGAAAAATCAGGAAAAAAAAACATCTTGCCTGTTCAATAGAAAAGTTAAACTGGATCAAAAAGCCTTTAAAAGCAGGAGTTTTCCACCATATGGAACCTTTTCACTAATTTCAGACTATAAAAGGAGGATAGGATTGGAAATTCTCTCCAATGTTAAGAATTCTCAAAAATGAAGAAACTTCTATTAATAGCAAGGAAATCCCATGGGAAAGAGCTTTAGTATGTTGAAATGGAAAGGTAAACAAAAAGGAAAGGTGATTGTAATATTTATTGTTACATAATGATTATTCAACATTTTTTGACAAATTTGTATTTATTTTCATAGATATGCAAAGAAGAATATTTGCCAAAAACAAAAGGGATTTTGAATCACAGTAATTCAGTGAAAAAACAGCAAGCGGAAAATCATTTTTTCTGGTATTAGGTATTAAATGGACAAAGACCACCTCTCTCTCTGTCATGGAGAGGGGGAGGGAGAGGGAGGAGAGAGGGAGAGGGAGAGCAAGGGGGGTATATCAGGCACCCATTGTTGTGATATATTAGGGCATCTGCTTCTGGAGTCAGTGTTGAAGGACTTCCAAAGAACGATCTGTTCTGCATAAAGACATACTTGTATTCTGAGTACCCTTTCACTTAAGACTACACTGATAAATAATATATAGTAAATTAATGCATTTTATATATCAGTGTTTCCACAAAACCAATCAGTTGTTATACAAGGCATCCTGTTATTTATGTGATTTTTAATAATAGCCAATAAACCAGCTAAAAGGGCTTTACTTTTTTGTTTTTCACATGGAACACTCCTGGTTTGACCTGAACTTTAGATCATTAATTCCAAAATATTTCCAAATGAAGGGAGGGAAAGAGAGTGTTTACTAGCAAAAGTTGATAAAAATATAAAGATGTAATGAAATACTATAAGAAATTTAGTTATATACTATTTTTGTATCTCTACAAAGGTATGTAATTTGTAACACTCCTGTATCTTTGCAATAATCTTTTACAACTACCCAAGATATATTTGATCTTTATTGTAAAATATCTGTGTTTCAGTGAGCAAAGAGCATCCAAATAGATTCTTGAGCTCCCTTTTGTAATTCCAGAAAGTACCTGATGCAAAAATAATTTAAGTATTTAGATTCAGACAATGCTTTGAAAATTGATCTTCTACATTCCCATAATCTGAATACAACATATCTTTTTTGTTTTCTTCTTTTTATCAAGATTCAATGAATTTTTAAAAGATATGAAGAATATCTTATTTTATAGAAAATATGCTAGATTTGTCAATCCTTTTTTTTCTTTTAATAAGACCATATAATGTTGTTTTCTGACAAAATTTGCAGCCAAATTAATCCCCGTGATGATAAATATATGTGCCAAGTTGCAAACAGAAAGAGGTGGGTTGTGTATGGTAAGAAGAGTATTATTTAGTAAAAAATGATAAACCCTGAGGCCTGCAGTATAAACATAAATACCTTTCTCAGTCTTCAAAATGTATCCACTACTGCTCCAATGCTGCATGCATGCACATTGATCTGAGAGAAGATCATAAAATTCAGTGCATCCTTCCTTCTTTTTCCTGCTATAGGGTTTTTCATAGATAGCTGTATATGGTGGAGGAGGTTACCATAATGGCTGCTGCAAAATAATAGATCAAGATTAATAGCTCCCTGTAGATCCAGTCCCTGGACATTCCAGATTCTGATCCTCTATAACTGTCTGGTTTGGTTCTGTAACCCAAGAAGACAGACACAGACTTCAATGGATAATTAGAACTGCAGAAAAAACAATTGCTACCAACCTGCCTTCCATTGAGGACCTGTATACTGCACGAGTCAAAAAGAGGACTGTGAAAATATTAATAGACCCCTCACATCCTGGGCATAAATTGTTTCAACTTCTACTCTCAAACGACGCTATAAGGGCACTGCACACCAGAACAACCAGACATAAGTTTTTTCCCAAATGCCATCACTTTGCTAAACAACTAATTTCCACAACACTGTCAAATTAACTACTAAGACTGTATTACTATTACTCTCCTCATCCTTACTAGTACCTATCTATTCCCACTTATGGCTATATCCATGTTGCTTGCATTTTTACAACTTACATTGTTTTTATTGTTTCCTAGTATGATTTGATTGCTTATTAGTATCATATGACTATCACTAAGTGTTGTATCTTACAATTCTTGATGAATATATTTTATTGTTTCTTATGTACACTGAGAGCAAATGCACCAAAGACAAATTCCTTGTGTATCAATCACATTTGGCCAATAAAGAATTATATTCTATCTGTTTCAGCCTTATGACATAAAATTATCTTCTCCTATCTCAGAATCTGAAATGTATCTTAAGCTCATGTACACCCATAACCCATATTAATTATTCCCATCATATCATGACACTTGAAAAAAATGAAATGGATCTAGAAAAAAGAATCCCACAAAAGTTTAGTTGTTCACAGCCTAGACTATCCTTCCCCAGCCAAGTGCCCTTCAGACTGCTGGATTTTAGTTTGTTGACAGCTGTGAATTATGGATAGCGAAGTTCAATAAGCCTGAAAAGCATGTTGGAGAACTCTGGCAGACAATAACAATCATTCAGTAATCTGGATAAACAATACTGTCTTTGTATATTCTAAGGACTAAAGAGGATTGAAATATTTCTGGTAGGTGATAGATAAAATTGTCACATTAGGTTTTATACTTTTTCAGTATTCTTATGAACATCTCAGGATACAGGGGACAGACATTCAGTCCCAGTACACTGCAAAATTCAAGAAAGTATCCCAAACAATATTTACATTCTAGAACTGTAAATTCAGTAAGCTTATGTATGATGTCATGGTTTCAAAGGATCCCAGTTTGGAGGAGGAGAAGGAGTTGGAACTGGGACCATTCCGACAGGAATACTATTGTCCCCTCCAAATGAGTGGAGAGTCCTGTACTGAAATAGCACAAGAGGAATGTCTCTGGAGATTCTCAATCATCCAGATCATAGCTGTCCCAAAGGTGCTTTTTCCAAAAAGCAGCTGGACTTTCTTGGGTATTTGAAGAATACCCAAGAAGCCTCTTGAAGAAGCCTCTTGTATGAGAAGCAAAACATTAAAAAAAAAAAAAACCTAAGAAAGTCTAGTTGCCTTTTGGAAAAAGCACTTTTGGGACAGGACAAGAGGAATCTGAACATAGATGGGGAGCAAATATTAATGGTAGGGAAATTAGACATTGCAAAGAGATTAGAGTATATGGACATCTCTTTGGTATATATAAACACTTCTGGTATCATGAGGCGAGAGTGTTCTTAGCCATTTCAATTATGTTTTGACCCCAACCCAGATGAAGCTACTTCTATTAATTTCATTTTAAATAGTAGGGAAATATTAGCCATTAACCGCTGGTGAATTTAAGTTTCAATTTTATAAAAGGATTTTCTTTCAAAAGTGAATGGAATATAGTAAATCCTGTCTCGGCAAGTTTTTTCCCCTTAGGAATCTGTAAGCAAAAGTGAATCCACATAATTTTTTCTTCCAAAAAAGAATTATATTTGGAACTAAATAAAGGGATCCTGCTAATATAAGACTAATCATAAACCTTTATCCAACCATTACTTCTAGAAATTGTCAAAACTGATCCCCTTGAAATTCCATCTAATATAGTAGCTCTTGAAAAATAATACAGAAAAGGAACAGTACTTTATTTCATAGACAGACTGATTTCCCAAGTGCATATAAATATCTGCAAACTTTAGAAACTTCTCCTGGAAAAGAGCAGAACAAAACTTTGAACAGTTGTAACGAGCTGCTTAGTCACCAAATGAAACCTATATATTCATTTTTTTTGTTCTTCTTGTTATTAATAGTATTGACATTTTGTCTCAGAAATGATCTAGATATCAGTCATTTTTGGCATACAATAATACCCAATTAGAGTTAAGAGTTTAACAAATGAATATTGCTATGTCTGAATGACCGTGGATGTCTCCCATCTGAGAAATTCATTAACTTAACTAAGGTCCAAAGGCCAAATTTGGCATTTCAATATTTATATGATTATTTTTAAAATTGACATGTACCAGTTGGGTTGCATCTGAATTGACATTACTAAAAAGACTGAATGTTAACAGTGGTTTCAGTTTTGATATGATCGAGGCAATTATTGCCTTTCTGTGGTTTGTCAGTTCACATCAGCTTTAACTAGTGATGTCAATATTGAGATATTAGAGTTTCAGTTCCACAACATTTCAAGAACCACATGTTGTGTGCCACCCATCTTAATAAATATTTTTTCTCCTAGTGGAAATAACAACTGCAGGGGACAATTTAGCTCAGGATCATGATGTGTTTATTTGTTTATGTGTTTATTTATGGGGAGAGAAAGAGTGTGTAGAGTATGTGTTCTGGTAACTGTGAGACCTAGAAGAAGAGATAAAGTGATTTTTGGTTTGGTGGTCTGATATAAATATTTTATTCCTAAAACAGAGGAAGAGACAAGCAGGAAAAATTACTCCTCTTTTCCTCTGCTGTAGGAATATGGTACAGGAACCTGTTATTGCAATTATAAACCTTTATAAACCAGAAAATTAGAGTGATTGGGAAATTAGAGGGATTGGAGAAGACTTTGGAGTCTTCTTTGGATTGGAGAATATGCCCATAAGTAGGAATACTTTCTGTAGCATATCTTTCAAGTAGTTAGTGGTGATGAGTGTTCCATTGGAAAACTTGAGGAACCAGATTAGCAAAAGATTATCATGGAGAAAAATCTGCCTATATGGTTGCTAGGAGTCAAAAATGAATTGATGATGCATAAAGAATAAATTAATTTGAAAGGTTGGGCCATATAATATTTTGCATAAACATTCAGTAACATTCAAGATTAATTCATGGATTTGCAGTTCAAATTAACTGTAAAAATGGTTGAAAATATAGAATATTAAAGTAGAATTTTTAAAATCTTTAAAATGTATATTTACTGTGAAATCAGCAGTCCCATTGGGTGAAAAATGCTACTACTTTACCAGATCCTAAAATTGCTAAATGCTACTTAATGGTGCATTATAGATCAGGTCTCTTAAGAAAAGTTAAGCAAATTGCTGCACGTTTAATTTCCATTAATTTCTTATATCAAATATTTGCACACAACAGAATCAAACTGGGAGTGCTTATAACACAGAATATCTAACATACCTTGAGATTTTCATTGTCTATATCAGAGATGCTATTTTAGGCTTGTTATTTTAATTAATTGTGTAGGCAATTATTCAAATCATATTTTCACCACGAATAAAATAGGACAAAGAAAAGTTAAGTCTAGAGGTAATATATTTTAGATTAATAGGGTTTTTTTAATGTCTGATTCTTAGAGGCCACCTGGACAAATCCTTGCAGTTTTTCAGAAATGATTTGCCATTGCCTCCTTCCTACGACTGAGATAAAGGGACCAGTCCAAGGATGCAGCACGCACTCAGTCAGCATTCAGGGGAAAGATGTACTGCAACATACATCTTGCAGGAACATCATGGTTCATCAGTCAGGGAAAAAGAGGAAGCCTGTGTCTATTCGTTCCAGCCCTGGCAAGAAGGACAGAACCAGCTTCCCACCCCCTGGCACTGACTCTGAACCTGCTGCTGCTGCTGCTGTGGTGGACCAGCCCCAAGGGCCTCAAAGCCCTGCTGCTGAAGCCCCTGAAGGCCCTGCTGCTGAAGCCCCTGAAGGCCCTGCTGCTCAAGCCTCTGAAGGCCCTGCTGCTCCATCCCCAGAAGGTCCTACTGCTCAAGCCCCTGAAGACCGTGCTGAAGCCCCTGCCAGAGGGAGGAAGAGGCAAGGGAAGGAGAAGGAAGAGATGAAACAGTACACCGTTTCTGAGAAGCATGAGGATGAGGTGCTGGAATGGCTGAGGGAGAACAAGTACCACTGCAGAAAGGGCCACAGGCTCTATCGCGACACCAAGAAGAAGCAGGCAGCTTGGAGAGACAAGGCAGAGAGCCTGGGGTACACTGCAGATGTACTCCTGGGATGGTGGAGGCACATGCACACCTGGTATGGCAAGCTACACCTCAAAAAATCCGGGCAGGCCGCTGTCAACCTCACTTACCGGAAGATGTATGTCATGGCCAAATGCAGTTTCCTGGAGGATGAGATCCGCCACCGAGGAGCAGCCCCTCTGACACCCCTCCCCTCAGACATCCCACAGACAGCCAGTCCTCTTCCAGACAGGAGCCAGCTGCCCTGTCCAGGCAGATGTCTTCAGAGGGCCCCACAGCAGAGATCCCCCCCGACAGCTGCACTCCCCATGCCGGCGGACTTGGAGGTTCCCCTGTCACAAATGGAGGAAGAAGCAGCAGCCACCAGAGGCCAACCCACCCCCACCCCCAGATCCACAGGATGCAGGCAGAGAGGCAGACTGGAGGGCCAGAACCACAGTGTCCTGTTGGAGATCAGGGACACAAGGAAGACCAGCACAGAACTTCTCTCTCAGCTGGTTCACTTGGACAGAGGATCCTCAGGCCGCCACACCTTCAGCATCTACATGAGCCACACCCTCATGGACCTGGCCGAGGCCCAGTACCAGGTGATGAAGGAGAAGATAACAGCACTTCTGCACAACCCACAGCAAAAACACACTTTCCCAGTCCAGGCCCAGGTTCATCGCACACCACAGACTCCAGTCCTCACTCAGCTGCAGACCAGACAGCCCCACTACACTCCTCCTTCCTCCACCCCACAGCCAAGCCCATCAACGGACAATCTGTCATCAGTCTTGTGCCTCACATCTCACGTCCTTGATGAAGGGCCACTCAACCTCATGGGACTGAGTCAGCTCTCGGACAGCTTCCTGAACACACCATCCCCTGTTGTACCCTCGGGGCCAAGCACCCCAATGGCGCCTCAGACCAGCACTCAAGCCACAGCGACCTCCACAGTCCATGCCCGCTTAACAGCTGAGACCATGGACATGACTCAGAGTGACTGAGAAGAGTGCCAGAGACTGAGTTGTTTACTTGTTCACTTTATCTTTGCTTAAGACACTTTACTTGGTTCATTTTGCTTTTTTAATAAAGTCATAAAGTTTACCTCAGACAGTTAATAAAGGTTATATTTGCTTAACACACTTAATTCAGTTTACTTGGTTCAGTTTGCTTTTTTAATAAAGTCATAAAGTTTACCTCAGACAGTTAATAAAGGTTATCTTTGCTTAACACACTTAATTCAGTTTACTTGGTTCAGTTTGCTTTTTTAATAAAGTCATAAAGTTTACCTAAGACAGTTAATAAAGGTTATCTTTGCTTAACACACTTGGTTCATTTTTTTACCTTAGTAAAGTGTTGGTGAAAACTTTTAAAAAATGGTTAAGCCTTTGCATGCTTGTGGGATAGGTAAGGATAGTTGTGGGATAGATAAGGATAGTTGTGGGATAGATAAACCTCCAGTGAAATCATAATGGGACTGTATGGTCCCCCATCCCAGCTGCCACACATATGGACCTTTATTATCAATAACAATTTATTCATTGATCAACACATTTTAAAATAAACAAAGGTCTTTATTAATGCCCTATTCATTGTAGGACCACTCAACATACATGGCACAATCTCATCAGTGTTATGCGACAGTCTCAAGGAAGCATCCATTAATCATCTATCATCCTGTCTTGCCACTCCACTGTTCCAGCTTGGGAGTTGCACCAGTGTCTCAGGAGGTTGCGCTGCTTCTTCCCTTCACGTGAAGCTCTGTTGGGGCCTTGTACATCCACAGTGTCTATCAGGTTATGTTCTTGCCTCCATTCCCCAGGCTCCATGTCCCCATTCCCTTGTTGATGGTCCACAAGTCCGTTCTGCAGCACTGGGTAGCGGGTGCAAATGAGATTGTGCAGGATGCAGCAAGCTTCCATGATGCTCCTCACAGTCTCTAGGTCATGCTGCATGGTGGTGAGAAGTATCTGGAACCTGTTGGCCAGGATGCCAAAGGCATTCTCCACCACCCATCTTGCCCTGGACAGCCTGCAGTTGAAGATTCTCTCTTCACGGGTGAGGCATCTGGAAGTGTACGGCTTCATGAGGTAGGTTCTGAGGGAGAACGCGTCATCACCAATGATGAAGTAGGGCACATCTTGTGTGTCATTGGGTAGGGGGTCTGGATCTGGAAAACCAATGATGAGGTTGAGTTCCAGCCCATCCTTGAGGTCACTAGCATTGTATACCTGGCCATCTGAAGCTGACCCGTTTCCTGAAGCATCGATGTAGATGAACTTGTAGTCAGCATCAACCATGGCAAAGAGGATGATACTGAAGAAGCCCTTGTAGTTGAAATAAGTGGACCCTGAGTTGGGTGGAGCTTTGCAGGCCACGTGCTTCCCATCTATGGCTCCAACAGTGTGGGGAAAGTTCCACCTCTGATACCACTCTTCTGCAAGTTTCCTCCAGCCTTGTTCAGTGGTAGGGCACTTGAGGAGCTCCTCCACATATTCTTCGATGATGGCCTGCACCACTTCTCTGACCACAATGCTGATGCTGTTCTCTGGCACCCTCTACGCATACTGCATGTTTCTGTATGTGGTTCCAGAGGCCAGGTGGTGCAGAGTCAGTGCCACCTTCAGTCCAGGGTCCAGGTTGGCACGGAAGTTGGTGCTCGGCTTGGTCAACCTGGGTCTCAGATGCTCTACAACTTCATCAAACATGGCTGGTGGCATCTTCATGAAGTGATGGAATGCATGAGGGTCTTCATTCCTCAGCTCCATCATCAACTGGTCATACAGTCCAAACTCCATTCTTCTCAAGATCCATCCTTGGACCCACAAAGCTCTTGGACGTCTCCTTCTTATCCTTGTGTATAAAAGGTGAAACAGACTGAACAGGTTTTGGTTCTGGTGATGAATGATGGCAGCTACCATACAGACTGTGTCATGATCCATGGTGGAGAACAACTGATGATGTGGAAGACCAAGACGAAGGTGAAGAAGTCTGTACACCATGGCTGCTGGACTCATACTGAGATGCAGATAATTTTCTCCCCCTCTTTATAGGAAATATTGGTAGTCCGCTATGGGGCCTTCTCCATACTCTAGACATACTGCAGACATCCTAAATATCCGTGATACATCCCAGATACAAACGTTTTGTCCGTTTTAATCCTTTATATACAAGATGCATACGCTTATATCCTTTCTATTTCCGTGCTACTAACGTTGTGTAGACGTTCTGTGCACCTTTCGTTTCTTCCCTCTATTTTCAGCTGCAGCGGATGTGAGTTGAGGGGATGGCCAGAGGATGCCGAGAGGATACAGCGGACGTTTAACGGATGATAATGGACATATAACGTTTGTTGCCCGTATATGTCGCGGATGTGCATCATACGCGGCTGAAAGTTCATCCGTTCACAAAGTTTTGTGCAGCTGAAAACTTCTTGCACGGATGAAATTTCAGTGGATGGATGCTCGAGGGATAGAGCATATGAAACATGTATGCAATGAGTACACAATGGATGCATAGTGTTTTCCAACGGATGGCAAGCTTTTTTTCATGTTTTACATCCTCTTTGCATCCGTAAGTACAGTGGGACAGGGGCTTTATTTAATGAGTGACAAAAATCTATGTAACAAAATGAGAAGTTGGTCCTAACTTTATTGATGTGTTGCAGATAGTTGAATTATTTTTTTAACAATTTTTATAGCCACCCAGTTCACTAAACATGACTCTGGGTGGCATCCAAATGTCCACAGCTTCCAAGTATTGGAAAAAGACATGGACAGCATTGCTTAGTTCAGCAGAGATAGACATATATAATTGGATATCATTCACATATTGATGATACCTTACCCTATATTGATGGATGATCTCACTTAGTGGCATGATGAAGATATTAAATGAGAGAGTGTATTGAATTCTGCAGCAGGCCACCCCTCTAGTTTCTGCCACAAAGTCCCATACTGATCACTAATATTCTGACCTGCCCAACTTTTTCCAAGGTCTTCCAGGACTCCTTATCTCATGCCCAATATCTCTCAAAACATAGCCTACCTACATCCATATGTCAAAGGAAGGGGTAGTTAGTACCAAAGAGAAACCCATGTTACCACCAATCTTTATATGCTATCAATCATGTCTCTCCCTCCTCCAATCACTCATCCTGCACTCCCCTTCCTTAAACCTCATCTTACCAATTTGCCTTTCCTAATCTCACCCAGGAAGGGCAATAGTTGCTACTGGGGCAAAAAAAAAAAAAAAAACCACCCATTATCCAATCACAATCTTGTGTAGGAATGGTAGAGCCTCTGGGTCAGGTGATTCATTTTTAAAATCCTAGACTGAATTTACAGGGATTTGCTTATTTAAATAATTAGGTATATTCTATTATTTCAAAATATACTGTAGTAGCGTAATTATATAATCTTTGCAAAAGGGCCTATGAAAGCATCCATCTGGAGTTCTGGACTTTTAACATGAAGCTTATCTGGTGAGCACCACGAAACAATATTTTTTGAAAATAATCAAAGGCAAAGCTGAAAGTGTTTTCAAAACTATCCCTTTCTAATTTTGTGTTCTATAGAACTATGACAAAAAGCAGGTGATCAATCAAATAAAATTGATCTTTGTCATGTCCCAACATATGCCAGATGGTGATAGATTACTTTGCTTGTGAAAATAACATCAATAGGTGTGTCTTTGGAATGATATTTTTCCTTCGGCTAGTCAATATCAATAAAAGCAACTAGCATCTGGTGGATTTATGCAATGCCCAGTCTACATATCTCAGATAGCTGTCTTGCTAACTTTCAGATTTAGTGAAAAAAAGACTGAGATTTTTTATTTCATTACAGCTGGAAATTCATTACACACCTTTCAGGCAGAAATAGCCTACAAGTGATAGTAGTATCAAAAGTCAAGAATTGATTTTATCACTTTCTGAGATCATGTATCATATATCTAACCTGTGGTGGGATTCAAAATTTTTTACTACCGGTTCTATGGGTGTGGCTTGAGTATGGGTATGGCAAGGGAAGGATTCTGCAAAATCTCCATTCACACCATACTCCAGGGGAAGGGTACTGTAAAATCTCCATTCCTTCCTTACTCCTGAGGGAAGGTAACTACAAAATCTCCATTCCCTCCCCACCCCACCCTACTAACCTGCTCTCTAGCTCTGTTCTCCTGTGCAGGGCAACAATAGAAGTCCCAGCCGATCAGCTGGGACTTGGGAGGCAGAGAATAGATGGGGGCA
This sequence comes from Laticauda colubrina, assembly GCA_015471245.1. Taxonomy (NCBI): domain Eukaryota; kingdom Metazoa; phylum Chordata; class Lepidosauria; order Squamata; family Elapidae; genus Laticauda; species Laticauda colubrina. The sequence goes on from BLBF01000005.1 coordinate 21,258,088, forward strand.
GGGCCAGCCAGAGGTGGTATTCTGAACTACTCAAAATTTCTGCTACTGGTTCTCTGAGCTACTCAAAATTTCCACTACCAGTTCTTCAGAACTGGTCAGAACCTGCTGAATACCACCTCTGTATCTAACTCTACCCTACACTGGCATTATTTTATAGCGATCACATCTTGTATAAAATCTCATGCAATTCTTGATGCCAAAATTAAATAGACTTGATGATGCTTGCTCTCACCCTCTCTCCCTCTCTCTCTCTCTTCATATGAAAACTAAATCCTCAGATATCATAAAGATGAATAAATATACACTACAGACTAAATGTCAGATCCATGTATCTGTCATTTCTTCAGTGGAAGAAGAAAAGGGGGTGGGGAGGCTGATAAAGAAAACCTTTCTTGATGTAACCTGAATATATTTAATCTTATATCGAATTTGTATAACCCACACATGATACGATGGAGGGAGAAAAGCCAGATGGCCAGAACTATCACCTCTGAGAGGCACAACCAGGACATGAGAAGGTTATAAAAATTCCACAGTGAGATTATATTTTGGGAATCTCTTGAATTGTTTGTTCTAACAAGAGGGTGGGGAGGAATTAACATACTGGCTTTTGTTTCACTAAATACACATCGAGATAAGGGGAGGGGTTCTAAACTCCCTTATACATCCCTGTATGCCTGAGAGACCTCAGACGCTGCTTTGAACTCCTACAGGAATTGTCTCATCTCAATAAACAATTCCTTTGTGATACGTTTGGATACGTTTTCAGAAGTTCATTCTAGTTGAGTGAATGGGAAAAATTTTGTAGCTTGACACTAAATCAAATTCTACTTTAATAATTTAGATTAGTAAAACAAGTTTAGTAGGATCAATTTTTTGAATCTGCAAAAATAAAAAATCCACAATAATGTTACAGTGCAACTATATGATCTCCTTAATTTATTTACTCTGTACTGTTATATTACAAAACTTCTACCAGCAGTAAAATATGCTTTGTACTTATAGGGTTTTTTTTTCCCAGGCTTGCTGATACAATAGTTTGTGGGTGGTTCTCAGTTACATAAACTATAATACTAGTACCCAAATATCTGAAGTAGACAAAATGGTAATAAAATGTCTTTGGGGAAAGAATCAACACATATCAACTAAGTCTCAGATTTCTCAGCTCTATTTTAAAAAAATGTGGCATGTCTGCAATATCCATATATTGTAGGTGCAAATGCAGGTGGGAATTAGAGCAAATTGATTATTCTCACTTGCCTATGTGCAAATTTATTTCTTATTGCACAGTTGATGCAATGCCACGTCACATTGGTGCTGTGTATCATTGTAATCAATACTATCTATATTCACAGAGTTTGTGAGTTCTACTGTATGCTTTTTATTAGGTTTCAGTAAATGTTTCATGAAATAAATCACTGGTTTTTATCATCCCATGTGATGCTCCTAGTGTTATTTATGAGGGCTTAGTAATGCAACATGTTGGTTCATGCTAGAAATCCATAAATCATCTAATCCAGTAAGAGCAAGAAGCAAATATTAGTAGTTTTTATCCTTTGAAGAAACCCAGTTAACAGCACTCTGAAATAAAGATATGTGATGATATCTAAAATACAGAGATGAGAAATACATTTTAGTGTTAATGTATTCTCTTGAGTGGGAATGCAGTTCTATCATATTGATAGTACTTAAATTCTAAAATTTCAAGGAGGAGTGCTCATATAAGCCTGAATTATTGATAGAGGACTAAATTGTTCCAGAAAGCCCCATAGATTTCTATGTTAACTATCTTTCTTTGATGAAAGCAGGTGCAGCCACAGGATGATAAAAAAAATCAAGATGGCAGTGTGACCATGCGATGAATAAAAAAGGGGTGCAAGTCTTCATTCATTCATGCATTCCATTGATATATTTCCCATATGATTAATGTGCCTCTGGGTGGCATAAAATAAAAGCAGAGCATAAAAGAAATAAACATTAACATCCAATTCAACAATTCCTGTTCACACAATATTAGTCCTATCTCACTACTATCCCATGATTTGAACAACACTGTATAGAAAATACTGTTTCTATACTGCAAAATGGCCAGTTGTTTCTGCTTAAACCATATCCATTATGTGTAAGGATAAGGGAGGTCTGGGAACCAGCTCTGTCTCATTAATAAGAGAGTATTAACAATGACATCTTAAAAGAGAGGGCAGGCAACACCTACTAATTTATTAGCATAACTGCACTTTCAAAACTTCTCCCCAATGAAGATAAAGTATTTTATCAGTCAGGTCAATTAAACAGGGTAACAAAGCACTATTCAGACAAGACCTTTGATACAGCTACTGCTGAATTACTTTAAGAATCACTAATGAGACTCTTAGACACATGTAACAAGTGTTGTTCAGTGGGAGAAGATATTATTTTAAAAAAGTATTGCTTTCTATGCAATGCACAAAATATCAACATTAATTTAATAGTATAAATAGTTCATGCCTATGACAAAACCCAAAACATACCAAGTTTTAAAAATTGTAGATGTCCACCTGGTCATTACAATGTAAATCACCATCTCAATTAAATTTTTATTTAATGGAATGCTTCCCAGCCCTCATTTCTAAGTGCTAGAATAATTAAAATCTTCAATTAAATTTGTGCTAGTGTTCTTGATTTGTAATCACAGGCAAAGAGAATAGAATCTAAAGGCCCTGTCACACTGCCCAACGGATGCAAAACATTAGTAAAAAGGACACAACGGATGAGCAAAATGTTCCATCCGTTGTTATCCACTCTCAAAAGGGGCAAAAATTTGCATAACCGAAGCGGATAACACGGAAAAGAACGGACGCGGGGAGGACGCAGAGCGGATGGAAAGTGGATGCGGAACGGAAGCCCAGGGGATGGAAGCGGATGGGAGCGGAAGGCACATCCGCTAGGCTTCCGGGGGACCTCAGCAAAGCGGATGCGGAATGGATACAGCGGATGCACAGCAGATGAAGCGGATGCAGAGCGGAAGCCTAGCGGATGCACAGCGGATGAAGCGGATGCAGAGCGGAAGCCTAGCAGATGCACAGCGGAAGCCGAATGGATGCCGAGCATTAATTGCGCATTCGGGGGGGAATGCATTGCGTAAGCCCCGCAGATATAAAGGGAAGCAGCTCCCAAGCAGGTCACAATTTGGAGGAAAGACCTGCTGCTGGACAGATTGACTGCCTTGCCTGCCCTGCCTGCATGCCTGCCTGCAAGCCTTGCTGCCAGCCTTCCTGCCAGCCTGCCTCCAAGCCTGCCTCCCAGCCTCCCAGCCTCCTGGCCAGCCTTGCTCTCTGCCTGCCTGCCAGCCTTGCTGCCAGCCTGCCTTCCAGCCTCCCTGCCAGCCAGTCTGCCTGCCTGCCTGCCTGCCTTCTTGCCAGGGTTCCTGCCAGCCTTGGTGCCTGCCTGCCTGCCAGGCTTCCTGCCAGGCTTCCTGCCAGCCTTCCTGCCAGCCTTGGTGCCTGCCAACCTCCCTGCCAGCCAGCAACCCCACAACCATGGGGAAGAAGTGAAAGCCTCAGCAACCTGCCGCCATCCCTGGCAAGAGGGACAGGACCACTCTCCCTCCCCCTGTCCCTGACTCTGCTTCTACTGGGGCTTCTGCTGCTCGGGCTCACTCTTCTGGTGCTGGAGCTTCTGCTGAGGCTGCTCCTGGTGGTGGTGCTTCTGCTGGTGCTTACTCTGCTGAAGCTGCTTCTGGCGGTGGTGCTTCTGCTGGTGCTTACTCTGCTGAAGCTGCTCCTGGTCCTGCTCGTCCTGCTCGTACTCCTGGACTTGTTTGTACTGCTCGTACTGCTCGTGCTCCTGGTCTTGCTCGTCCTGCTCATCCTGCTCATGCTCCTGGTCCTGCTCGTGCTCCTGGTCTTGCTGGCGCTGCTGGTGCTTACTCTGCTGCTGCTGATCCTGGTCCTGCTGGTGCTGCTGGTGCTGCTGCTGCTGCTGGTGCTGCTGCTGCTGATGATGATTATGATCCTGCTGGTGATGATGATGATGATGATCCTGCTGGTGCTGCTCCTGCTGGTGGTGTGGAGGACCAGCCCCTAATACCTGGGACCCCCTCTGATGAGGGCCCATCTGGTCCTGCCAAAGGGAGGAAGAGGCATCTGCAACAATGGGAGAGGAGGCAATACTCCATTGAGGAGGAACTTGAGGATGAGGTGCTGGAGTGGCTGAGAGAGAATGACTATCTGTGGCGGAAGGGACAGCGGCTGTACAGGGACACCAAAAGGAAGCAGGCTGCTTGGAGAGAGAAGGCGGAGAGTATGGGCTACACTTCGGAGGTGCTCCTCGGCTGGTGGAAGCACATGCACACCTGGTATGGGAAGCTGCACCTGAAGAAATCTGGCCAGGCCGCGGTTAAGCTGACGGACAAAAAGACCTACATCATGGCCAGGTGCAGCTTCCTCGAGGGTGAGATCCGCCACCGAGGAGCACCAGGAGCCCCTCTCACTACCCTCTCTCTCCGGTAGCCTGCTGAGAGCCAGTCCTCTTCTGGCCGAGAGTCAGTCCCTGTCTCCAGGCAGGTTTCTGTGCAGCGTGCCACAGTGGAGAACCCACGGACAGCTGTTGTAACCGTGGTGGAGCACATGGAGGACTCCCTGGTGCGGTGGGAGAAAGGAGACGGCGCGTCCACCACAGCCGTAGCCACATCCACCACCCCCAGCTCCACCTCCACAGAAAGGCAGAGAGCCAGACAGCAGGAGGGGAAGAGCCACACTGTCCTGCTGGAAATCAGGGACACCATCAGGACTAGCATAGGTCTCCTCTCTCAGCTGGTCCACACCGACTCCTCATCCTCCAACCGCAAGCCATTCCTCACCTATGTCAACCAGACCCTCAGGGACATGGAGGAACCCCAGTACCAGGTGGTGAAGGACCGGATCACCGAGCTGCTTCACAACCCTTCAGATCCAGAGGAACCTGTTCCCACCCAGTCCAGGTCTGCTCCTCCATCCCAGGTGATGTCCCTCCCATTCCAAAGCTTCCCACAGCCCCTCACCTACCAGGGCTACAGCTACCAGGAGGTCCAGCAGCACAGGCAGCAGCCCTTCACAGTCCAGGCACAGAATCATCGGGTGACACCGATGCCACCAGTTCCACTGATGCCACCGATGCCACCGACGCCAATGATGCCACCGACGACAGCGATGCCACCCTCGCCACTGATGCCACCAATGCCAGTCCTCACCAGCTGCAGACCAGACAGCCCCACTACACTGCTCCTTCCTCCACCCCACAGCCAAGCCCGGCCTCAGTACATCTGTCCTCAGTACTGGGGCTGACACCACATGGCATGGAGGAAGGAGCTCTCAACATCACGGGGCTGAGCCAGCTGTCCGAGAGCTTCCTCAACACACCGTCATCTGTTTTCCTCTCGGGGCCAGGCACCCCAATGGTGCTTCAGACCAGCACTCCAGCACCAGCCACCTCCACAGCACCTGGACCCTTCACCCCTGAGACTGGGCACCTCCGAGTGACCAAGAGGAGTGCTAGAGACTGGCTGGCTGGCTACCTGTTGACTTTATTTGGACACTTGACTTGGGTCATTTTTATTTTACAGCTTGTTGTTCAATAAAGTCTATCTTTGATTCACACACTTGCTTCATTTCTTTTTTTTAATAAAGTCTTAGTGGAAACTTTTAGAAATGGTTTAAGCCTTTGCATGCTTGTGGGATGGGTTAAGATAGCAGTGGGGTGGGCAGGGATACCTGTGGAATGAGCAGGGATACCTTTGGGATGGGTAATAGCTGTGGGATAGATAAACCTCCAGTGCAAGCATCGTGGGACTGTATGGTCCACCCTCCCAGCTGCCACACCTATGGCCCTTCATTATCAATACTAATGTAATCATTGATCCAAACATGTCAACACAAACACAACTCTTTATTAAATGCCCTGTTCATTGTAGCCCCACCCAACATACATGGCCCAATCTCATCCGTGTGATGAGACAGGCTTAAGGAAGCATCCATTAATCATCTGTCATCCTGTCTTGCCACTCCACCGCTCCAGCTGGGGAGTTGCACCAGTGTTTCAGGAGGTTGCGCTGCTTCTTCCCTTCACGTGAGGCTCTGTTGGGGCCTTGCACATCCTCAGTGTCTATCAGGTTTTGCCCTTGCCTCCATTGCCCAGGATCCATGTCCCCATTGCCTTTTTGGAGGTACACAAGCCTGTTCTGCAAGACTGGGTAGTGGGTGCGCATGAGATTGTGCAGGATGCAGCAAGCTTCCACGATGTTCCTCACAGTCTCTGGGTCATGCTGCATGGTGGTGAGAAGTATCTGGAACCTGTTGGCCAGGTTGCCAAAGGCGTTGTCCACCACCTGCCATGCCATGGACAGCCTGAAGTTGAAGAGCTTCTCTTCACGGGTCAGGAGTCTGGAGGTGTAGGGCTTCATGAGGTAGGTTCTGAGGGAGAAGGCATCATCCCCCATGATGAAGTAGGGTACATCTTGCATGTCATTGGGCAGGGGGTCTGGATCTGGGAAGCCCACGATGAGGTTGCCTTCCAGCCCCTCCTTGAGGTCACTGGTGTCGTATACTGGTTGGGCATCTGAAGATGACCCGTTGCCTGAAGCATCGATGTACATGAACTTGTAGTCAGCATCGACTATGGCAAAAAGGACAATGCTGAGGAAGCCCTTGTAGTTGAAATAAGTGGACCCCGACTTGGCTGGCGCTTTGAAGACCACGTGCTTCCCATCTATGGCTCCAATGGTGTGGGGGAAGTTCCACCTCTGATACCACTGCTCTGCAACTTTCTTCCATCCTCCTTCAATGGAGGGGCACTGGAGGAGCTTCTCCATGTATTCTTCGATGATGGCCTGCACCACTTCTCTGACCACAATGCTGATGGTGTTGTGTGGCACCCTCCAGCCGTACTGCATGCTCCTGTAGGAGGTCCCTGAGGCCAGGTGGCGCAGAGTGAGTGCCGCCTTGAGCCCAGGTTCCAGGTTGGGCCGGAAGTTGGTGTTTGCCTTGGTCAAGCTGGGTGTCAGCCGCTGCACAACTTTGTCAAACATGGCTGGAGGCATCCTCAGGAAGTTCTGGAATGCACGAGTGTCTTCGTTCCTGAGCTCCACCATCAGCTTGTTGTACAGTCCATTCTCTGCTCTTCTCCCAATCCATCTTCAGACCCAGACGCTTCTTGGCGGCCTCTTTTTCTTCCCATAGTAGAGTTCACAGAGCCTGTAGATGGCTTCGCACTGTTGCAGAAGGATGGTGGCTGCCAAAAGGACGTGTTACGATCCACGGTGGAAATGACTGGATGCTGTGGAAGAGCAAGAGTCAGATGAAGGCTGCAGAGGTCTGTGCAGCTGAGCTGCTGGTCTGAAAGTGAGATCCAGATGAGTTCCTCCCCCTTTTTATAGGCAGTATAGGTTTTCCCCTAGGTGTCCCTTTGCATCCTCTAGGCATCCTCTAGATATCCTCTAGACAACCTTAATATCTGAGATAGGTCCCCTCTCCAAACGTTTTTTCCATTTTAAATGCTTTGTTTCCATGCTGCATCCACTAGGCATCCGTTCTGCATCCGTTCCACATCCGTTCCGCTTCCTCCCTGCGTCCGAGCGGATGCAAGTTGCACGGATGTGCAGCGGATGCCTAGCAGATATAGCGGATGCGTAACGGATGCAGAACGGATGCCTAGCGGATGCCTAGCGGATGCAGAACGGACGCATTGGATACATTTTCCGCTCAAAAGTTTTGAGCAGCTCAAAACTTTCTGAAACGTCAATAAATGTATGCTGGATGGATAGAGAGGAAGCAAAACAGAGGCAGTGAGTACAGAACGGTACATCGCGTTACCCAACAGATTGCAAGCTTTTTTGTCCATTTTACATCCTCTTTCCATCCGTTGGTGCAGTGTGACAGGGGCTTCAAGATAAGTTCAAATGGTTGAAGTGTGCAATTTATAATAGCAGCAAGATAAATCAATGCCCCTATGTACGAGGGAGACTTTCTGAAATAAAGTGCAATGGTGGAGGACTGCATTTTATACATCTACAGAATAATGAATAGATTCTAACTACTTCTTTTACAAATATTAGTTCAGTTGGTTTGGTTTTACACTCTATGACATCTTTGACAGAACGCCAAATCATGTTGCCAAAATAATGTAATGATTGCCCAAATTTCAAAGAAATCTGGCAATTTCAAAGAAATCTGATTGCTGCATTTAAAAAAAAATTCTGGATACAATTATTTCTATCGTACCAATCTAACATGGTGTGAAAAACAAGGAAGATAGCCAAAATGGTGATATTAATCCTTAAAGGCTAAGTCCCACTGGCTGACGGACACAAAACGTATGCAAAAAGGACACAGAGGACGAGCAAAATTTCGGGGGTGGCTCCATCCATTGTCATCTACTCCCAAAAGTGGTGAAAATTTGCATAAACAGAACGGAAAAGAACGGAAAAGAATGGACATTGGTAGTTTTTAGTGGGAATGTTAAACGGATGTTCATAAGAAGCAGATGTATATTGGATGCAAACCGTTCACTGGGCATCCTTTCCATTTCTGTGCTACTAACGCTGTGTAGACGTTCCGTGTACCTTTTGTTTCCTCCCTCTTTCCGTTTTCAGCTGCAACAGATGTGAGTTGCGAGGATGCCCAGAGGATGCAGAGAGGATACAGCGGATGTTTAACGGATGATAAATGGACATAGAACGTTTGTTGCTTGGATGTCACGGATTTACATCGTACACAGCAGAAAGTTCATCTGTTCACAAAGTTTTGTGCAGCTCAAAACTTCTTCCGCGGATGAAATCGCAGGGGATGGATGCTTGACGGATAGAGCATATGAAACATGTATGCAATGAGTACATGATGGATGCATAGCGTTTTCCAATGGGTGGCAAGCTTTTTTTAACGTTTTACATCCTCTTTGCATGTTAGTGCAGTGGGACAGGGGCTTAAAGGTATACATTTCCACCCTTTTTCAGTGAGCAATTATGGGCAAACAAACTGAGAAGTCGATTTTTAAAAAAATCTAACAATGAAATTCCACAACAATATTTCAAAACAAAGACTTCTCCTCAGCCATGATAACAAATAAATCTTCCTTTTAGTTTATGAAAGAAGCAAGTAGAGAAAGCATGAAAGATTTTTTAAATCATAAAATGGCCAAACAGATGAAAGAAAAACTTACACTAAATTTACCTCATTTAGCTTCAATTTCCTTTCCAGTTCGAGGTGCTGAGTAATCTATAAACAACTTCATTGATCAGGATCATAACTGATGAAGAGAATCCCCTTCTTGTGTATTCCTATATGCTTTCTAAAATTGCCTTTGAATGCTGTGGATACTTGTAGTGGTGCCATAATATAGTTTGCGGCAGTCCAGGAGTGTTTTTCCCCTCATTGGTGATCCCCAACTCTGGAAAAGAACCAAGCAAAGAAAACACACAAAACTATCAATATATTCAAAGGAATAAAATTCACAAAGAAAGAAGAAAACAACACCACATTCTCCTTCCTAGGTGTCCTCATCATCAAAGGCACTGATGGCAAATAAGAAACATGAGTCTATTTTAAAAAAAAAACTACCCACACCAAGAAAGTGCAAGTGCTACACTTCAACCTTCCACAAGAAAAGCTATGAAAGAACACTACTTAGGTGAGCAGAAACACTGCAGCATGCCTTAACATCAGGAGAAAAAAAAAACAGAGCATATATATAATGTCTTCCAAAGAAATGGATACTCCATTAACTTTATCAAAAAGTGCCTAAACAGCAACCCATATCTCAACCAGCACAAACTTTGAAAAGAATAGCACTGCCATGCAACAGAGTGGTCAATGTCTGAAACACTCTACCTAATGATGTGGTTTCTTCCCCAAACCCCAAAAACTTTAACCTGAGACTATCGACTATTGACCTCACCTCTTTCCTAAGAGATCTGTAGGGGCGTGCATAAGCACACCAACATGCCTACCATCCCTGTCCTATTGTTTCTTTTATTTTTCTTATATGTATACATATCATGTATTCATAACTATGTTTATTCTTATACCTATTATCTTTTAAGCGATTGACAAATCAAATTAAATAAAAAAATAAATGCACCAAAAACATCCCAGAATTCAGCAATACACTATTGCAACATAGTATCTTTGTAGCGCACAAACCCAACAAAAGCTCTACAAAACATCTTAAATAAAGCAAAAGTTTCAGCACTCTCAGAAGAATAACCAGGAGTCTCACAAGAATAATCAACTTTACAACATACAATATAAAAACTGTACAGTTAACACACTGTAAAGACTGTAACACAGCCACTATTTGGAACAGAGACAAGACTAGCAAAGTGCATCTATGAACACTAAATAGCAGTCAGAAGACTACTTAATTTTACAAATCTGTCAACAACAGGCAAATAGAGATGAAAATCTATATACCACTGAAAAGAGGCAATCAAAAAGCCAAAAAGGAAACAAAAAAGATTAAAACACCTTCTCATCATATGAGCATGGATTAATACCAAGATTAACACCACATCAATAATCAAGAAGTTAAAAAAAAAATTCAATCAAGAAACTACCAATATAGACAACAAGTTAATAATAAATAAATGCCTAATCAAGGAACCAGAAAGAACATTCCCATGAACACTGACAGGGCAAATCACTAGCATGTAAAAATAAGAACAAACCCACCCCCTTTTAGAACTGAAGATGTTGTCTAGTTTGGTAGTAAATCATCTTCAACAGGGGTATCAAACTCACATTGTCACAGTGGCATCATGTGATGTATCGGGACTTTTCCTGCCTTTGCAAAACATTTGACAGCCTGATCTACAAGAAAACCACTAAAGCCCCTGCCCCACCAACGGATGCAAAGAGGATGTAAAACGTTAAAAAAAGCTTCCCAACTGTTGGAAAACGCGATGCATCCATTGTGTACTCACTGCATACATGTTTCATATGCTCTATCCCTCCAGCATCCATCCACTGAGATTTCATCTGCCCAAAAAGTTTTGCTGCACAAAACTTTTTGAATGGATGAACTTTCCGCCGCATACGTTGTACATCCGCGACATATACAGGCAACAAACATTCTATGTCTGTTATCATCTGTTAAACGTCCGCTGTATCCTCTTGGCATCCTCTGGACATCCTCATAACTCACATCCACTGCAGCTCAAAACGCAAAGGAGGAGGAAACAAAAGGTACATGGAACGTCCACACATTGATAGTAGCACAGAAATAGAAAGGATGTAAGCGTATGCATCTCGTATACAAAGGATTAAAATGGACAAAATGTTTGTATCTGGGATGTATCTTGGATATTTAGGATGTCTGCAGTATGTCTAGAGTATGTAGAAGGACACCTAGTGGAAAACCGATATTTCCGATAAAAAGGGGGAGAAAATCATCTGGACCTCAGTATGAGTCCAGTAGCCATGGTGTACAGACCTCTTCACCCTTGGTCTTGCTCTTCCACATCATCCATTGTTCTCCACCATGGATCATGACACAATCTGTATGGTAGCTGCAATCATTCATCACCAGAACCAAACCCTCTTCAGACTGTTTCAGCTTTTATACAGAAGGAGAAGAAGGAGACGTCCAAGAGCTGTGTGGGTTCGAGGATGGATCGTGAGAAGGATGGAGTTTGGACTCTATGACAAGATGATGGTGGAGCTGAGAAATGAAGACCCTCATGCATTCCAATACCTTAATGAGGATGCCACCAGCCATGTTTGATGAAATTGTAGAGCATCTGAGACCCAGGTTGACTAAGCCGAGTACCAACTTCCGTCCCTGCCTGGACCCTGGACTGAAGGTGGCACTGACTCTGCGCCTCTTGGCCTCTGGAACCACATGCAAAAACATGCAGTATGCATGGAGGGTGCCACACAACACCATCAGCATTGTGGTCAGAGAAGTGGTGCAAGCCATCATCGAAGTATACATGGAGGAGCTCCTCAATTGCCCCTCCACTGAAGAAGGATGAAAGAAACTTGCAGAAGAGTGGTATCAGAGGTGGAAATTTTCCCACACCGTTGGAGCCATAGATGGGAAGCATGTGGCCTGCAAAGCTCCAGCCAACTCAGGGTCCACTTATTTCAACTACAAGGGCTTCTTCAGTATCATCCTCTTTGCCATGGTTGATGCTGACTACAAGTTCATCTGCATCGATGCTTGAGGCAATGGGTCAGCTTCAGATAGCCAGATATACAACGCCAGTGACCTCAAGGATGGGCTGGAATGCAACCTTATCATGGGTTTTCCAGATCCAGACCCCCTACCCAATGACACGCAAGATGTGCCCTATTTCATCATGGGTGATGATGCCTTCTCCCTCAGAATGTACCTCATGAAGCCATACAGTTCAAGATACCTCACCCATGAAGAGAGGATCTTCAACTACAGGCTGTCCAGGGCAAGACAGGTGGTGGAGAACGCCTTTGGCATCCTGGCCAACAGGTTCCAGATACTTCTCACCACCATGCAGCATGACCCAGAGACTGTGAGGAGCATCATGGAAGCTTGCTGCATCCTGCACAATCTCATGCGCACCCGCTACCCAGTGTTGCAGAACAGACTTGTCGACCATCAACAAGGGAATGGGGACATGGAGCCTGATGAATGGAGGCAAGGACAAAACTTGACAGACACTGTGAATGTACAAGGCCCCAACAGAGCTTCACGTGAAGGGAAGAAGCAGTGCAACCTCCTGAGACACTGGTGCAACTCCCCAGCTGGAGCAAGGGAGTGGCAAGACAGGATGATAGATGATTAATGGATGCTTCCTTGAGACTGTCACATAACACTGATGAGATTGTGCCATGTATGTTGAGCAGCCCTACAATGAATACGGCATTAATAAAGAGCTTTGTTTATTTTGAAATGTGTTGATCAATGAATAAATTGTTCTTGATACAAAACGTCCATATGTGTGGCAGCTGGGAGGGTGGACCATACAGTCCCACTATGCTTGCACTGGAGGTTTATCTATCCCACAACTATCCTTATCTATCCCACAACTATCCTTACCTATCCCACAAGCATGCAAAGGCTTAACCATTTTTTCAAAGTTTTCACCAACACTTTATTAAGTAAAAAAAATGAACCAAGTGTGTGAAGCAAAGATAACCTTTATTAATAACTGTCTTAAGTAAACTGTATGACTTTATTAAAAAAGCAAAATGAACCAAGTAAAGTGTCTTAAGCAAAGATAAAGTGAACAAGTAAACAACTCAGTCTCTGGCACTATTCTCAGTCACTCTGAGTCATGTCCATGGTCTCAGCTGTTAAGCGGGCAGGGACTGTGGAGGTGGCTGTGGCTTGAGTGCTGGTCTGAGGCGCCATTGGGGTGCCTGGCACCAAGAGTACAACAGGGGATGGTGTGTTCAGGAAGCTGTCCGAGAGCTGACTCAGTCCAGTGAGGTTGAGTGGCCCTTCATTAAGTACCTGGGATGTCAGGCACAAGACTGATGACAGATTGTCCGTTGTCCTTTGTGGGGTGGAGGAAGGAGGAGTGTAGTGGGGCTGTCTGGTCTGCAGCTGAGTGAAGACTGGAGTCTGTGGCGTGCAATGAACATGGGCCTGGACTGGGAAGGTCTGTTTGTGCTGTGGGAAGTCCTGGTAGTTGTAGCCTTGGTAGGTGAGGGGCTGTTGAAAGCCATGAAAGGGCTGTGACATCGCCTGGGGTGGAAGAGCAGACCTGGACTGGGTAGGAGCAGCTTCAGCTGGGCCTGGAAGGTTGTGCAGAAGTGCTGTGATATTTTCCTTCATCACCTGGTACTGGGCCTCGGGCATATCCCTCAAGGTGTGGCTCATGCAGGTGATGAAAGTGTGGCATCTGGAGGATCCTCTGTCCAAGTGGACCAGCTGAGAGAGCAGTTTTGTGCTGGTCTTCATCATGTCCTTGATCTCCAACAGCACACTGTGGTCCAGGCCCTCCAGTCTGCCTCTCTGCCTGCATCCTGTAGAGCTGGGGATGGGGATGGGGGTGTGTTGGTCTCTGGTGGCTGCTGCTTCTTCCTCCATTTGTGACATGGAGGGGATCCTCCAAGTCCTCTGGCATGTGGAGTGCAGCTGTCACAGGGGATCTCTGCAGTGGGGCCCTCTGAAGGGCCCTCTGATTTTGAAGATACCTGCCTGGACAGCATAGCTGGCTCCTGGCTGGAAGAGGACTGGCTGTCTGTGGGCTGTCTGAGGGAGAGGGGTGTCAGAGGGGCTGTTCCTCAGTGGTGGACCTCACCCTCCAGGAAGTTGCACTTGGCCATGACGTATATCTCCCGGTCAGTGAGCTTGACAGAGGCCTGCCTGGATTTCTTGAAGTGTAGCTTGCCATACCAGGTGTTCATGTGCTTCCATCATCCCAGGAGTTCATCTGCAGTGTAGCCCAGGCTTTCTGCCTTGTCTCTCCAAGCTGCCTGCTTCTTCTTGGTGTCACGATAGAGTCTTTGGCCCTTTCTGCAGTGGTACTCGTTCTCCCTCAGCCATTCCAGTACCTCATCCTCATGGTCCTCGGAAACGGTGTACTGTTTCGTCTCTCCCTTCTCCTTCCCTTGCCTCTTCCTCCCTCTGGCAGGGGCTTCAGCAGGGCCTTCAGGGGCTTGAGCAGCAGGGCCTTCAGCAGCAGAGCTTTGAGGGCCTTGGGGCTTGTCCACCACAGCAGCAGCAGTTGCAGTAGGAGCATCAGCAGCACCAGCAGCAGCACCAGCAGCACCAGCAGCAGCACCAGCAGGAGAAGCACCAGCAGCAGCTTCAGAGTCAGTGCAAGGGGGTGGGATGGTGATTCTGTCCTTCTTGCCAGGGCTGGCACGAGTAGGCACCAGCTTTCTCTTCTTCCCTGACTGACGAACCATGGTGTTCTTTGAAGATGTATGTGGCAGCACGTCTTTCCTCTGAATGCTGACTGCATGCGAGCTGCATCCTTTTATATCTGTTGAGCTGATTCATACTCCCGCATGCGTAGTGAACACTTTGCATCTGATATACATCTGCTATGCATCCACTTTGCTTCCTATAGGCGTCCGTGATGCACCCGCACCATCCGCTATGCATCCGCCCCTTCCGCTATGCATCCGCTTTGCAATTCTCCCCTGGAACCCCTGTGGGTGTGTCATCCGCTTCCATCTGCTGTCATCCGCTAGGCTTCCTATGAACATCAGTTTAACATCCTCGCTACATCCTATCCATGTCCGTTCTTTTCTGTTCTGTTTTTGAAAATTTTCACCACTTTTCGGAGTGGATGACAATGGATGGAGCCACCCCCAAAATTTTTCTCATCCACTGTGTCCTTTATACATACGTTTTGCATCCGTCGCCAGTGGGACAGGGCCTTAACCTCAGATAGCACAATTTCACAATCTGAAAAGCCTTTTCTGGGAAGGCAAGCATATATTTGTTTATATTTGTTATATTTGTTAGCTTTTTTCAAGTTCAACTAAGGAAAAAAGAACAGAACAAAAAAAATACATACTATGCATTATGAAAAACAAATATATAATAAATGCTTAAAAATAAGTAGAAAAAATAAGTGAAAGATTGGTCAATCATAATTTTCTCTATGAAGCCTAAATGATAGGCTGAATAACTATCTGTATTATGTATGACCACATATTTAATTAGAACTGATGCTCCAAACTATCTTGACAACAATATAAGGTTCTAAACTGCATCCAGGTTAGGATGATAAGCTTAACACATAATGGGCATGATAAATTACTTGCAATAAATTAAAGAAAAGAGGGTTTAAAAAGTAGGTCCTTCCTTCAGCTTTTCCAAAACGATAACATTGTGTTGCAGCTTATGTTGGACTAGCTGAGTTTCCTTTTCCTCCTTATTTTTAAACAGAAGAAAATCATAGCACATGATCTGAAGATAAAGGAAGGAGCAATATTGAGTAGGTTCACAACACTGGATTACACCAGTCTGGAATCTATATACATTATAGCAGCAGTTAATTAAAGCACAGTGCATTCAAAAACTGAAGATATCCCCACAATCAACTTGCAGTAGATAAGATGAAAGCAAAAGAAGAGAATGACCAGTAGCAAGATGGATGGTCTCAGTTACCGAAGCAATAAATGCACCATTGGAAGATCTGAGAAATCAGATTAAGGATAGATCGCTGTGGAGAAAATTTATCTAAGTGGTTGCTAGGAACTGAAACAACTCGATTAATAATAATTAAAGCAGTTAAGAAGGAAATGCTTTTTCACAAATTAAACAAGATCTAAAGTGATACCTTACATATAGTGGGAACATATAGTAGATAAAGTATGGAATATTTGTTGCTTGTTCTAGTTGGACTAAATCTCAAAGTCTTAAAAGAATATAATCAGGGGTGAGATTCTACAGGTTCGCACCTGTTTGCTAGAATCAGTTGTTAACATTCTAAGCAGTTCAGAGAACTGGTTGTTCGAAGAAATTACTGGCCTAATCCTGTAAGGAAGGCAGAAAGGAAACATTCTGCTGTTGCTTATAGAAATTGCTTCTCCATTTACCCTTCTTACATTCTTGGCATGACTAGACTTCCTGTCTCAGGAGCGTCTCTGAAGTTTTTTCCCCCTCGTTTGCTGGTACTTTATTTGTGTGGAGTGACCATTCAAAGTTACAATGGCACTGAAAAAAGTGACTTATGACCATTTTTCACACAACTGTTGTAGCATCCCCACAGTCATGAGGCCATGCAAGGAGATGCACACCTTGATGTGAGTGATATTGAGTGGGCCGCACCCAGCCAATAACATGACCACCAAGCCAGTCATATGACCACCAAGCCACACCCACCAACTAAGCCACGCCCACAGAACTGGTTGTTAAAAAATTTGAATCCCACCCCTGAATATAATGACATATATTCTACTCTACTGCCTTTTTTGAAGTTTTTGTGCTGATTGTCTGAATATACTTACAAATTATCCAGTAAGAGGTAGAACAGTATGTTTGAGATCCTAAAGGTTTAAACTGCTTGCTTACACTTAAAAGCATTGTTTAAAATGACATAAACTATTTTCTCGCTCAAGCATGGGCAAAACACTTTACACAGCAACATACTCAATCTTATTATCCTATCAAGGTACTTTAAAAAGGACAGCCAGCAACCATAAAAATAATTCACAGCTTGAAGCCATCTGGAACCTGGGAGGCTGCTATGTAGGAGGCAATGATTTGTGATTGTTCTTGAAAAGAAGTCATAGGAAAGTCTTCCTACTGATGTTAGTTATCACTTTTTATACCTGTGAGTGAAATTAAGTTCTCATGAAACTTTTAGAGTGGCAGAACATGAAAATAATGTTTTGTCCTTTAATTCCCTTGGACCATTTTAATGTTTGTTTATCAAATTTCTATATCACTCATCTCACCTAAATGACTCTGGGCAATTTACAATAAAACCATTAAGAAAACCACAGTTAAAAGCAATGTTAACTTAGATTTCTTTTCTCAAGTTCAGGATATCCAGTACATTTAAACTGTCCTCATTTTTTTTCCTTTCTTAATCTTGATATTCTTGGTGGCTGTCCTTTAGACATGCTTGTTTGTTAATGTCCTTCCTATAATGTGGGTGTGCAAAACTGTATGTTAGACTGCAGATATGTGTGGCCAATGAAAAAAGTTTAATTTTTTTTTTATTGGCCTTGATAAAAAGGTAAAGATTCCCCTTGCACATATGTGCTAGTCGTTTCCGGCTCTAGGGGGTGGTGCTCATCTCCGTTACAAAGCTGAAGAGCCAATGCTGTCTGAAGACATCTCTGTGGTCATGTGGATGGCATGACTAAATGCCGAAGGCACATGGAACGTTGTTACCTTCCCACCAAAGTGGTTTCTATTTTTCTACATGCATTTTTACATGCTTTTGAACTACTAGGTTGGCTGAAGCTGGAAGAAGTAACTGGAGCTCACAAAAATTTGTCCTAGGTATTATTAATAGAAGTATAATCTTTATATACTTCTATTAATAATACTAAGGACAATTTTTTTGTTTTTTTTTGCTGTGCTTTTCCCTTCCTGACATATTGGCTCATATTTAAATTAGTATCTGGATGGTTTTCTCCTTTTTTCCTAGGTATTATAATGTTATAAATTTTGATATGTTGTATTATTTCATTATAGTTGTTTATATGATTAGAGATTTTTAACATTTTACTGTTTAGGTAGTTTGACGTACTGGTTGAATTCTTTGGCCATCTAACTTCAAGCTTTCTATTCTGCCTTATAATACCTAACCCACCCTGAGAATCAAGGAAATCTCTTCTACAGAAAATGATATTGGAGCTTAAAAGTTTCATTTTAAGCTCCAACATCATTATTTTGTATCTTTTTTTCAAAATACACATAACTATAGGAATGCACTATTTAGCAGCAATAGGTTATATGATATGTGGATTCCTCTTGATCACATTTTGAAATAACAGCATGTGCTACACACTAGGTTTTTTTGCCAATATGAATCAAATCTTAATGTTTTAATGAATTCTTAGGCCAAAGCATAAATTAAGATGGGAGAGATAAAATACTTGAATTGCTTAACCACCCAGGGGCTCTATCATGTTTAATTCAATGAAACATTTCATTGTGTACCAAAAATGTACTGATATTGCTCAAGTAACAATACTGATATTTCTATGAGACTTTTGCTCAACAATATTTTGATTAGGCAGGAAGCTAGGAAAATTCAGGTTCTTATTTTTCTTTTCTTGTTCTCCTTTTTCTTTATTTTCTCCCCAAAGCAACAAACCATTGAATTATCAAGCAAATCAACACACTCAAAGCACAAATAACCAGGCTCAAATTGTTATATTTTGATCAGTTCTGATACTTTGATAGCATATTTTGAAGGCCCAATTCCCTGAAGAAGACTGATCTTGGGAAATGTGGAAGCAAAGAGAAAAATAACTAGCAGCCTATAAGTGGACAGATTCAGTTACAGTAGTAATAGTACACCATTGGAAGAGGTGAATGGCCAAGTTAGGGATAGATCATGATGTAGAAAATATATCTGTGTTTATTAATTGATAATTGATTAATTGATGAAACATAATCAATCAACACAGATTACAACCATATTGACCTTCCAATTATAAATAATCATGAAAGAAAAGGGAACATAAAGGAAGATAATGCATTAAACATGGTTTTCTATATATATGCCACCTGGAGTTGTTCTTTAAAGGACTGTGGGCTTTGTCACCTTGACTTAAAAAAAGTTGTCTTAAAAAGAAAGGCAAAATATTTCAATGTCCTTAATGCATACTCTTTTCATTCCCATAATGCTGAACTGTCTTGGGGAAAAAAAGCTTTTTCCAATTTCTTACATTTTATATAGACATAGAATATGAATAATATTTGTATTATTTGTATTATTGTGTTGTTAGAAAGTTGCTGAAAGAACTTAAAAGGTAAGAAATAGAGGCAGATAAAAAGATCCTGAGATCAAAAATACAGTAAATTGAGATTGCACAGTGGAAGAACCACATTTTTCTTAAATCACATGTAATTTTGATCATAAATTGATTTTGTCCCTCATACAGGTCTTCCATCCTACCCTATCATAAAACTAAGCACTCAATTACCTAGTCCCAGTATTTCTGTCTGTACAAGTTGTTAGGGATAACATTGTTTACCCTAACTGGTTTAGGTGAAATAATAACTATGAATCATAGTTAGTGTATGTTAAAGTGTCTGCAGCTTTAACTGTGAAAAAGTAATTAAGGGAGTGGTTATGAAAACAATATAAAAGTAGCAAGTCTACAGCTTGCTCTCTGGCTTTGATGATCCCTGATTACTGCTTGGAATCAATACTGCATAGCTCGAACGGGAGAGACAACAAAGGACTGATTTGTAAGTGAACTGACATAGGATATTCTACATGGACTTTGCTAACTGAATATCCCTGAATGGACTGACTACATGATATATGACTATTGGACTGTTATTTGACTATGCTATTAACTTATAATGGAATAAACTATATTCTTGATAGCACAAGCGTATCTGTTATTTTTACTGTATGTTA
>BLBF01000005.1:21293086-21357541 GCA_015471245.1 Laticauda colubrina
TGTTTAGCTTGTCTACCTAACCCTGGTTGGGGAACCCAGGCTTAACAGGAATGATAAGAGCTGGAAGGGATCTAGTCCAATCTCTGCTCAGGCAGGGAAAATCAGAAAAGAAAAACAATGGAACAGCAATTATAGTTTGTTATTTTGTTTAGCTTGAAAAAGTTGTTAAATGGTTAATAAGCTTGATTGGCATCCCTTTGGTATAGCCTCAATTTAATGATCATTCTTTTTTCAAACCAGATGAATAGTTAATTCTAATATTCCTTTGTAGACTTGATTAACTTGTCAGGATCTGCCTAATTTACTTCCTGGAATTTAATAACTGAGCAAGTACAAAAATGTGCTTCATTTAAGGGACATGCTATTTAACTTGGTCTAAAAACCCCAGCAGGAGGAGAGGTTAAACAGTCTTTCCATTTCAAATTACAAACGTCCCTGGGTAGATTTGACACCTCAAACTGATTTGGGTTAGTTTCATTGGAATAGCCATTGTTTGTGTGTTTCTGAATGCCATTGTTTCTTTTCAGAAAGTGTGTTCTTCTTATCTTTTTTCTAGTCATACTTGGTATGTGTGTCAAACTTTCAGTTTATTTGTAAGAGCCCCAGAGTGATACATCAAACCAACCATAATTATATTCTATATGAAATTTGTTTCTAAGAAAATTTTAAAGATTTACTGTGGGGAGGGGGATTTTGCAGCTTACATGGTCAATAGCCAAGCCAAGTAAAGTACAGTTGGATATTATGACTGAAAAAGAAGAGAGTAAAATAATTTCAAAAATAATTTCAAGAATGCCATTTCTAAACAGACAATAGATTGCTAGAGTATAGATCTGGTTCTTTTCTGGAAGTTTCAAGATGTATGCCACTTTGTAGTGATTTGTTACAAGGGTTGAATTTTTTTTCCATCACGCAGAAGGTTCTCTCTGAATTTTTTCAGAATATAGGCCAGTGATCAATGCAAATGAAGCTTCCAGGGTCAAAAACAGTCCACTTCTATCTATTATAGAAGACATTTACGTTGCTTAAATGTTTTGTTTGAATTATGTAGCTGCATTTTTGTTCATTTCTTCATTCCTTAATCTTTAAAGGCCCTGAATCAGAAAGCCACTTTGCACAAATACCGTGTTTCTCTAACAATACGGCCTCCACCAATAGGAAGGCCCAGCATGATTTCTAGGCATGAGGTGAAATTAAGACCCGCCCTCAAAATTTAGGCCTATTTAATCCATGCATTTCCCTGCCATTTCTCACATCGTTCGTTAAAACTACATGAGGTGAAGAGAAATGGGGGGGAGGAAGGGGAGGGAGAAAACTTGCCTTTAGGAGCACCTTGCAGGTAGCCTAGGCTAGAATACCTCAATCTACTACTGATAGAACATCAGCTAATAGAAGCTTCTCAAAGGCAGAGTCACCAGCCACTTCTATCGGCTGGTAAAGCGACCTTGGAGCAAGCACCCACGTGCACTCCCCTCGCCACAAAGCCATTTCTATCAGCTGATGGAAGCTCCCCAAAGGCAGAGTCACCAGCCGCTTTGGGGCAAGGCGTGGCTGCCCATGGAGTAATCCTGATAGGAGCGCTCCATGCACACTCCCCTCACCATGAAGCCATTTCTATTGGCTGATGGAAGCTCCCCAAAGGCAGAGTCACTAGCTGCTTCTATCAGCTGGTAGAAGCAGCCTCAGGACGAGTGCCCATGTGCAGTCCTTCGTGGTGAGGGAAGTGTGCATGGGGCACTCACCCTGAGGCCACTTCTTACAGCTGATAGAAGCAGCTGGTAACTCTGCCTTTGGGGAACTGCTATCAGCCAATAGAAATGGCTTTGAGGCTAGGAGAGTACACATGGGGCACTTCCGTCAGGAGCACTCCGCAGGCAGCAATGCCTTGCCCTGAAGTGGCTGGTGACTCTGCCTTCAGGGAGCTTCCATCAGCTGATAAAAACAGCTTAATGGTGAGGGTACTTCACATGGGTGAGGTACTTCACCTGAGGCTGCTTCTACCAGCCGATGGAAGTGGCTGCCTTTGGGGAGCTTCCATTGGCTGATAGAAATGGCTTTGTGGTGAGGGGGTTGCATGTGGGCACTCTTTGCAAGGGTGCTTCTACCAGCCAATAGATTTCCTCCCCCACACACACACATACCTAGAGTGACACATGCGTACTCACCTCTCCACGACGCTGCTTCTACCAGCTGATAGAAGCGGCTGGTGACTCTGCCTTAAGGAAGCTTCCATTGTCTGATAGAAGCAGCCTTGTGGACAGGTGAGTGCGCATGGAGCATTCTAGGTTGGGGTATGTGGGGGGTAGGAAATTAAGTCACCCCCAAAAAGATGCCCTAGCCATTTTTTCGGGGCTCAAAAAAAAATAAGGCCCGGCCTTATTTTATGAGAAACACGATAGTTGTTTAGGTGATGATAAGATGATCAAGATACCATCAAAAATTTATAAAACTGGAGTAAATTTGGGTTATAAAGAAAGCTCATTTGGCTAAGAAGACAAGCTACTATTTAACCAATATATATTTATTCAACTATGTGAATTTTTGGCAAAATGGTGATAATGAAACAACAAAAATCTGAGCATTTTTTAATAAGGAATTTACCTGCAAAAATAGAAAAGAATTAGGTGCTCAACATTTGGATATGTGAGTTACAGGAGTTTTGAAGCTGGAATGCACATAATTTCTCTTCAGAGGGATCAGCTGATGGTATAAAATGGGGTAAAATTTCATGGGGAAGGATCCTCTCAAAAGTTATGCAGATTTATGCATAGTTGTGCACCAGCAATTGTATTTAAAGATAACATTCTCTCAATGACTAGTCCATCAAGAAATGTAGGGAGACTTTTGTGCATGTACAGTTCATACAACTTATCTTTCTATTATAGTTCATGTGAGCTTGTAAAGAGTGAGGCATTTATCTTTATATTTTACTAGTATTTTTCATTTATGTCTATATGCAGTACATAACTTCTCATGATTTCTATAACTTCTATAGCATAACTTCTCTATGTCAATATGCAGTACATAACTTTTCATTATGTCTATATGCAGTACATAATTTCTCATGATTTTGCTTTTCCATAGATATGCTGAGAATCACAGATGAATATCCATCCCTGTTCTTTTATCATAAGGAATATGGTGGGTCATGAGGTTTAGGACAGTGGGCTGACAATCAGCTGGTGTGTTTGAGACCCAGTTGCTATCATGAGATAGGTTGAGCTCCTATCACATGTTCCAGCTACTGCCAATCCATCAGTTTAAGAGTGACTGCAAGTACATAAATGGGTACCACTTTGGTGGCCCAAATGTGGAAGTGAAAGGAGCGCCACTGGCCAACAGTGATGTCACCAGCTGATCCTTTCACCATGGAAGGACTTCAGCACTCTTGACATGACTGTCATAGCATCATCTAAAAGCCCAGTAGAGACAACTAATTTTTTTCTACTTCAGGACAAAGGTTGCTAGATTGCATTTGGAACTGAAGAAAGACCATACTTAAGAGGTATACCTCCACTCACAAAAAAACTAAAATGTGCTCAGAGATTCTCCAGGAAGTGAGGAGAAGGTAGTATTAATAATGAAAATACTTCAAATATAGTTCACAGTAATACACAGCATTTTTCTCACAGGAAATATTTCCACTGTTTGGGAGAAGCTGTCAGCACTCTCATCAAATAAGCAAATCACTCCTTCCAGAGAGAAGCATTAAATATTCACAAAATGGCAGGGTGCCATGATCAATCACAAAATACCTGATTACCAGAAATATAGTTTGATAAAATTGGTCCATTCCTAACTCTCAAAGTGCTCCCTATCACTTCATCTTGTGTTTTTTATTTTATTTTTTTATTTATTTATTTTTGTCAATTGCTTACAAGATAATGGGTATAAGTAAAAAAAAACATAATTATGAATACATGGATACATATAAGAAAAATAAAAAATAAAAGAAGCAATGGGACAGGGATGGTAGGCACATTGGTACACTTATGTACACCCCCTACAGACCTCTTAGGAAAGGGGTGAGGTCAAGGGTCTAAGGTTAAAGTTTTTGGGGTTTGGAGAAGAAATCACAGAGTCAGGTAGAGTATTCCAGACATTGACCACTTTGTTGCTGAAGTCGTATTTCCTTGTATCTATTGTTTGCTCTTGTGTTGTTATGGTTGAAGTATTGACAGGTAGGACACTGCAATGTATGATTTTATATACTATACTTAGATCGGACTGAAGAAGGCGTAATTCAAGGTTTTCTAGGTCTAGAATTACAAATCTGGTGGCATAAGGTATTCTGCAACGAGTACAGGAGAGGATAACTCTTCTTATGAAATATTTCTGGACTTTCTCAACTGTGTTAATAGAAGATACATAATGTGGGTTCCAAACTGATGAGCTATATTCAAGTATAGGTCTAGCAAATGTTTTGTATGCTCTAGTTAGCAGAGAAGAAGCTATATAGGATTAGATGAACAACTCTTAACGCCTTTTTGGCAATGGAGTTACAATGAGCTCTAGCACTTAGATCATTAGAGATGAGTATTCAAAGATCCTTGACAGAGTTTGGATCATCAACAAGGTCTTGACTATTCAGCCTGTATTTTATTTTCTGTTTTTTTGTTTTTTTTTGCCGATATGTAAGACAGAGCATTTATTTGTTAAGATTTGAAGTTGCCATTTGGTTGACCATTCTGATACATCGTCACGGTCTTTTTGGAGGATAGTAGTACTGTCTGTGGTGTTGAATAACTTTACATCATCAGCGAAGAGAATGCAGTTGCTCTTAATATGATCACAGAGGTCATTTATGTAGACTATGAAAAGAATTAGTTCTAGAACACTGCCTTGGGGGACACTACTGTTGACAGGTACCGAATTTAATAGGATGCTCCCAATTTTGACCATTTGTTGTCTGTTTGACAGGAATGCTCCTATCCAGTTATGCAGGTGTCCAGAGATACCATAAGATTTTAGTTTTAGGAGTAGTTTGTCATGTACCATTGAATCAAAGGCTTTACAGAAGTCTATGTAGATTGTGTTTATTGCTTTGCCCTGATCGAGTTGTGTAGTCCATATGTTTTTGCAGTGTAAGAGTTGCAGATTACAGGATAATCAGTTTTTTTCCTGAAACTAAATTGTTTATTCGAGAGTAGGTTGTTTGTTTCTTAGTGGAGGATGATGGATTGGTTAATAATTGATTCCATGACTTTACAGGTGATGCAGCATAAAGAGATTGGTCTGTAATTTTCAACTAGGCTGGGGTCTCCCTTTTTGAAGATGGGGGTGACCGTGCCTTGTAACTATAGTTTTGGCAAGGAGCTGGTCCTGAAAGATTTTTCAAAGATTATGCTTAGAGGTTCAGCTATGGCAGTGGATAGCTTTTTAAAGAAGTAGGCACATATTCCATCTGGTCCAATAGATAGAGATGGTTTTAGATTGCATAGTGCTTTTTCAACATTGTCTTCTATAAAATTGATATATATTAGATCATTGTAGTTGTCTGTGGTTTGATTAGTAAATACTGGGCATGATCCATTGCTTTTTACAAGTACTGAGTCAAAGAATGTGTTAAAAAGATTGGCTTTAATAGTATTGTCGTTGCAGTCTTTACCATTAGGTCCTTCCAGGGGTGGGATGGACCTTGAGTCTTTTAGTTTGTTGTTTACAAAATTGTAGATAGTGCGGTTGGAATTGGTGCATAGAAGGTTTTCTTCTTGTTTAATGTGATAATTGGTGCATTCAGTCTTTATCTGTTGGCATAAATTTTTGTATCGGGTTTTGAAATTGGCAACGTTACCAAATTTGTTTTTCCGCCACAGTGATCTCTTTTTTGGATTGAAGTTTCCTTATTGTTATGGGTAATCTGTTTTTTGTTGTTGTTGTTGTTTAGGGAGTTGTTGTTGGTACATATAGTTTGATGACTCTTTTGACTTCAAGTAAAAATATGTTGTAATGGTGTTCAACAGTATTGCATCCAGTGAATAGAGATTGCCAATCAAGAAATGAGATATCATTGTTTATAAAATCATAGTTGCCTTTTTCGATGTCATAATTGGGGATTCCATCATTGTGATGATTTTTGTGTGGACATATGTTGAGACAAAAGTCAATCATGTGGTCACTGTTGAAAAAGGGTTCTTTAATTTGTATTCTGTAAATTAAATTCAAACTATTGCAGAAGATGAGATCGAGGCAGTTGTTAAGTCTAGTATTGTTGGTTACTAGTTGTTCTAGTCCCAGATTTGTAACAGCATTGTAGAAGGTTGCATGTATAGGTTCAAATGTACATTCATTTAGGGTCCAGTTAATATGAGGTAGATTGAAGTCACCTAGAAAGATAAAAACAAGTGGGCAGGATGCTGTCCATGTTAGTAGTGTATTTAGCTTGTTTGCATGTTCAATGTCATTATCAGGGGTTCTGTAACATAGTAAGAACCAAAATGTGGTTCACAGGGACATTTAAGGACAGTTCACAGACGATGGTCTCAGGAAAAGCAAGTTTCTGGGTAACTTGGATGTTTTACTTCTGAAAGAGTTGATGTATTTCCAAGTAATGCACCAGTTGTTATTTGTATTTCTTAAGAATGTTTATGGTCCTTTATTGTGCCAAAGGGATTTCAGGGCAAGGGACAATGATTATAAAGATTGCCATTTTTCATTCTTTTCAACATGTTAGCTGTAAATCAAGAAACCTTCCATTGTAAAGGGAGGGATCTTTAGGTACACAGGTGACCTTGACAACACATTGCCACTGCCTGTTTTCTACATTTTTCATGCAAGACAAAGTTCTTCCTCTTCTATTTCTATTGTTACTGGGTGTCACCTTTCTTCACTGCAAAGAAGACATTTATCAGAATAATATCAGAAATCATCTGATTCAGAAATAACTGCTACTTATTTTGATTCTCTTGAGAGAATTTGAGAATTGTTATGTGGTTCTTCATAAAACCAAGTCAATTGGACTTTCCTCATTCAAATACCTACTAAGACAAAACATTGGAAAACAAAAAGATTCAGTAAAAGCAGGAAATATAGACACAACTAGAAAACTGAATGAAGGGCACAATCAACATCACTGCCATTATGAAATTAAGAAAAGGCAATTATGAGAAAATAGTTGAGGGCATGATTTTGAAATTCTGCCTCTTGTCTGAGAATATGGCCAGTGAGGACAGGCTGAAATGTTTGAACTGAAAAAACTAACACATGACATCAAATTTGACTATATTAAAAAAAAACTGCCATAAGTAGCACAGGCTGGAACGATTTTCCATCACTAGGCAAAATAGAACCAGAAATGAGTACAACTTTCATTTTATTTAAATATACAAGAAACAAAATTATGATGGTAAAATCTATAAATACAGGCAGTTCTCAATTTATGACCACAATTGAGTGCAAAATTTATGTTGCTAAGTGAGAAATTTGTTAAGTGAGCTTTGCCCCAATTTTATGACTTACTTTTCTTGCCACATTTATTTAGTGAATCACTGCAATTGTTAAATTAATAACAATAGGTGAATATGATTTTTCCATTGACTTTACTTGTCAGAAGGTTGCAAAAGGAGATCACATGATTCTGGAACACTGCAACCATCGTAAATGTGAGTCAGTGGTCAAGCATCTGAAAGTAAATAATGTGCCTGTGGGAATGCTGGAACTGTCATAAATAAAGTCATTTTTTTTTACTGCTGAAGTAACTTCAAACAGTAAATGAACTAGGACTACCTGTAGTGGAACAGTCTACCTGCAAAGTGCTCCAGCTCTGAATGTTTTTAAGAAGAGGCTGAACTTCCAACTTTTAAGAATAATTTAATTACTTTTCCTGCATTTTGAAGAAGACTAGATAATAGAATAACAGGGTTGGAAGGAACTTTGGAGATCTTTTAATCCAACCCCCTGCTCAAACAGGAAATCCTATACAATTTCAGACAAATGATTGTCAATCTCATCTTTAAAAGGTCCATTGATGGAGCACCCACAACTTCTGAAGGCAAATGGTTCCACTGAATGATTGATTGATTGATTGATTGATTGACTGACTCACTGATTGATTATTCTAAAATGACATTTGTCCTTAGTTCTAATTTAGTTCTCTCCTTAATTAGTTGCTTCAGGTGTTCTGCCTTCAGGTGTTTTGGGGAGCAGATTGACCTCTTCTTCATTGTGGCAGCCTTTTAGATATTGTACTACTGCTACTACATGATGTGGAGACAATAATTTGGTCCTTAACACCAATAAGACCAAGGAGCATACAGAAGGAATGGACATCCAGCCTTTGGTTATCAGTGGAGACCATGTGGAGCAAGTGGCCAGTTTTAAGTTTCTGGATGTAATTATAAGAGAGGACCTGACTGGGGGATCCTGGGTGGAGGCTTCGGTGGCGGTATGAATCCACGATTGTGCGTGGTTCCTGCTGTGCTCGCTGCTGGAGTGCCCCTGATCCAGCTGGATTTGGGGGCTATAATTACCCCATAGAGGTAACTGAAGACAGGGGAGACTCAACAGGGGTTTGGGGGAATCGCAACCCCCCCTCCTCAGCTGGCTTAACTCCCTTTTCCAAAGGTGGTGGAGTGACGGTCAGTAATGGCCATCACAAAGAAGCTTTCATCCAGATAAGAATGTGCAGGAGGAAGCTGAGAAAGGGAAAGTGTTTGTCTAACGGGGATGACAAGTAATACCTAAATGCCCTGGATTTTAAGCATACTTAAAGATACATCATTCCCTATGACGATGGAAGTAGTGGCGAATGAAAGTAAAAAGGGAAAGATTGTTTTTTCTCACTCTCCTTCCTTACAGTGATAGCAAATGAATGAAGAAATCGGAAAAACCTGTTTTGGCACCAGCAGGTAATTAAATTGAAAATTGAAACTAAGGGGACAATAAAGATTTCTGAGCATTGAAAGAAAAAAAATTCTTTTTTTATTGCTATAAGTGGGAAGGGAGAGGAAAAGAACTAACATTAAGATTTTCTTGGAGGAGGCTCCTTGGAATTTACAAGATTAGAGCGAAATTGTAACAAAACTTCTAAAAGATATGTTTCAATAGGAGCTTTATAACTGAACTATAACCCCAGAAAGAAAATATAAAAAGAAGAAAGTGCTAGATGAAACAGACTGTGTGTATTTGGATTGCTTGGTGACTTTGGGACTTTTTGGAAATTATTTGAAAGACTAAAAATATTTGGGTTGTTTTTTTTTAAAAAAAAAAAACTTTTTACAATGGCACTACTTGTTGATGAACTGAAAATTGAATTTAAAAAGCTAAAAGAAGAGGACCAAGAAGGGAAAAGCTCTCCTGGATCTGTTTTCCACTTTTTAGAAATGGCGATTTATACCTATCAGAAACTACGAGAACAAGAAGATTGCGATGAAGAAGAAGCCATCTTTAATGAACAAACAATTTTAGCTGGGGAAGAAAAGGGAAAGAAGGGAAAGAGAATGGAGAATTTAAGATTTAAAAAAACAACCAAAAAAGTGAAAAATAAGATGAAAAATCGATATAACGTTACAAAGCAACAGAAAAGAGAAACACAGAAGAAGGTGGAGATCAAGAAGGTGGAGATTAAATGACAAGGGGGTAAGAAGATAGGATTGCAGAAGAAAGGAAGGGAAAAGGGGAAGAGAAGTTACAAAGGTTTAAAACAAGCTGTAAAGAAACAAGATCTATTCAGAGATAGTGGGTAAAAATATGATTAAAAAAAAAGATTCTGCAAAGTACATAAGATTGTATGGTTGTATTTATATTTGAAATAATGTTAGAAAATTGGATTTAATAATTGAGCTTAATTTGTTATGGATTATTGTTTTAACTATATTATAAACTTATTATTCTTTTTTATTTTATAATACATTAAGTAATTTCAGAATGTACTAAGCAGAATCAGAATGAAAAGTATATATTATATTAAGTGTTAAATCTAGGGGAAAGTTTCAAAGGTGTTATACTTTAATCTGTGATTACAGGAGAATTTTTGTGTTAAAGAGAAAAGACAAATATAAAATTGAAATAGAACAGATGAAAGATATACTAGGAGACAAGGGGGTAAAGGCAGGATTGGAGAGGAAAAGAAGGGACAAAAGGAAGAGAAGTTATAAAGGTTTAAAACAAGATGGAAAGAAACAAGATCTATTTAGTGATACTGGGTAAAAATATAATTAAAAAAGAAAAGTACATAAGATGGTATTGTTGTATTTATATTTGAAATAATGTTAGAAAATTGGATTTAATAATACAGTTTAATTTGCTATGGATTATTGTTTTAATCATATTATAAACTTATTCTTTTCTATTTTACAATATAGTAAGCAACTTCAGAATGTATTAAGTAGAATCAGAATAAAAAGTATATATTATTTCAAATGTTAAATTTAAGGGAAAGATTTAAAGGTATTATATTATAATCTGTGATTACAGGAGAAAAGAGACTCTGCAAAAGTACATAAGATTATATTGTTGTATTTATACCTGAAATTATGTTAGAATAATAGTTTAATTTGCTATGGATGATTGTTGTAATTATATTATAAACTTATTATTTCTTTATTTTATTTTATGATATAGTAAGTAGCTTTAAAATGTACTAAGCAGAATCAGAATGAAAAGTATATATTATTTTAAGTGTTAAATTTAAGGGAAAGATTCAAAGGCGTCATACTTCAATCAATGATTACAGGAGAAATTTTGTGTTAATGAGAAAAGATAATAGAAAATTGAAATAGCAGACAAAAGAAATATGTATAATGATTTAAATTGAGAAGAAATAAATAAAACAGAATTAAGAGAGTGAAAAGAGGGGAGAAGCTATATCGAAAATGTAGAATGGTAAACAAGATATGAAATTGGATAAAAAGTGAGTATGAATTTTGAATCTATAAAAAGATGTAACCCGGGACTAAGCCGCTTTCCAAAAAGAAGTTTTATGTTTTGATGTCTTGTGTTTTGTTTGTGTATGTTTGTTTATTGAAAACTAATAAAAATTTGTAAAAAAAAAAAAAAGAGAGAGCGAGAGGACCTGACCTGGGGTGCTCACCTTGCAGCAACAGTTAAAAGGGCCCAGAAGAGATTATACTACCTGAGTCTTCTCAGGAAACAACAATTGAATGAATCACTGCTGGTGACCTTCTACCACTGCACTAAAGAGAGTATTTTAACTTACTGCACCTATGCATGGTTTGCCAATTGCACAGTGGCAGATAGGACAGTACTCTAGAGGGTTAACAATATTGACCAGAGGCAGAGAATCATCGGTTGCCCTCTCCCCTCCTAAGAAGAGCTTTATAGCTCCCACTACCTTAAAAAAGTTCAAAACATTTTTAATGATCCATCTCATCCTGGGCACCCTTTTTTTTGAACTATTACCATCTAGCAGACGGTACAGGATAATAAAAATAAGGACAAAAAGGCTTAAAAACAGCTTCTGTCCCAGAGCAATAACTAAATTGAATTCTACTGTATAGTGCAATATTAATGCAATATTATGGGTTTTCAATTTTATTGTATAGAATGTGAAGGATGTGTGCTTTTGTTTTATAGTTTTGACATTAGTTTTCTTATGTATGATACATACTGAAGATGGCATTTAATTTTGTTGTTCGAGGTACAATGACAATAAAGTAACTAACCATGTAACCCCAGTCCTCCCTTCACTAGATTAGTCATATCCAATTTCTGCAACTGTTTTTCATATGTTTTAGCCTCCAGTTACCCAATAATCTTTGTAGCTCTTCTCTGCAGACTTTCCAGAGTCTCTTCATCCTTTTTTAAATTGTAGTGACCAAAACTGGATGCTCATGTTGCCTTCCAACTCCATGATTCTATTATTCATATATCTACAAAAATATATTTGGTTATATAAGTAATATAATGAAAAGGCTTTGTTTACTGTAAAAAATACCAATAACTTCTCAACAATCAGATAATAGAAGACCGTGAGAAAAAAATTGGGCCCATCCTTTGCTAATATGCAACACGTACCTTTTTGATGGGGAAATGGGGGGAATTCCATTTGCAATAACAGAATACCAGTCTGTATTCAGAATAATTTTTACAGGGTGTGAATAGCCAGCCTGTTGTTTAAGTGCAAATTGTTTTTATAAGGACAAGGATGCAATAGCTGGTCTCCACAGAAGAGGAGTTCATTTGACAGCAAGTGTACCTGCACTGATAGATTAATGCTGGCTGACCTCTCATTCTCTTCTTTTATCTATACTGGCCTTTAAAATAAAGAAACTATCTCTTCACTTGGTTGACATCCTTCCTTCTGCCAAATTGACAGAGTTGAAATGTGACTAAGACAAGCAATTAAAATAGTTCTGTCATCTTATTCAAATGTGCAGTGTGCAATAATCTACCTACAAAGGAAGCAGACAATATAGGATAGTAATTGAGATTCTTCCCTGTTGACAGCTTATGACAAATGTGGACATTTTCTTTATGCTCTACCTTAAATGTGCCAAACATAGATACCCATTATAAGTGAAAAAAGCTTTGACTGTGACACATCCAAAGCATAGTTATGTCAAGTCATCAAATAGATGGAAAATGAAGCCAAATTGGAACAGAAACAAACAATTTTCATAGGTACACTATGGTGAACTTAGCAAGAGTTTATTTCATGACAGAAGAAGAATGGCAGGCAGGCAAAATGCTGTGTAGAAATGACTGAGTTGAAAGGGACTTTATATGCTACCTGGTCAACTCACTTTGATGAGTGAAATCTTAAGCTAAATTATCTCCAGGCAGGAGAAAGATATATTTAGTGTAAAGTAGAATTTTACAGCTTCCACCGAATTGAAATTGATTGTCAAAATATGGGTTAAGTCTTTATTCAATCATAATCCATAAGATCAATTGGGTACATCTTGCTTCCCCAAAAAGTTATTTAGCCATTAGTACATATGGTTGTAGATTCTGATTACTTAGCAAAGTAGTATATTTGGTAAGGGATTTATTACTGCCGCTACCAATATTATGTCGACATTCAGGCTCCTCTCTGGTCCGCGTTCCTGGCGGGAGCGCGGACCGCCTGATTGGCTAATGCCGTTTGACAGCCGGCTATAAATAGGACTGTCAAACGGCATCAGCTGTTGCTGCTAGCCGACTGCTCACTAATTCAGGCAGTCGCAGCAGCCCCTTTGTTTTAAAGAAATAAAGGTTCTTACCTTGTTGTTCCGAGTCCTTATCCGCTGTTCTACAACACTGGCGATGAGGGCGACCGAAGAACACAGCTGAGCGCAGTCACTGTTAAAGGCTAGGTCACATAGGCCGACGGATGCATATGTAAAATATATGTAAAAAGGACACAGCGAACGAGCAAATTTTCTATCCGTTGTAATCTGCTCTTAAAAGTGCCCCAAATTTGCATAAACAGAGCGGACAACAATGGAAAGGAATGGAGGACGTAGCGAGGATGTTAAGCGGATGCTCAACGGAAGGCTAGCAGATGGAAGCGGATGGAAGCAGATGACACATCCGCAGGGCTTCCGGGGGAGAACACCAAAGCGGACGCACAGCAGAAGGAGCGGATGCAGAGCGGATGCTGAGCGGATACAGCGGATGCATCACAGACACCTAGCGGATGCCTAGGAGATGCCTAGCAGATGAAAGTGTTCACTGTGCATGCGGAGAGGATGCATTGCGTCAGCCCCGTGGATATAAAAGGATGCAGCTCGCAAGCAGGTCACCATTCAGAGGAAAGACCTGCTGCCAGACACATCTTCAGCCAACAACCATGGGAAAGAAGAGGAAGCCTGTGCCTACTCCTGGGAGCCCTGGCAAGAAGGACAGGACCACCATCCCACCCCCTGGCGCTGACTCTGCTTCTGCTAGGTCTTCTGCTGCTGGTGCTGACTCTGCTGGTGCTGGTGCTTCTGCTGGTGCTGCTCCTGGTGCTGCTGGTGGTGCTGCTGCTGGTGGTGCTGCTGGTCCTGCTGGTGCTGCTGGTGCTCCTGGTGCTGCTGGTCCTCCTGTTGCTGCTGGTGCTGCTGGTCCTGCTGGTGGTGGTGGTGGTGGTGGTGTGGTGGACCAGCCCCTAGAACCTCAAAGCCCTGCTGATGAGGGCCCAGAAGGCCCTGCCAGAGAGAGGAAGAGGCATTCATGAGAAAACGGTGAGAGGAGACAGTACTCCATTGCAGAGGAACATGAGGAGGAGGTGCTCGAATCGCTGAGGGACAATGAGTACCTCTGGAGGAAGGGACACAGGCTCTATCAAGACACCAAGAGGAAGCAGGCGGCTTGGAGAGAGAAGGCGGAGAGCCTGGGCTACACTTCGGATGACCTCCTGGGGTGGTGGAAGCACATGCACACCTGGTACGGGAAGCTGCACCTGAAGAAGTCTGGCCAGGCCGCAGTCAAGCTCACCAACCGGGAGACCTACGTGATGGCCAAATGCAGCTTCTTGGAGGGGGAGATCCGCCACCGAGGAGCAGCCCCTCTGTCTACTCTCACTCTCAGGCAGCCCACAGAGAGCCAGTCGTCTTCTGGCCAAGAGTCAGCTCCTGTGTCCAGACAGGTATCTTTGGAGTGCCCCATGACGGAGAACCCCCCAACAGCTGCACTCCCCATGGCGGAGAACATGGAGGTCCCCCTGACACAGTTGGAGCAAGAACAAGCCGCTGCCACCAGAGACCAACCCACCTCCACCCCCAGCTCCACCTCCACAGAAAGCAGGCAGAAAGGCAGACCGGAGGGACAGAGCCACACTGTCCTCTAGGAGATCAGGGACACCATCAAGAGCAACGTAGTTCTCCTCTCTCAGCTGGTACAGTCCGACATACCATCTTCTAACAGAAAGCCCTTCCTCACCTACGTCAACCAGACCCTCATGGAAATGCCTGAATCCCAGTACCAGGTGATCAAGGAGAGGATCACAGGTCTTCTGCACCACCCTCCAGGCCCAGCTGAACCTGCTCTGACCCAGTCCAGGTCTGCTACTCCACTCCAGGTGATGTCACAGCCCTTCCAAGGCTTTGCACAGGCCCTCACCTGCCAAGGCTACGGCTATCAGGAGTTCCAGCAGCACAGGCAGCCCTTCCCAGTCCAAGCACAGGTACATCACACACCACTGATGCCACCGATACCACTGATGCCACCGACGCCACCGATCCCACAGATGCCACCGACCCCACAGATGCCACCAACACCTCACCTCGCTCACCTGCAGACCAGACAGCCCCACTACACTCCTCCTTCCTCCACCCCAGAGCCAAGCCCGGTCTCAGAACATCTGTCATTAGTCTTGGGACTGACACCCCATGTCATGGAGGAAGGGCCTCTCAACATCACGAGACTGAGCCAGCCCTCTTAGAATTTCCTCCACACACCATCCCCTGTTGTCCTCTCGGTGCCAGGCACCCCAATGGCACCTCAGACCAGCACTCCAGCCACTGCCACCTCCACAGCACCTGGACCCTTCACCCCTGAGACCATGGGCACACCTCAGAATGACTGAGAAGAGTGCCAGAGACTGGGTTGCTACCTGTTGACTTTATCTTTGCTTGGGACACTTTACTTGGGTCATTTTGCTTTTACAGTTTGTTATTAATAAAATTTATCTTTGCTTCACACACTTGGTTCAGTTCTTTCAGTAAATAAAGTCTTGGGGGAAACTTTTAGAAATGGTTTAAGCCTTTGCATGCTTGTGGGATGGGTAAGGATAGCAGTGGGATGGGCAGGGATACCTGTGGGATGGTTAATAGCATTGGGATGGGTAAGGATAGCAGTGGGATGGGCAGGGATACCTTTGGGGTGGGTAATAGCTGTGGGATGGGTAAGGATAGCAGTCGGATGGGCAGGGATACCTTTGGGATGGGTAATAGCTGTGGGATGGGAAAGGATAGCAGTGGGATGGGCAGGGATACCTTTGGGATGGGTAATAGCATTGTGATGGGTAAGGATAGCAGTGGGATGGGCAGGGATACCTGTGGGATGGTTAATAGCTGTGGGATAGGTGAGGATAGCAGTGGGATGGGCAGGGATACCTTTGGGATGGGTAATAGCATTGGGATGGGTAAGGATAGCAGTGGGATAGGCAGGGATACCTGTGGGATGGGTAATAGCTGTGGGATGGGTAAGGATAGCAGTGGGATAGATAAACCTCCAGTGCAAGCATAGTGGGACTGTGTGGTCCACCCTCCCAGGTGCCATACCTATGGCCCTTTATTATCAAAAACAATTTAATCATTCATCAACACATTTCAACATAAACACAACTCTTTATTAAATGTCCTGTTCATTGTAGGGCCACTCAACATACATGGCACAATCTCATCAGTGTTATGAGACAGGCTGAAGAAAGCATCTTCCATTAAGCATCTACCATCCTGTCTTGCCACTCCACTGCTCCAGCTCGGGAGTTGCACCAGTGTCTCCGGTGGTTGCGCTGCTTCTTCCCTTCATGTGAAGCTCTTTTGGGGCCTGGCACATCCACAGTGTCTATCAGGTTTACTCCTTGCCTCCATTCACCAGGCTCCATGTCCCCATTGCCTTGTTGGCGGTCCATGAGCCTGTTCTGCAACACTGGGTATCGGGTGCGCATGAGATTGTGCATGATGCAGCAAGCTTCCACGATATCCCTCACAGTCTTTGGGCGATGCTGCATGGTGGTGAGAAGTACCTGGAACCTGTTGGCCAGGATGCTAAAGGCATTCTCCACCACCCGTCTTGCCCTGAACAGCCTGTAGTTGAAGATCCTCTCTTCACGGGTGAGGCATCTGGAAGTGTAGGACTTCATGAGGTAGGTTCTGAGGGAGAATGTGTCATCCCCCACGATGAAGTAGGGCACATCTTGTGTGTCGTTGGGCAGGGGTTCTGGATCTGGGAAGCCCACGATGAGGTTGCATTCCAGCCCCTCCTTGAGGTCACTGGCGTTGTATACCTGGGCATCTGAAGCTGACCAGTTGCCTCAAGCATCGATGTACATGAACTTGTAGTCAGCATTGAACATGGCAAAGAGGATGATGCTGAAGAAGTCCTTGTAGTTGAAATAATTGGACCCTGAGTTGGGTGGAGCTTTGCAGGCCACATGCTTCCCATCTATGGCTCCAACGGTGTGGGGGAAGTTCCACTTCTGATACTACTCTTCTGCAACTTTCCTCCAGCCTTCTTCAGTGGAGGGACACTGGAGGAGCTCCTCCAGGTATTCTTCGATGATGCCTGCACCACTTCTCTGACCACAATGCTGATGGTGTTGTGTGGCACCCTCCAGGCGTACTGCATGTTCCTGTATGTGGTCCCGGAGGCCAGGTGGCACAGAGTCTGTGCCACCTTCAGCCCAGGTTCCAGGCTGGGCCAGAAGTTGGTGTTTGCCTTGGTCAGCCTGGGTCTCAGCCGCTGCACAACTTCATAAAACATGGCTTGTTGCATCCTCATGAAGTGCTGGAATGCATGAAGGTCTTCGTTCCTCAGCTCCACCATCAGCTTGTCATACAGTCCGTACTCGGCTCTTCTCGAGATCCATCTTCGGACCCACACACTTCTTGGACACTTCCTTTTCCTTGTGTAGAACAGGTGAAAGAGCCTGTAGAGGGCTTCACACTGTTGTAGAATGATGGCGGCTACCAAAAGGAGTGTGCGACGATCCATGGGGGAGATGACTTGATGCTGTGGAAGAGCAAGAGCAAGAGCAAGGCTGAAGAGGTCTGCACAACAGGGCTGCTGGACTGAAAGTGAGATCCAGGTGATTTCCTCCCCCTTTTTATAGGAAATATAGGTTTTCTGCTAGGTGTCCTTTCGCATCCTCTAGACATCCTCCAGACATCCTAAATATCCGAGATACGTCCCCTATATGAACGTTTTTTCCATTTTAATGCTTTATATGCGAGCTGCATCCACTTACATCCTTTCTACGTCCGTGCAACTAACGCTGTGTGTCCGTTCCGCATCCATTTCGCTTCCTCCCTGTGTCCGTTTTCTGATGGAGCGGATTTGAATTGCGCGGATGCACAGCGGATGCCTAGAAGATATAGCGGACGTATAACGGATGACAATGGACATATAATGGATGTTCCCCGTATGCGTAGCAGATGTAGAACGGACACGTTGGATACTTCATCCGTTCAAAAAGTTTTGTGCAGCTCAAAACTTTTTGAGCGGATGAAATCACAGTAGACGGATGCTGGACGGGTAGAGAGTATGAAAAACGTATGCAGTGAGTACAGAACAGATGCATCGCGTTAACCAATGGATGGCAAGCATTTTTCTCCATTTTACATCCTCTTTCCATCTGTTGATGCAGTGTGACATGGACTTAAAGAGCCGGAGTCACTAAGCAAAAAGAGCCGAAGCCACTACGAGCTGCCTGTCACTATCGCTGACGCCATTTCGCGAGCGCGAAATGCAACTTTTATACTGAAGAGACTGTTATTGCTGAAGAGATGTCTTCACCCCCTGTGTTCCCACCATTTAGACCATCGGCAGAGACTTGGGAATTGTATAGGAGCCATTTCGACTGCTTCCTGGATGCTATAGACCTCACTGAAGCTTCAGCCCATAGAAAAAAGCCCTATTTCGTAAGCTTTTGTGAGGCTGCGGTTTTTGATACTGCCACAGTATTGGTAGCCCCACGACCTGTCAAAGAAATCCCTTGGGGGGAGTTGCAGGAAATCCTCTCTAACCACTATTCACCCAAGCCCTCACAAATTGCTTGGAGGCATGCCTTTAGGAGCCGAGTTCAGGGTGAGGGAGAGACCTTCAGTGAATACATGGCTGCTTTGAGGTCTGCTGCCTTACATTGTGGATTCAGGGATTATTTAGAGGATATGCTCCTAGACCAAATAGTGTGTGGGGTTAAAGCTACAAAGACGGCTATTAGCTAAAAAGGACCTAACCTTAGCAACAGCCATTGAGGAGTCTCAAGCTGCTGAGATTTCTGCTCAATCTGCAGCTGAAATCCAGGGAAGCCCAATCAAACAAATTAGCTCATCAGCCCAATTTGATGAGGTTTTTCCTGATGAAGACTCTGAGGATCCACTTGTTATAAACCATCTTAAACAACAGAGACCACCTTCAGTAGACTCTAAATCTAAAGCTAGTTTTCCTCCCCAGCAGCAACCCATCTGCTTAAGCTGTGGGGGAAATCACTTAAGAGCATCCTGTAGGTTCAGGAATGCCATCTGTTTAAATTGCCAGAGGAAGGGCCACCTAGCAAGGGTCTGCCAAGCTGGGAAAACCTTTACGCAGAAACCTCAACCAAACCCCATCTTTCAAAGGCAAGTGGAAGACTGCTATACCTGTTACCACTTCAATCAGTTCAACAACAGCTCTAACAAAATCAGTATTTTTGTCTCCTTAGAAGGTAAACCTTGCAAGATGGAGGTGGATACAGGATCTGCTCTCTCCATTATTTCTTGGAACACTCTTAAGAAGCTGCTACCTGGATTTCCAAAGAAGAAGCTCCTTGACTGCCATCTGATTCTGCGAGATTACCAAGGCAAGAATATTCCTATCCTCGGGAAAGGCAAGTTCTTCATTCAATTCCAAACTTTTAAAGGCCATCTACCTCTTGTTGTGGTGAATGGTGTTTACTAGGTTTAGATTGGTTCCCTGCCCTTGGTCTAAATATAACAGGGATCCACTCAGTCTGTAACACTGATATAGATTCTCTATTCAAAGACTATGCTGATGTATTCAGCGAGGGTTTGGGATGTTATTCTGGCACCCCTATATCATTTAGTGTAGACCCTCAAGCAACTCCTGTACGCTTAAAACCTCGCAGGGTGCCTTTTACAATCCGTCCTAAGTTAGATAAGGAACTAATCAAACAAGGGGTATTAGAACCAGTAGACTTCACTAAATGGGAGACCCCCATAGTAACCCCTCTTAAAAAAGATGGTAACATCAGAATTTGCACTTATTACAAAATTTCCCTGAATAAATACCTCCAAATCAGCGCTTATCCAGTTCCCATTATCCAGCACCTTTTACATTCTTTTGAATCTGGATCTATTTTCGCAAAACTTGATATGTCCCAAGCATACCAGTAATTCCCAGTGGATGATCACACAGCAGAACTACAGACAATAGTAACTCACAGGGGAGCTTTTAAGTGCAAATGCCTTCAGTATGGTGTGAGTGTAGCCCCTGGGATATTTCAGTCCCTGATGGAGAGGCTACTTCAAGATCTCCCAGGGGTACTTCCTTATTTCGATGATATCTTAATTTCAGCCACAGATAAACCTCAGTTGTTACAGAGAGTAAGGTCAGTTCTAGATCGATTCAGACTAAATGGCCTCAAACTAAAGAAAGAAAAATGCACCATTGCCACTAAGCAAGTTGGTTTCCTGGGCTATAGAATTGATGCCTCCGGCATACAACCTATAGAGTCTAAAGTCAGAGCCATCCACGAGGCACCTACTCCAACCAACAAAACCGAACTCCAAGCCTTTTTAGGACTTCTCAATTTCTATGCTGCATTCCTCCCTCACAAAGCTTCAATCACAGAACCTTTACATAGACTTTTGGACAAAAAGTCCCCCTGGCACTGGGGACCTAGGGAAGCCCATGCCTTCCACTCTGTTAAATCCGTGATCACCTCTAATGCAGTTTTAATTCAGTTCAACCAACATCTTCCATTAGTTCTTGCTGCAGACGCTTCCCCTTTCAGTATAGGGGCTGTTCTTAGTCACAGACTGCCAAATGGCTCTGAGGCACCCATTGCCTTCTTCTCCAGAACTTTTTCTTCAGCTGAGCGCAATTAAAGCCAGATAGATAAAGAAGCCTTAGCTGCAGTTGCCTCTGCTAAAAGATTTCACGAATTCCTCTATGGCCATCACTTTCAACTAATCACGGATCATAAAGCCCATGTCACACTGCCCAACGGATGCAAAAAGGACACAACGGACGAGCAAAATGTTCCTACCATTGATATCCGCTCTCAAAAGGGGCAAAAATTTGCATAACCGGGGCGGATAACACGGACACGGGGAGGACACAGGGCGGATGCAAAGCGGATGCGGAACAGAAGCCCAGCGGATGGAAGCGGATGGGAGTGGATGGCATGTCTGCTAGGCTTCCGGGAGACCTCAGCAAAGTGGACGCGGAACGGATACAGCGGATGCACAGTGGACGTGGAACAGATGAAGCGGATGCACAGCGGATGCATAGCGGAAGCCTAATGGATGTCTGGCATTAATTGCGCATGCGGGGAGGATGCATTGTGTCAGCCTCGCGGATATAATGGAAGCAGCTCGGAAGCAGGTCGCCATTCAGAGGAAAGACCTGCTGCCGCATGGATTGGCTGCCTTGCCTACCCTGCCTGCATGTCTGCCTGCAAGCCTTGCTGCCAGGCTTGCTGCCACCCTCCCTGCCAGCCTTGCTGCCACCCTCCCTGCCAGCCTTGTTGCCAGCCTGCCTGCAAGCCTTGCTGCATGCCTTCCTGCCAGCCTTGGTTCATGTCTGCCTGCGAGCCTTGGTGCCTGCTTCCCTGCCAGCCTTGGTGCCTGCCTTGGTGCCAGCCTTCCTGCCAGCCTTGGTGCCTGCCTGCCTGCCACCCTCCCTACCAGCCTTGCTGCCAGCCTGCCTGCAATCCTTGCTGCCAGGCGGTCTGCCTGCCAGGCTTGCTGCCTGCCTTTCTGCCAGCCTTGGTGCCTGCCTTGGTGCCAGCCTTCCTGCCAGCCTTGGTGCCTGCCTGCCTGCCAGCCTGCCTGCCAGCCTGCCAGCCTTTCTGCCACCCTCCCTGCCAGCCTTGGTTCCTGCCAGCCTCCCTGCCAGCCAGCAGCCCCACAACCATGCGGAAGCACAGCAAGCCTCAGCCATCTGCTGCCAGCCCTGGCAAGAGGGACAGGGCTACCATCCCGCCCCCTGGCCCTCACTCTGGTTCTGCTGGGGATTCTGCAGCACGGGCTCACTATTCTGGGGCTGGGGCTTCTGCGGCTTCTGCTTCTGGAGGAGCTGATGACAAGCACTCCAGCACCAGCCACCCACACAGCACCTGGATCCTTCACCCCTGAGACTGAGCGACCAAGAGGAGTGCCAGAGACTCATTTTTGTTTTATAGCTTGTTGTTAATAAAGTCTATTTATGATTCACACACTTGCTTCATTTCTTTTTTTTAATAAAGTCTTGGTGGAAACTTTAAGAAATGGCTTAATCCTTTGCATGCTTGTGGGATGGGTAAGGATAGCTTTGGGATGGGTTAGGATACCTGTGGGATGGGTAATAGCTGTGGGATGGGTTAGGATAGCAGTGGGATAGATAAACCTCCAGTGCAAGCATAGTGGGACTGTATGGTCCACCCTCCCAGGTGCCACACCTATGGCCCTTTATTATCAATAATAATATAATAATTATCCAGACATGTCAACATAAACACAACTCTTTATTAAACGCCCTGTTCATTGTAGGCCAACCAAACATACATGGCCCAATCTCATCCGTGTGATGAGACAGGCTGAAGGAAGCATCCATTAAGCATCTACCATCCTGTCTTGCCACTCAACCGCTCCAGCTGGGGAGTTGCACCAGTGTCTCAGGAGGTTGTGCTGCTTCTTCGCTTCATGTGAGGTGTTAAGCCTGGGTTCCCCAACCAGGGTTAGGGAGACAAGCTAAACAGAATGTGCAGCGTTAGTCAGATAGGCACACAGATAAATGAGTGAGCTAAGCTTGTATGTTTATTAACATACAGTAAAAATAACAGATACGCTTGTGCTATCAAGAATATAGTTTATTTCATTATAAGTTCATAGCATAGTCAAAATAACAGTCCAATAGTCATGCATCATTTAGTCAGTCCATTCAGGGATATTCAGTTAGCAAAGTCCATGTAGAATATCCTATGTCAGTTCACTTACAAATTAGTCCTTTGTTCTCTCTCCCGTTCGAGCAATACAGTCTTGATTCCAAGCAGTAATCAGGGATCATCAAAGCCAGAGAGAGAGCAAGCTGTAGTCTTGCTTCTTTTAAAGTGCTTTCACAACCACTCCCTTAATTACTATCCCACAGTTAAAGTTGCAGACACTTTAACATACAGAACTATGATTCATAGTTATTATTTTACCTAAACCAGTTAGGGTAAACAATGTTATCCCTAACATGAGGCTCTGTTGGGGCCTTGCACATCCTGAGTGTCGATC
Source organism: Laticauda colubrina (assembly GCA_015471245.1). Lineage (NCBI taxonomy): Eukaryota > Metazoa > Chordata > Lepidosauria > Squamata > Elapidae > Laticauda > Laticauda colubrina. Next base: position 21,316,153 of record BLBF01000005.1, read on the forward strand.
AGGTTTCGCCCTTGCCTCCATTCCCCAGGCTCCATGTCCCCATTGCCTTGTTGGAGGTCCACAAGCCTGTTCTGCAACACTGGGTAGTGGGTGCGCATGAGATTGTGCAGGATGCAGCAAGCTTCCATGATCCTCCTCACAGTCTCTGGGGAATGCTGTATGGTGGTGAGAAGTACCTGGAACCTGTTGGCCAGGATGCCAAAGGCGTTCTCCACCACCCGCCTTGCCCTGGACAGCCTGTAGTTGAAGATCCTCTCTTCACGGGTGAGGAGTCTGGAGGTGTAGGGCTTCATGAGGTAGGTTGTGAGGGAGAAGGTGTCATCCCCCACAATGAAGTAGGGCACATCTTGTGTGTCGTTGGGCAGCGGGTCTGGATCTGGGAAGTCCACCATGAGGTTGCCTTCCAGCTCCTCCTTGAGGTAACTGGCGTTGTAAACCTGGGCATCTGAAGATGAGCTGTTGCCTGAAGCATCGATGTACATGAACTTGTAGTCAGCATCGACCATGGCGAAGAGGATGATGCTGAAGAAGCCCTTGGAGTTGAAATAAGTGGACCACGACTTGGCTGGAGATTTGCAGGCCACGTGCTTGCCATCTATGGCTCCAACAGTTTGTGGAAGTTCTACTTCTGATACCACTGCTCTGCAACTTTCTTCCATCCTTCTTCAGTGGAGGGGTACTGGAGGAGCTCCTCCAGGTATTCTTCGATGATGGCCTGCACCACTTCTCTGACCACAATGGTGATGGTGTTGGATGGCACCCTCCAGCGTACTGCATGCTCCTGTAGGTGGTCCTTGAGGCCAGGTGGCACAGAGTGAGTGCCACCTTGAGCCCAGGTTCCAGGCTGGGCCGGAAGCTGGTGTTTACCTTGGTCAACCTGGGTGTCAGCCGCTGCACAACTTCGTCAAACATGGCTGGAGGCATCCTCATGAAGTTCTGGAACACCCGAGTGTCTTCGTTCCTGAGCTCCACCATCAGCTTGTTGTACAGTCCGTCCTCTGCTCTTCTGGCGAACCATCTTCGGACCCAGACTCTTTTTGGCTGCCTCTTTTTCTTCTCGCAGTAGTGTTCACAGAGCCTGCAGATGGCTTCGCACTGTTGCAGAACGATGGTGGCTGCCGAAAGGACTTTGTTACAATCCACGGTGGACATGACTAGATGCTGTGGAAGAGGAAGAGCCAGATGACGGCTGCAGAGATCTGCACCACTGGGCTGCTATTCTGAAAGTGAGATGCAGATGAGTTGCTCCCCCTTTTTATGGGAAATATAGGTTTTCTGCTAGGCATCCTTTAGGCATCCTCTAGGCATCCTGTAGACATCCTTAATATCCAAGATAGGTCCCCTCTGCGAACGTTTTTTCCACTTTAAACGCTTTGTTTCCATGCTGCATCCTCTAGGCATCCATTCTGCATCCGTTCTGTGTCCGTTCCACTTCCTCCCTGCGTCCGTTTACCGCTGGAGCGGATGGAGTTGCGCGGATGCGCAGCAGATGCCTAGCGGATATAGCGGATGTGTAACAGATGCGTAATGGATGCGTAGCGGATGTGAAGCAGATGCAGAACGGCTGAACTGGATATATTTTCCACCCAAAAGTTTTGGGCAGCTCAAAACTTTCGGAGCGGATGAAACGTCAATAAACGGATGCTGGACGGATAGAGAGGAAGCAAAACGGAGGCAGTTAGTACATTGCGTTTTCCAATGGATGGCAAGTTTTTTTGTCCGTTTTACATCCTCTTAGCATCCGTTGGTTCAGTGTGACATAGGCTTTAGCCTTTGCTAGGCCTTTTGTCTGCTGATAAACAAACACCTCAGATTCTATCCCCAAGGATGACTACATGGACTTTGGTTTCGGCTGCGTATTCCTACAAACTGATCCATAGACCTGGAAAAAACCTCTCACATGCTGATGCTCTCAGGTGCTGCCCATTGCCAGTTACAGTTGAAGATCCTGCACCAATCCATGCTGTTTTCGAATTCAATGAACTCAAGCTACCCATTACTGCTTCTGATATTGCTTACCATTCCTCAAAAGACAAGCTAATTGCCCAAGTCCTTGACTGGGTGGGAAGAGGGTGGCCAGACATCCCTTCTTCCCCTGAGTTCCTGCCTTTCAAGGCACGCCAGCTGGAACTGTCATCCCTTCAGGGCTGTTTGTTTTGGGGAACAAGGGTGGTCATTCCTTCCTCGTTACAAGCTTCAGTTCTGAAGCTCCTGCATGAAGGCCACCTGGGCATCGTTAAGATGAAGGCCTTGGCCTGTAGTTATATCTGGTGGCCTGGCATGGATGCCCAAATCTCCAGCTGGGTTGGCTCTTATCAGCCTTGTCAGTCAACAAGACCTGTCCCACCAACTGCATCCCCTGGAAAATGGGAGGACGCTGGAGTCCCTTGGTCCAGGTTGCATATAGACCTGGCTGGCCCAATGCAGGGGCATACATTCCTAATAGTAGTAGACTCTTTCTCAAAATGGATTGATGTGGCCTTACTGCCCACAACAACCACCCTTGCTGTTACCAGGGCCCTAATCAGACTATTTGTGACTCATGGCATCCCTGACATCATTAGTGTCAGATAATGGGCCCCAGTTTACCTCCTGTGAATTTGAGCTATACCTGGGCAACCTGGGAGTCAGGCATGCCATCACAGCTCCTTTTCACCCTGCTAGCAATGGGATGGCTGAGAGGGCAGTTAGGTCAGTAAAAGAAGCCCTAGGGAGATTTGGCCAAAGTGACTGGCACTACAAGCTGTCTAGATTTTTACTTTATCAGCACACAACCCCTTGTGCCACTACCAATAGGTCCCCAGCCAAACTCCTTATGGGAAGACATTTGAGGACTTCCCTGGACAGGCTGCACCCCCACTACACCTCACTGACTCCACTAGGATCTGACAGCCAACCTAGGGAATTTAACTTAAAAGACCTAGTCTATGCCCGCAATTATGCAGGCCACCCTTTATGGCTGCCAGGACAAGTCATAGCTATAACAGGCCCTAGGTCATATAGGGTGCTGCTGGAGGATGGTCGCACTTGGTGCAGACACATCAACCAGCTAAGGAGACGATGGGAAGTGGCCGCTGACGGACCTGGTCTATCACCCACCGACCAGAGCCTATCTTTGACCGATGACAGCCTGCCGCCGCCAACCAAGGATACCAGGGAAAACCGCGGACAGAGGGACCTACCTTCTCCAATGCCTGACGACCCTTCAGCTGTTCCAGTCAGCAAGACTCCCATGATGACCGGCTCCAAAGAGGCCCAGGGCATGAAGGACTTTGATGAGCCAATGAAGACTCCTGCTCCTCGATGATCCGACCGCCAGAGAAGGCGGCCGGCCTACCTAAAGGATTACACATGCTCCTTACCAGGGGAAAGGAGTGTTGTGTCGACATTCAAGCTCCCCTCTGGTCCACGTTCCTGGCAGGAGCGCAGACCACCCTGATTGGCTAACGCCGTTTGACAGCCGGCTATAAATAGGGCTGTCAAATGGCGTCAGCTGTTGCCGTTAGCCGACTGCTCGCTAATTCAGGCAGTCGCGGCAACCCCTTTGTTTTAAAGAAATAAAGGTTCTTACCTTGTTGTTCCGAGTCCACCTCAGTCCTTATCCGCCGCTCTACAACAACCAATTTGTGCGAATACAAAAATAAACTGCATTTCCGCTGGTGCTATGCTCAGATACCAACAGTAAAAGTAAGGTTTTCATGCCCTAATGTATAATGACTACATATGCTTACTAATAGAAATGGCTTATATACCCCTCCATAATGCTTTATAGCACTCTCTGAGTGGTTTAAGGAGTCAGCATATTGCCCCCAACAACCTCGGTTTTCATTTTACCAACTTTGGACCAAAGACTGAGCCAACTCTGAGCCAGGATCAAATTTCTGGCTGTGTGCAGAGGTAGCCTGCAATACTGCATTCTAACCACTGTACAACCATGGTTCATATTAAATTAAACCATTTTTTACATTAGTCATGAAAATTGCACAAGCATGTTACATATATTGTTTGTGGTCAAACTTCAAGGATACTGACAATTGCTTCTTCCCTTTGTTTTATTACCCTGAAATGTTAAGGCAACCTGAAGAGAACTGGACCACACCTGGTTTCCATGTATTTATTTATTTTTTTATTTATAAAATTATTGGGTGCCCATTTTACCACTCTGGGCGGCTTACAATTACACATAAGTTGAAACATAAAAAGTTAAAATCAAACATTAAAAACCAAAGACACATGACAGGGGTAGAGTTGGGGGCAGGGAGGATATGTCATTACTCAATCAACCACTACCCCATTGCACTCTTCCCCCAGTCAAGCTGACTGGCAAAGACACATTTTTAAACCCTTATGAAAAGATAGGAAGCTTGGGGCCAATCTCACATCAGAAGTGGGGGCGGAGAAGTTCCAGAGGGCAGGAGCAACAACAGACAAAGGTGTCCTCCTGGACGCTGCCAGCCAGAATAATCGGGCTGAGGGAACCCATAGTAGGCCTCCTCTGCCGGCATGAGTGGTATGGGCCAATCACCCATGGGGTGAGACAGGAAGTTATAAAAACAAAGGTTGGAAGCACCTGGGTATGGTGTGTGTTGGAGGATAGATTTTGTCATGTGCAACACCAGAGAAAGAATTTGCAGCCACCTTAAATCAATTTTTGGAGTACATGGTGACCCAAAGTAATATTTCATTCAAGTGGTGAAAGTGCAGGCTGTAATGATTATCCTGTCCTAAAAGTCAAATATCCATTGTAGTTCTTCCTAGGCCTGATTATTTGAAGTTTGCATCCATTAAATTTACTAGTCATCCTTCTAAGTTAGCAGATCAAGAAAGGAAGTTGATAGGAAAATAAACTGAAAGACATGAAATTGCTTTTGTCTATTACAATGTTTTTAATTGTTCAGTCTGATACACAAGGCCCCAAATGATGCTGATAGTTTATGCTTCAGGGTCTGAATGGTATTCATGCAGGTGCTCATCTTCTTATGGTATTTATCAGCACAAAACTCCACCACTGAGGCCAAGGATCTATCTATCAGACTGATCTTAGTTGTACTTCAGAGTCGAGGAAACATAGGAAATTCAGCATATGGTCTTCTGTCCTCCAGAACTATGGCTTTGATTCTGGTTATACCCAGGGTAAAACAAATATAGCAGATACTCTGAGTGGGAGTACATTGAGGGGAAGAGTGAAGCCAGTTTTGTACAGTCTGCCCTATTTTTAGGGATTTGTGTAATCCCCTTTCTAATTCCTGACTCCTTGAATCTCCCCAGGAACTATCTAGCTAAGGAAAGAAAAAGAGGAGAGGGGTGCCAGAATTGAAAAAAATCAATATGTATCATTCCAGGCTCTGCTGGTGGGGGGGGGCAGGCTTTGTGGTGAGAAGAAGACTCTTTTAAACCTTTCCATATGAAATTCCTTAAATAAAAGTCAATTTTAAAGATGCATACAATTGCATTTTCTATATTTCTGGCATTTTCTATATTTCATTAATGTTTAGCTTTAATTTCATGATATGCAGTGAAAAATAGGTCTAGTAATTTATCACTACGAACATATAGGCTTATAATACATGGAACTCCAATACATGTGTATTTAGAAGTTTTGCTGCAGTCAACAGAGTACATTTCCCAGTAAATATCCACAAAATTGAAGTTTTAGTGCAGAATCATGTACATTTTATTTTGAAATAATTCCTATAAATTTTAATGGAAATTGTTCCATGTATAGAATTACAACTTTATTTGGGTTTTGCTTGTGCAGTGAAAAAAAGAGTAACTCCTTTTCCTCTTTCCACATTTTGTCCTTTTAAAAATGGAAAGGAAAGATTAGTTACTGCAATATTGGTGTCGTTGTTTTTAATTCATTCTGAATGTGCAGAGTACCAGCCTGAATTACAGAGTAGACATGTCTAAACTACATTCTTTTTTTTTTTAAAGCAGCTCCATATAAAAAAGGGTTTAATTCCTTTTACCATGTATTCACTACAGAATAAATAACAGCAAGAAGGTCAGCTTCATGGCATGTAATTAATGTAATAATTCAGCCTGACCCTGCGATCCAGAATAGTTTCCCATTTAAGATGGCAAAACTAGGCCAAAATGATTAATGATGCAATTTGTCTCCAAACAAGAACAAGATTTGGTTCAAGACCCATTTCAGCAATTTGTTAAAAAGGCTGATTCTACTCAGAATGATTTGGGGATCACATTAGAGAAATTTTAGGCACTCTGGCGCCCAGGAAAATGTTCCCTTCTGTCGATTACAAGCACTGAAAGTATTGCTTCTACCTACAGTACTACCAGGATGTTTGGCTGTATAGAATTTATCTAGGAATTCACAATGCCAGCATGAGTTCCATCATTACCATCTCTGCCTCTCCCCCAGAAGCATTACATGGTTTTGATCACTAAAGTTTCCTATTGATCCTAAATAAAATTGTGTTATAGTACAAGTTGGTAATAGCAAAAGGGAATTGTAAAAACTAGAATACTGTGGCAGAGCCAGTTTACAACATAAACTTTGCACACAATAATGGATGTAAAAAATGAATTCCACTGTGAAGTATGAGATGCTGCTTTCAGTGTACTACATGCCCACTTGGTCTCAGCAGATGGTAACTATTAAGCATTGGGAAAAGGTTATCATTTATTTTTCAAAACCAAAAGCAGAAACAGCTTCTGCCATTGGGGTTGCGTTTATTACAAGAGAACTGAGGATTCTAAAATAGTTAAATAAGGTGGTTGTTTTTGAAAAGCTTATACAGGAGCAGTTTTAGATTTGTCCAGTTGATCAAGTAGTAGCAGAAAAGACTTGGAGATTCCAGGAAGCAGCATTGCCAAAGAGAAAATGGGTCTCAGGAGTTTCTTGGCTGCTCCATCCTAACTCTGACCTTTCTTACTTTGTAGGGATTTATTGCTTTACGTGGAAAAAGATGGGAAAATTAATTGGAAGTTATGAAATGTGTGTGCCTCTTAAAAACAAAGCAAGAAATCTCATTTTAGGTGCCAATTTCTTAGCAAACATAACTAACTCATATACAATATATGAATACTGTATATTCATATACTCTTACGTATTCCATGATATATCTGAGTTCATCACTATCAGGCCTGCGGCAATTATGCCTTTTTGGATTTGTGAAAATTCCCATCAGTAAAAGCAAAGAAACAGATATACAGAAGCAAAAGGAGGTAGCTTAATAGAAGAAACTCCATTACATGCTTGAATGGATCCTACTCGCTACAAAACCTGCCTGGGAATGTATTAGCAAACTATCTGATGCATGGGTTAACAAGCAGCCATTGGAATTAAGTGCTGATGGGCCCTTATTGCTTTTTCTCCACTTGATGGAGCAATGGAATACTTAATACCACTGATGCATCTTTCCCTCTCCTTATGCAGCAATTGAGTTCCTGTTCGAAAAGATACTAAAGTCGTGATGGTGAACCTATAGCACGCGTGCCACAGGTGGCATGCAGAACCATTTGTGCTGGCACACAAACTGCAGGCAAACTTACCTCACTGCACAGGCATGTACCTCACAGCTGGTTTTCAGCCAGTTTGAGGCCTTTTTTGGCCTCCCAGAGGCTTGATGAAAGCCTTTGCAAGTCGAAAAATAGGCCCATTTCAGGACTATCTTTTGGCCTGCAAAGGCTACAGAAATTTTCCTCAAGCCCCTGGAAGGCTGAAAAAGGCCTCAAAAGGGCCAAAAATCAGTTGGGAGGCACAGTGCAGGTGGGGGATGGCAGGGGGATTACTTTCTGGGTGCTGACAATTGAGTGTGCGCGTGCAAGCACGCGCACAGTTTTTGGCACAGGAGCCCAAAAAGGTTAGCCATCACTATACTAGAGACCTGCAGATGGAGAACCAAGCACCAGTGCAGGTCTTTCTAGGGCTGGCCAGATTATCAGACATAAGTGCTAAAAACAATCAGCAATTTGATAGAACTTTTCTGATTAACAAGTTTATTACAAAGTAAGCTGTTGAACTGAGCTGCAGGTCACAAAAGCATTTGCCTTTTATTGAAATTCGTCAGTCAGAAAAGGTTCTAATTGATTTTGAAAGAATAGTAGAAAATGCAAACTGGAGAAATTGTGAACAAATATTACTTACACCTGTACCATAGCCCTTAAGAAATGAAAGCAGAATGCTAATGAGTGCATGGTATAGAAGAGGATTTTCTTCTCAAAAATTTTCATGAGTTTATTGTTCTTTATAGATGTATGCCCTATTAACCTGAGGTATGTGCTCTGATTCTGACTTCTTTGCCATCCTTCCCCACACATACAACCTGGTTTTCACCACTTTTCATATATTGCATGAAGAAAACCAAAGTATTTGGAACCAGCTGGACACATGGGATATTTACTGCTATTTATTCAGAGATACAAATTCTATGAGAGACCCTGTTGAAGAACAGATTCCCTGCTCCAATTTATATCCATTGAACATATTTTAGACAGCATGGAAGAATGGACTCAGCTGGAAGGAAAATGCCTTTTGTATATGAGATTTTGGGCAGTTCATTTCATAGAAACATTGTCCTCTTCTAAAAACATTGGGGATGGGGGAGAGAATAACATGAAAAAGAGTGCTTGATCAATGTTTCAAGGACAGGTACTAGTTAGTTTTCTTATCTTTACAAAGATCTTTTATTCCTTGCTTTTAAAACTATTTTTTTTATTCTACAGGGCTATGTTTATTTGCACTGTGTGTAAGCCATAGAATGTGTAGCTAGCAGGAAATGTTGACACACTGCTGGGACACTGAAATTATATATTACAATACAATAGTTTTGCTGCAAAATCATGCCAGGAAAGGTTGCCAATGAGAATATGAACTGTGTGGTTTTTGAGATCTACTGCAACATTGCAGGTAGTGGAGGAGAGGAGGGAGGAGAAATTATCTGCTTTCCTGCAAAGACAAAATAGCAGTATACGTGCCTTTCTTTTCTTGCAAAAAAATCCTGTGACTAAAATGTCCTATGGCTTTTCAGGACTGGATAGCAAATTCTGTTCTGTCCTGGGAATAGGAGTACTCAAGACCGGTGTTCATCAAATAGCTCTTTATTATAAACCAACTCAGTGACTTCGTAACAGAACATTGCCGGAGCCGCGGCAGCCCTTTTTATAATAGCTGCTCGTGGCTTGTGGCCAATGACAGCTCTTTAAGATTTCCCGCCATCAGGTGGGCAAATTGTAATGGTACTTTATTAACCAATCCTATTGCAGCCTGCTCGGCCAATCAGATTAAAGAACTTGGGGTATTCTAATTCTTACACACAACACCCCTCCCCTCTTGGTTTCGTCCAATGTGCGTAACGTAGTCACGCAGGTAGGTGGGCCTTTTGTGGGTCCTATTTGACCTGTGCAGCTCAGTCTCAACGTGGTCTTCCATCAGTTCGGTCAGGATCGCCTTTTCTCCGTGTCTTCTCCATGGAACCTCCTAGAAAGGTGAGTCAGCCTTGCTGCTCCTGCCTGGGTCTCTCGGGCTGGTTGAGTTGGCTCTGCCGCTCCCTCCTGGTCTGTCTGGGTTGGTCGAGCTGGCCTGGCTGCCTCACTTCCCTGCTACCGGTTCTCTTCTCCAGAGGTCATCTGTGGGTAAGGCTCTTTTTGTCTTACCGGGGATTCTAATTTGGGTTTGTGTTGTGTCTTTTGTTGTGTTATTGGTGGTTCTTCTGTCCCTTTTTTATTATTTTGTGTTTCCCTCCCCCTTGGTTGTTTTTGGATTGTTTGTTAGGGTTGGTATTTGCAGCAGTGCTTCGGAGCTAGGCAGGTTAGTGTTGCGTTCCAGTGTCCGAGAGCGAAGCTGGTCGATGTGTCATTTCCGTGTTCTGCCATCGTCTAGTTCAAGTCAGTATGAGCGGGGCCCTGTAATTTGTGTAATTGTGGCTGGAAGCCATCATGGGTCCCTGAATAAGATTTTTGGCATAGACTAGGTCTCCAGTGGTAAAGAAGCGGTATTTACTTGAGGAGTCAGGGGGGTTTTCACAGGTGTAGGTGGGGTGTAGTCTATCTAGATAGGAACACAATTTTCTACCCATGAGGAGTTCTACTGGGCTTTTGTTAGTGGTTGTGCTAGGGGTGATATGCTGAATTGTTAACAGTTTGTTTAGTCTATCTTGGATGTCCCCAGTGTCCAGTTTGTCTAGGGCTTCATTTGTATAACGAACCATGCATTCAGCTCGTCCATTTGAAGCTGGATGAGCCGACACTGTTAGGGCATGTCGGATGCCTTGTGCAGCTAGGTATTGCTTGAAAGCTAAGGCAGTAAATTGGGGGCCATTGTCAGATACTACTACATCTGGCAGTCCATGTGTAGCAAAGAGTTTGTTCAATTGTTTTATAACTGCCTCAGTAATTGTGGACGCCATAAGAATAACCTCTAGCCAGTTTGAATAAGCATCAACAATTATCAAATATGTATTCCCTGCCATTGGCCCTGCAAAATCAATATGGAATCTTGACCAGGGGCCTCTAGGAGTTTCCCATTCTAGGATTGGTGCAAGAGGGGGAGTAGGCCTTGATTTCTGGCAGTCATGTCATGTTGCCACCCATTTTTCAATGTCTTTGTCCAGCCCGGGCCACCAGACGTAACTCCTGGCCAGGGCTTTCATTTTTACTGTGCCCGGGTATCCCTCATGCAACATGCACAATACTTCCCCCTGTGATTCATTGGGAATTACCACCCTGTCCCCCATAGTATACAAACCTTTTCAAGGGACAGTTCAGTCTGCCGGGTGCAAAAAGGTTTAAAAGTCTCGCCTCCATCCTCATCCAGCCAGCCCTTACTACCCAATGCAGAATCCGGGCTGTCAGCGGGTCTTTCACGGTAGCTTTAGTGATATCTGCTGCGGTTAGTGGCAGATTCGGCCATGTCTCGATCTGAAGAGTGGAGATGGTGGGAGCTGGGTCATATTCCTTGTCGGGCAGAGGGGAACGGCTTAAGGCATCCGCATTGGTGATGGTTTTTCCTGGGCGATGTATGAGTGTGTAATTGTATGCAGCGAGGAATTCCAACCATCTCGTCATTCTTGGCAATGGGATATTCGGGGTTGGTTTGTTCCTTTCAGAATTCCTAGCAGGGGTTTGTGGTCTTTGATTATAGAAAATGTCCTACATATAGGTATTCGTGGAATCTCTTGACGCCTGCTATGATGGCGAGGGCTTCTCGGTCAAATTGGCTGCAGTTCCTTTCAGATTTTGACAGCATTTTAGAATAGAAGGCGATTGGTGCTTCTCTGCCATCTGGTAGCTTGTGGCTCAGTATGGCACCGATTCCAAAAGGCGATGCATCACAGGTTACCATCAGTGGCAGGGTGTTGCTATACTGTATTAAAACAATATTGGATGTTAATAAGTCCTTAATGTTTTGGAATGCTACTTGTTTTTTTTTTATCTAATTGCCGATGTAATGGCTCTGCTATGGTTGCTTTTTGGGGCAGGAAGACATTGTCGAAGTTAATGAGACCTAAGAACGCCTGTAAGTCTGTTTTGTTCTTAGGTCTGGTTGCGTCTTTAATTGCTTTTACTTTCTTTTCAGTGGGGTGTATCCCTTTCTCATCTCTAAGGTAGCCTAAGAATTCGACTTGATTGGTGGCTAGTTTACATTTTTCTCTTTTGACTTTTGGCCCTGCTTCCCTGAATCTTTGCAAGACTTCTCTCAGTCTCTCTTCGAATTGATGTTTGTTTTTCACGGATACTAATACATCGTCAAAATAGGGAACGAACCCTTTTATTCCATTTAGAAGGTGCTCCATCAGGCTTTGGAAAATGCCTGGAGCAATGCTAACACCAAATTGAAGTTTGTTGCATTTAAATGCCCCTCTGTGCGTGGCTATAATCAGTGCTTCTGCAGTTTTGGGGTCAACCGGCAGCAGTTGGTATCCTTGCACGAAAATTTTTCCTCCCCCTAATGAATGCAACAGATGTTGAACTACTGGAACAGGGTACGCGCTTTGCTGGAGTGCATGATTGAGGGTGACCTTATAGTCACTACAGATGCGTACTGACCCATCTGGTTTGACAGGAGTCACGATGGGAGTTTCCCACCTGGCATGGTCGATTGGCTCTAACACCCCTTGTGCGATGAGTTTGTTAAGCTGCTCATCTATTTTCAGCTTTAAGGCAAAGGGAACGCATCTGGCTTTGAGCCTGATGGGAGCTATCTTAGGGTCTAGGCTGAATGTTATAGGGGACCCCTTGTACTTGCCTAGGGTCCCGTTGAATACTTCCTGGAACTCTTTCAGCAGGCTCTCTTCCCAATCAGTCTCGGCGACACTGTTGATTCCTGTCACTCCAATTCCCAGGGGCAAGAACCATTCGATTTCCAGCAGGCTAGGGCGATCATGGTCAACGATTGTCAGAGGAAGTACTTCAGCATGTTTTTTTAATTCTATTAGGAAATGTCCAAGACCCACTGCCAGAATTCGGTTTCCCTGCTAATCTTTGAGTAGTAGGCTTTGCTGTTCCAGTTCTCTTCCCTTAATGTCTGGTGTCAGATTTCTGATGGTGTTCCATGATACTATTGACAGGTATGATCCGGAGTCTACTTCCATTTCACAGAACTTTCCTTAGATTTCTATGTTTATTTGGACCTTTTTTGCGTTTGCTGCCCTGGCATTTCCTATGATTATTGTTTGGTGTGTTTCTTCTTTGTCGTTCATTCGCCAGCTTCTGTTTTCTCAGCTCCATCGGCTTCCGGCTTGTCTATCGCTGTTTCTGGGGGGGGGGTGCTGCCGCGTCTTTTTGGACTATAGCTCTTTTTGTTCCAGCAGACCCTTGCAATGTGCCCCCGTTTCTCACAAAATCTGCAAATGGCATCCAGGAATCTGCATTCGGAACACGGGTGGTCCCCTCCTCATCCAGTACACTGGAATTTTCACCTCCTTCCTCTTTTTTCCCACCATTTTCTTTCTGACTGAAGCCTATGTATGTCTTCATTGTCATCATCAGTGTCGCTCGGGGAGTCGAGGTCTTCATGGTGGGCAGTTGCAGTGGTTTGTTTTTGTGTTCCTTCCATCTTCTTTTCTCGACTTTGGTTCTGTGGTTCTGGATTTGTTGAGTTCATTTGGCACATGGTGGCTGCGGATTTCTTGGCTGCTTCAGCAGTGGTGGCTTCTGCGATGGCCTCAGCCACTTGATATTCAGTCTGTTTAGTAGCTTGCTTTGGAGTGTAGCGTCCTTCAATCCGAGGACCACGTGGTCTCTCATGGCCTTTTCCATGTTGAGAAACTCACAGGCTCCTCTGATATCTCTTAGGGCTGCTATGAAATCTCTGATGCTCTCGTCTTCTCATTGATCTCGCTTATAGAATTCATGTCTTTTAATAAGATTGGAGATCACAGGCATGTAATGGGTTCGTAGCATTTGGTTTAATTCTGGCCATGCCATTTGTTTTACATCCCGTGGTTCGGCTAATACCTTGGCCATCTTGAAAACGGTAGGGCCACAATGCGTGAGGAATACGGCTCTCTTCCTCTGGTCGGTTATTCCTTGTAGCTCATTGCTTTCTAAAAACATCAGGAAGCAGTCAGTGTATGACTCCCAATCTTCTTCGGCTGGGTTGAACGGTGCGGGCGGCACATTGTTTCCGGCCATTTTGGTTGCTCGGTTCTTGTCGCCACGTGCTTCGGTCTCGCTCTTCTAAGACAATCCTACCTTCATCGCCAGTGTTCTGTCTTGGGAATAGGAGTACTCAAGACCGGTGTTCATCAATCAGCTCTTTATTATAAACCAACTCAGTGACTTTGTAACAGAACATTGCCAGAGTCGTGGCAGCCCTTTTTATGGTGGCTGCTCACAGCTTGCGGCCAATGGCAGCTCTTTAAGATTTTCCACCATCAGGCGGGCCAATTGTAATGGTACTTTATTAACCAATCCTATTGTGGCCTGCTCGGCCAATCAGATTAAAGTATTCGGAGTATTCTAATTCTTATACACAACAAATTCAATGAAAGATTCTAATATGATTCTTAAGAAAACTCTGAAGCAAGTAGCAAAACTATCTGCATTTTATTTTATAGTAAGACAAATTGCATTGGTGTTCATATAACCTTCTAATTTCCTTCTAAGACACAACAAAGTCACTTGTCTTTTAAATCAGTAGTCGCCAACCACTGTGGTCTGTGAGAAAATTTTGGTGAGCCACAGAGAAATGTCCTCCCAAAGGAATTAATCCAGGCTGTGCCCTGGATTATGGCCCACCCACCCATTGACCCCCACCCTTCAACCGAGCGCAAACCTGCTAAAAGCAGTGCAGCCCTAGCTGGCCAGGATGAGGTAATAATGCTATTGTAGCAAGAAGTGGCTGGTGGCACATGTGGGCTGAAGCAGTGATGGAGATGGCCACAAGGTGCAAGAGCGCCACGCTACTTGCATTTGCATGGCACTCCTGCACCTTCCAGTTTGCCTCTTCTGGCCTAGGCTCTTGCTCGATGGCCACGGGCTGTAGGAATGGCCCGAGGCAGGAAAAGTAGTGGATGGTGGTGGTGAGAAGGGGCAGAGTGGGCAAGTCTGTGCTCATCATCCAGTTCAGATGTCCGGAATGGGCTGTTGGTCTCAGTTTCTTCATCCCTCTTGGCGCTCTATTCTGCTAACCCCCCACATGGCTCCAGCCATCATTGCCCAGGGAAAAGTGAGCAGAAACATAGCTGGGGCAAAAGAGTTTCAGTCAAAGCAAGCACAGGCAAGAGAAGAAGCTGCCGACTTTGAAAAACGGCACTTTCTGTTGCCTGTGCCTTCTGATCTCTGCTCTCCCCCCCCCCCACCAATGTGAGCTGTTTCTGCTTGCTTGCTTTTCCTGTGGGGGGGAGCAGAGACATCAGGGCTGTTCTCCCCCCTTAACAAGCCAGGCCTGAAGGAACATGAAGAATTGTGGGTGAGCACCGGAGAAATGCTTGTTGGAAATGCCAACACACATTTCCAGCATGCTCTCCTCTGTCCCGAAGCAGGATTGAGTGGTGGGAAGGGGAAAGGGCAGGAGGGAAGGAGAAGCCCAGCTGGCTTTCCTTTGGCATGGGGTGGGGGAAAGACCAAATGCCCAGACCAAAAGAGCACTGAGGAAGACAGGCTCCTAATAACCAGCATGTTTGTGCAGGCAAGACCTTGAGCTTTTCTGGGTTTGACACCTCCCCTTCAGTCTCCACACAGGGAGGGACCTTTCTCTCCGGGAAAAACCTGGAGCTTAGCCTCGGGGAGTCCTCTTCTTATGTGGAGTCCTGGTTATTGTTGCCTGGTTATCAGAAGCCCGTCTTTGTCAGAGCTTCCAGCCCAGCACTCCAACTCCAGGCAGCCACACCTGGCAAAGGAGGGAGAGCTTTCCTCTGACTTGGGGGAGATATGAGATGGCTCTGCTTTTCTTCCATTTGAGGGGGAGCCAGTTCCTCCCCATCCAGATTTTCCCAGCCTCCAGGTACCATATGGCTTCTTAAATCTTCCTGCTTTCCCCCCAAAGGATGAGAGAGGCCCCTCCTTTCCCTTCAGTCTGTCCCACAGTTATGATTAAGCATTTATGATTTTGTTATAATTAAATAAGCATGTGAGTGTGTGTGTAATATATTAAATTTGTATTTAATATAAAAATAAAATTTTGTGTGAAATATATTATCTTTTTAAAAAAATTCATATTAGTTATTCCTGGGATTTAAAAATATGGGTTTGGTGGTCCCTGAGGTCCTAAAGGTTGACAACTCCTGTTTTAAATTGCAAGGCAGAGCATGGTTCTTTTTCCTTTACTTCAGGACTTTTGCCCCCAACAATCTGGGTCCTCATTTTACTGACCTCGGAAGGATGGAAAGCTGAGTCAACCTTGAGCTGACGAGACTCAAATGGCCAAACTGCTGCCAGCCGACAATCACAGAAGTAAAGGCCCGGTCCCACTGGCCGATGGACGCAAAACGTATGAATAAAAGACACAATGGATGAGCAAAATTTCGGGGGTGGCTCCTTCCGTTGTCATCCACTCCAAAAAGTGACAAAAATTTGCATAAACAGAATGGAAAAGAATGGACGTGGGAAGCATGTAGCAGGAATGTTAAATGGATGTTCATCGGAAGCCTAGTGGATGAAAGAGGATGGAAGCAGATGACACCTCCGAAGGGGTTCCAGGGGAGAATTTTGAAGCGGACGCAAAATGGAAGGGGCGGATGCATAGCGGATGAAGCAGATGCATCACAGACACCTATAGGAAACAAAGGGGATGCCGCGCGGATGTATATCAGATGCAAAGATGCTCATGCGGGGAGTATGAATTGCATCAGCTCCACGGATATAAAAGGATGCAGCATGCACGCAGTCAGCATACAGGGGAAAGACGTGCTGCCACATACATCTTGCAGGAACACCATGGTTCGTCAGTCAGGGAAGAAGAGAAAGCCAGTGCCTACTCGTGCCAGCCCTGGCAAGGTGAAGAAGGCCAGAACCAGCATCCCACCCCCTGGCACTGACTCTGAAGCTGCTGCTCTTGCTGCTGCTGTGGTGGACCAGCCCCAAGGCTTTCAAAGCCCTGCTGCTGAAGACCCTGCTGCTCAAGCTCCTGAAGGCCCTTCCAGAGGGAGAAAGAGGCAAGGGAAGGAGAAGGGAGAGAGGAAACAGTATACCATTTCCGAGGAGCATGAGGATGAGGTGCTGGAATGGCTGAAGGAGAATGAGTACCTCTGGAGAAAGGGCCACAGACTGTATCGAGACACCAAGAAGAAGCAGGCAGCTTGGAGAGACATGACAGAGAGCTTGGGATACACTGCAGAAGTACTTCTTGGATGGTGGAAGCACATGCACACCTGGTATGGCAAGCTATACCTCAAGAAATCTGCTCAGGCCACTGTCAGGCTCACTGACCGGGAGATGTACATCATGGCCAAGTGCAGTTTCCTGGAGGGTGAGATCCGCCACTGAGGAGCAGCCCCTCTGAGACCACTCTCCCTCAGACAGCGCACAGACAGCCAGTCCTCTTCCAGCCAGGAGCCAGCTACCCTGTCCAGGCAGGTGTCTTCAGAGGCCCCACAGCAGAGACCCCCCGACAGCTGCACTCCCCATGCCAGCGGACTTGGAGGATCCCATGAAGGATGATGCCATGCTGTCACAAATGGAGGAAGAAGCAGCAGCCACCAGAGGCCAACCCACCCCCACCCCCAGCTCCAGAGGATGCAGGCAGAGAGGCAGACTGGAGGGCCAGGACCACAGTGTGCTGTTGGAGATCAGGGACACAATGAAGACCAGCACAGAACTTCTCTCTAAGCTGGTCCACTTGGACAGAGCATCCTCGGGCCGGAAAACCTTCATCACCTATGCGAGCCAGACCCTGAAGGACCTGCCCGAGGCCCAGTACCTGGTGATGAAGCAGAAGATCACAGCACTTCTGCACAATGCTCAAGGCCCAGCTGAAGCTGCTCCTACCCAGTCCAGGTCTGCTCCTCCACCTTAGGCAATGTCACAGCCCTTCCACGGCTTTCAACAGCCCCTCACCTACCAAGGCTACGACTACCAGGACTTCCCACAGCAGAAGCAGAACTTCCCAGTCCAGGCCCGGGCTCATCAGATGCAACAGACGCCAGTCCTCACCCAGCTGCAGATCAGACAGCCCCACTACACTCCTCCCAACCCTTCCTCCACCCCACAGCCAAGCCCATCAATGGACAATCTGTCATCAGTATTGGGCCTGACATCTCAAGTCCTTGATGAAGGGCTTCTCAACCTCATGGGACTGATTCAGCTCTCAGATAGCTTCCTGAACACACCACCATCTGTTGTACCCTCGGGGCCAAGCACCCCAATGGTGCCTCAGACCAGCACTCAAGCCACAGCCACCTCCACAGTCCCTGCCCGCTTAACAGCTGAGACCATGGACATGACTCAGAGTGACTGAGAATAGTGTCAGAGACTGAGTTGTTTACTTGTTAAGTTTATCTTTGCTTAAGACACTTTACTTGGTTCATTTTGCTTATTTAATAAAGTCATAAAGTTTACCTAAGAAAGTTAATAAAGGTTATCTTTGCTTAAGACACTTAGTTTACTTTGTTCATTTTGTTTACTTAATAAAGTGTTGGTAAAAACTTTGAAAAAATGATTTAGCCTTTGTATGCTTGTGGAATAGATAAGGATAGTTATAGGATAGATAAACCTCCAGTGCAAGCATAGTGGGACTGTATGGTCCACCATCCCAGCAATTCAGATGATTTTCTCCCCCTTTTTATCGAAAAAATCGGTTGTCCGCTATGGGGCTTCTACATACTCTAGACATACTGCAGACATCCTAAATATATGAGATACATCCCAGATACAAACGTTTTGTACATTTTGAATACTTTATATATGAGATGCATACGCTTACATCCTTTCTATTTCCGTGCTACTAATGCTGTGTAGACGTTCCATGTACCTTTTGTTTCCTCCCTCTTTCCGTTTTCAGCTGCAGCGGATGTGAGTTGAGGGTATGGCCAGAGGATGCAGAGAGGATACAGCGGACATTTAACGGATGATAACAGACATAGAATGTTTGTTGCCCATATATGTCGCAGATGTACATCGTACACGGCGGAAAGTTCATCTGTTCACAAAGTTTTGTGCAGCTCAAAACTTCTTGTGTGGATGAAATCGCAGTGGACAGATGCTCGACGGATAGAGCATATGAAACACATATGCAATGAGTACAAAACAGATGCATAGCGTTTTCCAACGGATGGCAAGCTTTTTTTTACATTTTACATCCTCTTTGCATCCGTAAGTGCAGTGGGACTGGGCCTTAACCTGCAGTACTGCATTGTAACCACTGCACCATCACAGTTATTGTATTTTATCTTTATTTTATTGGCTTCATTGTACACCAACAGTTGGAGTTATGCCTAAATTAATGTATCTAAACTTTAGTTGTCAACAACCAGAACTGTCAAAGTCCATCTTAGTTGCCAGCTTTTCCTCCATTCCCTTTGGTCTCCTTTCCTCTTCCTAGAGTCCTCCATGTTCACCTCTGGAGAGAGCTCACCTGGCATTCCTCTTCTTTTCCCAATGAAAACTCCTCTTATCAGCAAACTAGCTCAAAGAAGTACAAAGTGTTTGCCTGGATGTCTGCCTGAAAGTATGAAGCAAGCAAGCATACAAAAAGCTGTAGTGACTATAAACTTGTCATTAACCCTACCCAAATGCCTCATTTGGAAAAATGGAGATACAGTAAGGAAACCTGCCCAAATATTTTCAAATTTGTTCAATGGATTAATTATTTCCATTACTTCTATTTTATTATGCTGACGATATTAGTGTCCTTATTTGTTCTGCATTTTTGTCCAAAATAAAGCTTTTGCTTCACCATGCATACAAATTCATACATTTCAGATATTTGACTGAAAAGCACTGAAGCTGAACTAAGCAAAAAATCAGCCAAGTATCAAAACTCCAAGCAAGGAATTCTAAAATCATATTGCTATTAACTATATGGCTAAATGTCCATACTGTGCATACAATCAGTAAGATAGCAGGGCCAGGATAATCACATTATAATCCATTTCAAACTCTAAGCTGAATGGTGATATTCTTCACAAAATGATAGAGAGAATCTGTTTCCTTTCCAGGACTGATACACCCATGTACAAAGCTGGTTCATTTGAGAAGAGTTTGGAATGTAAGTAAAAACTTTGTGAGAGATTACTTTACACAATATTTCTCAATTTAAGTAGAAGAAGAAAGAGAATATACAAAATATTTTGGATGAAATAAAAAGAAGAGAAGATTTAAAGAATGCCATAGGAAAGGCAAGTATTTCCCAACAAATTAAGATTTTATAGCAACAGTTATATATGTTAACAAGAGAAATGGAAATAAAATTATAAAATTGATTAATAAAGCAAATAAATGTTGAACTTGTGAATAAACCTGGGAAACAGCTGACTTATAAATTGTGAAGAGAAAGAGAAAAGAAAATGATATTGATTTTATAAGAAGGCAATAACATATTAATAATGCATTCATAAAAACATTTTATCCATATTATTCTATTATCATATTATTCTATATATTCTTAAGAAAGAATATGATGCCCCATTGGAGAAAGTAGATGAATATCTTAGAAAACAAAACTTACTGAAGATTGTAGAAGAATGAACACAAATTATAAATGGACCTGTAATGATAAAGGAAGTTTCAAAAGCAATTAAAGGTAAATCAGGAAATGTACCCAGACCAGATGATCCATCAGATTTGTATAAGTGTTTTCAGGATGAATTTTTACAACCTTTACATAGCACAATAAATTCTATTATAAGAGGAAATATGGCAGAGACTTGAAAAGAGCTTAATACATATTGGTTTCCAACCAAAAATATCATAAATCACAGTCACATGACCACAGGACAGTGCATATAACCATGAATGTGGACTACTTGCCAAGTACACAAATATCAATCATATGACCAGGTGATAAATATTTTGGGGGATCCATCATACCTTCAAACAGTTGCTAAGTGTCTCACTGTAAATTGAGGTGGGAGGGGAAAAAAGTAAAGTCAGGATTAAACAGTTGGATTAAGTGCCTATTATTATTTACTTATTTATATAAAATATTTATATTCCCCTTAAATTTTACTGGTATGCACCAAACTTAATAAATCATAAAACAGAATTTCTATAAAAACAAAGAGCAAGAAATGCCAAGTCTGTTATACTTCCTGAAGGATTACAGGGCAGAGCCAGTCAAATCTCATGGGGGAGACTATTTCATGGAATAGGTGCTATAACAAAGAAACCATGCCACCTATGTCTGATTAAATGATGTTTTTTCAAGGAAGAGGCTTGGAAAATGCTCACTCTTTTGGACATTATGGACAACCAGAAACCATAAGAGACACATGGTCCAGGGGTGGGATTCTACAGGTTCGCACCTATTCGCTAGAACTGGTTGTTAACATTCTAAGCAGTTCAGAGAACCGGTTGTTAGAAGAAATTACTGGCCTAATCCTGTAAGGAAGGCAGGAAGGAAACATTCTGCTGTTGCTTATAGAAACTGCCTCTCCATTAATTCTTATTACTTATGACTATTTTTCACACTTACAACTGTTGCAGCATCCCCATAGCCATGAAAGGCCAGGCGAGGAGATGCATGCCTCAAAGTGAGTGATGTTGAGTTGGCCAGGCACAGCCAGTCACATGACCACCAAGCTATCCCCATATAATCAGTTGTTAAAAAATTTGAATCCCGCCTCTGACATGGTCCCATCATAAAAACCTGGCCTAGTACCCATGACTACCTGTACTGCTACATTCTGGACTGATCTTCAAGGATAGCCCCATATAGAGAATGTTGTATTAGTTCAACCAAATGTAGAATTTGTACTCTAGTTAATGTTATGTAAAGGTCTTCTTGGTCATGGATGCTACTTGCTCTTCAAACAGGGAGCCATGAATCCAAGACTCCCACCCTTCACATTTTAGCACCTGTCAAGGGAGTTATTGGGAACAGGGCTGACTTTCCATAGCCACTCTATTTCCCAGACTGCTTTTTTCCCATTCAAACCCCTGATATCAGACATTAACATGAGAGCACCCTCATAATTACTATACTGGGCATAAACTCCCAAGGTCCCCCCTCCCCTGCATTCAATTCTCAAGGATTTCAAAATAAAGTTTAACATAAGCCTGTCGAATTTTACCAGCAGCTCAACTAGGTCCTGAAATTTCCCACTACGGTCACAAGGGGTGGAAAAATCATAAAACCATCATCTGATATTAACTCTGATGGCAACTCCAGATGTTTAGGTGTTCATAAGTCCCAATGTAGAACATTGGACATTGATGTCCTAATTGTTGCATAACATAACTGCTATAGGATACCAGCTGATTCTTCACAAGACCACCAGCAAGCCCCTGCTCTCACTGCTGCATTACTATTGGTAATGTCCAGCCATCTTCCCCTCTGTATCACTGGCAGAGAGGGAGGGAAAGAGAAAGAGACCCAATCCACCAAACTCACCTATTTCATGCCAGGAAATCTGGTCATCAACAGCCCATTGCCATCAGCAATTCTTAGGTGCTTCCATTATAGACACCCCACACTACCACTGACTGGTGGCATAGACCAAAATTTCACACAAGCTAACAGTTGATTGATAGATCTACTACTATTTCTGCACAATAAAAACAGCAAAATCAGCTAATATTTCTGATTTAGCTCAGTGAACTGGTCATCTTAAAGCAGGAGAAATGTTTCCAAAACACATGAAGCCTCTAAAAATCCCAGAACAGCAGATGAAAACAAACATACCCATACCCCCTCTTGGAAGTTTCCATGGACTCCAAAGCATATCCCACCATTCAGTAAACCACCAAACATTTCTCTCTCACTTTCTCAATCCCCAATCAATTTCATCACTGACAGCAGTAGCCCACTGTTCCAATGTCATGATTTTTTTAAAAAAATCTATATAATAGTCTGTGGGAGAGCATAATCTTCACCATGAATAATAAGTAAATTTTTTCATAGATGAATTTTCTATATGTCACCCAAAGCATTATGAAAGAAGGTCAAACCATGAAGAAATTTAATTTGGACATTTAAAAAGAAATTATCATAAATAAGCACAAAATAAGCCCATGCATAAGAAGAGGAAAAAACTCAACACAAGGCATTCCTGTCACACTGAATCTGATTGTGCAGTTGCCTTGTTGTCTGTTTCAACCACACAAGTTGGGTGACTGTTTCCTCTTCTTTCTCAAGCTTTCAGTAAATAAGACAACCTTGAAAAATGGCAAACAGCTGGTTCTCCATACAATTAGAGAGAAGCATAGAAGCATCTCTAAGATGCACCATACAACTACAGTGGTCGCCCAAAATTCATTCTAAGGGATAGAAAATAAGTATAACTTTGATTTTGCAACAATAATCAAAGAAGCACAGACAACTATCTATTCTGACACTTAGAATTAAGACAAAGCATCCCACAGAGCAGAAATGTTTTTGTTTCTAATGGGCAGGAAATACAATTGAATGCACATTTTGGGTTCTGTGAATAGCAAGAAAAGGTAAAAATTAAACACACAGCATGGTTTTCTGAGATTAGCGAGAGGGAGGACAACTTGGAGGAGGAAAGAAACTGAGAAGGTGACAGGATTAAAATGCAATGTTATTGTTACTGCAAACCTGAGTGGAAAGATAATGAATTCTGAAGCCAGTCCTTGGGAATCAGGTTGCTGTATTTTTGGCAATGGAAAGATGAATAATTAATAATCAGCTTCAAAATTTATAACTTCCTCTTCCTCCCCCAAGGAGATAATCAAAAAGGCAACAACTAACTTATATGCAACCACTTTGCAATATTTTATACAAATTACTGTCACTGCTGCTACAAAAGTGTTCATAGGAGTGTATCTGGGAGAATAGCCCAGATATTCTGCTAGCTTACAGTGGCACAGCTGGAAAGACATTGGGCTACAGAATCAGTGGCACATGTAATAAAACACTGAACCCATCTATCTTTCCAAACCCTGGGAGACATAGGATCACACTAAGGAAAGACAAAATGAATCTGAGAATGTATGCAATTTTGAAAAAGCCCAAAAAAAGATTTCATATACACATCTCTCTCTCTCTCTCCCTCTCTCTCTCTCTCTCTCTTTCCCTCCCTCTCTCTCTCTCTCTCTTTCCCTCCCTCCCTCTCTCTCTCTCTCTCTCTCTCTCTCTCTCTCTCTGTTCAATGTCTCTTGACTTCATGCATATATCTATAGCTGATAGCTACAGTATGGAATTGGTTTCCCATTGCCTTCCTCCAAAATATGTTCTTTCCCCCCCTTTGGCTTCTCAGACAAGCTTATAGTTCCCCATAATATTTCTTGATATTTCCCAACACAATCGTAATAGCCATTTTTAAATTTTTGTCAATTAATTAATTTGAATAAGATAACCTTCCAACACTAGATTATGTATGAAAAGTTGGTTACAGTTGGTCAGAGTCAGTAGCAAGAAAGCTCCACTATGCTTTCTCTGTCTCTGTCTCTCCCCTCGCTCTTACAAGAATATTTATAATGAATTTATATATATATTTCTGGGATATATCTAGATGTCTATATATTTAGACAGGATTTTTTTTTTCAAAATGTAAACTCTAAATAGATTCAAATAAATTCAGAGGACATCAGTCATTCATAGCACATGCAGCACAATACATAAAAAGACTAAAAGATTAAAGCAGGGGTCAGCAATTTTCTTCACATAAAGATTAAAAGGCCATGTCTGTCAATAGATGGCAGGCCAGATTAATCTCTGTTGCTAATAAAGGAAGGCAATAATAACAAAGCCAGACACAGATGCTGACCACTACTGCTTCTTCTAATCTATTTTCTAGGAAACCCTGATACCATGGTGGCATAGTGGTTAGAATGCAGTACTACAGGCTAATTCTGCTGACTGCCAATTGCCAGCAGTTCAGCAGTTTGATTCTCACTGGCTCAAGGCTGACTCATCCTTCCATCCTTCCGAGGTTGGTACAATGAGATATTGTGGGCTCCCCATGGATGCAGAATGATGAAATTTCTGTACCTTTACATAGAGAGAATTGCATTCTTGTTTAAGCATTCATAAAAGCTTTACATATTTCTGTTATAGGTAATTTTGCATATGTATTCCAAACTTCTTTAAACATTCCAATCCCCTCACTCAAAAGATCTTAATGATTACTTTTCCTTTAAGTATAATAGAAAAAAGTGAGGCTTCCTAGTGTCTTTCTTTTCCTTTACATTAATGAAGGTAGCAAATCAAAAAAAGAAAGAGGACGCATTCAAAGACTTTGCTACCTGAGGCAAAAAATAAAATGAGTTCCATCATTATTGCAAATCCAACAATAACTGAACTGGCAGATGATTCTTTTTTTTTTTTTTTGTCAAACATAATAAATAGACAGGTAGCAGTCTAGTTAGATAATAGGTAAATTATATGGTACAGCTTCTTCTTGACTCCCAACTATGCTGCATGAAGCTATTGCCTTACTCTAGTTAATGACTGAACCAGCCTTCAGTACAAGACAGGTAGACATCAAAGTGTATTGTTTCATGTTAAATACTACAAATGAAGACGCATTTTTTAAAAGCATCACTTCATTCTCCCAGCAAATTTCAAAAACTCATACACCATACTTATAGTTAATTTGTCTTGTATTTACAATAGTAGAAAGGACACAGAACACAAAATTATAGAATAACAGAGTTGGAAGGAACCTTGGATGTCTTCTAATCCAACCTGTTGGTCAAGCAGAAGATCTTCTACCATACTAGACAAATGGCTGTCCAATCTCTACTTTAAAATGTCCAGTGATAAAGCACCCATAACTTCTGGAGGTAAGTCATTCCAATTAATTGTTCTAACTGGAAGTACAGATAATCCTTGATTTGGGCACCCAAAATTTCTGTTTCTCAGTGAGATATTTATAAAGTAACAACCTTTCTTGTTACAGTTGTTAAGTGAATCACTGCAGTTGTTAAATTAGTAACACAGTTGTTAAGTGAATCTGTCTTACCAATTGACTTTGCTTGTTACAGGAAGTTGCAAAAGATGTTCATATGTCCATAGGTCACTGCAACCATCATAAATATAAGTCCATTGTCAAGTGTCACTCATATGACCAAGGGGATGCTGCAACAGTTTTAAGTTTGACAAACAGCCATAAATCACTTTTTTCAGCGTCATTGTAAGTTTGAATGATCATTAAATGAATTGTTGTTACTCAAAGACAACTTGTAAATTTCTCCTTAATTCAATATTGGAGCTTCCATCAGTTACTTTTTATCTATCCGTCAGATACTTTGGTAAATAGATTGACACATACCCTCCTCCTCCTGTGACTGCCTCTCTTCATTAGACTAGATATTCCCAGTTCCCATAACTATTTATTATAACAATTTCACCTCAGCCTCCAATCATTTTTGTTGTTCTTCTCTGTATTCTTTCTAGACTCTCAACATATTTTTGTACCAGAAAAAGAAGAGAATGACCAGGTGCAAGGTAAATGGTAATACAGTGGTAATAAGTGCACTCTTGGGAAACCTGAAAAAAGAAGGTTAGGGTCATGGAAAAATTCACTCATGTAATTACTAAGAGTCAAAAAAGCATTGATGGTACATAATCAGTTAAGCCACCTTATCAGGGAATGAACAGTATGTAAATTTAATACTGCTTAGAGAGGGTTATAAAGCACTGTGAAGTGGTATATAAGTCTGCTATTGCTATTGCTATTACTATTAATAAATAATCAAATTACAACTGAGGTTGGAAAAACCATGGACTAATGAGCACATGAGGTAGACAATGAAGATTATTAACTATAAGCAAGAAAGATTCACCTTCAATTAATAATACAAGATAGAAGAAGGGATACTAAATCCTTCCTTAAACTAGTATCCCCCCAAAAAAATATGTTGGGATCCCAATTCCATGAATATTAATGAAGCTGCTTAGGTATTACAACCCAAACTATAATCAATTGGGGGAAAATAAAACATCATCCATATGCCAGTTAAAATTAATATGTTTATAAAGTTGTTATTCACCCCAGAAGGCAATACAGACACTGATAGATGGTATCTATATGTTTATAGGGTTAATAAAAGATTTAAATAGGAAAGGGGATTTATTCAGCAAAAAATGATGCAAAAGGAAAATGGAAGATAAAGCTACAACTAATGAAATTTCCCTTTGGTTGCAGTTCAAAATGTACATCACCCCCTTAGGGTCTGGCTCTGTTATTACTGTAGCCATCTGTCTTTCTTCTCCTTCCACAAATGTCTTTATATTTCTCTCTTTCTCTTTCTCTCTTCACAGAAGCATCCAAAACATGAAATTAGTTTCTGATCACCTGGGGCAAGGTCAGTAAAGGCATCATTGCTGTCCCAGGTAGAATAATGAAGCCATCAATAACAATTAGATCAGGGTTAATAAGTAGAAGATAATGAGGAAAGATACAAGGTCACATTGAACTAATAGTAAGCACCTTGCTCCTGAAGGACATTGCATGCTCTAGAGGATCTACAAACAAGCAATACTTTCTTCCTGATGTGTCAGAGCCCTGCTATTTTTACATTTTGAGAACCACTTTTGAGTTTCATCTGAGACATAATTTACCAAAGACCAATCTCTAGAACCATTTTTCAATGTCATTTCTAATTCTAGAAAATAAGGATAATTGGTATTGTAAAATATAACGCTACTCGCATCCAATTAGAACTAAGGCAAATTGAATTCAGTGGTATTTACCATCCTTTACATGATATGGAATCATGTTTGCCTAACTGTGGACTGCTTACTGAATTGTTTGGTTCAGTCACTCAATGCCTTATTCAACAAAATAGAAGTGAGGATAAAATGGGAGGGGGACTTTGAATATCATCTTAATGGTTTAAATGCAAGACAGAATATTGATTGTTCAGATGATAATTTCCTACTGTGTAAGGTAAACTAAGATCTGTCAGCTTTTAGTACTGCTTGTTTATTTTTTGACCTTTAGCAAAAGCATGAGATGTTTGCTGCATTCAGACAATACACTAATTCATTGTTAATGAACCACTATGTAATGTGTTTATCTGGATTTACACAATACACTGAACTTTAAAATTGCTTGCATACAATGTAGCAATCCCAATGATCCTGGGATGTTCCAAAAATGGGTCTGTGAACTCTGAGATAAAATAATAAGGCAATCTGGATTTGAATGATATAAATTAATCAGTCACATTTTAGCTTTGCATGTTGGACACAAACCTGGTCAATACCTTGGTAAGATTCAGAAGGATTTCTGTATTGCCTAGTAACACTTTAGCTATGTAAATGCGCTGCAAGTTATGCTAAAATAAGTTTGACTCAATTGGAAATTTTAAATTAAAAACTCAGGTAGGGCTGAATCATTTTGATTCCTGAATAAACTGACATAAATCAACTAGATCAACCAGCATGGACCACTTTATAGAGCTTTGTTTAGTAGAGGCAATTTGTTGGGTAGAAAGTCAAGCCTTCCATCCAATTTATATCTAACTATCCTAAACATTCTGACAGAGATCTTTTCAAAATTGCAGGATCCTTATTAAATGGAGCAGCAATTGGAAACTTCTTGACCATACTTTTGTGTTACTCTTTACAGTAGAAATATGTAATAGAAGTTATGTTTTATCTGATATATCTTATGCATTTAAATTAAAAATTAATAAAATGGAAATTCAACTTAAGGATGTTCTTTCCTTATTGCAGTGTGATGAAAACAATTATTATTTGCTAAATATCTTCTATTATGGAATGAAACAGGCATGACATTTTCTTCAACACAAATAAAGCAACTAAAGTGCCATGTTTCAAAATTCCAACTATCAAGGGATTATTCAGGCTGCTTATTAAAATTTAAAATGAAACTACTTACATTTGCATTTAAATCTAAAACAACTAGATACAACAGTTCTGAAGCAAAAACATTCCTCTTTGCAAATAGGGAATAGGTAAATTAAAGAACTGGTTTTTCTCATCTAAATTATCAGTTGTACAAGTGTCATGAATGGCACTAATCTATTTCTGCATAAAATGATTGTAGGATAAATACTATTATTTCAGTGGGGTATGAGTTATTTTATAAATTTGAATTTATTTGGATCAGCATATTAGAACAACATTTTGTAGGATTTGCTTCAATACCCACTTCCCTCCCTTCCTATAATTTATTTTAATTAGCATGCATCATTTCATATTGTTAATTTTATAGCTAGTAACGATAAGCACCATTTCATAAGACAGAATGATGATAATGTTAAATAATGCTGTTATTCTGCAACCCAAGATATGGAATTATTTCCCATAAGGTCAGAAGTGGTGGTGATGGGATCCCTCTCCACAAAGAAGGAGGAGAGAAAGAAATAAAAGTTTGTATTTTTATAACATTGTTAAATACAGTATTTAATCAAACACTGTAGCTTTGCTTCCTACTCAAAGTGTTACAACCAAGCAAAGTAAAGGGTTCTAACAGTTTTCCTACTAAGTAACATAAGGAAATATCTTTTAAAAACTGATATATTACTCATTTAATCCAATATCTGGATTCTACTGTTTGAGCTACAATAAGCTAGCCATTATTTTAGCAGAAGATAATGGGGAAACTCTGCTTAAAAGTACTGCTTTCAGTTTAATTAATAGCATGTTAGATAAAGATTAGGTTGTTATAGTCCAATACACTGGAAGTCACCAGACTGAGGAACAGTAGGTTGACTGTCCCATCACAAACTACTTTTGTTCTTCTGAGCAAATGAATACATTAAATAAGTACGCTTTTCTCTTTTTCATATTGTGTCATGCAGATTCATATTTCCTTGAGAAGATTCATATTTCCTTGAGAAGGTCATTGGAGAATCTTACTTAATCCATTTGTTGGGTTTTTATTGTTGCTGTAAACCATCCAGAACTGGGTTTTAATATGGGTGGCTATAAAAGTAATTTAAATAAATAAATATTTTCTAGCATATTCTACCAAACTGAAGACAAACCATGTTAGCAATAGCAATTTTTAGACTTATATATTACCTCATAGTGCATTAAACCATCTCTAAGTGGTTCACAGAATCAGTATATTGCCCCCAACAATCTAAGTCCTTAAGCCCATGTCACACTGAACCAACGGATGCAAAGAGGATGTAAAACAGACAAAAAACCTTGCCATCCGTTGGTTAACGCGATGTATCCATTCTGTACTCACTGCCTCCGTTTTGCTTCCTCTCTATCCGTCCAGCATCCATTTAAGGACATTTAATCCGCTCCAAAAGTTTTTGGCTGCCTAAAACTTTTGTGCGGAAAATGTATCCAGTTCGTCCATTCTGCATCCGCTACACATCCGTTACGCATCCATTACGCATCCGCTATATCCATTTGGCGTCCGCTACGCATCCGCGCAACTCCATCCGCTCCAGCAGTAAACGGACGTAGGGAGGAAGTGGAAGAGATGCAGAACGGATGCAGAACGGATGCCTAGCAGATGCAGCATGGAAACAAAGCGTTTAAAATGGAAAAAACGTTTGCAGAGGGGACCTATCTCGGATATTAAGGATGTCTACAGGATGCCTAGAGGATGCCTGGAGGATGCCTAGTGGAAAACCTATACTGCCTATAAAAAGGGGGAGCAACTCGCCTGCATCGCACTTTCAGAACAGCAGCCCAGCGGTGCAGACCTCTGCAGCCTTCATCTGCCTCTTCCTCTTCCACAGCATCCAGTCATGTCCACCGTGGATTGTAACAAAGTCCTTTTGGCAGCCACCATCGTTCTGCAACAGTGCGAAGCCATCTGCAGGCTCTGTGAACTCTACTGCGAGAAGAAAAGGAGCCACCCAAAAAGAGTCTGGGTCTGAAGATGGTTCACCAGTAGAGCGGAGGACGGACTGTACAACAAGGTGATGGTGGAGCTCAGGAGCGAAGACACTCAGGCGTTCCAGAACTTCATGAGGATGCCTCCAGCCATGTTTGATGAAGTTGTGCAGCGGCTGACACCCAGGTTGACCAAGGCAAACACCAGCTTCCGGCCCAGCCTCCAACCTGGGCTCAAGGTGGCACTCACTCTGCGCCACCTGGCTTCAGGGACCTCCTACAGGAGAATGCAGTATGGCTGGAGGGTGCCATCCAACACCATCAGCATTGTGGTCAGAGAAGTGGTACAGGCCATCATCGAAGAATACAAGGAGGAGCTCCTCCAGTACCCCTCCACTGAAGAAGGATGGAAGAAAGTTGCAGAGCAGTGGTATCAGAAGTGGAATTTACCACACACTGTTGGAGCCATAGATGGCAAGCACGTGGCCT
This sequence comes from Laticauda colubrina, assembly GCA_015471245.1. Classification (NCBI taxonomy): domain Eukaryota; kingdom Metazoa; phylum Chordata; class Lepidosauria; order Squamata; family Elapidae; genus Laticauda; species Laticauda colubrina. The sequence continues at coordinate 21,346,937 of BLBF01000005.1, forward strand.
GCAAATCTCCAGCCAAGTTGGGGTCCACTTATTTCAACTCCAATGGCTTCTTCAGCATCATCCTCTTTGCCATGGTTGATGCTGACTACAAGTTCATGTACATCGATGCTTCAGGCAACGGCTCATCTTCGGATGCCCAGGTATACAACGCCAGTCACCTCAAGGAGGGGCTGAAATACAACCTCATCGTGGGCTTCCCAGATCCAGAACCCCTGCCCAATGACACACAAGATGTGCCCTACTTCATCGTGGGGGATGACGACTTCTCCCTCACAACCTACCTCATGAAGCCCGACACCTCCAGACACCTCACCCGTGAAGAGAGGATCTTCAACTACAGGTTGTCCAGGGCAAGGCGGGTGGTGGAGAACGCCTTTGGCATCTTGGCCAACAGGTTCCAGGTACTTCTCACCACCATGCAGCATTGCCCAGAGACCGTGAGGAGGATAATGGAATCTTGCTGCATCCTGCACAATCTCATGCGCACCCGCTACCCAGTCTTGCAGAACAGGCTCGTGGACCTCCAACAAGCCAATGGAGCCTGGGGAATGGAAGCAAGGGCGAAACCTGATCGACACTGAGGATGTGCAAGGCCCCAACAGAGCCTCAAATGAAGCGAAGAAGCAGCGCAACCTCCTGAGACACTGGTGCAACTCCCCAGCTGGAGCAGTGGAGTGGCAAGACAGGATGGTAGATGCTTAATGGATGCTTCCTTCAGCCTGTCTCATCACACAGATGAGATTGGGCCATGTATGTTTGGTTGGCCTACAATCAACAGGGCGTTTAATAAAGAGTTTTGTTTATGTTGACATGTGTGGATAATTATTACATTATTATTGATAACAAAGGGCCGTAGGTGTGGCACCTGGGAGGGTGGACCATACAGTCCCACTATGCTTGCATTGGAGGTTTATCTATCCCACAGCTATTACCCATCCCAAAGGTATCCCTGCCCATCCCACAGGTATCCCTGCCCATCCCACAGCTATCTTAACCCATCCCACAGGCATGCAAAGGCTTAAACCATTTCTAAATGTTTCCAGCAAGACTTTATGAAAAAAAAGAAATGAAGCAAGTGTGTGAATCAAAAATAGACTTTATTAACAACAAGCTATAAGACAAAAATGAGTCTCTGGCACTCCTCTTGGTCACTCAGTCTCAGGGGTGAAGGGTCCAGGTGCTGTGGAGGTGGCTGGTGCTGGAGTGCTTGTCATCAGCTCCTCCAGAAGCAGAAGCCGCAGAAGCCCCAGCCCCAGAAGAGCGAGCCCGTGCTGCAGAAGCCCCAACAGAACCAGAGTGAGGGCCAGGGGGCGGGATGGTAGCCCTGTCCCTCTTGCCAGGACTGGCAGCAGATGGCTGAGGCTTGCTGTGCTTCCGCATGGTTGTGGGGTTGCTGGATGGCAGGGAGGCTGGCAGCAAGGCTGGCAGGGAGGCTGGCAGCAAGGCTGGCAGGGAGGCTGGCAGCAAGGCTGGCAGGGAGGCTGGCAGCAAGGCTGGCAGGGAGGCTGGCAGCAAGGCTGGCAGGAAAACATGCAGGCAGGGCAGGCAAGGCAGTCGATGTGTCCGGCAGCAGGTCTTTTCTCTGAATGGCGAGCTGCTTCCGTTATATCCACGGGGCTGACTCAATGCATCCTCCCCGCATGCGCAGTGAACGCCAGGCATCCATTAGGCTTCTGCTGTGCATCCGCTGTGCATCCGCTTCATCCGTTCGGCGTCCGCTCTGCATCCGCTCTTTCCGTTCCGCGTCTGCTTCGCTGAGGCCCCCCGGAAGTCCTGCAGATGTGCCACCCACTCCCATCCGCTCCCATCTGCTTCCATCCGCTGGGCTTCCATTCCGCATCCGCTTTGCATCCTCCCTGCGTCTTCCCCGCGTCCGTGTTATCCGCTCCGGTTATGCAAATTTTTGCCCCTTTTGAGAGCGGATAACAACGGATGGAACATTTTGCTCGTCCGCTGTGTCCTTTTTGCATCCCTTGGCCAGTGTGACATGGGCTTAATTTTACCAACTTTGGAAGGATGGAAGGCTGAGTGAACTTTGAGCCGATAAGGATCAAACTCTTGGCAGTGGGCAGAGTTAGCCTGCAATATTGCATTCTAACCATTGTGGCACCATGGCTCTGTGTTTCAAATTTGTGTCCCAAATTTGGGACACTCTCTGTGTCCCAAAACAGGAGAACAGACCAAAAGGGTATTAAATTAAAAGAAAACTGTCATTACTTGGCCAAAACTAATAAATAATAAACTAAACTGAGGGTGCATCTCAAAATATTGAAAGCTAAAATTGAAACTACCAATTCTGTGCTGGCTAGAGTGGATATTTAGTTTAGGAATGAGAGCTCCCCCTTAAGGGAATGCTTAATGTGAAATGTGGTTTAGATCACATGGTCACATCTGTACTCCTGATTGGCCAATGGTTGAGCAGGCATTCTTGTCCGGACCCAGCTTCGGTGATTTCTTTTGCTGTTAAGCCATGGAACAGAGTCCACCTTCTTTTCACACTATTAAAGGCAAAGTTTGGACACTGGAAAAATTTTTAGACATACTGCATGATCTGAAGATGCCTAATGAATCCAATAAACTAATTTGCATGGAAGCCTTTGTAGTGTTTAACTGCCAGTCCTGAGCTCTTTGGAAGCATTCAGGAGTATGGGGCAGGAAAATAGTTACTGGAAAATTTGAATTTCCAATTCTCTCATTGTGTTAAATCATGATGTGTGTGTGTGTGTATAAATAAGCAGCAATGTCTAGGTGCACACCTTACACTAAACTATCATTTAAACCAATAATAATAACATTCCAGGATTGACTAAGTTCATGCAATACCAATGTTTTTCTGAATAGTTATATTTTAAAAAATGGGAATTAATAAAAACTTATTTTTCAATGATTATTTTATTATTCAGGATTTTCAATATCACATTAACTTCCAATAGTGGCATATTATTATTAGACTTTTTCCTCCTTTCAATGACAAAATAAATACATGGAAACTGAATTTATGGTTTTAATTTTGATGATACTTTGAGCTCTTTCAAGGAAAGAGAATTGATTTGAAGACATTTGAATTTTCAGAAAATTGCAAAATGTTCCTTCTCTTTGGCTAGCTAGCTCTTTCTTCATACAGAGATAAGGAAAGACTTGGAATGAATTACTCTGACTTCCTAATTATGCACCGCACTGCCTGGGATGCCACAGCAAGCCAACAGGAGCACTGCAGGATTTTTGTAAATTTTTAAGGTAAACACAATAGTGCTCAATATCTGTCACACTTGTGAACTATTAGTCTAGTATTTTTCTCAAAATGTTTAAATATCCCATGGATCCTCTATGAGTTTGATATTGCTGTTAAGGATGAATTTCCCAAACAACTGCAGAATACAGTTGGGGAACTGTGGAGCACCATGAAAAAATTACTGAGAAACTGAAAAAGTTCAGGAAGATGTAGTATATTGTATTATTATCAATTAAGCATGTCTATGATCCTGTATATTATTCAATTTTTTGGCTTGTTTTTCTATTTGTAATTCTGGCAGACTTGATGGATTTAGTTTTGGTAAAGGAAGCATCAGAAGTCAATATCCTGTCTTTCATTTGATCAAAAGAAAATACAGAAGATCTTTTTGAACTACTCACATTTTCTCTTACTCTTGGCTCGCCAAAAACTGAAGGAGAATACATCTGTTCTACCCAGACACAATCTTTTCTGATACATCTTCTTCTAATTAATCTTTAATCAATAGCATTTTTTGGCTTAGCAAGTCACAGTTTTGAGGAATATCTGCACAACATCCTAAAGTGAATCAAATCAATGAGAAAGTCTTTCTCAAACATACACTTGGATATACATTATTAGGGTCATTTTATATATATATATATTCCTGGCTATGTTTATTGGTTTATACTGTATATTGCTGATGTAGGGTAAAATAAATAGCATTAGCAATGGTGCTGTCTCTCTCCATTAGTATAACACTGCACTAGTAAGTTCTCCTCAAATCCTACCAAGAATTGTTTTCCCTTTCAGCCAAGACAGGAGTGAATTGCATCTGAATTGGAGTCAGGTGGCACATTTGAAAGCTGTCTCAAGGACAGTTCAAACAAAATAGTGTGTACAAAGAGCAGATGATCTGAGCAAAATTGAGAGTCAAGATATACATTCTGTCAAAATAATTTCTAGCTATAACATTTTGACCAATCTGGATTGGGATAGTGGTCTATGTTTATCAAGCAAGAGCTAGGGTTTCAGAAATATAGGTTTAGAGCTCCTCTGGACTTTTGGGGGATTTTTAATAGAAAACAGCACAAGGAAAAACAAATTTCCTTTTCTATGTATCTTGCAAGTGCTTCTTTCTCTATGTTTGGTCTAGCACAGAATGGAATGCTTGTCACTACTTTGTTATATAACAGCAACTAGATCCTCCAGCTTCAGGATTGAAGAGACACAATGGCATTTTTACAATATAACTCAATCACTTCCTTTTCACTTTTTCATGAGAAAGTTTTAATAAGGGTATAAGCAATCTCTTGATGGGCAGGCATCACATTTGATTTTAGAGAAATTATCCAGGAGTCACATGATTTTGAAGGATGTCTAAGGGACACCACCACAAGATGGATGCAGTTACATCACCTAAGGGTTTTTGTTTCTCAAGCAAGTTAGATACTCCAAAGTGTTCTTCCTCTGGCCATATCCAACAGGCAGCCCTATTCCTTTCTATTACAAATTTGCATGCACTGAAATGACAGACAGCTCGCCTACCCTCAGGGAAATTAAATCCCCAATTTGGATCCCAAAGCACTTTTAAAGGCCACCTTTATTCTTGCCCTCTCCCTACTGCTGTCTACACAGCTGGAAGCTCTCCTTAGAGGAGAGTGAAAAGCAATCAATACCATCTCCAAAGAAGATGCCATTGGCAGCCTGGGAACACTTAACTGTAGTGAGCCACATGCTGTTGATTAAGATGCCTGGATGGGGGCTGATTGATTTGTCTACCTTGATAGCATGCTAACAACAACAATTATTCAGCTGTTCACAATTCCTAATAAGACCTGGCAAGAGAAAGCTTGCAAGAAAAATGCAAATTTTAAATCTGTCTATGGATAGACAAAATAAATAAAGATGAGAGCTCAGGTCATAAAAATAATTAGGTGTAGAAACAGCTCATCTAGGTAACAGTAAATAAAACTTATTCCACTTACAAAATAGATTGAAGTCAGGAAGGAAATGTATGGATGAGGAACAAGATGGGAGATGGATGAATCATAAGCTAAATTTGTATATGAATAAAATCCCAGATGGCATCTCCAATAGAGCTACAATAAGTTTATCTCTGAAATTTTGGAATTATTCTGAACTACAAATATCAGTCAACATCTAAAGGAGTTATCACATCTGGGCATCAAAAATCCAAATGATGATTAATGGTGGTAAATGAATACTAAAAAAATTAATTTTTTTGATGCCATAAGAAAGCACCAGGCCCAGACAGAATGACTTCTCCTTCTGCCCCCACCCCCCCACCTTCACTCAGATTTTCAATAAATCACTGAATGTATCTTATGCTTCCTTCAAAAGGTCTACCATAATTATGGTTCCTAAGAAATCCTCCCTCAGGGAGCTTCATGACTACAGACCAGTTGTTCTGACATATATAGTTATGAAGACCTTTTAGGAGTTTAGAAAATCATAGAATTGCTATTAGAACCCTTTGCAGTTTGCCTGCAGAGCAAACAGTTTGGTAAATGATGCTGTCAATATAATATTAAGCTATATCTTGCAACATTTTGAGTCTCTGGAAACCTCTGCATGATCCATTTTGTGAACTTCAACTCAGCATTCAATGCCATCATTCTCAAAGCTCTGGCCTGGATGCCACATACACTGGCCACACCCACCCCTAGTTGAGCAAGGGGAAAAAGTCATGATGCATCACATGATGACAACGTGATGCCATGAGTTTGACACCCCTTCTTTAAAGGGGTCAACTCACTGTATCTGTTCACATTTGCAGGTAAATAAACAGCTTTTTGACAGAAAGCAACAGGTAAAGCTAGCAAAAATTACACCAAGTACCTGGGCAATTAGGGCTGTGTACTCTTGCCATTGCTCTTCTCTAAAAATACCAATGATTTCACCTCAAAGAAATTATTTAGTATTTATTTGATTTGTCAATTGCTTACAAGATACAGGTATAAGAATAAACATAGATTTGAATACATGAGATAGATACTTATTAAAAAAATAAAAAGAAACAATAGAACAGGGATGGTAAGCATGATTGGTGTGCTTCTCATGTCCCCTACATGCTTCTTAGGAAGGGGATGAGGTCAATAGTAGACAGTCTAAGGTTAAAGTTGTTGGGTTTGGGGAAGAAACCACAGAGTCAGGAGGAGTATTCCAAACATTGACCATGCTGTTGCTGAAGCTGTATTTTCTGCAGTCAAGTTTGGTGCAGTTAACCTTGAGTTTGTATCTAGTGTGTGCTCTTGTATTGTTATGATTGAAGCTGAAGTATTCATTTGCAGGTAGGACATTGCTGTCAGCCTTCAAGATTTTCTCCCTTTGCTTTGCATCTTTCGGATGTCATAAGTAATGGGGGGAGGAGGTGGGATATGGTTATGGGAAGTGAGCTGGAGGTGTTACAAAACAGAACTGTATAAGCTGACATTATTCTGAATCTCCATGTTACCAGCCCACCAGGATAATTAATAAATTTTCTTCTGAGGGGGTCTGAACTCAATGTCAAATTCAGCCAGCAACTAAGAAGTCCTGGGAGCGACTGAAGGACAAGATTCCCTGCTGTTAGAGGCAACAGGGGAAGCCAACTTGTTAGCAGAATTAAGTCTTTACAAAAAACCATCTGTAAAACCCAAATGGGTTCAAATTGTCCATGGGAGTCAGCTGGAAGGATCCTGAGGAAAAGCCTCCTCCAGGAGTGACCACTACCCATTGGCATGGTAGAGAAGAGCCATGGCAAGAGAAGGAAAGAAAGAATTTTTTACTAACTCAAGCCATGCATCTTTTAAATGAAGCTATTGGAGAACCTCAGACTGATCAAAGGTATGAGGGAAAGGAGGGGGAGGCAGTCCCAGCCAGAAGAATCAGAGCAGCCACCCCCATAAATCAACCTGGGCGGGTGCAACAGGCAGCAACAGCCCAAGGGCCCCCAGCTGGGGAAATAATTGTCAGAAGGCATATAATGCCAAAGGTGCCTCCATTGGAAGTAAAATATGGGGGGGATCCCAAGGAGTTAGGATTCTTCCTGGCACAAATCTGGAGCCATATGGAGGAATATGGAGAGGATTTTTCCTCAGAAGCAGCCAAAGTTAGATGTGTTACAAGGGCTCTGGATGGAACAGCTGCAAAGTAGATGGTGATTTTCCATTATGATAATGCCCCCCAGCTGGTGCATTATGACCTGTTCATGACTGCACTGCAGGCCAGGTTTGAAGACCCACTTTCTGAACGTAAGGCCAGAATTAAGATGAAGACGGCGGAGGAGGGGAGATCAGGGGCGGAGATCAGTGGCCAACTACACCCAGGAATTTAGAGATGTCATATTCGAGGCTGGTCATATTCGAGGCTGGTCCCAGGGAGCCCTGATAGAAGCTTTTAAAGATGGCTTGAATGAAGATGTATATCAAAGTTGTATTGCCAGAAGAAACCCGAGTGAGCTGCAGCTGTGGTACATGCTGGCAGCAGAGGTGGAAATTGATCTGACCCAAAACAGATGCCGGGGGGGTTCTTGGTTGGAGCAAGTCCTCTCCCACCAGCCCTCGAGAAGCCTTAAAACCTCAAAAGGGAGGAATGGTGGCCAAACCCAAGACCACTGCATGCTTCCGATGTGGGAAGGAAGGTCACCAGGCTGCAGACTGCCATGCCAAGCTAGAGCCAAAGAGGGCACCAGGAGGAAGAAGAAAACCTGAAAAAACCCCAGCAAAGCCTCACGAAATGGCACTTAAAGCAGAGGAAGTTGGAGAGATCATTCCTCTGAAAGAAGAGGATCTGGGAACTCCAACCTATTCTGAAGAGGAAGATGACTCACTGGTAAGTCCAAACAAGGGCCCTATGACCATTCCAGTTGGGAGCCAAAGGGGAAATGTTGGCCTTGTTAGACTCGAGGTGCATAAGGTGCATAATCAGCTCAGAGGTAGTAGAGAAAATGAGCTTAAGGCTAAGGAATTTAAAAACACCATGGCCTTTTGCCAACTGCATGGATCAGTAGCTGGGGGTGGCCCTGCACATTTCATAATGGAACCAGAAGAAATGACAGTGGGGAAGCATAGAGAGACTTTGTGTTTTATTGAGGCTCCTGGGATGGAGAGTTCCCTAATACTGGGTTTGCCCTGGCTCCAGAAATGGAACCCCCACGTTGATTGGAGGAGGGGATCATTGTGCATATGTACTGACCAATGCCAGAAGGGGAGGGGAAATCTCAACCAAAACTCAAGAATCCCACTGAGCATTCCAATCCCACTCCACTGGCACCAAGAGTCTGAGGGGAGAGGAGAAAATTCCAGAAGAATATTGGGACTTAAAGGAGGTATGCAGTGAAAAGGCCATAGATGAGTCCCCCCCCCCCCCAATCGTTCAACAGATTGCAGCATTGAAATTTTGCCAGGAGTGAAACTTCCAAAACTGAAACTGTACTCGATGACACCATGGAAGCTAGAAGAGCTGTGGTCATTTATCGATAAAAATTTGGAATGTAGTTTCATCCAACCTGCTAGACTCCCAATAGCAGCCCCAGTATTGTTCCGTGAGAAGAAAGATGGCTCTCTTCATTTATGTGTGGACAACAGAAACCTCAATAATATTTCGGTGGAGAATGTGTACCCTCTCCCCTTGATGAAGGATATGTTGGCCCACTTGGCCAAAGGGAAAATTTTAACGAAACTCAACCTGAGAGAAGTATACTATCGAGTTACTATAGAAGTATACTACTATAGAAGTATTCTACTACGGTAGAAGTATACCACCGAGTTTAAGGAAGGGGATGAATGGAAAACTGTTTTCAACTTCCCAATGGGCTGTTTCCAATTCAACATTCTTTCATTTGGCCGACAGGGGACCCCTGCAATATTCATGCAAATGATCAATCAGGTGTTCCATGAACATTTATACAAAGGGGTGTTGGTTTATCTTGATGGTATTCTTATCTACACAGAGTCTCATGATGAACATGTGAAACTTGTGCAGTCAATTCTGGAAAAATTTCGAGCTGCTGAGCTGTATGCAAAGTTGTCCAAATGTAAATTCCAGCAGGAAAAAATTGACTATTTAGGCTATCGCATATCACATGATGGCATGGAAATGGATCCAGGGAAAGTTCATGCCATTTTGGAATGGGCCCCTCCCCGCACCAGGAAATAACTTCAAAGTTTCTTGGGATTTGCTAATTTTTACTGTCAATTTATCCCTGCTTTTGCGAAGATTGCAATGCCTATCATAAATCTCCTAAAAACCAAGGGGGAAGTGAAACCAAAGCCGAGTAAACCACTGGAGTGGTCCATGGAATGTCAAGCCGCTTTTGAGAAGCTGAAATGACTGTTTGCTGCTGAACCAGTACTCAAGCACCTGGACATGGACGCTCCTTTTGTAATCCAAGCCGATGTGAGTGACGTAGCAGTCAGGGCGGTGTCATTACAAGCAAACAAGATGGTGACTCTCCAACCGTGTGCATATGCTTCCCGTAAACTAACTGAAACAGAAAGAAGATGGGCCATCTTGGAAAAAAAAAGCTTTTGCAGTTTGCTGGGCTCTGTTAACCTGGAGGCATTTCTTAGAAGGGGAAAAACACCCATCTGAAAATTTGGAGGCTTTGAAAATGCCTCAGAAGCTGTCTCCCAAGCAAGTTCACTGGGTGCAGTATTTTAAGTGCTTTAATTTTTCATTGAAGTACATTCCGGGGGAAAGAACTTCATGGTGGATGCTTTATCTAGATTACCTCAATATAATAGTGCTCGCCAAGAAGTGGTATTGTCCCAATCAAATAGTTGGCAGTTCCAGTGGTTACCAGAGCCCAGAAAAAGAAGGAAGTTGATTTATCAAATCATTTAACTGCACAATTAAAAGAAGCTCTAAAACTTGATGACTGGTTCCTTGCTCACTCAAATAATTGTACGGTTGGAGATGGATTAGCATGGGTGGGGGCCAAATTATATGTGCCAGCAAAGCTGAGAAACCAAATATGACAGCAAGCTCATGACTCTAAAGCTGCTGGACATTTTGGATTTGTGAAGACCTTACACTTGGTTAAAAGGTCTTTTTATCCACCAGATATTTGCAGACCACAAAAAAGTCAAAAAAAGCTTGGACCTTTCTCAACTGAATGAATTGTGAATCCTGTGGCAGTCCAACTGAAATTATCTAAAACCCTCCAGTGGATCCACCCTGTTTTCCATGTTAGTTTATGAAAACCTGAACATACCTCTGACTTGACCAACTCAGGTCAATCCCCTGTGCCATTGCTAATTGAAGGTGAACAACATTTTTAAGTTAATGTCTATGTCACTGGATAGCTTTTTTAAGAAGTAGGCACATATTCCGTCCAATCCAATAGATAGATAGATAGATAGATAGATAGATAGATAGATAGATAGATA
>BLBF01000005.1:21357551-21389368 GCA_015471245.1 Laticauda colubrina
TAGATAGATAGATAGATAGATAGATAGATAGATAGATAGATAGATAGGGATGGTTTTAGATTGTGCAGTACTTTTTCAACATTGTCTTCTGTAAAATTGATATGCATTAGATCATTGTAGTTGTCTGTGGTTTGACTAGGAAGTACTGGGCTTGATCCATTGCTGTTTGCAAATACTGAGCCAAAGAATATGTTAAAGAGGTTTGCTGTGATGGTGTCATTGTTGCAGTCTTTGCCATTTGGTCCTTTCAAGGGTGGGATTTTGTTTGTTCTTTACAAAATTATAGAAAGCACGGGTGGAACTTGTGCATAGAAAGTTTTCCTCTTGTTTAATGTGATAATCAGTGCATTCAGTTTTTATCTGGTGGCATAGATTTTTGTATTGGCTATTGAAGTTGGCAATGTGACCAGATTTGTTTTTTTGCCCAAGTGATCTCTTTTTTGATTGAAGCTTCCTTATTGTTATGGTAATCTGTTTTTCCTGGTTTTAGGAGTTGTTATTGGTACATATAGTTTGATGGCTCTTTTGATTTCTAGTAAGAATATGTTGTAATGGTCTTCAACAGTATTGCATCCAGTGAATAGAAATTGCCAATCAAGGGAAGAGAGATTGTTGATTATAAGATCATAGTTGCCTTTTCTGAAGTCATAATTGGGGATTCCATCATTGTGATGATTTTTGTGTGGACGTATGTTGAAACAAAAGTCAATCATGTTGTGGTCACTGTTGGAAAAGGGTTCTTTAATTTGTATTCCATAAATTGAATTCAAACTATTGCAGAAGATGAGATTGAAGCAGTTGTTAAGCCAGCATTGTTGGTTACTAGTTGTTCCAGTCACAGGTTTGTTACAGCATTATAGAAGGTTGCATGTATGGGTTCAGTTGTACATTCATTTAGGGTCCAGTTAATATGAGGTAGATTGAAGTCACCAAGAAAGATAAAAGCATGTGGGCAGGATGCTGTCCATGTTAGTAGTGTATTTACCTTGTTTACATGTTCAGTGTCATCATCAGGGGCTGTGTAACATAGTAAGAACTGAAATGTGATATTTAAGGTCAGTTCACAGATAATGGTCTCAGGAAGAGCAAGCTCTTGGGTAACTTGGATGTTTTTTAGATGTAAGGACTTTTTATAGAAGATAGCAACACCATCTCCTCTATGGATTTCACGATCAGATCGGTACACATGATAGTCTCTTACTGAGGTAATGAAGTCAGGGAGAGATGCATTGAGCCATGTTTCACAGACAAATATGATGTTGAATTTAGCTGTATTTAGTAAGAGGAGATATTCAAGTATTTTATTTACAAGGCTTTTTGCATTGAGTAGCTTGCATTTAAGGACAGTTGTAGTTTGAATTGAGGTAGTTGGGTGCTTGCATGCCTCCTTTTGGGTGATGGTGGATTGGTTGAAATCGGGTTGGTTGCTGAGTTGTGGGTTGTGTGACTTTCTTTTGATACAGTCTGCATGGTAATCAATGTACATGTCCTTCTCTCCATTGTCTACATGTTTTTTTGAGTTCTGTGCATAGTATACGGGAGTGGGCACGTTGTTGTAAGGTTAGGTCAGGATGAGATCACATGTTTTTATTGTTGGTGTTGTTTTTGGTGAGTGAATTTATAGGATAAATGAATTTACGTTTGCTTAATTCATTTTTGCAAATGACTCTGCAGAAGCATGGGGACACAGAGCCATCTCTGTTTTTGAGCCCTTGGCCAATGTGGGAAATGTCAAGTATTTCATCAGGGGAGATAGTTGATGCTTGATAGTCACTGATGATGTTGTGCATAATTGTGATATCATCATTGTTATTGATGTCCTCTAGACCAAATAAGATGACATTAGGATGCTTTCGTTCATGCTCGACAGCTTCTCTGATGAGGATTGGGATATCATTATTTGTTGGATTTATGGTTTTTTGTGGATTAGGTTGCAGTTGTTGGTTTGTAGCTATTTGATTAGGTTGCAGTTGTTGGTTTGTAGCTATTCGATGTTCAGTATTGTGCCTTCTCTTTTTTTTCAAGGTGAGTTAATCTTTCATTTAAAGTGTCCAGGGATGCTACTATTGTGTCAAGGGATGATATTTGCATTTCTATGGAGTCAATTCTTTCAAATAGGACTATAAGTTTGTCCAGTCTGGGTTTGCGTAGTGGGCAGAAGAATGAAAATGCATAATTGGATGTTTCTAGGAATTGAGTCATTTGCTTGGGTAATTCCAGACAGTCATGATGAGTATATTTTTTACATAGAGAACAGTTGATGGAATTTTCATTAACCTTTAGAGTTACAAAACATATAAAGCATATGCAGGAGTCTTGTGGTTCATTGGTAGAGTTTTTTTTTTTTTTAGGTTGCGGTTTGGTATTGGATTTTTTTTACTGGCATGGTGGGTTTGTTGAGATAGTACGTTGATTAAATTGCTTAATGAAACAATTTTGGGTCATCAATATAGCCAATATCACACCAATTAATCAATTACATTAATCTCTCTAGCCAAGTAATCATGCTAAGCAACAATCAACCTAATTAATTAATTACACTAATTGTTAAATACTCTGTTCAATTAAATTCACTGAATCACTAATTTTACTAATCAATTAAATTATATAAAGCCTGATTTTTTTATGTTAATCAATGATCACGCTATTTGCATTAAACACTTTAATCATACTGATCAATTAAAACAATAAATCAATTGAACAATTGAGAAATTAATTATTTTTAGAAATTGATTATTTAATCATTAAGGTAGAATTAGAAAATGCGTTCTTTAAATCACTAGTTGAATGTTGAAAAATCTCTTTTTAGGGGGGCAAAACACAGCCTGTTTCTATGGAGATGGCTGATTTAAAGTGTTTGCTGGTTTTGTATTTTGTCATCAAAAGGGGTGAATCACAGCCCGTTTCTTCCTCTCAAGAAAAGATTAATCTTTGGAGTTAGCAGGCAGATTTTTTCAATGGAGGCGAAGGAATGCAAGAGATTTTTTTTTTATTGGTTACTTCCTGTTGAAGAACAGAGGAAATCAACTATTCTTCTCTCCCTTTTGCAAACAGGCTTTGATTCAGCAGAGACAAACAGAACAATTCACAGAGAGGCAACAGGAAACTTTTTGTTTTTGTTTTCCCTTGATGAATGGGATTTCTGGTCCTTCCTAGTCAATTTAAATACACTTTCAAAGTTTGTTGCTTTTAAGAGAAAGAAGCAATTCGAACAGTTTATATTTTTACTATGTAGACTCAGAATTGTACTGAGCATTTGCTACTGGCTTCAATATACTTCTGCTTCTATCACAGGAAATAAAATTGCTTCCAGTCTTCACAGGAGTTCAGTTATAACAATACTTCCTTATTTATCGACAGTCCAAAGTTACTGTCCTTTTAAAGAGGGAGTCCGGATTAGCAATTTGGTGAAGAGGGAAGAGGGAAGGAGGGGTGGCAGGAGGAGAAGCAGTCTGCTTCACACCCTGGCTGCAAATGTCTGAAGATCAACACACAGCTCCTGGTGCTCACTGCCCTGCAAGGATGGGATGAATCTCACCATCTCACCACTCTGCAAGGATGATCACAGAACCTCCAGTACTGCCGAACCCTATCGCCTTACCTTCTAGTAAGGATGGGTCGAATCTCAGATCGTTGAGCATTTTTGAATAGAGCGCTTTTGAATTTAGTGCTTTCCGAGGAATTGCTGGGATCCTGGTATTGTTCAGTAAGTATCTTTTGGGGGGGGGGGTGATGGAAGGAAGATTAGGAGATTCCTCCCAAATCTCTCCCTTTGGGGAACTTCTAAAGTACTAAAGTACTTCTAAAGTACTAAAATACTGAAGTTTGCAGAGAATGGAACAGTCACTGGCCTCATTTGAGATGGTGAGGAGTCTACAGATGGAGGTTGAACAACTGGCCCTGTGGTGCAGCTTTCATAATCTGGAGCTGATCATGCTTAAAACTGTAAAGGTGAGAGTGAGCCCTTCTATTCTATCTACTATATTTACTACACTAGGCAACCCAATATCAACAGTACAGTCCTTCAAGTTTTGGAGTTCTATAATCTCACAGGGCTTGAAATGGACTTAACATTAAAACCATCATTAAAAATGCATAACAACGAATGTTTTTACCACATCAGCTGAGAAAGCTCAGATTGCCCCCCCCTCCCCCAGCACTGTTCACTGCTCATGCAGTTTTAGAGAGGAATTACTGAGTCTTTCATTTGTATTTCTATAACTGTTTGTTTTGGCACAGCAACCAAACAGGACAGGTACAGACTCCAATAGATAAGATTGTAGAAAGAACAACTGCAACCAGCCTGCCTTCCATAGAAGATGTGTATATTGTGCAGGTCAGAAGGAGGGCTGAGAAAATATCTACAGACACCTCACATTCATAAACTATTTCAACTCCTCCAATGGATAGGCGCTATAGGGCATTGCATGCCAAAACAATTAGACACAGTTTCTTTTCCCCATATATCTGAAGACCTAATTCTTACAGTGCGATCTAATGTTTATATCTATTTACCCATGTAGTGTGATTATAGCATTATTATTTATACTTATCTTCAGATGATGATGGTGATGGTGATGGTGATGATGATGATGATGCTTTACATCACTGAGTGCTTCTGTACAAGAAACAAATTCCTTGTGTGTTGAATCATACTTGGCCAAATAAAATTCAATTCAATTCATATAGATATCATAAGTGGTCTTGCAGTCCAGATATGATACACCTAACATAGTGCAGTTTCTTTATTCTTAATATTAGGCATATTTTTTGAAGATGAGAGGAAATTGCTGATTCCAAAAAAAGACAGGATGTGTAAGTAGAGAAGACAGAAGAAATAATCACAGTAACTTAAAGTTCAGGGTGGGGAGTTAGTATGGTCACTTAGCTCCACGACATTTTTTTTTTTTTAGTTTTAATTGCACAAAGAAAGATTTACAAATATGTTAAGGCCCTGTCACACCGGCCGACGGATGCTAAACGTTTGTAAAAAGGACACAGCAGACGAGCAAAATGTTCCATCCTTTGTTATCCGCTCTCAAAAGTGCCCCGAATTTGCATAACCAGAGCGGACAACACGGAAAGGAACGGACGGGGGGAGGACGGAGGGTGGATGGAAAGCGGATGCTCCACGGAAGCCTAGCGGATGGAAGCGAATGGGAGCGGATGGCACATCCGCAAGGCTTCCGGGGGAGCACAGTAAAGCAGACATGGAAAGAAAAGAGCGGATGCAGAGCGGATGCTGAGCAGATGAAGCGGATGCAGAGCAGAAGCCTAGCGGAAGCCTAGTGGATGCCTACCGTTCACTGCGCATGCGGGGAGGATGCATTGCATCAGCCCCGTGGATATAAAGGGAAGCAGCTCGCAAGCAGGTCACCATTCAGAGGAAAGACCTGCTGCCAGACACAGCTTGCCAGCCAGCCAGCCAGCAACCCAACTACCATGGGGAAGAAAAGGAAGCCTCTGCCATCTGCTGCCAGCCCTGGCAGGAGGAACAGGGTCACCCTCCCACCCCCTGGCCCTGACTCTGCTTCTGCTGGGGCTTCTGCTGCCTGGGCTCGCTCTTCTGGTGCTGGGGCTTCTGGAGGTGGGGCTTCTGCTGGTGCTTCTGCTGATGCTGCTTCTGGTGGTGGTCTTCTGCTGGTGCTCACTCTGCTGGCACTGCTTCTGGTGGTGGTGCTTCTGCTGGTGCTTACTCTGCTGGCACTGCTCCTGGTGCTGGGGCTTCTGCTGGGGCTTCCTCTGCTGGCGCTGCTCCTGGTCCTGCTGGTCCTGCTGGTGCTTACTCTGCTGGCACTGCTCCTGGTCCTGCTGGTGCTCCTGGTCCTGCTGGTGCTCCTGGTCCTGCTGGTGCTCCTGGTCCTGCTTGTGCTCCTGGTCCTGCTGGTGCTCCTGGTCCTGCTCCTGGTCCTGCGGGTGATGCTGGTACTGCTTCTGCTGCTGGTGGTGGTGGTCCTGCTGGTCCTGCTTTTGCTGGTGTTGTTGTTGCTGCTGCTGCTGGTGGTGGTGTGGAGGAGCAGCCCCTACAACCTCGAAGCCTCTCTGATGAGGGCCCATATGGCCCTGCCAAAGGGAGGAAGAGGCAGACGTGTGTACAGGAGAGGAGGCAATACACAATTGAAGAGGAACATGAGGAGGAGGTGCTGGAATGGCTGAGGGAGAATGAATATCTTTGGCAGAAGGGACACAGGCTTTATCGAGACACCAAGAGGAAGCAGGCTGCTTGGAGAGAGAAGGCAGAGAGCCTGGGCTACACTTCGGAGGTGCTCCTCGGCTGGTGGAAGCACATGCACACCTGGTACGGGAAGCTGCACCTCAAGAAATCTGGCCAGGCCGCAGTCAAGCTGACAGACTGAGAGACCTACGTGATGGCCAAGTGCAACTTCTTGGAGGGTGAGATCCGCCACCGAGGAGGTGCCCTTCTCACAACCCTCTCTCTCAGGCAGCCCACAGAGAGCCAGTCCTCTTCTGGCCAAGAGTCAGCTCCTGTGTCCAGGCAGGTATCTGTGGCGCATCCCACGACAGAGACACTCCCAAGAGCTGCACTCCCCATGGCGAAGCGTGTGGAGGACCCCCTGATGCAGTAGGAGCAAGGAGAGGGCACTTCCACCACAGCCCAACCCACATCCACCCCCAACTCCACCTCCACCGAAAGGCAGAGAGGCAGACCGGAGGGGCAGAGCCACACTGTCCTGCTGGAGATCAGGGACACCATCAGGAGCAGCATAGATCTCTCTCAGCTGGTACACACTGACGCCCCATCCTCCAACCACAAGCCCTTCCTCACCTAGGTCAACCACACCCTCATGAACATGTCGGAACCCCAGTACCAGGTGGTGAAGGACAGGATCACCAATCTTCTTCACAACCCTCCAGACCCAGCTGAACCTGCTCCCACCCAGTCCAGGTCTTCTCCTCCACCCCAGGTGATGTCACTGCCCTTCCAAGGCTTTCCACAGGCCCTCACCGACCAAGGCTACAGCTACCAGGAGTTCCAGCAGCACAGGCAGCCCTTCCCAGTCCAGGCACAGGAACATCGTATGCCACCGATGCCACCCACACCACCAATGCCAGCCACACCACAGATGCCAGCCACGCCACAGATGCCACCCAAGCCACAGATGCCACCCATGCCACAGATGCCACCCACGCTTCACCTCGCTCACCTGCAGACCAGACATCCCCACTACACTGCTCCTTCCTAAATCCCACAGCCAAGCCCGGCCTCAGAACATCTGTCATCAGTATTGGGGCTGACACCCCATGTCATGGAGGAAGGGGATCTCAACATCACAGGGCTGAGCCAGCTGTCTGAGAGCTTCCTCAGCACACCGTCCCCTGTTGTACTCTCGGAGCCAGGCACCCCAATGGCGCCTCAGACCAGCACTCCAGCAGCAGCCACCTGCACAGCACCTGGACCCTTCACCCCTGAGACAATGGGAATGGCTCAGACTGACTGAGAAGAGTGCCAGAGACTGGGTGGCTACCTGTTGACTTTATTTTTGCTTTGGATACTTGACTTGGGTCATTTTTCTTTTACAGCTTGTTATTAATAAAGATTATCTTTGCTTCACACACTTGCTTCATTTATTTTTGTCAATAAAGTCTTGGTGGAAACTTTTAGAAATGGTTTAAACCTTTGCATGCTTGTGGGATGGGTAAAGATAGCAGTGGGATGGGCAGGGATACCTTTGGAATGGGTAATAGCTGTGGGATGGGCAGGGATACCTGTGGGATGGGTAATAGCTGTGGGATGGGCAGGGATACCTGTGCGATGGACAGGGATACCTTTGGATTGGGTAATAGCTGTGGGATAGATAAACCTCCAGTGCAAACATAGTGAGACTGTATGGTCCACCCTCCCAGGTGCCACACCTATGGCCCTTTATTATCAATTATAATGTAATCATTCATCCACACATGTCAACATAAACACAACTCTTTATTAAATGTAGGCCCACCCAACATACATGGCCCAATCTCATCAGTGTGATGAGACAGGTTGAAGGAAGCATCCATTAATCATTTGTCATCCTGTCCTGCCACTCCACTGCTCCAGCTGGGGAGTTTCACCAATGTTTCAGGAGGTTGCGCTGCTTCTTCCCTTGACGTGAAGCTCTGTTGGGGTCTTGCACATCCTTAGTGTCTATCAGGTTTCACCCTTGCCTCCATTCCCTAGATTCCATGTCCCCATTGCCTCGTTGGAGATCCACGAGCCTGTTCTGCAACACTGGGTAGCCGGTGCGCATGAGATTGTGCAGGATGCAGCAAGCTTCCATGATCCTCCTCACGGTCTCTGGGCGATGCTGCATGGTGGTGAGAAGTACCTGGAACCTGTTGGCCACCATCCGCCTTGCCCTGGACAGCCTGTAGTTGAACATCCTCTCTTCACGGGTGAGGCATCTGGAAGTGTAGGGCTTCATGAGGTAGGTTCTGAGGGAGAAGGCGTCATCCCCCACGATGAAGTAGGGCACATCTTGTGTGTCGTTGGGCAGAGGGTCTGGATCTGGGAAGCCCATGGTGAGGTTGCGTTCCAGCCCCTCCTTGAGATCACTGGCATTGTATACCTGGGCATCTGAAGATGAGCCATTTCCTGAAGCATCGATGTACATGAACTTGTAGTCAGCATCGACCATGGTGAAGAGGATGATGCTGAAGAAGCCTTTGTAGTTGAAATAAGTGGACCCCAACTTGGCTGGAGCTTTGCAGGCTACGTGCTTCCCATCTATGGCTCCAACGGTGTGGGGGAAATTCCACTTCTGATACCACTGCTCTGCAACTTTCTTCCATCCTTCTTCAGTGGAGGGGCACTGGAGGAGTTCCTCCTTGTATTCTTCGATGATGGCCTGCACCACTTCTCTGACCACAATGCTGATGGTGTTGTGTGGCACCCTCCAGCCGTACTGCATGCTGCTGTGTGTGGTCCCTGAGGCCAGGAGGCGCAGAGTCAGAGTCACCCAGGGTCCAGGCTGGGACAGAAGTTGGTGTTTGCCTTGGTCAACCTGGGTCTCAGCCGCTCCACAACTTCATCAAACATGGCTGGAGGCATCCTCATGAAGTTCTGGAATGCACGAGTGTCTTCATTCCTCAGCTCCACCATCAGCTTGTTGTACAGTCCATATTCTGCTCTTTTTCTGATCCATCTTCGGAGCCAGACACTTCTTGGCCACCTCCTTTTCTTCCCGTAGAACAGTTGAAAGAGCCTGTAGATGGCTTCGCACTGTTGCAGAACGATGGTGGCTACCAAAAGGACTGTGTTACGATCCATGGTGGACATCAATGGATGCTGTGGAAGAGCAAGAGCCAGATGAAGGCTGCAGAGGTCTGCGCCGCAGGGCTGCTGGACTTAAAGTGAGATCCAGATGAGTTGCTCCCCCTTTTTATAGGCATCCTCTAGGCATCCTCTAGACATCCTTAATATCCGAGATAGGTCCCCTCTGCGAACGTTTTTTCCGTTTCAAATGCTTTCTTTGTGAGCTGCATCTGCTTTCATCCTTTCTCCGTCCGTGCTACCAATGCTGCACGTCCATTCTGCATCTGTTTTGCTTCCTCCCTGTGTCCGTTTTCCGCTGGAGAGGATTTGAGTTGTGTGGATGTGCAGCGGATATAGCGGATGCATAACGGATGACGAAAGATGTAGAACGGATGTTCCCCGTATGCGTTGCATATGCGTAACGGACGCGTTGGATACATTTTCTGCTCAAAAAGTTTTGAGCAGCTCAAAACTTTTTGAGCGGATGGAACCTCAGTCGATGGATGCTGGACAGATAGAGAGGATGAAAAACAGAGGCAGTGAGTACAGAACAGATGAATCGCATTAAGCAATGGATGGCAAGTGTTTCTCTCCGTTTTACATCCTCTTTCCATCCGTTGGTGCAGTGTGACATGGGCTTTAGGATCTCTTCACATTCACCCAATCCTCCTTCAGTTAGTGTAATCAAGTCCTTTGTGTGTTCAAGATTATTCCCCTTCAAAACTGAAAATCTGGGTAGCCAGATGCCAAAGCCCAGAACCATCCATTCTTTGTATGGTTATGAGGGAGTGCAGGCACTGATTGCCATTCAAGAAAAAACCTTCATTGAAAAAGCAGCATTCCTAAATCTATCTGAAGAAGTGGCCACCTTACTGGCTGGAGAATTCTGGGAGTTGAAATCTATATATCTTAAAGTTGCCAATTCTGAGAAAAATGGATCGAAAGAGACTCATCCCTACCTTCCAAACTTTTATTATTGAGAGCAAAACCAATTCACAGAAACATTTTTTCTGTTGTTCATTTCTTGTTATTGCTGCATCATCTCTCTCTTTTTTTGTTGTTCTTCTATTTTCACCTTCTAGCTGTGATTTCAAAAGCTTTGCATTCATTAAATTCTTTTGATCCCCTCCCAAATAGAGTCTAAATAGGTTGAGCAATTAGGCTAATAAGTTCATTCTGCTAATTGTACCATTTAACAAAATTCAGAGCAAGACTAGATTTCTGTATAAGTTTTATCAATCATCATCATCATCAGTCCCATGCACTTTTATATAAGGAATAATAATCAGGCCATATAAAATTACCCCTTTGGGATTGTTCCTACACTGTAGTCATCAGGTGCCAATTTTATCACATTATATGTTCCATTAGGTAGGCAATGGCCTAAAGTGGTATGGAAAGATTAATGTCTTTTCAGTCTATTAATTCTGCAGAAGAATCAGGATATTCTAATGTTGCAAGAAGAGAGATAGGCTGTCCTCAATATAGCTGGGAAGTATATCAAGTATTATCATATTACCTGATTAATATATATATTTGGTCACTGTACGTTTCTAGCTTATACATTAAATTTAGATGTAGACTCAACATTTATATTAAACTGGATAGATAAAACTTATTCATGTTCAGTAATATTTGGAGGGAGGAGTTATTAAGTTCCAATATAAATATTTTTCTGTCTTTTTACAAAAAAAATTAAATATCTAAAATCATTTCCCTTCTATCATATTTCACACAATCATAGAACATAATTCATATGGTTTTTATATTTTATAAAAAATAGGATTGCTTACACCAGCTGCCAGAATTCTCTAGCCACAATAATGATTGCTGAGAATTTGGAACATTGAATTATACAAATCGAGAAAGGGTCAAGCCTAGGAAAGGAATTCTGGAATCAGAATTCCAGATGATTTCTGGAATCAGAAATGCTCTTTTTAAACATGGCTCTGAATATTATCTTAAAAAATAAAGCGAATTTTTATCAGTTCAAGATGAAATAAAAATTAGTCCAGTTTTTTTTTTAATCAGCGGAGGTAGGAAATTGATTGTGACTAAAAACTAAATTTTTAGTTTTAAAATTTTCTAGCAACCAATGTAACAGCTTTGCCTTCAGAAGTTGTGGATACTCCACACTGGAGGCTTTTAAAAAGAGACTGGACAACCATTTATTAGAAATTACATAGGGTCTCTTGCTTGAGCAGAGAGTTGGACTAAAAGATCTCCAAGGACCGTCTAACTCTATTATTCTACATTCTATGTTCTATTACTATCATTCTAGCTTAGTTAGTACCCGGGTCATTAATTTGTCTTATTGACTTCCCTTAAATCCATGTATGAGGTCTTCTTCATTATTCTGTCCATGTGCCAACTTTGATGGCAAGGGCACATCAAAACACATTCTAGGTGACTGCTTCCACCAATCTTTCCACCAAGGCTTTTGGAGCCTTGCCAAAGCTTGTGCCTGATTTTCTTTTTAAAATACTTCAAGCTATTTTTATATACTTGAAGTATATTGTCTGTTATTAACCTTAACTCCCATATTGAAATGTTCAGAGTATCCAGAGTTTGGCGCTGCATAGAAGGTTATGTTGATGTGATAATTATTTCCATTTGTTCTCATTGGGGGAAAATATAAATAAAATAGTTGGAATTTAGATATAAAAATTTTGCAGAAAAAGTCCAGTTCTGACAAACACAAGTTTTGAACTATGCAATTAAGTCTATCTCAAGCTGTTAGTGTGCTGATATATTAATTCAGTTTTTGTCTCAGATAAGAGGGATATTCAATTACCAATTATAACAATAAGTCCACTATCTGGTGCAGCTTGGTCTAATAGCATGATTCTCTCCAATGACAAAGAATAGTAATTGAGGGTTAATCCATAAAAATGATCTACACTTGGAAACCTACTGCAATAGCGAGCGAATCCAGGGGAGGAGTGATCTTAGTGACTCTGCATGAAACCATGACTCACTGGATATAAGTGGTGGGGGATCAATTATGAATTAGCCATCCTGATGAAATAGCTTCCCTCCAGAGAGCATCCGCATACTGCTCTCTTTTGGAAAGGCAGTGAAGATAGCATGGTTTCATCGAGCATTTTGGATTTGACTCTTGCTTTTTTTGTCATTCTTAACTCAAATAAACACCAAAGACATGATTTTTTTAATCTTTGAAATGGAATTTGATTTTATTATTAATCTAATTTATGGTTTGTATTATACTTTCATGCTGTTCAACTGTTCTGCCTAATCGGGTGTGATTTTATGAACTGCCTAAAATTATTTGAAATTTGTGGGATATATATTTCTCGATCAATATATTTAATAGGGTTTTTGTTCTTGGTTTACCATGTGCAGTTGTCCCTATCTATTAGAGCAAGAACTGGGTGAGTTGTTTCCTACCTCTTTTGTGAAGGTCCAAAAATGCTATTGGATGGAGTGTTCTCTGAGCAATAAAGGGTTCCTAGGTTTCAAAGTGATTTTGTGTAGTCAAGCTTTCTAATTAGTATTCTCTGTAAAGGAATACAAAGACTTCCAGGTCATGCTGTAACTTTTTGGGAGCAGCAGAAATACCTGTTCTGTTTACATTTTATTGCCCATTTAAAGATAAAGCTAAAAGAAACACAGCATAGACATTCAGATATTTATTTTTACAACCCTCCATTGAATTCTATGAAATGTGGAGATGTTAACAGTAATGTTGTTTTTCACATAAAACCTATTTGCTAAATTTCTCGCTATTTTGTTATATATTTGATGTCAGGAAAATAACAAAACATGTACAAACAGAAAACAAAATCCATTCTAAAGATTGTTGTTGCATATGGAAACCTAATTAAAATACAATATTGTGTTTAGCTAGCAAAACCCTTGAAGATTTCACACTGCATTGTAAAGTAAACATGAACTGAGATATTGCAGAAATGACATCTTAATAAATATAATGAAATTCCAGTGAGACACAACATATCAACTGCTATTTAGGGATTAGATGCCTCCAAGATATGAGACTACTGATCTGACATTAATTCATATACCTTTATTAACAGAAGGAAAACTGATAGCTGCATTAATATGGGGCCAAATTCTCATTATGTAAAAATGTTGGTCCATTTGATTAAAAGAAACAACTCTGATACATGATAGACCTTTTCAAATACTTCAAATACTTATAATGATGGGAAAGATGGCCAAGTTTTAGAGTCCTTAACAACTAGATGTCTGCAAAGAATATAAATCCTTCTATTTCCCACTATTCAGTCAAACTAAAGAAGCTTCCTGGATGAGAAATGAAATGTTTTCAAGAAACAAAAAAACAAGAACATCAAGTTGCCTTTGGGACAACCATGACCTGGAAGATTAAGAATTTCCAATGGCATTCGGCCCCTAACTTTGAACATGATGGTATTTTCCCACTTCAAGAGAGGTGTGCACTTTGGTGACATTCCTGGATTCATAGCTTCCTTTCAAAGGGCAGGTGACAGCTGTGACCAGGAAGATCTTTGCAGAACTTCATCTATAGTAACAATTGTACCTGTTGATGTACATAAAAACAATCAGAGCTTTGAAAACATATTTATGTTTGCCATCATTATTTTTAACACATCTTGCAGAATACCCTTGATTAGAAACAAGGATTAGAAACAAGTAAAGAATCTCTTTATAAAGGCCACAGAAGAAAACAGAAAAATGAGTCCACTGTAACAACCTCATTTAAGAAAAAAACCCTAACAATACTATCTCTACATGTAGTATTGGCCGAATAAAAGTAGGCAAAGAAGAAACTGAAGTAGTAATAGTGACCATGGTTATAAAATAGAGATATTTGCTACTTTAGAGAAAGACTATGGTGAAACAAATTGTTAGAATAATAGAATAACAGAGTTGGAAGGAATCTTGGAGGTCTTCTAGTCCAACCCCCTGCATAGGCAGGAAACCCTATACCATTTCAGATAAATGGTTGTCCAATCTCTTCTTCAAAAATTTCCAGTATTGGAGCATTCATAACTTCTGGAGGCAAGTTGTTCCACTAATTAATTGTTCTAACTGTCAGGAAACCTCTTCTTAGTTCTTATTATCTTATTAAACTACAGGGACACAACAATCACAACTTGTTATCAAGATGATGATTTCCCCCAGTTACAATTTAAGATGCTGAAATCTACTAGAAAGGCTAAATGAAGAGAAACTAGTGCCTTTGTGGTACTGGAGAAAATAGATAAAAAATATTGAATCAGAAAAAAAGGAATGAATGAATGAAAAATCAATGAATTCTATTCACTTTTAGTTTCTGTAACCTAATGGAAATAATTTCACCAGGGTTATCTATCAGTTGATAAACGTAAAAGTTTCCCTGTCCAGTAGTGTTGGACTATAGGGGGTGGGGCTCATCTCAATTTCTTAGCTGAGGGAGCTAGTATTGGCCAAAGACATTTCCATGGTCATGTGGCCAGCATTTCTATACATCAAGGAAGACAGAACATTGTTATATTCCCACCAAAGTGCTGCCTACTTATCTACCCATATTTGCATGCTTTTGAGCTGCTAGCTAGGTCATTAAGACTCAAAGCAACTAAATAACTGAATAATAACAGCACCAGCAATCCTCATTTAATGACTACATCAGATAAAAGATTGCATGTGACTCGGGTATGGGTGTGAAGGAAGTACATTCAGCATTCAGCCAAATTCATTCAGCAGACATCTAAAGAGAAAGCAGATATTAATGTATTTATTATTTTTATTTATAGGACTACTCATTTGCCATATGCCAAGTATATAATTTTTAATCTTATGGGCAGAAAATGGATGGAGCAATTGTCCTCATCTCAAAACATTTTATTCTGGGACTATTAAGTTAGTAGTGGGAGATTTAGGACAAATAAATTTGGGGCAAATTAAGTAAGCTTTCTTTATGTCTGTTTTTTTTAAATTTTCCTGATGATGCCTTTTTTTTTTTGTTTGAACATCAACATTATTATAATAATGTAACATTAATATAATAATGTAATAATTATAATAATTATAATACAAATATTATAATTATTTTTATACTGACCACAATCACTGGTGAGATGGCCAGCTCTATTTAAATAATTAAATAAAGGCACTTAGCTATTAGCTAACTCACAGAAGCCACTAAAATCTGTATAGATGGTCCCCAACCTGAATGCCTTTCAAAAGGGATAAAACAAATTCATAATGAATAATAGTCCTCATAACAAGATTTTCACTGGAGTTCACCAGTTTAATATAAACTGAAAGCACAATACTACAAATTTTAACTATTCAACCAAAAGGAAGGTTAGGATCCATTTTTCTACCTTACCATTGAAAACTGATTTATGTAACAGGCACTGAAGAAAAGTACTAACAAATAATACCAAATGCTATAGGCAAAAAAGTCTATAATAGATGAAGACTTGGTCTGCTGGGAAATAGATTCATTATATGCATTCATTCATTTCAGTTTGTCTAACTGCCATGCTATTTTTCTGAAGTGAAATTTTGGCAATTGAAGTGATTGAGACTTCATATTTTCCCCTGTAAAATGCCAGCATCTTTAAAAATGAGCTGTAAAACTTGTTTTCTAGTCAAGGAACTTCACAAAAGATAGAAATACATAGAATTTCCTTTTATCAGCCATAACAGAGTTATGAAAAAAGCATAAGACAATATCCATAATAATTGTTCTGATCCATAATTGTCCTAAGGAGCAACATTTCTTTGTTTTATAATTCTCCTTATCATATTAAGATAAAAATTGGAAAAATGTTTTCCCACAAATATTAAACTTGATTATGATTTGATTCATTTATTTCCTTTTATATTATTTTTCCCCCGAGTTAGATTTTGTGCAGCAGCTCCACTTTTAATTAATTTGTTACAGCATTTAATTGTCGGCAGCACAAATACATTATGGGTATACTATATATTCTTTATCTAATTTGTTCTGACCTTGCTATGTTGTATGTCAAATTGGACTCAGTGTTTCTACAATCTTAATACTGTGGCCAATTCAATAGATCAAAAATATTGGTGACAACGAATAATGTCTTTGAACACTAAAAATGATATTCCTAAGCAGTAGATGAAATCTGGCAGGAGCATTGATTAAAAAAGGACCGTTTGGAAAAAAAATCGAAAAACTTCAATATCTATCACAAACCATTGTGCATTACAATTCTAATAGTACCAATGAATAAAGATGATATTGAAAAGACATAAGCATGACCTTTCCAAATCAATGCACCCTCTCCACTCTTCCCTTTTATACTAATTATTGGGTCTTGTTAAAACAATATCAGATCTTTGAAAAATTATTTCTGTGGATGGTGAGGGCTATGAACATTATAGATGGTCAGGGCTATGAACATTATAGATGTCAGGGGTATGAACTTTATCTCTCCTCTTAAGTTTTTGTACTACTGCCTAATCATGGTGTGGGGTGTTCCAGGGAGGGATGAATTAAGCATACCCAGAATATATCATTCTAGCAGGTCATCCAAAACATGAAGATTATTTCAGCTGCCCACTTAAAGCAAGCAGGCAGCAGAGATTTGAGGACATCCTGGAGGCAGATGATCACTACTTTATTAAGAGCAACAATATAATTTCATATCCTGCAGGAAAAAGTAACTCCTACATTTACCAAGAAAACTACATCACCATTGCCTCTTTCAAGATAGGAGCTATCACCCACATATCTAAGGGGCCAATACTACAGCATTCAGGTCATTTTCTTTTCTACTTTTATGATCCAGAAGTGATCTGGATCAAGTAAAGAAGTAGTTGAGCTGACAGCCTAGAAAATCCTGTCCACTTCCTCAGGAGTCAGTGCTCAAACTCATTCCTGATCACAATACCAGATTATACCCCAGATGACTGAAAAACTTCATTGAGTCAACTGAAGTCATACACTCTTCATGGGCTGGGTTGTATCAAGCCAATGCAATCAAGGCAAAGACTTATCAAGGTCCTCCCCATTGAGTTGGACTTTTAGTTATGGGTTTAAGAAGATTGATGACTTTTTAAGAGTTGAACCAATCCCCTCTAGTTTGCTGTCTTCTTTGAAAGTAGTTATCCTAGATCCCAAAACAGACCTGCTGAGTTGAATTTCACAGTCTGGAAGAGTTAACCAACATTACGTTAGAAGATTGGACAAGAAGACACCCCCCCCAGGTCCCTTCCAACTCTTATTATTCTGTTATCTGGATTCAAAATTAGATAAAGAAGTGGTATTCCAATGCTCTCCTTTGAAGTTATCCAAGTTCACAACTCAGGGAAAACAATGGTTTCAGAAAGCCAAGGGCCACACTGAGCACTAGCAAGCAACTATTGATAGATCCCAGTTTTTCTTTCCCAGCCTATCAACCTTTAGAAACCAAACTTTGGGCACAGGCAATCCAGCAAAGAAAAGAAAAGGTTATTATTTTCCCCTTTCTCTGCCTTTATCCCACTCTTCAGTTCTGAAACATTCTTTCCATTCCCAAATGAAGCAGCACCCATGCAAAAGGTGGTTCTTATGGAACATATGTGGGTGTAGGTGTGAATGCTACACATTCTAAATTTCTCTTCCTCTTCGATATATCAAGAAACCTGAACAATCTGGCTTTCTTTATGGTGATAAGTTTCTGTTTTCTTTTCTTTTTTCCACCTTCTCTTTCTATTGCTAACACTTGTGTAAAGTAAATCATTTCTAAAAAGTTTCCCCATTTTCCTTACAAGTCTCTAAACAATTGCTTCATCTTTCTTTCATTAAACTGAATGTAGTACATTCTCTATAGATTATTAACTGCTTATTTGATTGCTATCTAAGCCTTTATTCTCAGATATTTTTAATGCTACATTCCCTATCGGTTGACAATTATTTATTAAATGTATTGAATTTGGGCTTTTTAAAAGACTTCTTCTTTTTTATAAGTTAAGTAAAGCATGATGCAAGCACATTGTGGTTTTTAAATTGCCATCATTGACTTCCAAAACTATCTCCAGAATTTGCTTTTAAAAACAAAAGTATATATTTCTAGGCACAGGTTTTTCTATGGTAAGCTCCTTAAAATCTTTATTCATTCAACTAGGTTTTGCACACTCAATTTATAGCATCGCCTAAGCAAGTACTGAAGCAATATAAAGTATTTGCAAGAGAAGCAGACATATAGAGTAAAATAAGCAAGCAAACCTTCTCTGCTTTAGTGATTTATCACCATAGCAATGTCTCCAAACTTCTAATGTGTAAGTTCTCTATGCCACTATTCTATTTTATTTATTTATTTTGATCGACTCTTCCTCTATCATCTATCCAATAAAATAGAGAGATGAAATTATTCTCCATTGGCTGGTTCAAACAGGTGAGAATTTTGCTTAGCTTTTTAAAGAGACTATCAAAATTTAAAAATTTCTTCACACATTGGATGAAGAAGGCTCAAATTTCAGTACATAATTAGCCTAAAATAACCAGACTTTTCAAGATCTCCCAATTGAATGTATCAAACCAGAGTACCATTTCTGAGGAACTTTTATTGAATTCCAAGTTGGCTGTTTTATAAATGGAGTTTATTAGATCCTAGTTGCATTTGAATTATTTTAATAATCTCTTATATAACTTTATATTAGCCAACAGGCTTCAGAACAAAACCTGGAATAATGTGGGCCTCAATCTGTCTCTTCAATCTGCCACAAGACTGAATATTTATTTCAAAGAGATAATTTAGGAACTTCACAGGAATGCAGTGATTCTTTTAAAAAATATCAACAGAAAAACAAGCAGACAAATTATGGCAAATAATGCAACTGCCTCAAGATAAAATGATTTTTTTCTTCATATGCTTTTTAAAACCATGTGGAAATTGACAAGAAGAAAATATTAGAAATAAACATTACTGACATTTAAGCAGATATAATTGGATCCCCTTCCAGAAGCCCTTTTTCTCCGAGAGGCAATTATACTTCATGAAATTTTAATTATTGCTGATGCACTAATTCCATAAGATTATTATTTTAATTATAAAAGGGGTAGCAATGTTACACAGCATGTAAAAATCCACATAGTAGGAGGTAAGTGATTCAGATAGAAATATTGTTTAGTACTAACCTCTAGCATTTAACTGTTCTTTCAGTTGCCTTAGTGATGTTCTTTGGATTTGGTGATTCAGTTGCTAATTTAGTATCACAAAAATAAAATTTAGACTGCAGAGGGCGGAGCTGGCATTGCGACGATAAGGCATGCAATCTTGGAGGTCTGAGATCGCTGCTGATATCTTTGCTCCTGGACGGTCCAAATGGATCTAAACCATCCCGAAGAGATGGTGAATGTAAAGAGGACATCCTGTTGATCCCAGGGACACCGCAAAGTCCCTGGTAGATCCAAGAGAAGCTCTTTTTGCCAGTGGCAAAGAGGCAGCCATTAAAGCTGCTAAAGTTGGGACAGCTCCGAAACGAAAGAGAACAGAAAGAGACAATGTACTGGTTTGGTGAGAATTTTTTCTTTACTTTAAGATTTGAAAGGACACCCTAAGGAAAAGAAAGAATCTGTTTTGACAGAAGTGATTAAGCGGTGATTTTAAACAGGAAGTCAAAGTTATATTCTTTTTATTCTCATTGCTGGATTTTCTCCACATGATTTTATATTTTGAAACTGGACTGTTTGTTTTTTCCTCCAACTATTCTTTCTCTCCTTTTTGACTTTAAAATATTTTAGGCTAGAGACTCCCTTCTAGTCATCTTTTTTAATATCTTTTTCCCTTTTTAATTAATTTTTATTATATCTTGTTTAGAAAAGGAGGGGGAAAGTGAAAGCAGAATAAACTTTGTAACACTGCTTGGAAAGAGGCTTGGAAATATTCTGTCTCTTTTTTTTTTCTTGACCAGACAAAGCTGAGAAAGAACTGAGACTTCTTTTCAAGGACATTGCTGTTAAGATAAGATAGAGGGAAGAACATGGGATAATATTACTGCAGGTGCTTTTCTGGGTTTCTATCAATAGCTGGAGTCTGGTGTTGAAGTTTATAGAAAAAAAGGTGATAAGTCTCTGGAGAAGAGAGTTATAAATTTTAACAAAAGTCTTGGATAACCAAGCAAGGTGCAGTGTGCTCTTTTTATTTTTTTTTAAGCTGGGCTATTTCTTAAGCCCCTGTCACACTGCACCAACGGATGGAAAGAGGATGTAAAACGGAGAAAAACACTTACCATCCGTTGGTTAACACGATGCTTCCGTTCTGTACTCACTGCCTCCGTTTTATTTCCTCTCTATCCGTCCAGCATCCGTCTATTGACATTTCATCCGCTCAGAGGGTTTTGAGCTGCTCAAAACTTTTGAGCGGAAAATGTATCAAACGCATCCATTCTGCATCCGCTAGACATATGGGGGACATCCATTCTGCATCCGTTACACATCCACTATATCCGCTAGGCATCTGCTGTGCATCCGCGCAACTCGCATCTGCTCCAGCGGTAAACGGGCACAGGGAGGAAGCAGAATGGACGCAGAACGGACGCGCAGCGTTAGTAGCACGGACGGAGAAAGGATGAAAGTGGATGCAGCTCGGATATAAAGCATTAAAACGGACAAAACGTTCGTATAGGGGATGTATCTTGGATATTTAGGATGTCTGGAGGATCCATCCGTTTTCATCCGCTAGGGTTCTGTTTCGCATCCACTTTCCATCTGCCCTGCGTCCTCCCCCCGTCCGTTCCTTTCCATATTATCTGCTCTGTTTATGCAAATTTTTGCCCCTTTTCAGAGTGGATAACAATGGAGGGAACATTTTTCTCGTCCGCTGTGTCCTTTTTACAAATGTTTTGCATCCGTTGGGCAGTGTGACAGGGCCTTTACTTTAACAAACCCCTTCTTTACTAGCTTACTTTTTGTTATATCTATTTGGATCTTTGGCCTTTTGGAACTTGTTTTTGTCTTTCTTTTTGTTTTTTGAGTCTAATTTTTACTTTTGCATTTTATTTTAAAGGAAAAGCTTTAGTATTAATGATTTCCTTCTTTTTTTTTTTTAAGGAGTAGTCTCTTTTCTTTTTTCTCTCTCCCTCCCTTGTATTTTTTTTTAATTTACCTTCCATATTGGGGTGTTTTTTTTGTTTCTTTCTTTTTTTTTATGCATCCTTTTATACTTGAGACTTTTTAATTGGATTAAGGTGTTGAAGAACCTGAAGAACTTTTCTTTTCTCTTCTTTAGCTTTTTATTCTCTATTTTTCTGCCTTTTCCAGGATTTAACAATTTTTTCTTTTTGTGTGTGTGTTTATGCTCTTTTCTTCCATTTTTGAGTTTTTACTGCTATCTAACCAATTGATTGGATTAAGGTATAAAAGAATATGAAAAAAATATTTATAATTATTATTATTGTTGTTATTTGGCTTCTTTTTCCCCACTATTTTTACTTGGAATTACAATTGGTTATTTCACAAGTGGATTAAGATCTAGAAGAACCTGAAGATTTTGAATTGTCTGGAAACTAACAGCCCCTGGTCCCTCAAGTTCTACTTCTTCCTCTTCACCATCTGGAGGACAATGCTCAATACAGACGATATTACAGCAAGAAAAAGAACAGGAAAAAGTGATGCTGCAGATGATTATGCAAGGAATTCAAAATATACAAATAAGAACAAAGAATATTGAAAAGGGAACAGAGAATATTGAACAAAGAAGAGGAAAAACTGATGAAAAGGTGAAGAACATTCAGCAAATGATGATGAAGTATGATGAGAAATTCCAAAAAATTGAAGAAGATAAACAAAGAGATAAGAAGATAGGAAATATTGATAGCAGATTAGCTGTGGTTGAACAAGATAAAAATGGGATGTTGAGATGGGAGATGGACAGGCCAGAATTTTATCTCAGATCCCAAAACATAGAGCAAGAAAAGGGACAAAACCTAGCTGTGATAATGATACAAATTTTGGCTGAAGCTCTGGAAATAACTAAAGAGAAGATGAAGGATGGAATAGATAAGGTTTATCACAAGATATGCACTGAGAAATAGCTTAAGCCCCTGTCACACTGCACCAACGGATGCAAAGAGGATGTAAAACGGACAAAAAAGCTTGCAATCCGTTGGTTAACGCGATGTATGCGTTTTGTACTCACTGCCTCCGTTTTGCTTCCTCTCTATCCATCCAGCATCCGTTTATGTATGTTTCATCCACTGAGAAAGTTTTGAGCTGCTCAAAACTTTTGTGCAGAAAATGTATCCAATTCGTCAGTTCTGCATCCACTAGGCATCCGTTCTGCATCTGTTACGCATCTGCTATATCCGCTAGGCATCCGCTACGCATCCGCGCAACTCGCATCCGCTCGGACGCAGGGAGGAAGCGGAACGGACGCAGAACGGATTAAGAATGGGTGCCTAGTGGATTCAGCACGGAAACAAAGCATTTAAAATGGAAAAAACCTTCGCAGAGGGGACCTATCTAGGATATTAAGGATGTCTAGAGGATGCCTAGAGGATGCAAAGGGACACCTATACTGCCTATAAAAAGGGGAAGAAACTCATCTGGATCTCACTTTCAGAACAGCAGCCCTGCGGCGCAGTCCTCTGCAGCCTTCATCTGACTCTTCCTCTTCCACAGAATCCAGTCATGTCCACCGTGGATCGTAACAAAGTCCTGTTGGCAGCTGCCATCATTCTGCAACAGTGCGAAGCCATCTACAGGTTCTGTGAACTCTACTACGGGAAGAAAAGGAGGCAGCCAAGAAGCATCTGGGTATGAAGATGGTTCGCCAGAAGAGCAGAGGACGGACTGTACAACAAGCTGATGGTGGAGCTGAGGAACGAAGACCCTCGTGCATTCCAGAACTTCATGAGGATGCCTCCAGCCATGTTTGATGAAGTTGTGCAGCGGCTGACACCCAGGTTGACCAAGGCAAACACCAACTTCCGGCCCAGCCTGGAACCTGGGCTCAAGGTGGCACTCACTCTGTGCCACCTGGCCTCAGGGACCACCTACAGGAGCATGCAGTATGGCTGGAGGGTGCCACAGAACACCATCAGCATTGTGGTCAGAGAAGTGGTGCAGGCCATCATCGAAGAATACATGGAGAAGCTCCTCCAGTGCCCCTCCACTGAAGAAGGATGGAAGAAAGTTGCAGAGCAGTGGTATCAGAAGTGGAACTTCCCACACACCGTTGGAGCCATAGATGGCAAGCACGTGGCCTGCAAAGCAACACCCAAGTCGGGGTCCACTTATTTCAACTCCAA
This sequence comes from Laticauda colubrina, assembly GCA_015471245.1. Taxonomy (NCBI): domain Eukaryota; kingdom Metazoa; phylum Chordata; class Lepidosauria; order Squamata; family Elapidae; genus Laticauda; species Laticauda colubrina. The sequence continues at coordinate 21,381,016 of BLBF01000005.1, forward strand.
GGGCTTCTTCAGCATCATCCTCTTCACCAAGGTCGATGCTGACTACAAGTTCATGTACATCAATGCTTCAGGCAACAGCTCATCTTCAGATGCCCAGGTATACAACGCTAGTGACCTCAAGGAGGGGCTGGAATGCAACCTCATCGTGGGCTTCCCAGATCCAGACCCCCTGCCCAACGACACACAAGATGTGCCCTACTTCATTGTGGAGGATGACGCCTTCTCCCTCAGAACCTACCTCATGAAGCCCTACACTTCCAGATGCCTCACCCGTGAAGAGAGGATCTTCAACTACAGGCTGTCCAGGGCAAGGCGGGTGGTGGAGAACGCCTTTGGCATCCTGGCCAACAGGTTCCAGGTACTTCTCACCACCATGCAGCATCGCCCACAGACTGTGAGGAGGATCATGGAAGCTTGCTGCATCCTGCACAATCTCATGCGCACCCGCAACCCAGTGTTGCAGAACAGGCTCGTGGACCTCCAATAAGGCAATGGGGTCATGAAGCCTGGGGAATGGAGGCAAGGGTGAAACCTGATAGACACTGAGGATGGGCAAGGCCCTAACAGAGCCTCACGTGAAGGGAAGAAGCAGTGCAACCTCCTGAAACACTGGTGCAACTCCCCAGCTGGAGCAGTGGAGTGGCAAGACAGGATGATAGATGATTAATGGGTGCTTCCTTCAGCCTGTCTCATCACACGGATGAGATTGGGCCATGTATGTTGGGTGGGCCTACAATGAACAGGGCATTTAATAAAGAGCTGTGTTTATGTTGACATGTGTGGATGATTGATTACATTGTTATTGATAGTAAAGGGCCATAGGTGTGGCACCTGGGAGGGTGGACCATCCAGTCCCACTATGCTTGCACTGGAGGTTTATCTATTCCACTGCTATCCTAACCCATCCCACAGCTATTACCCATTCCACAGGGATCCTAACCCATCCCAAAGCTATCCTTACCCATCCCACAAGCATGCAAAGGCTTAAACCATTTCTAAAAGTTTCCAGCAAGACTTTATTAAGAAAAAGAAATGAAGCCAGTGTGTGAATCAAAAATAGACTTTATTAACAACAAGGTATAAAACAAAAATGAGTCTCTGGCACTCCTCTTGGTTGCTCAGTCTCAGGGGTGAAGGGTCCAGGTGCTGTGGAGGTGGCTGGTGCTGGAGTGCTTGTCATCAGCTCCTCCAGAAGCAGAAGCAGCAGAAGCCCCAGCCCCAGAAGAGCAAGCCCATGCTGCAGAAGCCCCAGCAGAACCAGAGTGAGGGCCAGGGGGTGGGATGGTAGCCCTGTCCCTCTTGCAAGGGCTGGCAGCAGATGGCTGAGGCTTGCTGTGCTTCCGCATGGTTGTGGGTTTGCTGGCTGGCAGGGAGGCTGGCAGGAACCAAGGTTGGCAGGAAGGCTGGCAGGGAGGCTGGCACCAAGGCTGGCAGGAAGGCTGGCAGGGAGGCAGGCACCAAGGCTGGTAGCAAGGCTGGCAGGCAGGCAGGCACCAAGGCTGGCAGGCAGGCACCAAGGCTGGCAGGAAGGCTGGCAGGAAGGCTTGCAGGAAGGCTGGCAGGAAAGCTGGCAGGGAGGCAGGCACCAAGGCTGGCAGGAAGGCTGGCTGGCAGGCAGGCAGGCACCAAGGCTGGCAGGCAGACATGAACCAAGGCTGGCAGGAAAGCAGGCAGCAAGGCTGGCAGGCAGACTGGCTGGCAGCAAGGCTGGCAGGCAGGCAGCCAGGAAGGCTGGCAGGGAGGCTGGCATCAAGGCTGGCAGGCAGGTAGCCAGCAAGGCTGGCAGGGAGGCTGGCAGGGAGGCTGGCAGCAAGGCTTGCAGCAAGGCTTGCAGGCAGGCATGCAGCCAGGGCAGGCAAGGCTGTCAATCCATCCGGCAGCAGGTCTTTCCTCTGAATGGTGACCTGCTTCCGAGCTGCTTCCCTTATATCCGCGGAGCTTACGCAATGCATCCTCCCCGCATGCGCAATTAATGCTAGGCATCCGTTAGGCTTCCGCTGTGCATCCGCTAGGCTTCTGCTCTGCATCCGCTTCATCTGCTCGGCGTCCGCTGTGCATCCGCTGTATCTGTTCCATGTCCACTTTGCTGAGGTCCCCCGGAAGCCTAGCGGATGTTCCATCCGCTCCCATCCACTTCCATCCACCAGGCTTCTGTTCCGCATCCATTTTCCATCTGCTCTGCGTCCTCCCCACGTCCGTTCCTTTCCATGTTGTTCGCTCCGGTTATGCAAATTTTCGCCCCTTCTGAGAGCGGATAACAACAGATGGAACATTTTTCTCGTCCGTTGTGTCCTTTTTACTAACATTTTGCATCCGTTGGGCAGTGTGACAGGGCCTTTACCAAGAGAGGTTCACATCAGATTTACAAAGAAAGTCATTAAAACGCAAATATTTCAAGTGGCAAGAGAGAAAACATATAAATATAAAGACAAGGAGATTGTGGTCCTGAAACAAGTATCCAGAAGGGTGAGAGAGATGAAAAGAGAATACCAATTTCTGACTAAAACTCTGCTTAAAAAAGAGGTGAATTTTAGATGGCTGATTCCAGAAGGTTTAATGTTCACATGGCAAGAACAACGACATAGAATTGATTCAATTGAGAAAGCTGAATTATTTTTTACAGAATATTTTGGAGGGAAAGAGGAGGAGACAGGAAAAGAAATGTAACTAACTGAATTCCAAGAGGACTGCCAAATAGCGACTGAAAAAGAAGAAGGTGCAGTAGGTGGAAAGGTGGAAATCAAAGAACAATGTGAACCAAGATCTACGAGAGCTGCTAAACCTAACTACAAAATATAACCATGAAAGAGAAAAAACTGATCAACATCAATGGACTTAATTCAGCTATTAAAAGAAGGAAAACTTTCCATAAAGTAGAGAAATTAAAATTTGATATGATCTGCCTACAAGAAGTACAAATTAAAAAGCAACATGAACAATTGTTGATACAGCCAAACTTACAGAAAATATTTACTTCTTTGACACAATGCAAGAAAAGAGGAGTGGTTTTGTACATTAAAGATATTATCCTAGCAAAATTGATCAATACCGATGATGATGGAAGATTACTAATGGTGGAAATAATGGACAATAATATGAAAACACTCCTGAGTGCAATCTATGCCCCGAATGACAATCAAGAATTTTATAGAAGATTACATTTGAAAATAATTGAACTGGACTGTACTAATATAGCTATGATGGGAGACTTTAATCTAATTGTAGATAATAAATTGGACTATACAGCACAGAAAACAACAAAGCAAAACAGAAAGACTCTCCCTAAATATTTTTTTTAAATGATAGATGAAATAAATTTAAAAGATACATGGAGAGAAAGAAATGCTAAGACTAAACAACACACCATCTATTCAAACAGACATTTATCATGGTCCAGAATAGATATGATATGGATGTCAACAGAAGTGTTAGCTAATATTCAAGAAATAAATACTGAAACAAGCACTTGAGCAGACCACAATCCAATGACAATTAAATGGAAAGGACAAAGAAGAAGATCTAGATGGACATTATATAACACTTTATTAAAAGAAAAAGACTTCATACAAAGAATGGAGAAAGAACTGGCTTTCTTCTTTAGAGAAAACAAAAAAGAAGATACATCAATGCAGAACGTAAGGGATACAATGAAGGCATTTGCCAGAGGCTTGATAATAGACTATACAAGAAAAAGAAATACCATGAAAATTCTAGCCTCGAAGGCATTAGAGGATGAATATAAAGGACTTGAAAAAGAGCTACAGAAAATGCCACAGAAAAAGGACATTAAGTTAAAAATGAATATAATTAAACATAAAATGAGACTAATGGAAAAAGAAGAACTAATACAGAAAATTAGAGGTGCGAAACAGAACTATTTTGAAGATGCAGATAGACCAGGTAGATGGTGAGCATATAAATTGAAAAAGGAGAAAGAATCAAGGAAAAAACTGCAAATAATAGATGACCAAGGCCAAGTTTGCTATCGTAGTAAAGAGAAGAAGGAAATCATTCGAGACTACTATGGGAAATCATTCGAGACTACTATGTACTTACAGAATGCTAATCTATCCCAATGCTAATCTACCCCAGAGATTGAAACAATGTTAGAAAGCAATATAATGATGATGGAGTTAACTGAAGCACTTAAGAAGCAAAACAATGGAAAGGCACCAGGCCCAGATGGACTTCCGGCAGAATTTTATAATACACTACAAGAATCGTTGAACCTGCCATTGCTAGAAATTATGAATGAAGTTATGGTAAAGAAGAAGATACCCAAATCATGGTCAGAAGCTTATATTATACTTGTCCCAAAAGAAGAGGCCGATCCATTACAAATCAAGAACTATAGACCTATTTCCTTACTAAACGCAGATTATAAAATTTTTGCTTCAATATTGACAGAAAGACTTAAAATATATCTGAACAATTTTATCCATCCTGATCAAAATGGATTTCTACCAAAGAGACAAATTAAAGACAATATGAGAGTAATTTTGGACACTTTGGAATACAACAAGGCACACCCTGAAAAACAAATGGCTTTGATATTTTTAGATGCACAGAAGGCATTTGATAATGTGAATTGGCGATTCATGTTATTACAGCTGGAACAGATGGGCTTTGGTAAAAAAATTATTCAAGCAATGGAAGCTATATCATCATAAGCAAATGGCAAAAGTAATGATAGAGGGAGAACTGACAGACTCTATTGATACAAGAAAAGGAACAGACAAGGGTGCCCACTATCACCTTTATTGTTTGTGTTAACCTTGGAAGTGTAAAACAGAAATATTAGAGAAGAAGAGAATATAAAAGGGATGAAAATAAAAAAGGAAGAATTTAAGTTGCAAGCATTCGCAGATGATCTGGTTTTCATTTTAGAAGACCCACTAAAAGCAGCATCAAAATTGATAGAAAAGATAGAGGTATATGGAAGGGTGGCTGGTTTAAAAATAAATAAAGATAAAACAAAGATTTTTACAAAGAATATGCTATCAAGACAAAAGGAAGAACTGGTGGATGTATTGAAAATTCAGGTCACAAATAAGATCAGGTACTTGGGGATACATTTGACAGCAAGATGTAGCACACTAAAAGAGAATAATGGTATGAAACTTTAGCAGCAGATAGCTCTAAAGTTGGCGAAATGGGAAAATTTACAACTGTCATTAATAGGGAGAATATCAACAATCAAGATGAATATATTACCTTCGAATTTTATATTTGTTCCAAACAATTCCAATTAGGCTTGGAAAAGATTACTTTGAAGATTTAAATAAAATTGTGTTGAAATATGTATGGCAAGGTTAGAAAGCAAGAACAAAGTTAAAACTTTTGCAAGATGCCAGAATAAGAGGAGGATTTGGTTTGCCTAATTGGGAGTTGTATTATCAAGCTACAAATTTGATGTGAGTTAAGAAATGGATTACATTAAGAAATACTAGATTGTTGAGATTAGAAGGACATGATCTGTTGTTGGAGTGGCATGCTTTCTTTTGGGACAAAGGAACTAAAATACAGGGGTACTTTAGAAGTCATTATATACGGGAGTCTCTGTGGTTGAACTGGGAGAAGATTAAAAGACAATGTTATTTCAAAATTCCAGTCTGGCTATCAACTATTGAAGCATTTTCTTATCCTATAATATATAAAAAGGAAAAAACAGTTAGATATGGTGAAATACTGAATGAAAAGGGTGAACTTAAATCTATGCAAAAATTAGAAGAACAAGGTATAAAGATGAATTGGTTTTCATATGTGCAAATACATTCAAGGTATGACAAAGATTCTAAAACAGAAGGTTTATATGATAAACTGACTGATTTAGATAAGATTTTGACAGGAGCTGATGAAAAGGTGATTAAAAAATTGTATGGATATTTATCAGAAATTAAACTAGAAGAAGAACAAGTTAAAGAAACTATGATTGCTTGGGGGAAGAATTTTGGATATGGGATTGATCTAGAGAAATGGCAAAAATTGTGGTCTCAAAATTATAAAATGACAATGTCAACAGCATATAAAGAAAATTTGTATAAGATGTTTTAAAGGTGGCATTTTCCCCTGACAAGAATAGCAAGAATGTTGAAGAACAAATCTGAAAAATGTTGGAAATGTCATCAGATCCCTGGCTCATATTACCATATGTGGTGGACTTGTGCGGATGCCAAAAATATTGGACTAAAATCCACATGTGGTTGGAAAAAATGACAAAAAAGCATATAGACTTGACACCAGAGATATTTTTATTGAGAGTTTTGCCTGAAATATATAGTAAAGAATTGAAATACCTGATTGTAAATGTATTAACAGCGGCTAGGATTGTATTTGCCAAAAACTGGAAAAATGAGAAAATACCATTACAGGAGGAAATCATTCAGAACATATTGAAATGTGCTGAAATGAGAAGATTGACATTTGAAATCAGAGAACAAGATGATAAACAATTTTATAACATTTGGAATCTCTTCTTTCAATGGTTAGACAATAAAACATGGTAATGAGATATGTAGATTCTTAGAAAATAATAAATATATAAAGATGTATTTTTTCTTATATCTACAAAATGATTGTAGGATAGATTTGAGATGATTATATGGAGTGTCATAAAACAAATTAAGTAAAATATGGATTATTTCATAAAACATGAATGAATAAAAGTATAGTCAAATGACTGTTTAACAATGATATTAATGTATTTAATATTTGATTAAAAATATGAGAATATATACAATGTAATTGTAATTGAAGACTACGTAATGGAAGCACAAAACAATTTGTAAACCAACTGACACACTGTACGTATATATATGGAAGATGGCTTTCATATTTTGATGTTTTTATATTTTGCTTTTCTATGTTTCTCTTAAAAACCAATAAAAAATTTAAAAAAAAATAAATAAAAATTCAGACTGAGATTTGTGCATAAATTCCATTTCTCTGCCTTGCGTAAACATTTTGGCATCTATCTGATATCAGGCACTTAACTTTCACAGTTATTTAATTCTCACTGAAAAAAATAGATTTACTCTTTAATTTTAGTCATACTCCTGGAGCCTTCAGACTGCACAATTTCTGTTTATCACAAACACATACAATATGTTGAATATACACTTCGGAGATAGAAGATTGGTTGTGAAAGTGTTCCTGAAGAATACAACACCACTCTGAACTGCTATCTTTTTGCATTTGTCCATCAAATATCTTAAGTTGTTCTAGTCATATCATTCCTTGCATCATATCTATTGAATAGCATGAAATATATTTTGTGATTCAAAGAATCCACAAATTGCAACTAATCAATATGACTGAACAGCAAAAACAAATTATGATAATCATTGATTATAAAGGATTTAATCATGGATTTATCCAAAATCTCAATATGAGAACTGTCAAAACAGACTACCACGGCATGAAAATTAATACTGAATAAAACCTATTATCCATTATCCATTTTTTCTCCACAGACAAATTAAAGTCATCATAATACATTCAAGAATGTTTCTAAAAGTTGTACACAGAAAGACAATGTTCATTTTAACAAACTTACATTTGAGAAATGCATGTCTTTTTAAAAAAAAAAAAACGCCTGCATTAGCAAAATGTAAGAGTTTCTTAGAAATGTTAATTAGCGTGTACAATGAAACATTGTACATAAAAGCTTTATATATAAGGAAAAGTTGTGAATTAAAACAACGGCATGTTCTTAAAATATGCTTTAATACATGAAAAATACTGCTATACATAATAGTAAAATATGATAGATTTATACTGATTTATGTATCCTTAGTGATGAATTCAGCAGTATTTATATGAAAAACTAATATATCCCTGAATGAAACTATTCAGTTCTAAATTATCTATTCAAGGAATTTAAGACCAGGAACAAGTTTAATTCTCAAATTTAGTAAACTTTTAATCTTACTATAAGAACAAAGGATCCTGTACCTAATTGACTCAAAAGGTCAAGGTTCATGCTAGGAAAAGCCAAAGTTTACATTCGTATTTGTAACTACATGCACAGGCATCTGAAGATGAGCCGTTGCCTGAAGCATCGATGTACATGAACTTGTAGTCAGCATCGACCATGGCAAAGAGGATAATGCTGAAGAAGCCCTTGTAGTTGAAATAAGTGGACCCCGACTTGGCTGGAGCTTTGCAGGCCATGTGCTTGCCATCTATGGCTCCAACAGTGTGGGGGAAGTTCCACTTCTGATACCACTGCTCTGCAACTTTCTTCCAGCCTTCTTCAGTGGAGGGGCACTGGAGGAACTCCTCCAGGTATTCTTCGATGATGGCCTGTGTTAAGCCTGGGTTCCCCAACCAGGGTTAGGTAGACAAGCTAAAC
>BLBF01000005.1:21444368-21454413 GCA_015471245.1 Laticauda colubrina
TTGGCTAACGATATCTGCTGTGTACTCTGGGACATTTTAATAAAATTTTTGTCATCATTGTTATACAATGGGATGCTCCACTGTCAACCACCCATTAATTATTTTTACAACTCCATTAGTATAGATGGCTAACTCTAAATTTTTATTTATTTTTTGATGATTTTTATTATTCTGGCCAGTGTTCTGGCGCTTTGCCTTTTTACAAAATCTTGCCAAATGTCCTCTTCCTCCACAATTAAAACACTTTTTAATTGCGTATGCAGTAGGAGATTCATTATCTTCTTTTTGAGGTTGCTCCCTCCTTAATTCATCTCTTTCAAGCCTTCTTCTGGCCTCTTCGATCAATCTGCCAGTTATATCAGTTAAAGTTAAACTTTCCTTTGGCAAAATTTCAAGTGAAATTACGTAGTTATCATAACTTTCATCAAGGGAAGATAGAATTATGTAAACTTGGTGTAGTTCAGAGAATATAAGCTCTTTCTCGTGCAGTTCCTTAAAAATGCTTTGCATAGTTTTTAAATGATTCAGCATATCACCATTTGTTTGGAGATGCGTCCTGAAAAGCTTCCGTGTTAGATTTATGTGAGCACCAACATTATCTCAAACATAAATCCTCTTCAGCTTCTGCCAACACCCAAAAGCCGTTTTCTCTCCGTGGATATAAACAAGCTGTTGATCAGTTAAGGTTAACCCAATTATGCAAATGGCTTGTTGATTTTTATGCATAAATTCTTCTATCTTTAGTCTGTCTTTCTCATCCTCTGGATCCCATTCTTCTACGTTTGGTGGATTTTCAATTATGTTCCACAGACCTTCTCTTCGTAGAAGTAGACTACATTTTGTAGACCATGATACATAGTTTGTTCCATCCAGCTTGGATATAAGGGACAAACTTTGTAGATTGACTTGTGCCATGTTTTTCTTATATGGATATAAAAATATACTTAATAAAACACAGCTGTCTGTTTACTGTAATGTATAACAACACAAACTCTCACTTTTTACATAAATCTGTTATATCCTAGTTAAACTGACTTTGCAGCCTCTGGGCCCATAACCAGTGTTAAGCCTGGGTTCCCCAACCAGGGTTAGGTTGTCAGTCCATTCAGGGATATTCAGTTAGCAAAGTCCGTGTAGAATATCCTATGTCAGTTCACTTACAAATCAGTCCTTTGTTGTCTCTCCCGTTCGAGCTATGCAGTCTTGATTCCAAGCAGTAATCAGGGATCATCAAAGCCAGAGCAAGCAAGCTGTAGACTTGCTACTTTTATATTGTTTTCATAACCACTCCCTTAATTGCTTTTTCACAGTTAAAGCTGCAGACACTTTAACATACACTAACTATGATTCATAGTTATTATTTCACCTAAACCAGTTAGGGTAAACAATGTTATCCCTAACACTTACCCATCCCACAGCTATTACCCATCCCACAGTTATCCCTGCCCATCCCACAGCTATCCTTACCCATCCCACAAGCATTCAAAGGCTTAAACCATTTCTAAAAGTTTCTACCAAGACTTTATTTACTAAAAGAACTGAACCAAGTGTGTGAGCAAAGATAACCTTTATTAATAACAAACTGTAAAAGCAAAATGACCCAAGTAAAGTGTCCTAAGCAAAGATAAAGTCAACAGGTAGCAACCCAGTCTCTGGCACTCTTCTCAGTCACTCTGAGGCGTGCCCATGGTCTCAGGAGTGAAGGATCCAGGCGCTGTGGAAGTGGCAGAGGCTGGAGTGCTGGTCTGAGGTGCCATTGGGGTGCTTGGCCCCAAGAGGACAACAGGGATGGTGTGTGGAGGAAGCTCTCAGAGAGCTGGCTCAGTCCCATGATGTTGAGAGGCCCTTCCTCCATATTATGGGATGTCAGTCCCATGACCGATGACAGATGTTCTGAGGCCAGGCTTGGCTTTGGGGTGGAGGAAGGAGGAGTGTAGTGGGGCTGTCTGGTCTGCAGGTGAGCGAGGTGAGGCATCGGTGGCATCTGTGGCATCGGTGGCATCAGTGGCGTCGGTGGCATCTCTGGCGTCGGTGGCATCAGTGGCATCGGTGGTATAGATGGCATCGGTGGCACCTGTGGTGTGTGATGTATCTGTGCCTGGACTGGGAAGGGCTGCCTGTGCTGCTGGAACTCCTGGTAGCCGTAGTCTTGGTAGGTGAGGGGCTGTTGAAAGCCTTGGAAGAGCTGTGATATCACCTGGGGTGGAGGAGCAGACCTGGACTGGGTCAGAGCAGGTTCAGCTGGGCCTGGAGGGTGGTGCAGAAGACCGGTGATCCTCTCCTTTATCACCTGGTACTGGGATTTGGATATTTCCATGAGGGTCTGGTTCATGTAGGTGAGGAAGGGCTTTCTGTTAGAGGATAGTATGTCAAAGTGTACCAGCTGAGAGAGGAGATCTACGCTGCTCTTGATCCTGATCTTCAAGAGGACAGTGTGGCTCTGTCCCTCCGGTCTGGCTCTCTGCCTGCTTTCTGTGGATCTGGAGCTAGGGGTGGGTGTGGGTTGGTCTCTGGTGGCAGCAGCTTCTTCTTGCTCCAACTGCGTCAGGGGGTCCTCCATGTGCTCTGGCACAGGGAGTGCAGCTGTCAGGGGGGTCTCCATCGTGGGGCGCTCCAAAGATACCTGTCTGGACACAGGAGCTGATTATTGGCCAGAAGAGGACTGGCTGTCTGTGGGCTGCCTGAGAGAGAGGGTTGACAGAGGGGCTGCTCCTTGGTGGCGGATCTCACCCTCCAAGAAGCTGCACTTGGCCATCACATAGGTCTCCTGGTCGGTGAGCTTGACCGCGGCCTGTCCAGACTTCTTCAGGTGCAGCTTGCCATACCAGGTGTGCATGTGCTTCCACCACCCCAGGAGGACATCAAAAGTGTAGCCCAGGCTCTCCGCCTTCCCTCTCCAAGCTGCCTCTTTCCATTTGGTGTCTTGATAGAGCCTATGTCCCTTCCTCCACAGGTACTCGTTCTCCCTCAGCCATTTGAGCACCTCCTCCTCATGTTCCTCTGCAATGGGGTACTTTCTCCTCTCCCCCTTTTCTTGTGAATGCCTCTTCCTCCCTCTGGCAGGGCCTTCTGGGCCCTCATCAGCAGGGCTTTGAGGTTCTAGGGGCTGATCCACCACAACACCACCACCACCAGCAGCACCAGCAGCAGCACCAGCAGCACCAGCAGGACCAGCAGCAGGACTAGCAGAGTCAGCACCAGCAGAAGCACCAGCACCAGGAGCAGCACCAGCAGAAGCACCAGCACCAGCAGAAGAAGCCCCAGCAGAAGCAGAGTCAGCGCCAGGGGGTGGGATGGTGGTTCTGTCCTTCTTGCCAGGGCTGGCAGGAGTAGGCACAAGCTTCCTCTCCTTCCCCATGGTTGTTGGCTGAAGATGTGTCTGACAGCAGGTCTTTCCTCTGAATGGTGACCTGCTTGAGAGCTGCTTCCCTTTATATCCGCGGGGCTGATGCAATGCATCCTCCCCGCATGCGCAGTGAACTCTTTGCATCTGCTAGGCATCTGCTATGAATCCACTAGGCATCCGTGATGCATCCGCTGTATCTGCTCTGCATCCGCTCCTTCCGCTGCGCGTCCACTTCGCTGTTCTCCCCCGAAAGCCCTGCAGATGTGTCATCTGCTTCCATCCGCTAGGCTTCCGTTGAGCATCCGCTTAACATCCTCGCTACATCTTCCCCACATCCGTTCCTTTCCATTGTTGTCCGCTCTGTTTATGTAAATTTGGGGCACTTATGAGAGCGGATAACAACGGATGGAAAATTTGCTCGTCCACTGTGTCCTTTTTATATACGTTTTGCATCCATCGGCCGATGTGACCTAGCCTTAAACGAGGAAGAGGCAAAGAGAAAGAAATCAAAAAGACCTGGCACTGCATTTCCAAGCTGCGAAATTAATGGAGGGTGCTAAAAGGCTTCTTAATTAGCAAGAAAGCAGAAACCTTCATTATTCAAAGCAAAGGAACTATCCCACAATGGATTTAATCATGCTCACCAGCAGAGGCATCTACAGAATCTGATGTTTTTCATCAGAATGATAAAACTGAAGTCATGTCATTCTGATGAAAACTCCAAATTTTGCATACGTACAATATGGGCAGAGTTTGCATTGTGAGGGTCATGTGCATTCAGCGGGATCTCTGTTTAGCTCATGGACATTTCTCTAACAGCTTCACCTTCTCTTTCCTATTTCTCAGATTTCTCGCCAGGCCAGGCAGTAAATCACAGATCTCCAGACATTTAATATTTAATTCAAGTCTTGGCTAGATTTGGCAGAAAATTTTAGACAAGATTCATTTAATTTGGAATCTTTACTGAAGGTGAGATTGAAGTTTAATATTACAGTTGATTGGCCATAACAGAGTAAGAATTCAGAGTCTTCATACCAATGTATGTTTCTTTCTTTGCCTTCACAGTTTATGTGATGGTATTGGGTGACTGAGATATGTTTTACTTAATAGTCCTCTACAGAATGAAAAACCTCTGGTTTCTTTTTCCTCACAGTTTTCAGCCTTTATTCCAAGAGAATTAGCTACATCCCAGGCAGCACAACTTTGATTAACCATTGATGAGAAATAATCAGAAGTTTTCTCAATCCATGAGAAATCATAGGAGCCTTTTCTCAGCCCGCTTTATGCACTGGGGGGAAAGATTTCTGCGAATGAGCCAAATAAAAATAATATTTCCTAATTCTAACCTCAATGTATTCATAAAGTAGGACTAAATAGATTGTACGGGGGCCTCAGTGGCTCACATGATAAGATGCTGGGCCTGTGCACTGCTGAGATTGGCAGCTCGATTCCTGTGAGTGAATAAACTGTGTTGGGACAAGAAAAGAGCCTTCCCCGATTGACTACCAGTTTTCAGGCATCCTGCAGGGAAAGATTACACTGCGCAAATAAGTTCCTTTAACAGAGGCAGCCAGCCACCTTCCTGATCCCTGGCTAACATGTGCCATACACTAAAAAAAAAAAAAAAAGATTGTACAATGATATTCTATTTAAACCATGCCCTCTGTCATCACTGAGCATCTTGGGAATGAAATTGACTTTCAGGCCAAAATCAGTTCTCTGTCTCTGCTTTTAAATACATAATCAAATACTCACAATGTACACACCCATATTTTTCAAAAGATGGAAATGTACTCAGCAATAAAAATGTACTTATCTATATAATCAGCCTGTCCCTTTGCAGCTCCTCAGACTCAAATGAACTGTCCATCTGGAGTTGTATTTCTATTTCAATTCCCTCTACGGTATAGCATTAGTACCTGCACACTAACAGCCACTAAAACAAAAAAACTCTGATAGAACGGATTCCAATGGTAATCAGAGTAATTTGTAATGCATCTCATTATTAAGAATGTCAAAAGAAAATGTGTTAGCTTTTGTCAAATGTATTAGTAAAGCTTAATAGAGTCCTCCATGTCTTAATTAGGAAACCGATGCCAAGTGTTGATGTTAAACAAAATGCAGCTAGGTAGTGATGTTCATTCAGCTGCCTTGAAATAGCATACTGATATGATAATGGATCCGATGCAGAGGTGGTATTCAACAGGTTCTGACTAGTTCTTGAAAACCGGTAGCGGAAATTTTGAGCAGTTCAGAGTACCAGCAAATATCATCTCTGACTGGAGATTTTATAGTATCCTTCCCCTGCCACACCCACCAGGCCACACCCACAGAACCAGTAGTAAAAAAAGTTGAATCCCACCACTGTTCCAATAGTGATAAATTGTGAAGTTTGGTCACAAGCTTCAGCAGTCCAATGTGGACTGAGTCAGAAGGTTCAGCCCTCAGCTTTAATTAAGGAATATAGGCAGTGATAGTGATCATTATCAATAAATGCCAACAGAAGAGTACACAGTTAAGAAACCATAATAGACCTAGGGATCAGGTGACTGTAATGTTATTATATTATTGAAAGGGGTTAGTTTTGCCTGAAGAATGAACAGATATTTTGGCATATGATGTTTTGAAAGCACAGATTAAGATTTAAGTAATTGGTTATGTTAAACTCAGTATTTGTCAGCTTTGGAAGCCATATTAGCACCAGAAGCTTCCATGCTGCCACATTCCTGTGCCTGGGAAATTGAAATGAATTCAAAGATGCTTTTTTGTTAATATTTTACATTGAGATTTTACTGTATACAAAAACTTTTTTTTTTTTTTGCAATATTGATCTGCATGGCGGTTTCCTCAACCCTTATCTACTACATTGAAAACTCAAGGCAACTAACCCTAAATAAAATTCAGAACACTTTTTTAAAAATGAATTTAAATTATTTCACTATTAAATCTGTCCAAAAAGAAATATATAACTTAACTGTTCCTCTGGAAGCAGTATAAATAATAAAATCCTGCTTTTCCATTGGGCTTTTTATCATAAAGGGCATATAAATAATTTCAAAAAATAATACTTCTAGTTACCTGTTCTAGTTACCTGTTAATAATGCAAGGTGCTAATTTTACTAACAAATGAGCTAGTAGAAAAAGTTGACATACAACTCACAAAACTGCCCAAAAATACTTATAAACCTTTCAACAAAGCTAATAAGGGAATTTATGGAAATTTAGAGTGGTAGATATTTAAAGTTGAAAGTTTCATGTGGGGTTTTTCCAGATACAGCAAACTAAGCAAGAGGTGGCATTAACCATCTTCAATGCTCCTTAGTCCACGTAAACCTGTAATTGGTGTTCCAATCAGGCACCTGGACAAATGCTACCCTGACCACAGCCTTCAATTGCTCTTCTAGAGGGAGCTATGAGTCCAGGGGTACATCTACTTTACAGACATGTGAAGTGCACAAGCCTTTGCAAATTGGCATCACTCTAGAAATCATAGTCACTTGTCTTCCTTGGGTCAGTGGAGCTGGTTTCTTCCCAACCAGGCCCGTGTCTTTACAAAAATGCAAACCACTTAGTGGTGGGATTCAATTTTTTTTACTACCAGTTCTGTGGGTGTGGCCTGGTGGGCATGGCAGGGGAAGGATACTATAAAATCTCTAGTCAGAGGTAGTATTTGCTGGTTTTCCAAACTACTCAAAATTTCTGCTACCAGTTCCCCAGAACTGGTCAGAAGCTACTGAATACCACCTCTGAAACCACTGGATGACTTTCTGAAAGTTGGTTTCTTCCACCAGATGGGCCAAGTGCTGCTCAGCTTTTCAGGATTGCTACCAAATAGTGCTTTTCTTTATTTACTTTGTGCAAAGCATGTAAAGGAAAGGGACATGTAGATTATTTCAGTTTTGTTCTGTCTTTTATGAAGCATCGTCATCTGATGGAAAATATCTACCTGAAACTGTACTGAATAAGGGATGAGGAGAGGAGGTGAATTATGAAAAATGGCTCAGCTGAAGAAGTTAAAACATGAGTCAAGACTTGGTCCTGGCTTTGTGCAAATATTTTGCAGAAATGTGTTCAAATGGAACCTTATTGATGATGGAGTGATGGGGTTGCACAATGAAGTGGCCAAGAGAGACTCAACTATCCCTACTACCAAATAATGATTAACTATTTGAACTACTTGACCTCTTTGAACTCTAAACCTACACCCTCAAAGCGCTCACTGGTAGCAAAAGGGACTGTCCATCTGCAACTCTTTCTACTCACCACCTATCAGATACTCAAATAAAGATCTTGTTATTTGCTGTCAACTGTTATTTCAGTTCCTTTTGAAACATGGGTTAACAGTGTTTCAAAATAATTCCAAATCTATATTTTAAAAAAATAAGGTAATAGTTGACTTGCATGAGGAAGAGACTCTGCTATGAAGCATCAAAGAGAGACTCTTTCTATGCTGCAATTCTTTTTTTGCCAACAGTACCAATAACTGCTGTTCAAGGTGATCTCTCTTTCAAAGATAGGTCTCCAAGCTAGGAATTGGCTCAGAGATCCAGCAGGCAGAGAAAGTAGGTTGAAAGAGCCAGACTCTTTTGCTTTCCAAAGTTAAATGGTCCTGGAAAACAAGGGCCAAGTAACTGGAGAGAGGCCTCCTGAACTAGATTAAAAAGGCTAGTAGAAAAAATGTTAGCATTAAAGGAAAAAAACCACTGGGTTAATACCACTGGAGATTATTCAATTTGCTTTAAAAAGTTAGCAAATCTGACCTCTTCAGTAACTTCATAGAAATTACTCCTCCTGCCTTAAATAAGGCTTACTTTGGTGAGAGTAACTATGACTCTCTTTATCAAAGCATAGTTGCACAGCTTGGAGAAGGTATGGACAGTATCTCTGACTCTTTGTACTGGAGCTCAGATCCAAGCCACCCCTCTGCAAGAAAAAAAAAACCACCTCATAGAGGGTTTGCTGTTGGTTACTGATATGACTAAAGTAATGAGTCCTGGTCCCCCTGGACATTTGGACTCCAGCAGTAGA
Source organism: Laticauda colubrina (assembly GCA_015471245.1). Classification (NCBI taxonomy): domain Eukaryota; kingdom Metazoa; phylum Chordata; class Lepidosauria; order Squamata; family Elapidae; genus Laticauda; species Laticauda colubrina. The sequence continues at coordinate 21,452,743 of BLBF01000005.1, forward strand.
GATGGGAGCACCAATGAATCAGCACCCAGAACAGAGCAGAAAATCCCAGCTTCCCATGCTTTTATTTATTAAGTTTTATTGTATTAATTTTATTGCAGCTGCATGTTTGAGGAGGGTGTTGTTCATTACACTCAAATGGTCATTAAAGTCAATCATTGTGAATCCTTGGCCACACCTGATAAAGAGTGCCAAAGCACAAGTCACAACTGCTCCTGCCCTTGCTGTTTCTTCTTTTGAGAAAGCAAGATTGGGGGGGGGGGGGTGTTGCCCTTGATAAGTAGCTGAATGGGAAACAACCACTTACAGCCAGCTAGAAATTAAGGCTTAAATCCTCTCCCTTGTGGTGGATGGAGGTCTACTCGGTGAACCATTGGAAGCTCATTATATATAGCAATAAAAGAGCTGATCTCTTCATAAAACTCCCCCAGAACTTCTACCAATTAACCCATATTCAATTTAATGCCAATAGCATAAAGAGCCTGCCAATAAATCATACTTTAAAAAAATCCCTACTGAAGGCAAAGGAGAATCAGAGCCATATTAATATACAGCAGCATATGGAATTAATACAATTAGGAACCAATAAAACAAGTCGCTCGGAGCAATGCTGTCCTTGCAAAATTTCAAACAACTGACACTGCGTGCAAGCAGCCAAATTACTGCATCTGAGCAAAGAGTGGATCTTTGATGCTTGAATGCAAGGTAAATGACCATGAAGTGTACAAATGAAGCAATACTCCAAATATGTTGGCAAAGTCAAAGTGGCATTGGAAAGGGCTATATTAAATTAGAATTCAATGAGATAACTTTAATTTTCCTTTTAATGCATTCACCAACATATATATATTAACTCTCATTTAATCTTTTACATGGATGACAGTATCATTTCTTAAATATGGTGCCTGAGCTTCAAATCTACAATTTTTGAATGAGGCAGAACTGCTTGGATTGTTGCAAGTTGAGTGAAATACCAACTCCTTTGTCTTGCAATAACTGAAAGAATACCAGTATATTTGAAAGTATATTATGCTAGCATTGCATAATCTCTGCAATATCATCAATATTTTTTAAACTATTGAAGATTAATTATCAAACAATTTCAGAGCAACCTTTGGTGGCACTAGAAAGGAAAGTCATATTCAAAGATATCTGCACTATATGTTTTGCAACATGTTGCATGACATTTGGTAAAGTATCATGCATATTGGTGAAATACACATAGAATTAGTCCTCAAATTAGGACTATAGTTGGGACCAGAAACTTCCATCACTAAGCAATGTAGTTATTAAGTTAACTGAATTCAATTTTACAATCTTTTTTGCCATAAAAGTCATATGAGAAAAGTTCATCTTCCTTCCCCTGTTCTTACCACTTTCTATAGAGGGACAATCAAGAGCATCCTGTCATATTGCATTACTCTCTGGTTTGGAAGCATTACTATTTGAGGCAGGAAGGTGATGTTGAGTGGTGAGTATATGAGAGATTATTGGCAGTTCACTTCCTTCTATCTAGGACATAGCATATAAGTGTTGCTTGAGCAGATTCCACAGGATTGTCTGGGAATCTTGTGAATTCTCAAGTTTCCTCTTTCCACAACATATTCAAAATGGACAGTGATTTGTGTGTGTTAAGCCTGGGTTCCCCAACCAGGGTTAGGTAGACAAGCTAAA
>BLBF01000005.1:21459413-21480187 GCA_015471245.1 Laticauda colubrina
TATTCAGTTAGCAAAGTCCATGTAGAATATCCTATTGTCAGTTCACATAAATCAGTCCTTTGTTGTCTCTCCCGTTCGAGCAATGCAGTCTTGCTTCCAAGCAGTAATCAGGGATCATCAAAGCCAGAGAGAGAGAGAGCAAGCTGCAGCCTTGCTACTTTTATATGGTTTTCATAACCACACCCACAATTGCTATTTTACATTTAAAGCTGCATACACTAACTATGATTCATAGTTAGTATTTCACCTAAAACAGTTAGGGTGAACAATGTTATCCCTAACAGTGTGTATGTGTGATGCAAGTATATATTTATATATACATACAACATGTGTAGATGTGTGTTATATGTGTTTGGGTAGATATACTGTTTCTCTTGAGAACAAGCAACAGATTTTCATTTTTAATGTGGGCCCATGTGCTCACACTAAAAAAAATGGCACTAAAAAGTTATCTTATCTTACAAGTGTTAAGCGAAATACTGTGAACATCAAGCAAATTATCTGTTTGTTAAGTGACCAGCTGATAGTTGAACCTAAAAGGCAGAAGCTCTCCACTGCTTCTTCTAGTTGCTACATTTATTATCATTTGTTTGGCCTTTCATATATTTAATCTTTGACCCATTTTTTTTCATTATCATCCTTGACTTTCATGAGTAAAAGTTTTGAGATCTTTTGGATTTTCAAAGAAAGCCCTAAACACAGTGCAAGTCATTGATATTTCTTCCAGTTTTAAAAGTTGTTCATCTTTTTCCAGTCCAATATATATTCAGCACATAGGTTGAATCAGTAAAACAAGAGAGTATACAGCCTTTTTTCTCTGCTTTGCCAACTTGGATCCTGTCTGTTTCACCAACTTCTATCAGGATTGTGGTTTATACTGATCTGTATGTAAACTTTGCATAAGTGTAATGTGACATTCTGGGATTACCATTTTCCTAAGGACACTCTACAATTTCACATGATCAACATACAATTGAAGGCCTTTCTATAGTCAGTAAAATACATTTGGACTTCTTAAAGCCCCTGTCACACTGCACCAACGGATGGAAAGAGGATGTAAAATGGAGAAAAACACTTGCCATCCATTGGTTAATGCGATGTTTCCGTTCTGTACTCACTGCCTCCGTTTTGCTTCCTCTCTATCCATCCAGCATCCGTCTATTGAAATTTCATCCGCTCAAAAGGTTTTGAGCTGCTCAAAACTTTTCAGCGGAAAATGTATCCAACACGTCCGTTCTGCATCCGCTGGGAATCCGTTACGCATCCGCTACATCCGCTAGGCATCTGCTGCGCATCCGCGCAACTCACATCCGCTCCAGGAGAAAGCGGACACAGGGAGAAAGCAGAACGGACACGCAGCGTTAGTAGCATGGATGGAGAATGGATGAAAGCGGATGCAGCATGCAAAGAAAGCATTTAAAATGGAAAAAACGTTCGCAGAGGGGACGTATCTCAGATATTAAGGATGTCTAGAGGATGCCTAGAGGATGCAAAAGGACACAAAGGGGAAAACCTATATTGCCTATAAAAAGGGGGAGCAACTCATCTGGATCTCACTTTCAGACCAGCAGCCCTGCTGTGCAGACCTCTGCAGCCTTCATCTGCCTCTTGCTCTTCCACAGAATCCAGTCATGTCCACCTTGGATCGTAACAAACTTCTTTTGGAAGCCACCGTCGTTCTGCAACAGTGTGAAGCCATCTACAGGCTCTGTGAACTCTACTATGGGAAGAAAAGGAGGTGGCCAAGAAGCGTCTGGGTCCGAAGATGGATCGGGAGAAGAGCAGAGTATGGACTGTACAACAAGCTGATAGTGGAGCTCAGGAATGAAGACCCTCGTGCATTGCAGAACTTCATGAGAATGCCTCCAGCCATGTTTGATGAAGTTGTAGAGCAGCTGACACCCAGGTTGACCAAGCAGAGCACCAACTTCTGCCCCAGCCTGGACCCTGGGCTGAAGGTGGCACTGACTCTGCACCACCTGGCCTCAGGGACCACCTACAAGAGCATGCAGTATGGCTGGAGGGTGCCACACAACACCATCAGCACTGTGGTCAGAGAAGTGGTGCAGGCCATCATCGAAGAATACCTGAAGGAGCTCCTCCAGTACCCCTCCACTGAAGAAGGATGGAAGAAAGTTGCAGAGCAGTGGTATCAGAAGTGGAACTTCCCACACACCGTTGGAGCCATAGATGGCAAGCACGTGGCCTGCAAAGCACCACCCAAGTCGGGGTCCACTTATTTCAACTCCAAGGGCTTCTTCAGCATCATCCTCTTCACCAAGGTCGATGCTGACTACAAGTTCATGTACATCAATGCTTCAGGCAACAGCTCATCTTCAGATGCCCAGGTATACAACGCCAGTCACCTCAAGGAGGGGCTGGAATGCAACCTCATCGTGGGCTTCCCAGATCCAGACCCCCTGCCCAACGACACACAAGATGTGCCCTACTTCATTGTGGAGGATGACGCCTTCTCCCTCAGAATCTACCTCATGAAGCCCTACACCTCCAGATGCCTCATCCGTGAAGAGAGTATCTTCAACTACAGGCTGTCCAGGGCAAGGCGGGTGGTGGAGAACGCCTTTGGCATCCTGGCCAACAGGTTCCAGGTACTTCTCACCACCATGCAGCATCGCCCAGAGACTGTGAGGAGGATCGTGGAAGCTTGCTGCATCCTGCACAATCTCATGCGCACCCGCTACCCAGTCTTGCAGAACAGGCTCGTGGACCTCCAACAAGGCAATGGGACATGGAGCCTGGGGAATGTAGGCAAGGGCAAAACCTTGTAGACACTGAGGATGTGCAAGGCCCCAACAGAGCCTCACGTGAAGGGAAGAAGCAGCGCAACCTCCTGAAACACTGGTGCAACTCCCCAGCTGGAGCGGTGGAGTGGCAAGACAGGATGACAGATGATAAATGGATGCTTCCTTCAGCCTGTCTCATCATACGGATGAGATTGGGCCATGTATGTTGGGTGGGCCTACAATGAACAGGGCATTTAATAAAGAGTTGTGTTTATGTTGACATGTGTGGATTTGTTTTATTGACAAATAAAATAAAATAAAATAAAATGAAAAAAACAAAGTTTTACTAAAGTTAAAGTACTATACCTATTTCCTCTGTCAATACCTTTCTTAGCCCATTTCCAATTAGCGCTTACTCTTATTACTAACTTCTTCACAGAGTGCTCTAGTCTTACTGCTTTTTTCTTCTTCTTTTTCTGGTACCCCTTTGAGGCCTACAAGCAGGTGACTATAAATCAAGAATTTATACTGTCTGCCAAAATAGATGAGTGGTTCTTTGCTTCTTGATGCTGTGTTAATTCCAGCCACTCCCTAAACTTTCAGTTCATTTTCACCATAGTCTTTCATCCTACCAGTTCTTGGCTACACTCTCTTTAGATTTCTTTTCTGGTTGTTTGCTGGGAAAACAACCTTCAACTCTCTTCAGAGAGTTCAGTTTTAGTTGTTGGAAGACCGTTTTAACTCTCTTTCAGGCATCTTACAGCTGCCTTCACTTGTCTTCTTCTAAACCTCTTATCTGGCCTGATCAGTAAACACAAGCTTTAAAAGACCATTATTTTTTTAAAAAAATAAGAGAATCAATCACATTTGGAATAACACAAAACAAATAAATGTACAATAATAATTAGGCTGCACAGACAGCATGGTTATCTGTATATTAGGTCAATATATTAAATATATGTATGTGTGTGTGATCAAGACAGAAATTTTTCATTTGGCCTTTGTTTCTAATGAGCTAATGAATCTTCCAGTGAGAACAAGTTTTCCCATCATGAGTTCATCTCCAAATTTTACGATGCAATTTCTGTTTAGATATTGCCTCTGGATTTATTTCATTTAAAACTATTAGGAAACATTTCACATGACAATGGATGTGAATTTTTTTGATTTTTCTTAAATTAGAAAATTATATAGAAGTTTTATAAAATAGATTAAATACATGTGTCAGACATGGAACAAATATACAAAGATATAAATCTACTGACAGTAAATTATTGTAAAAAAAATTCTAAGTGCATAATTTAGTGAAGCTTTATCAATAAATCTTACATGCCATTCAGACAATTAGAAAATGAAAATGTAGAAGAAAGATAAGGACACAATTACTGGTTGTGCCCTTCAACCACCCACCCCTGTGTGATAATAAAGATGTGAAGCAAAACTGCAATTGTGTTTAATTAAATACATTCAGGATTCTGACTGTAAATAATTCACAAATGATGGATACATAGCAATCATATTCCGTTAGATCAGAGGTGTCCAAGTTGCAGCCTGCAAGCTGTATGCGTCATGTGCTGGCCACCCACTCCCCCATTTTAGCAAAGGGGGAAAAAGTTGTGACATGCCACTTAACAACATATCATCACAACGCTCCTGAGTTAGATCTACTTAGCACAAGAGAAGACATTGGTTAGAGTGTTTGGTCGTTGAGACGATGCAGATGACTGAAAAAGTGGTAGAAATGAAATTAGTCAGGAAATTGTGGGATTGTCATTGTTCCATAAACTTGAAACTTAGATTATTATTTTAAAAAGATCAAACAGGATGAATATTACATCGCATATTATAATATGATTTTTAAAATGTGGTACATTCAGGAGAAAGGCACTGTGCTAGCAGAAAAACTAATGTTCATCAGGTTAGGAATTAAGTTTGAATGATAGATTCAGTATTTTACCACTTAGCACCTAATTTAAAGGGAATAATAGCAGAGTTAAATTTTTGTTCATACTTTCATGTACTGCCTATAAGATTAACATTGCTATCCTGATGCCTACCAAGTATCCCAGTGCTTTAATTCCTTGAATTTTCAGGAAGCATGCAGCATTAATAGTAAAGATTGCACATCATTATAACATTTGATCATCATTTGAGTGATCTTCATCCTTTCCCCTTTACATCTCTGTGTTGGTGTCCAAGATTAAAATAAATGAAGAAATATGAAGGAGAGAGAAGGCCAAAAGAAACAAGATGATTATCTCAAACACACACTCTCCTACATACTACATAATCTCTGGGGCCAGGCAAAGCCTTTGAATGGGGTGTTTTGCAGTGTGTTCAGATGAATGGATTTCACTCCAAATCATCAAAGCACCTACATCTTTTTCCAAGATTCCAAGATTGAATAGATGCTTCAGAAACTATTCCCAGCCACCTCAGCACGTGTGTGTGACATACAGTTGCTTTACGTTAACTCAGTGTTTCTCAAGCTCAATAATTTTAACTGCTGGCTTGGAAATTTTGGTGTTGAAGTCAGTATAACTTAAAAGTTCCTAAGACAGAAAGATATTGCTTTAATTATCTAAACGGGCTGCTTTAGAGTTCAAAGAGATGTGGGTTTTTTTTGTGTCTATGTGTATTGTGGAGTGCCTCTTTTGAATGCTTTGCATAGCCCTAAAGCCCCTGTCCCACTGCACTAACGGATGCAAAGAGGATGTAAAACGTTAAAAAAAGCTTGCCATCTGTTGGAAAACGCTATGCATCTGTTGTGTACTCACTGCATACGTGTTTCATATGCTCTATCCCTCGAGCATCCGTCCAATGTGATTTCATCTGCGCAAGAAGTTTTGAGCTGCACAAAACATTGTGAACGGATGAACTTTCCACCGCGTACGATGTACATCCGTGACATATATGGACAACAAATGTTATATGTCCATTATCATCTGTTAAATGTCCACTGTATCCTCTCTGCATCCTCTAGCCATCCCCCCAACTCACATCCGCTGCAGCTGAAAATGGAAATCGGGAGGAAACAAAAGGTACACAGAATGTCTACAAAGCATTAGTAGCACGGAAATAGAAAGGATGTAAGAGTCTCGTATATAAAGGATTAAAACGTTTGTATCTGGGATGTATCTTGGATATTTAGGATGTCTGGAGTATGTCTAGAGTATGTAGAAGGACACCAAGCAGAAAACCGATATTTCCTATAAAAAGGGGGAGGAAATCATCTGGATCTCAGTATGAGTCCGGCAGCCGTGGTGTACAGACCTCTTCACCCTTGGTCTTGGTCTTCCACATCATCAATTGTTCTCCACCATGGATGATGACACAGTCTGTATGGTAGCTGCCATCATTCATCACCAGAACCAAAACCTCTTCAGACTGTTTCACCTTTTATACAGAAGGAAAAGAAGGAGACGTCCAAGAGCTGTGTGGGTACAAGGATGGATCTTGAGAAGAATGGAGTTTGGACTCTATGACCAGTTGATGGTGGAGCTGAGGAATGAAGACCCTCGTGCATTCCATAACTTCATGAGGATGCCACCAGCCATGTTTGACGAACTTATAGAGCGTCTGACACTCAGGATGACCAAGCCTAGCACCAACTTCCGTGCCAACCTGGACACTGGACTGAAAGTGGCACTGACTCTGCGCCACCTGGTCTCTGGAACCACATACAGAAACATGCAGTATGCGTGGAGGGTGCCACACAACAGCATCAGCAAAGTGGTCAGAGAAGTGGTGCAGGTCATCATCGAAGAATATGTGGAGGAGCTCCTCAAGTGCCCCACCACTGAACAAGGCTGGAGGAAACTTGCAGAAGAGTGGTATCAGAGGTGGAACTTTCCCTACACCGTTGGAGCCATAGATGGGAAGCACGTGGCCTGCAAAGCTCCAGCCAACTCAGGGTCCACTTATTTCAACTACAAGGGCTTCTTCAGTATCATCCTCTTTGCCATGGTTGATGCTGACTACAAGTTCATCTACATCGATGCTTCAGGCAACGGGTCAGCTTCAGATGGTCAGGTATACATTGCAAGTGACCTCAAGGATGGGCTGGAATGCAACCTCATCATGGGTTTTCCAGATCCAGAGCCCCTACCCAATGACACACAAGATGTGCCCTACTTCATCATTGGTGATGATGCCTTCTCCCTCAGAACCTACCTCATGAAGCTGTACAGTTCAAGATACCTCACTCGTGAACAGAGGATCTTCAACTACAGGCTGTCCAGGGCAAGACCGATGGAGGAGAACACCTTTGGCATCCTGGCCAACAGGTTTCAGATACTTCTCACCACCATGCAGCATGAGGCACATACTGTGAGGAGCATCATGGAAGCTTGCTGCATCCTGCACAATCTCATGCACACCCGCTATCCAGTGTTGCAGAACAGACTTGTCGACCGTCAACAAGGGAATGGGGACATGGAGCCTGTTGAATGGAGGCAAGGACGAAACCTGATAGACACTGCGGATGTACAAGGCCCCAACAGAGCTTCACGTGAAGAGAAGAAGCAGAGCAACCTACTGAGACACTGGTGCAACTCCCCAGCTGGAGCAGTAGAGTGGCAAGACAGGATGATAGATGATTAATGGATGCTTCCTTGAGACTGTCGCATAACACTGATGAGATTATGCCATGTATGTTGAGTGGCCTTACAATGAATAGGGCATTAATAAAGAGCTTTGTTTATTTTGAAATGTGTTGATCAATGAATAAATTGTTATTGATAAAAAAAGGTCCATATGTGTGGCAGCTTGGTTGGGGGACCATACAGTCCCACTATGCTTGCACTGGAGGTTTACCAATCCCACAACTATCCTTAACTGTCCCACAAGCATGCAAAGGCTTAACCATTTGTTAAAAGTTTTCACCAACACTTCACTAAGGTAAAAAAATGAACCAAGTGTCTTAAGCAAAGATAACCTTTGTTAATTTTCTTTAGTAAACTGTATGACTTTATTAAATAAGCGAAATGAACCAAGTAAACTGAATTAAGTGTGTTAAGCAAAGATAACTTTTATTAACTTTCTTGAGTAAACTGTATGACTTTATTAAATAAGCAAAATGAACCAAGTAAAGTGTATTAAGCAAAGATAAACTGAACAAGTAAACAACTCAGTCTCTGGCACTATTCTCAGTCACTCTGAGTCATGTCCATGGTCTCATCTGTTCAGCGGGCAGGGACTGTGGAGGTGGCTGTGGCTTGAGTGCTGGTCTGAGGTGCCATTGGGGTGCTTGGCCCTGAGAGTACAACAGGGGATGGTGTGTTCAGGAAGCTCTCCAAGAGCTGACTCAGTCCCGTGAGGCTGAGAGGCCCTTCATCAAGTACCTGAGATGTGAGGCACAAGACTGATGACAGATTGTCCATTGACGGGTTTGGCTGTGGGGTGGAGGAAGGAGGAGTGTAGTGGGGCTGTCTGGTCTGCAGCTGGGTGAGGTGTGGCATCTGTGTTGTGTGATGAACCTGGGCCTGGATTGGGAAGGTCTGCTTTTGCTGTGGGAAGTCCTGGTCGTCATAGCCTTGGTAGGTGAGAGGCTATTGAAAGCTGTGGAAGGGCTGTGACATCACCTGGGGTGGCGAAGCAGACCTGGACTGGGTAGGAGCAGCTTCAGCTGGGCCTTGAGGGTTGTGCAGAAGTGCTGTTATCTTCTCCTTCATCACCTGGTGCTGGACATCGGGCAGGTCCCTGAGGGTGTAGCTCACGTAGGTGAGGAAGGTGTGGCAGCCTGAGGATCCTCTGTCCAAGTGGACCAGCTGAGAGAGAAGTTCTGTGCTGGTCTTCATTGTGTCCCTGATCTTCAACAGTACACTGTGGTTCTGGCCCTCCACTCTGCCTCTCTGCCTGAATCCTGTGGAGCTGGGGGTGGGGGTGGGTTGGCCTCTGGTGGCTGCTGCTTCTTCCTCCATTTGTGACAGGGGATTCTCCAAGTCCGCCGGCATGGGGAGTGCAGCTGTCGGGGGGGTCTCTGCCGTGGGGCCCTCTGAAGACACCTGCCTGGACAGGCTCGCTGGCTCCTGGCTGGAAGAGGACTGGCTGTCTGTGGGCTGTCTGAGGGAGAGGGGTGTCAGAGGGTTCCTCAGTGGCAGATCTCACCCTCCAGGAAACTGCACTTGGCCATGACGTACATCTCCCGGTCAGTGAGCTTGACAGCGGCCTGGCCGGATTTCTTGAGGTGTAGCTTGCCATACCAGGTGTGCATGTGCTTCCACCATCCCAGGAGTACATCTGCAGTGTACTCCAGGCTCTCTGCCTTGTCTCTCCAAGCTGCCTGCTTCTTCTTGGTGTCGCGATAGAGTCTGTGGCCCTTTCTCCAGAGGTACTCGTTCTCCCTCAGCCATTCCAGCACCTCATCCTCATGGTCCTCGGAAACTGTGTACTGTTTCCTCTCTCCCTTCTCCTTCCCTTGCCTCTTCCTCCCTCTGGCAGGGCCTTCAGCAGCAGGGCCTTCAGGGGCTTGAGCAGCAGGGCCCTCAGCAGCAGGGCTTTGAGGGCCTTGGGGCTGGTCCACCACAGCAGCAGCAGCAGCACCACCACCAGCAGCACCAGCACCAGCACCAGCACCAGCAGCACCAGCACCAGCACTACCAGCATCACCAGCATTACCAGCAGCACCAAGTTCAGAGTCAGTTCCAGGGGGTGGGATGCTGGTTCTGTCCTTCTTGCCAGGGCTGGAATGAATAGGCACGGGCTTTCTCTTCTTGCCTGACTGATGAACCATGGTGTTCCTTGAAGATGTATCTGGCAGCACGTCTTTCCTCTGAATGCTGACTGCATGCGTGCTGCATCCTTTTATATCCGCGGAGCTGACACAATTCATACTCCCTGCATGCACAGTGAACGCTTTGCATCCGATATACATCCGTACGGCATCCGCTTTGCTTCCTATAGGTGTCCGTGATGCATCCGCGTCATCTGCTACGCATCTGCCCCTTCAGCTATGCATCCGCTTTGTAATTCTTCCGCAGAAGCCCTTCGGAGATGTCATCCGCTTCCATCCGCTGTCATCCGCTAGGCTTCCTATGAACATCTGCTTAACATCCCCACTACATACTACCCCCGTCCGTTCTTTTCCGTTATGTTTTTGCAAATTTTCACCACTTTTGGGAGTGGATGAAAACGGATGGAGCCACCCCCGAAATTTTGCTTGTCCGCTGTGTCCTTTATGCATACGTTTTGTGTCCATCGGCCAGTGAGACCTAGCCTTAAACACCATATACAAAGGATAAAATAGACATAGGATTTTGTGATTAGTGGACAGCAAAATTGGAAGATTGAAGAGATACTTAACCTCCTGATGGTTACACATAGTTATGAGGTTGCCAAATGTCAACAGTAATTTTCAAAGAATGGAGTATGTATAGGCATACCAAAATTTAGAAGTATAATAGACTCCTAATCATGTTTTCTCAAAAACTATACTCCTAAATTCATGGGCTTTCCAGTATTCTTTTTTGAGATGTGCAGGGAGTTCAAGAGAATAGGCACAATTGCACAGTTGAAGTCCTACCCTCCTTTTATACATGTGCATGTTAAATAAAAGTGGGGATTCATTCACACAACCACAGCCACCATCTTGACATTTTTAAAAACCGTCTGCAGATGATTGTGCTCTTCATAAGTGAGTTTCAGAATGCAGCTGAAAAAGCTAACTCTTTCTAGCTTCCATGAAGTTAGCTGCAGTGGTAGATTTTAAAACAATAAATAAAACGTTTGATAGGTCAGCCTTAGTCAAACCATTTAAATCAATCACCCTCGTAAGCTGTGCAAACTCTAAAGCATAAGGCATCCTTATTACCAAGAGGCCAAGTTATTGTGACCATTTACAGTGAAAAAAGGCCAATTTAAAATGTATGCTAATGGGATCCAAAGCCTCATTTGTAACCTAGGCCTATTAAACTAAGCTCCCATGAAGCCAATTTCATTAGTTAAACACACATAATGCAATGAAGAGATCTCAAGGTTCAGATCATGATTTAACCATAAGTCAGAAGGAAACATGTTTGGCAAGTTTTATCTGAGCACAGACAAGAAGGATTTTCCATGATTTGCAATCTATCTATAACTGAAGGTTAAGCAGGCCACTACAAAGACACAGTAGTATCTTAGGAACTGGAGTTGTATTAGCAGAAGAAAAAGAGAGAGATGAAGGGAAAGTGGCAGTCAAATGTTCCCATTATAATTTTGTTTGCAAATATGTGTGTGAGTATATACACACAAATACACATTGCAAACTGCAGTTATCCATGCTGTTCAATTTATGCATTCCTTTTCTTTATCATTATCCTCATAAGTACTGCACATTCCCTGCCTTCCCAAACCCTACAAGATCCAATTGCCTATCCTATAAGGTATTTCCAATTCCTTATCTTTCCATAGATATGTTGTTATACTGGTTTTACAAGCATGTGAACTATAGCTTATTAAAAATAATGAGACAATTACCGAAGAAAGATATATAGACAGAAATAAAATTTTAATATTCTTCCATTTAACTTAAGGTAATAAAGTATGCAAATTAATGATAGTGACTCAAGATATTCCCAATAGCCCTCCTGGGAATGCCATGTTTATTTGTTTCCCAGTGAGGCTCATTTTTTTCAATGAAGGATCTTGTCCGTTTCAGTTGGGAGAGGAGGGACAACTATAGACACTTTCTCACTTTTAATCATGAGACATATGTGGCTGCTTCCATTAGCTCCAAATGTGCCACCTCTGCTTGCTTCATTGCACTCCATTATCATCAGCAGAATGCAACACTTACACACAATATGTTGCAAAGCATGCCGGTTCTCTGGAAAGACCAATTGCATGAATTTCATTGAAAAGTTAAGAAAGCAGGAGGGAAAAAAATCAAAGGTCATCCAGCCACTTATGCTAATATTGGGTCATAATTCTCTCCCAGCTGACATTAAATAACTAAGCTACTAAATTTTAATAGCACAGTTAAGTCTTTCAGACAAGCACAACCTAAAGTTGAACGAAAACACATAAAGGAATGATTATTTCACTTTTTTTTTAATTTTTTCAAAGAAGGCTGAGAAGAAGCCCCTTGTTAGCTAAGATTTAGAGATTGCTCCAGGAAAAAGTATTTTAAAGATATTCTCCTTCATTTGAACTACATATCAGCAGAAAAATTTTCAGAGCTCAAAGTAATTTTTTAAAGACTCTTATGCAATGACATATGGCAAATAAATCAATTTAAGGGGAGATGGTGAAAGCAGAGACTAATAGCCCATTTGAAGTACTGGGGCTGGTTGGCTAAATTCCAATTTAATGGAGCAGCAATACTTCACTTAGATATTTCCCAGTTCTCTGTTTCTTGCTTAAAACACATGTATAAATAATATGGCTTAACAATGAAGAAGCACTCAGCATGTTGATGTGACTCATGTTCAAAATCATTGCACATTCCAAAGAAAGCTATTTCAGTACATGGCTGACAGTCTAGTGGCTATATCACATTTGTTCCCTTTCCATTCCAATTCTCAAGCATTCACACCACTTCTCAGAAATGAATGGTGCTGTAGGAGCTATGAAAAGGTATTATGCAACCCATAATACTCTCTTGAAAAAGCTCTCTATATGTGTATCCTGTTCACCATCCTTGAAATCTTTAGCCATGTTTGAAAAGGCATACAGTGTTACTATTACAAAAATCTCCAGCTCCCATTTATTCACAGACTAAACATAGCTGAACAAATGCACCAATTCCACTCCTTCAAGCAGATCCAAACAGCTGACCTTGCTTGTATGATCGTTATAGGCTAGGTCAATGCTAAGTAACAGCTTAAAATTGCTTCATAAGCTCCCATCAATTCAAAATCAGAGCAATCAATGCAACCGGCCTTTGGCCAAGTACAGTAAAGAACAGAACAGAACAGTAATATTATCCCTGCTGTCATCTCACCCAAGATCAAACCAATAAATATTTTTCTCTTCAGCATAGATACAACACTGATCTTGCTTTGTGACAAGACATTAACCCTGAAGAGGGCCCTATCCCCAATGATAGCATAAAAAACAAAACCAGTTATTTAATGCATGGAGATTGGCCCAGTCACACCCAGTGTGAACTCTAGAACTGACATGGAACAAGAGCACATGCAATTGCTCAACAGAGTCCATCAATACAATAAGTCGCATCCTCAGCTCAACGCTAACCCACAATATTAGAGAGCTCCTGAAAAAGGATAAAGGCAGGAATCAAAACTGGGGAGCTTTGTTCATAAGAATGAATGGCACCCCAAAGAAAAGAAAACATGGATCACATTTAAGCTTCATCTTCACAAAATATATGAAGATTAAAGGCAAGGGGGACTTTATACATTTTTGCTCATGTTTGGCATCCAGTACAATGGCAGATGGTTAAAAAAAAAGTCAGCAAGATGGAAAGCAAATCAAAAGGAACATCTCTGGTCTGATTTTTTTTTCCTTTTTAAGGAAGAGGACTTGAGAAGGTAAAATACAGTCATTAGGCTATCTGGATAATGAAAGAGAAAAGATGAAAAGCAAAAAAATGAAAAAGGCTGATACAGGAGATGTGCCCACTTTGTTGCAGTAAGTACAGTTCAACACCATTTATATCAGAAACAATTGAATTGTAACTTTTCTTCATCTTCATTTTGCTTTCTTAAAAAATGAGGTGATTTGGGTGTTTTTGATATTCACACCATCAGGAATATAGGTATAAATATTATGCCAATATTCAAAGGCTCTGGATGTGTTGAACTAAAAAAAAGAACTTCGAATATGTAAAACACTTCAAACCTATTAGAGCAAGCATATTTGTATCTCAGATAAATATATCTGTCTTGTCCATTATTTGTAAAAAAATGCGATCATCTGGTAGAGATATTAATATTCCTTTTATCATATTCATATCTCACTTTTTATTCAAAGGAGTTCAGTCAGTTGTATTTCCTGTGTCATAACAAACTCTGGGGCAGATTAAGCTGAAAGACAGTGACTGGGCCAAGGTCAGTATTGTGAATCCACATAATACTAATCATTACATCTCATTAGCATATTGTGGCAAGTTCTTATACATACAGAAAGCTCAAAAGAGAAAGAGAATTGGTCACAAAGGCACAGTCCTGCTTCCCTTTCCTGTTAATGACCAGATGTTCAGGCACAAGGTTTGAATGCCTTCTCTGAAATGAGATTCCCACCCTACTAATATTTCAAACAGCCCTGAAGACATGGATGTTTACCCAGGCTTTTGGCAAAGCTGATTAACACCCCTCTTCTTCTTTTGTTCCAATCTGTTATCTCAGCCATCTTTGTTTCTTTTGTTTCCTTATGTTTTGTTTTTAAATGTTTTTAAGAAGTTGAAAACTTTCTAGAGTTGAAACAGCATGTATAAATTTAATAAATTATTAATTTTGATTTAATTTGCAATTTGTCATGCCATTTTCCCATGAAACAATTACCTTGCATCATTGACGCATTAATTTTCAGATCAGTACTCCTTGTTATAAAACCCTAATAGCTAGAATAAACATGTTTTGCCTTTAGGTCTGTCATAATTTTATAAAGATTCTGGGTCTCACATGGTATTCCTTAATCTTTAAGTTTTCACCCTCAGCTAATATATAATTTGTTTAAGTGTGACTTATTGAATACATTACAATTAACTGGATTCAGCCACACTAAGCCATGAATTATAGTCTATCCATTGTAACATCTCCTTTCCAAAAGACAGTAATTTAAAGTCATACCTCACAGCTTAATGTTTGACTATGTCTGAACCAGGCCTTGTCTTTCAGCAGGCTCAAGAAATTACAACCAATGTATTAAAGCAGAAACATTGAACAGGTTGAAATCTACTTTAAATGTATCAGAAATCTGTCCAACCTCTCTTCAATAAACTATTTTGTCTTAGTGTTTCAATAATCTTTATTCAGACCACAAAACAAAAATGTTAACATATGCAATTTTTTTGTTTTTTCTTTTTTTTTCTAAGAATCTTCACACCTGAGCAAGTGGTTCAGCTCCAGATGTAAATGACTGAATTAACAAGAAAATAATACTCTAATGGGCTTTAAGAAAGTATGAAGAATTTAAAAAACACTGCAGTTTTATACAGAACAATGAGATGACTGACAGTCAAGCACAGCTTTTCACCCACCTGGAGATTGTGGTGTTTTTTGTTATTATGGTATATTTTCCCCTCTGATTTCAGGCTCTTTGGTAGAATAGAAATTATAAATATTTGTGAATATATGGGGATCAAACGTATCTATATTCTGTAATCTTAAAATCATAATGCAATGATTTTGAGGCAATCCAGCCGTGGAAAGTTTACAAATGCCAAAAAATTAAGGCTTTTTGTTTTATCAGATTTTACTGGAGTCTTTACCACAGGGGAATTAAAGGGTAGAGCTTATTACTCAGCTTATTACTCAGCTTTTTTTCATCACTGTTTTCACAGCTATACACCCAAATCATAAAAAAACTATCATTCCTTGTCCTCTTCCAGTCCAATCTAGGCAAATGAAAACTATCACTTCTTTTTTTATTTTCCCCTTAATCATGCTCATATTTAGAATGCAGAAGCATACAAGAAGAATGAACAAATGGAATGACAATAATGTCTCAATAGTGCAAGAATTAAAAGTGGGTTCCTGTTGGACTGTGGGCTTCAGCAGGTTTCATACCATGCTAACTTCTGCCATCCATGTTCTCAATGAAAGAATGAACAAGTAGATTCTGCAATTTTGCATACAGTCCAAACTGCAGTAAAAAATCAACATACCTTTGGGTGCTCGGGCCCAAATCCCAAATGTTATTCTCAAAAGCTTAGGATACAGCTCGTAAAAAGTTCTCCAAATATTGTCATCCCAAATTGTAATTGTTCATTAGATAGCTAGTACATATATTAGTGTGATGACTCGGCTATGCTTCCCCAGATACCTCTCCAGATGTTAGCTTGCTAGAAGAACCAGTTCCAGATGTGTCAGGAGGGGAGTTGGTCAATGGCTCCAAGCAGTCATCTGAGAGTGATTTAGCTGAAACACAGCTAAAGCAGAGAAACCCTGAGGCTTCAGGTGGGAAAGCACACAGCTGCAGCTAGTCAGCTATGAGAAAGAATTGCTTTCTACTGCTGATTCAAAAATGCACAGGGCAGAGAAAAGGCAGGAGCAACTTAGGTCATCCAGATTACTCACAAGGAGGCAGCCTCGCCCTTCTTGATGGACTGCACCAGAAGTTGGCTATTTAGCACAGCAGACAGATGAAGATGATGCTAGAAACACAATTGTTTTCTTGCTGTATATTACTGCCTTGAACTTTGACTCATGTCTCTTCAATTGTTTCCTTTACTTTGTCTTTGCCTGTGGATTTGACTTTTGTCTTGGAACTTTCTTTGGCCTAATGGACTGGACTTGGCTTTGCTTTGAGGACTAGTGTTGGCTTCATTTGAGGAGCCTGTGGAACTCATTGGGGTTGAGCTGGGTGCCAGCACAGTGAATTGCTTGGGAATACCAATTCAGGCTCTTAGAAAAGATTCCTTGCATCTGTGGCGTGTGTGTGTCTGCATGAGTGAGACAGCACAGGACTAAACACATTAACTAACATAATATTTAAATATCATTTAAATGTCATGGTTATCTTGTCACAAATTTATAAGAATACAGTTCTCAATATACAAATTAAAAGCTAAGGGTAGCCTTCAGTCTAACACAGTTTATGCTTCCATGCTGTATAGGGCTCTAGTCAATCATATTTTTGAGTGCAAAAGGTTTAACTTAAGAAAATGTTCTTTGTCTCTGGAAAACAGCAATTTAGCTTCCTAGCTGTAAAAATTCATGCAGATGTGAAATCTCATTTTATATTTCAAAATGGAACTAAGACTTGCAGATTAGGGAGGAAACTATTGCCAGAACACCATAATGTCTTTAAGAACAGAAAAATAGATTTATTTAACAGAATAACAGAGTTGGAAGTAACCTTGGAGATCTT
Source organism: Laticauda colubrina (assembly GCA_015471245.1). Classification (NCBI taxonomy): domain Eukaryota; kingdom Metazoa; phylum Chordata; class Lepidosauria; order Squamata; family Elapidae; genus Laticauda; species Laticauda colubrina. Next base: position 21,476,132 of record BLBF01000005.1, read on the forward strand.
CTAGTATAACCCTTGCTCAGACAGGAAACTATAGTATTTCAGACAAAAGACAATATCTTCTTTAAAATCTCCAGTGTCAAACCACCCATAAATTCTAGAGACAAATTGTTCCACTGATTAATTGTTCTACCTGTCAAGAAATTTATCCTTCATTCTAGGTTGCTTCTCTTTGATTAGTTTCCCTCCATTGCTTCTTGCCTTGTCTTCAGGTACTTTGGAGAATAGATAGATTCCCCCCTCTTGTTTGTGGATGCTCCTTAGATATTGGAACACTACTATCATGTCACCCCTAATACTTCCTTTCATTAAACTAGACATACTCAATTCCTGCAACTGTTCATATATTTTAGCCTCCTAATCATCTTTGTTGCTCCCCTACACTCTCTCTAGAGTTCCAACATCTTGGGACTTCCGGTGGCACTTCTGTCAAAGATGGATCAGAGTCTGCGATCAGACGCACCTTCAATTTGTGCTCTATCTGTTGGAGGGTCCCAAAACAGATCCAGCCTGGAGGGGTGGTGAAAGAGCAGGAGACCACCTGCTGGGTTGAGGGGAGATATGTCTGGAGCGGTGAAGTGGTGAGTGGTGTGTGACCAGGCGAAATACTTTGGATTTTTCAAGGAAACCCTGAGAAACAAAAGGAACGAATCCTTGTTAAAGATTGTGGAAGCAGCGATTGGTAAGAAAGAAGAAAATTGTAAGGTAAACAAAATTGGATTATAAAAGGATTGAAATGGAAGTGATATTATTCTGAGAATTTTTTTAAATAACAGAATTAGAAATTAAATTTGGAATACTATACAATAATTGGCATTGATTAGGCATTGATTAGAATACTGTATTTGTTGTAATTGACTATATTTAAAAGATATAATAGTTAATGATTGAAAATTAGCGGAATCAATATAAGCACCAAAAAAAAGAAGAACTTTAAAAGGTGGAAAGTGAAAACTGATGTAAGAGCACCATCTAATGGTTAAAGGAATTCTTTTTTCTTGATGTTATGCAAAACTACTGATTTTGTAAATGTGTGAATTGGAAATGAAATAAACGATTATAATATAACAATAACCCCGGAAACAGAAAAAAGACTACAGCAAAGGGACAAGCGAAGGTATCTTGGGACTGTTTGGTGGATTGGTATTATGATAAGGAAACAGAAGGATTAACAATGGAAACTAAGATAAATGGATACTTCTGGCAAAGATTAAAATAAAAGATTTTTTTAAAATAAAATACAGAACAATTTAATTGAATAAGCAAAATGAATGAAATGTGCAAAGAATTCAGATCAGAACTGCAAAGTGTGAGGGAAATAAAAGAAAGCATGGAACTATGGGATATACTGGCAGGAAAATTAGAAATGGTGACTCAGTTCACATAAGAACAAAGAAACCCTAAGGAGGAGGAGGAGTTAAAGAAAGAGGTAACCAGCTCAAAAGAGCTAAAAGAACAATGGACATTGCAAAAAAACATGAAAGGAATTAAAATTAAGATTTTAATGACAGATGTGATGAACAAAAGGGAAAACATTTTCAAGATTAAACAAGAGAAGAAGCCATACAAGAAGAAGCTACAAAAGAGAAATCAGGAGGGAGAAGGGGGGAAATAAGTGAATGGTAGATGAAAACAAAAATAATAATAGGAAAAAAAAGAGGAGCTAGGAGAAAGGACCTGAAAAGCTTAGAAAAGGGAAATCAGACCAAAATTACAAGAAATTACAGGGCTGAGAGACTAAGAGATGATGGTTAAGATAAAATAAAGGGGGATTCCACATAGAAATATATTTTGGTTCTTTAGAAATATAGATTAGGGAGTTTTGAAATTTAAAGATTATTGAAAATTATTTTCAAAATTAAAGAAATAAGCTTAATTGGAATTAAAGGGGAATAAGAATTCACTGCAAGAATATTATACAATTGTTATATAATTATATGATGAGAAAAATAACTATAGATTAAAAGAAATTAATGGTTGTATTGTTATTAATATTTTTAACTTTATATTATATATGAAATAGAAAATGCAATAAATAATACAAATGATATCAGAAAAACAAAGAATATGGGAAATTGTAACTGATTTTATTGTAAAGTAAAGTATTTGTAATGAGATTGTTATATTATGATTAAAAAGGTGATGAATGAAAATTAAATATAATTCCATAGGTAAAACTTGACTAAAGGGCCTATCACATAGGCCGACAGATGTAAAAAGTATGTAAAAAGGACAGAGGGGACGAGAAAATTTTCCATCCATTGTTACCCGCTTTCAAAAGTGCCCCAAATTTGCATAAACAGAGCAGACAACTGATAGGGTTAACATTGTTTACCCTAACTGGTTTAGGTGAAATAATAACTATGATTCATAGTTGTTTATGTTAAAGTGTCTGCAGCTTTAACTGTGGGATAGTAATTAAGGGAGTGGTTATGAAAACACTTTAAAAGTAGCAAGACTACAGCTTGCTCACTCTGGCTTTGATGATCCCTGATTACTGCTTGGAATCAAGACTGCATTGCTCGAACGGGAGAGACAACAAAGGACTGATTTGTAAGTGAACTGACATAGGATATTCTACATGGACTTTGCTAACTGAATATCCCTGAATGGACTGACCAAATGATACATGACTATTGGACTGTTATTTGACTATGCCATGAACTTATAATGGAATAAACTATATTCTTGATAGCACAAGCGTATCTGTTATTTTTACTGTATGTTAATAAACATACAAGCTTAGCTCACTCATTTATCTGTGTGCCTATCTGACTAACGCTGCACATTCTGTTTAGTTTGTCTACCTAACCCTGGTTGGGGAACCCAGGCTTAACACTGGTTATGGGCCCAGAGGCTGCAAAGTCAGTTTAACTAGGATATAACAGATTTATGTAAAAAGTGAGAGTTTGTGTTGTTATACATTACAGTAAACAGACAGCTGTGTTTTATTAATTATATTTTTATATCCATATAAGAAAACATGGCACAAGTCAATCTACAAAGTTTGTCCCTTATATCCAAGCTGGATGGAACAAACTATGTATCATGGTCTACAAAATGTGGTCTACTTCTACGAAGAGAAGGTCTGTGGAACATAATTGAAAATCCACCAAACGTAGAAGAATGGGATCCAGAGGATGAGGAAGACAGACTAAAGATAGAAGAATTTATGCATAAAAATCAACAAGCCATTTGCATAATTGGGTTAACCTTAACTGATCAACAGCTTATATATATCTAAGGAGAGAAAACGGCTGTTGGGTGTTGGCAGAAGCTGAAGAGGATTTATGTTCGAGATAATGTTGGTGCTCACATAAATCTAACACGGAAGCTTTTCAGGACGCATCTCCAAACAAATGGTGATATGCAGAGTCATTTAAAAACTATGCAAAGCATTTTTAAAGAACTGCACAAGAAAGAGCTTATATTCTCTGAACTACACCAAGTCTACATAATTCTATCTTCCCTTGATGAAAGTTATGATAACTACGTAACTTCACTTGAAATTTTGCCAAAGGAAAGTTTAACTTTAACTGATATAACTGGCAGATTGATCGAAGAGGCCAGAAGAAGGCATGAAAGAGATGAATTAAGGAGGGAGCAACCTCAAAAAGAAGATAATGAATCTCCTACTGCATATGCAATTAAAAAGTGTTTTAATTGTGGAAGAAGAGGACATTTGGCAAGATTTTGTAAAAAAGCAAAGCGCCAGAACGCTGGCCAGAATACTAAAAATCATCAAAAAATAAATAAAAATTTAGAGTTAGCCATGTATACTAACGAAGCTGTAAAAAATAATTTAAGGGTGGTTGACAGTGGAGCATCCCATTGTATAACAAATGATAACAACAATTTTATTAAAATGTCCCAGAGTACACAGCAGATATCGTTAGCCAATGGCTGGAAACTGAAAGCTAAAGGTCAAGGTATAGCATATTGTTCTTTTATAAAAGAGAATGTAAAAATGTTATATGTACCACAACTTAAGTTTAATTTAATTTCAGTTAGAATTTTGGTTAAACTAGGATATGTAGTTACATTTAAGGGAGATAACTG
>BLBF01000005.1:21480587-21504135 GCA_015471245.1 Laticauda colubrina
ACACATTTGGAGCACCAGCATGGGTGCATATCCCTACACAACTTAGACACAAAGGACAGCATAGAGCTAAAAGATTATTTTTTGTAGGATATACATCTAATCATAGATCTTATAGATTCTGGGAACCAGATACATCTAGAGTTTACACCAGTGCTAGTGCAAAATTCCTAGAACATGTAGGATGGAATAGATTAGAGCAAGATTTAAATAATGAAGTAATTATTGAACCCTACAAAAGGCAGAAAGATGAGATTAGCTATAAGAAGAGTCCAATTAAAGAAGAAGTCCACGAAGAGCAAATAGGACCAGAACAAGAGGAAATAGTTGATCAGGAAGAGTTACATAATCAAGAACAATTAATAAATGAAAGTCCACCTGTAAGTCCTATAATACCTAGACGTACTACACGTGTAACTTGACCACCTGATAGGTATCAAGCAAGTATAGTTTGCCAAGTAACTAAAGTTCCAACTAGTGTAGATTTACTTAGGATGTATCCTGCTAAAGATCAGGAGAATTGGCAGGGAGAAGATGTAGCCAGGATGTAAAGCGGATGCTCCATGGAAGCCTAGCGGATGGAAGTGGATGGCACATGCGCAGGGCTTCCGGGGGAGAACACCGAAGCGGACGTGCAGCAGAAGGAACAGATGCAGAGCGGATGACTAGCAGATAGAGCGGATGCATCACGGATGCCTAGCGGATGCCTAGCGGATGCAAAGCATTCACTGCGCATGCGGGGAGGATGAATTGCATCAGCCCCGCAGATATAAAAGGATGCAGCTCGCAAGCAGGTCGCCCATTCAGAGGAAAGACCTGCTGCCAGACACATCTCCAGCCAACAACCATGGGGAAGAAGACAAAGCATGTGCCATCTTCTGCCAGCCCTGGCAAGAAGGACAGGACCACCATCCCACCCCCTGGCCCTGACTCTGCTTCTGCTGGGGCTTCTGCTGCTTGGGATGACTCTGCTGGTGCTGGGGCTTCTGCTGGTGCAGCTCCTGGTGCTCGGGCTTCTGCTGGTGTTACTTTGCTGGCACTGCTCCTAGTGCTGGTGCTTCTGCTGGGGCTTACTCTGCTGGCGCTGCTCCTAGTGCTGGTGCTTCTGCTGGTGCTTACTCTGCTGGTGCTGCTACTGGGGCTGGTGCTTCTGCGGCTGCTTACTCTGCTGGTGCTGCTCCTGCTCCTGATGGTGCTCCTGGTGCTGCTGGTGCTCCTGGTGCTGCTGGTGCTCCTGGTCCTGCTGGTCCTGTTGGTGCTCCTGGTCCTGCTGGTGCTGCTGGTACTTACTCTGGTGCTGCTGATCCTGGTGCTGCTGGTGCTGCTGGTGCTGCTGGTGCTGCTGGTGCTGCTTTTGCTTCTACTGTTGTTGTTGCTGCTCGTGGTGATGCTGGTGTGGTGGAGCAGCCCCTAGAACATCAAAGCCCATCTGATGAGGGCCCAGAAGGCCCTGCCAGAGGGTGAAAGAGGCATAAGTGAGAACAGGAGAGGTGGCAATACTCCATCGAAGAGGAATATGAGGATGAGGTGTTTGAATGGCTAAGGGAGAATGAGTACCTAGGGCGGAAGGGACATAGGCTCTATCAAGACACCAAGAGGAAGCAGGCTGCTTGAAGACAGAAGGCGGAGAGCCTGGACTACACTTCGGAGGTCTTCCTCGGGTAGTGGAAGCACATGCAAACCTGGTACAGGAAGCTGCATCTCAAGAAGTCTGGCCAGGCCACGGTCAAGCTCACCGACCGGGAGACCTATGTGATGGCCAAGTGCAGCTTCTTAGAGGGTGAGATCCGCCACTGAGGAGCAGCCCCTCTGTCTTCTCTCTCTCTCAGGCAGCCCACAAAGAGCCAGTCCTCTTCTGGCCAAGAGTCAGCTCCTGTGTCCAGGCAGGTATCTGTGGAGCGTCCCATGATGGATATCCCCCCGACTGCTGCACTCCCCATGGCAGAGCTCATGGAGGACCCCCTGACGCAGTGGGAGCAAGGAGAGGGCACTTCCACCAGAGACCAACCCATATCTACCCCCAGCTCCACCTCCATAGAAAGCAGGCAGAGAGCCAGGCCAGAAGGACAGAGCCACACTGTCCTGCTGGAGATCAGGGACAACATAAAAAGCAGCGTAGTTCTCCTCTCTCAACTGGTAGACATTGACATACCATCCTCAAACCGCAAGCCCTTCCTCACCTACGTCAACCAGACCCTCATGGACATGTCTGAATCACAGTACCAGGTGATAAAGGACAGGATAACCGGTCTTCTGCACAACCCACCAGGCCCAGCTGAACCTGCTCCAACCCAGTCCAGGTCTGCTCCTCCACCCCAGGTGATGTCACAGCCCTTCCAAGGCGTTCCACAGGCCCTCACCTTCCAAGGCTACGGCTACCAGGGGTTCCAGCAGCACAGGCAGCCCTTCCCAGTCCAGGCACAGGTTCATCGAATGCCACTGATGCCACTGACACCACAAATGCCACAGATGCCACAGATGCCACCCACGCCACTGATGCCACCCACGCCACAGATGCCACCCATGCCTCACTTCGCTCACCTGCAGACCAGACAACCCCAACTTCCTCCACCACACAGCCAAGTCCGGCATCAGAACATCTGTCATCGGTCTTGGGACTGACACCCCATGTCATGGAGGAAGAGGCTCTCAACATCACAGGACTGATCCAGCTCTCTGAGAGCTTCCTCCACACAACATCCCTTGTTGTCCTCTCGGGGCCAGGCACCCCAATGGCGCCTCAGACCAGCACTCCAGCAGCAGCCACCTCCACAGCACCTGGACCCTTCACCCCTGAGACAATGGGAATGCCTCAGAGTGACTGAGAAGAGTGCCAGAGACTGGGTTGCTACCTGTTGACTTTATCTTTGCTTGGGACACTTTTCTTGGGTCATTTTGCTTTTACAGTTTGTTATTAATAAAGTTTATCTTTGCTTCACACACTTGCTTCAATTCTTTCAGTCAATAAAGTCTTGGTGGAAACTTTTAGAAATGGTTTAAGCTTTTGCATGCTCGTGGGATGGGTAAGGATAGCAGTGGGATAGATATACCTCCAGTGCAAGCATAGTGGGACTGTATGGTCCACCCTCCCAGGTGCCACACATATGGCCCTTTTTTATCAATAACAATTTAATCATTCATCAACACATTTCAACATAAACACAACTCTTTATTAAATGCCCTGTTCATTGTAGGGCCACTCAACATTCATGGCACAATCTCATCAGTGGGATGAGACAGGCTGAAGGAAGCATCCATTAAGCATCTATCATCCTATCTTGCCACTCCACTGCTCCAGCTGGGGAGTTGCACCAGTGTTTAAGGAGGTTGCGCTGCTTCTTCCCTTCACGTGAAGCTCTGTTGGGGCCTTGCTCATCCACAGTGTCTATCAGGTTTCGCTCTTGCCTCCATTCACCAGGCTCCATGTCCCCATTGCCTTGTTGGAGGTCCAAAAGCCTGTTCTGCAACACTGGGTAGCGGGTGCGCATGAGATTGTGCAGGATGCAGCAAGCTTCCACAATGTTCCTCACCATCTCTGGGCGATGCTGCATGGTGGTGAGAAGTACCTGGAACCTGTTGGCCAGGATGCCAAAGGCATTCTCTACCACCCGCCTTGCCCTGGACAGCCTGTAGTTGAAGATCCTCTCTTCACGGGTGTGGCATCTGGAAGTGTAGGGCTTCATGAGGTAGGTTCTGAGGGAGAAGGCATTATCCCCCACGATGAAGTAGGGCACATCTTGTGTATCGTTGGGCAGGGGGTCTGGATCTGGGAAGCCCATGATGAGGTTGCATTCCAGCCCTTCCTTCAGGTGACTGGCGTTGTATACCTGGGCATCTGAAGATGACCCGTTGCCTGAAGCATCGATGTACATGAACTTGTAGTCAGCATCGACCATGGCGAAGAGGATGATGCTGAAGAAGGCCTTGTAGTTGTGATAAGTGGACCCTGAGTTGGCTGGAGCTTTGCAGGCCACGTGCTTCCCATCTATGGCTCCAACGGTGTGGGGGAAGTTCCACTTCTGATACCACTGCTCTGCAACTTTCTTTCATCCTTATTCAGTGGAGGGGCACTGGAGGAGTTTCTCCAGGTATTCTTCGATGATGGCCTGCACCACTTCTCTGACCACTTTGCTGATGCTGTTGTGTTGCACCCTCCAGCCGTACTGCATGCTCCTGTACATGGTCCCGGAGGCCAGGTGGTGCAGAGTCAGTGCCACCTTGAGCCCAGGGTCCAGGTTGGGCCGGAAGTTGGTGCTCTGCTTGGTCAACCTGGGTCCTAGCCACTCCACAACTTCGTCAGACATGGCTGGCGGCATCCTCATGAAGTTCTGGAATGCACGAGGTTCTTCATTCCTAAGCTCTACCATCAGCTTGTTATACAGTCCGTACTCGGCTCTTCTTGCGATCCATCTTCAGACCCAGACACTTCTTGGACACCTCCTTTTCTTCGCGTAGAACAGGTGAAACAGCCTGTAGAGGGCTTTGCACTGTTGTAGAACAATGGTGCCTACCGAAAGGAGTGTGTGATAATCCATGGTAGAGATGACTGGATGCTGTGGAAGAGCAAGAGCCAGATGAAGGCTGAAGAGGTCATCACCGCAGGGCTGGTGGACTGAAAGTGAGATCCAGGTGATTTCTCCCCCTTTTTATAGGAAATATAGGTTTTCCGCTAGTGTCCTTTTGCATCCTCTAGGCATCCTGCAGACATCCTAAATATCCGAGATACGTCCCCTATACAAACGTTTTTTCCATTTTAATTCTTTGTGTGAGAGCTGCATCCGCTTTCATGCTTTCTACCTCCGTGCTACTAACGCTGCGTGTCTGTTCCGTGTCCGTTTTGCTTTCTCCCTGTGTCTGTTTTCTGCTGGAGCGGATGCAAGTTGCACGGATGCGCAGTGGATGCCTAGCGGATATAGCAGATGCGTAACGGATGACGACGGACATATAACGGATGTTCCCCATATGCGTAGCGGATGTATCACAGATGCGTTGGATACATTTTCCACTCAAAAAGTTTTGTGCAGCTCAAAACTTTTTGAGCGGATGAAATGTCAGTAGACGGATGCTGGACGGATAGAGAGTATGAAAAACGGACGCAGTGAGTACAGAACGGATGCATCGCATTAACCAACGGATGGCAAGTGTTTCTCTCTGTTTTACATCCTCTTTCCATCCATTGGTGCTGTGTGACAGGGGCTTAAATGGAAACAAGAGGAAATATTAAATGGTTATAAGAATATCTTTGGAATAAATGTAAATTCATTTTAGATTGGGGGGAAATACCATATAGACCCTGAATGGTGGGAAAAAGAAACACATGTTTTTAAAATAGTAAATAGGGACTTCTTGTTAGTTGGAAGGTAACCATTAAGAATGACTATATTGATATTCTATTTTATTTTTGTTTTTTCTTTGCTGTACATAGGCTTTGCAAAAGTAAAAAAAAAAGAAAATATGTAAAACAAATAAGTGGTAAGATGGAAATGAAAATAAAAGGGGATAAATCATGGAAAATATGTTTTAGGATGAAAATGTTTTTGTTATTGGATTAATGAATGAAAAAATATGAAGCAAAAATGTATTAAAAGAAAAATAGAACAGATAATGATTTGATACAAAACTAGATTAAAAAAACCTGGAAATGTAATCATGACTATGAAAGTATCTTGTAACCTGGAATCACATTGCTCACTTGAAGACATATATAAAAAATGGAAAATTATTTGGTAAAAAAGAGTCTTTTATATCGTGGTGACAAAAACTGGATGCAATATTCTAAGTCTGGTCTTACCAAGATTTAATAGAAGCTTCAAGGACAAGGATCAAATAACTTGTTTCACTGAAATTGCAAAATACTCTCTTAAAATACCAAATACCAACTAATACAGAATCTAGGAATTTAGAGGGATTGCCAAGTCCAGAGTTTCTTGCAAACTTCTGTCACAACTTTCTCACTGTACAGATGGTGGCATGTCTATACTTTCAAAGAACAGTCATGCAAGTCCTATGACTCTTTATGAAAGTGAAAGTTACATTTAAAGATACAGGAAAGGATGAGTACTGAGGATTTGAAGAACATTTCTGAGAATACTGTGAACAGCCAAGAAAATAAATTTATGGAACATTAAACAAATCAACCCAGAGTTATCACTCAAGGCACAAATGAGCCAGCTCAAATTATCCAACCTCTGATCCACGATGCACTTAGCTCTCTGGAAAAAACTTCTAATGCTGTGAAAGCTGGAGTGAAAGAGAAGAAGATGACAATAGTAGCAAGGTGGATGAATTCAGTTACAATGTCAATGAATACACCATTAGTTGATTTGAAAGAACAAGGTAGGGATAAATTGTCATGGAGAAAATATATGTTGTCTCTCTAGGAACTGAAAACTGAAAATTACTTGATCGCATATAATAATCAATTTCTCAGTATTGGCCATTGTGGCACCTTCACAGTTTTGATAATAGTCTTGCCTACTCTTTTACTCTTGGCTTGTAGTCTTCCCAGATTCAGTCCAGAAAAATATGAGAATTGGAACACAGCCAAGCATTACAAGCTGAAGAGGTTTATAATAAAAACTAAGTAAATACTTCAGCAATATCACTAACTGGGACCATAGACTATCGTTTCATGACAGTTGGACACTTGCCTCATATTCATTACAGATGCTTCAGTTCTCCGAGTAAAAATACTACTGGAGAGGACTTTTTTCAATCCTGACTATTCATAAATAAACACTTAATGAATACCAACTTACCAATTTGAATGGATGGTGGTGGTAGGGGGCCATAGAAGGAGCGTTCACGTCGCGGCCCCTGTCAGGTATCTGTTTACCTGCGAATCCTTCTACCACGCTACACCAACCTACACCAACAGTGTTCTACAGTGGCTGGGAAAAGTGTAGCGACACGAGAGAAGAAGGTGGTGGTAGAGGAATTCAACTGAAATAAAGCATCAGTATTTCAGTTTTAAACTGAAATATATCATTTCAAATTAATTGGTTTTGGACAGTGTATTTATGAATCCTAATATTTTTCACGGTGGAACCAACAAGCAATGTATTTATTTTTAGTCAATGGTTATCAAGCCCTGTGCTAATTGAAGTCAAGCATCAACAGCAATTTATCAAAATGAGATTTTAAAAATGTGAAATAAGCAAGTGTTTCCCAGCTGTATAATAAAATCTAAAGTTGAGGAAGATAAATATAAAACAGCTGGGGAAGAAGAAATTCAGAGCAGAGGCAGAAAGACTTTTCTAACTCTGAATCATATGATTTAGCATCTTATTTTTTGTAGCCATGTTTATACGTTCAACCTGATTCATTTCTGGAATTTTTTTTCCTGATAATACTCAAGCAAATGATTTCCTGTAGAAATGACAGATCCTTACATAAATAGTTATCAGTAATTAAATTAGAATAATATTCAGAAAAACATCAAAGACATTGCAGAACACAGTTGAAACTGCTTTGTCTTTCGGTTTTGAGAGTTTGTTTAGAGAAATTTAATCTTATTAATGAAGAAATTTATGAGGGGAAAAAGAACCATCAATAAATCTGGGTCAGATTTTGCATAGATTGGGCTATAATGTAGAGACAGTCATCCATCCTCATGGATTTCCTTTCATCTAAATGGAGACGGAAAAAAATCAAAACCAGGAAGACCTCAAGGGCAATGCTACTGGTTGAAGAAATGAATAAGATAACATTAATCTATCCTACATAGAAAAGCTGACCAGATTCTATCAGTTCTTCAGGTTAGTTCAGATCAGGAAACAGATGTCTGTTAGAGATATCTGATATCTTCTGTAACCATGTTGTTGTTAGTGTTAGTTATCAACAGTAGAGACCTTCAAATTTCTAGGTTCTATTATATCACATGATCTAAAATGGACACCTAATATCAAAAATGTCATCAAAAGAGTACAACAAAGAACATTCTTTCTGCGCCAACTCAGAAAGCTTAAACTGCCCAAGGAACTGCTAATATAGTTCTACAAAGGAATTATTGAGTCTGTCATCTGCACCTCTAGCTGTCTGATTTGGTTCTGCAACCCAACAGGACAGACACAGACTTCAGAGGATAATTAGGACTGCAGAAAAAACAATTACTACCAACTTGCCTTCAATCAAGGACGTGTATACTGCATGAGTCAAAAAGAGGGCTGTGAAAATATTTACAGACCCCTCACATCTTGGACATAAACTGTTTCAACTCCTTCCCTCAAAATGACACTATAGAGCACTGCACACCAGAACAAGGACAGTTTTTTTCCCCAAAGCCATCACTCTGCTAAACAAATAATTCCCTCAACACTATCCAACTATTTAAAAACCCTGTATTACTATTACTATTAATCTTCTCATCACTCCTTATCACCCATCCCCTTCCACTTGTGACTGTATGATTGTAACTTTGTCACTTGTATCCTTATGATTTATATTGACTGTTTCCTAGTATGATTTGATTGCTTATTGTACCCTATGACTATTAAGTGTTGTACCTTGTGATTCTAGACTCTTGATGAATGTATCTTTTCTTTTATGTATACTGAGAGCATTTGCACCAAGACGAATTCCTTGTGTGTCTAATCACACTTGGCCAATAAAAGAATTCTAATTCTAATAATGTTATAGCAATAGCCATTCTACTTAGACTTATATACCATTTCACAATGCTTTACAGCTCCCTCTAAGCCATTTACAGAATCAGCCTATTGCTCCCAACAGTCTGGATCCTCATTTTATCAACCTCGAAAGGATGAAAGGCTGAGTCAGTCTTGAACAAGTAAGGATTGAACCCCTGGCAGTGAGCTGAATTAGTCTGCAATACTGCATTCTAACCACTGTACTACCATGGCTCCTTTACATTGTGAGCTGCCCAGAATCTTTCTGGAGTTGGGTGGCATCAAAATGTAATTAAATAAATTGCTGCACCCAAATGTTCTGAAACCATATATCTTGTCTAGTTCCATCATTTGACAGTGCAAAAATCCTGTGTTGCAGCAGAGTAATGGTGTATTCTTATCAAACATCTACCATGAGTTCTGAGAGACCTAACTTTAAAGTATTTAAATTAAGTTTTATGGTTCCTATAATTTCTACTTTGCAAACCTTTACTCTGATGTTATTCTGTGCATCATAACATCCAATTAAAGCTAGCTATGAAAATGGCTAGGAATATACTGTGTGATATTTATTTAATGAGAATATGTTTTTCCAAAATTGACTTTCCATTGTAATTTTCTCTACTGAAAAAAGAAAGGATTTTTTTCTCTAATTCCATAATTCTTGGCTCAATGATGCTTTAAATATATATGAACATAGAACTGTAATAATTAAAAGGCACCCTTGATGCCAATATTGTTGCCTTCTCGTGTGGATCCCAGAAGTGTTTTGTTTTTTTAATATACTTTTATATAGATAGATAGATATACCCATCATGCTATTCCCTTTCAGGGTAAGCAAATTAGGAAAAGAACAAGAGAGTTATAAGAAATAATAATATAAAAGGGAAAATATACTATCACAATGAATCTCAATATTAGTAAATTTAAGATGTGTGGACTTTAATTCCCACAATTCTTTCATCAGCATGGGAGTTGAAGTTCACACATCTTAAAGTTGCCAAGGTTGAAAACATTAGACTAAATTAACAGTTTCAGTGATTGTCATATAACTTGCCCAATTTCTTGCTATCAATGACACAATACTTTAGCACGCTGGGAAGTATGCCACAAGCACCATGATAGCTGTTGAGGTAATTCCCCATTAGGAGAATGAGTGCATACAGGGAGACATAGTGAGAGAAGTGTTTGAATAATACACACACAACACACAGATACACTCTACAGTAAATGTAGGTTTTTTACTTTCAGAAACTTTCAAGCAAAGTTCAAAATAAGCAGTCCAAAGTCATTCACAGGTAAGATCAGTCAGTTTTTAGTCCAGGGATAATCCAGTAACAAAGTCCAGTGTCAAAAACAGTTCAATATCAGACTTACATCAAATCCAAGAATAGCAGTCAATTAGGAGGAATGGCAAAACTCTCCAACAGAAGGAAAAAGAGACTCACAGAGACACACTCTCTTCTGAGACTAAGACTAAACAACCCAGGTTTCTGGCTCCATCTTATGGTCGTTTGAGAAACCACACCCAATTAGAGTTTTGCATTTTCGTAAAGAGACAGTATTAAAATGTCTATCCTGGTTTATATATTTCCAATCCAAATAGCTGTTAGGTGACTTACATTCCTAGCAATAGCCTAGTGTTATTTTGGGCATGCTCATATTAGTCTAATCTACAGACTACTTTGCAAGTTGACAGGATGTTGTTTTTAACCTATCAGCTACTGGTATCCCACATACATAAGCAGTATATTGACAGTATACCCACATACATAAGCAGTATAATGACAGTCTTCCCAATCCATATAGCATGCCTCACATACACCCATGGACCATTCCTGACCTACACCTCTCTGCTTCTCTGCACTCTAGTTTCTCACCTTGCAGCAGCAATTTACCTGCCTGCTGGCCTTGGACTCACAACTTTTTGCTGGCTTCCCTACTCTTTTTCCCAATACAAAAGTGAGGGTGGAATGAAGGAAGGAAGATAAGGACAGAGAGGGAGGGAGGAAGGAAGGAAAGAAAGAAAGAAAGAAAGAAAGAAAGAAAGAAAGAAAGAAAGAATTTTTGATGCTCCCTACCAGCTTCCTGCAAGGAAACTCAGTGGGGAAGCTTGTAGAAAGTCAAAAGTTGCTATCATTCCCATTTCTTTTTTCCCACTTGTTGCAAGTTGGTTTCTATATTTAGGTAAGGATATATCCAACATGGTACACATAACCTCACCTTTATTATACAGTAGTTTTCTAAGAGGTGGAAGAAAATCACACACAAAAATATTGTTCGTAATAGAATAAATCTTAATTTTAAAGGTGGGGTTTTAGAATTTAAATAATGGTTTAGCCAAACCTACACTCTAAGTTACTTTATCAGCCATGGCTAACTACAAATAGTCATTGGTTTCTTTTTCCCTATTCTAAAATACCCTCCAAAGAAGACTTTGCAAAGGACAAATGGTTAACAGTTCAGAGCTGAGACCCTATATTCCAGCTTCAGAGATGCAAAATCCTTGAATAATTTCAAATAACAGAGGTTTTCAGATGCTGAAATATATTTGAATTGCACTTTATACCTTCAGCCACATTCACAGGGCAAATCAATAATACAGCTACAAAATTTACATCTCAAGTTATATAGATGCAAACCAAAGCCAATATCGAGTGAAACACCCAATTTGATTGAGAAGGAATATGCCAAAAGATTCTGTGTGAACCTTCCTTTCCAGGAAAAGGTGTGCACATTTATAAGACTGGTATAATTCATTCACACATAATATCTTGGACTAACTACATTTCATACAGATTTAGCTCTATCAGAAATGTCCTCACAATGGTACAGTCTGTTTTATATTCAAATGGAAAAGGTATCTTGACGATTGCCTATCAATTGTAGAATCCCACTATAGATTCCAAGGTTCTATTCAGTTTAAACACATGAGAGGAACCATGCTGTTCTAAATCAGAAGACAGTTCCATGTAGTCCAGTCCCCCTAAAATAGTCAAACATGTAAACAAAAAGTCCAGAAGCAAAACACAAATATAAATATCCCCCTATTTTTCATCTCTTCAAAAGTCTAATCTACAAACCTCTTTACTTTTGTATGTTGAAAACCCTTATAAAATGTGACAAACACACAGATATTGCGAGCTCAAAACCAAATTATATTTAACCTAATATATACAGATTGAAAGGATGTAAAGGGCCTGTCACATAGGCCAATGGATGCAAAAAGGTATGTAAAAAGGACACAGCGGATGAGAAAATTTTCCATCTGTTGTTATCCGCTCTCAAAAGTGCCCCAAATTTGCATAAGCAGAGCGGACAACAACGGAAAGGAATGGACGTGGGGAGGATGTAGCAAGGATGTTAAGCGGATGCTCCATGGAAGCCTAGCGGATGGAAGCGGATAGAAGTGGATGGCACATCTGCAGGGCTTCCGGAGGAGCACAGCGAAGCGGACGCGCAACGGAAGGAACAGATGCAGAGCGGATGCCTAGCGGATGAAGCGGAGGAATCACGGAAGCCTAGCGGATGCCTAGCGGATGCCTAGCGGATGCAAAGCATTCAATGCGCATGCGGGAAGGATGCATTGCATCAGCCCCGCAGATATAAAAGGGTGCAGCTCGCAAGCAGGTCGCCATTCAGAGAAAAGACCTGCTGCCAGACACAGCTCCAGCCAGCCAACAACCATGGGGAAGAAGAGGAAGCCTGTGCCATCTGCTGCCAGCCCTGGCAAGAAGGAATGGGCCACCATCCCACCCCCTGACCCTGACTCTGCTTCTGCTAGGGCTTCTGCTGCTCAGGCTGACTCTTCTGGTGCTGGGGCTTCTGCTGGTGCTGCTCCTAGTGGTGGGGTTTCTTCTGGGGCTTACTCTGCTGGCGCTGCTCCTGGTGCTGGTGCTTCTGCTGGGGCTTACTCTGCTGGCACTCCTCCTGGTGCTGGTGCTTCTGCTGGGGCTTACTCTGCTGGCACTGCTCCTGGTGTTGGGGCTTCTGCTGGTGCTTACTCTGCTGGTGCTACTCCTGGTCCTGCTGGTCCTGCTGGTCCTGCTGGTGCTCCTGTTCCTGCTGGTGCTGCTGGTGCTCCTGATCCTGCTGGTCCTGCTGTTGCTGCTGGTGCTGCTGGTGTTTACTCTGCTGCTGCTGATCCTGGTGCTGCTGGTGCTGCTGCTGGTCCTGCTGGTCCTGGTTTTGCTGCTACTGTCCTTGTTGCTGCTGCTGCTGGTGGTGGTGTGGTGGAGCAGCCCCTAGAACCTCGAAGCCCCTCCGATGAGGGCCCAGATAGCCCTGCCAGAGGGAGGAAGAGGGAGACACGTGAACGGGAGAGGAGGCTATACTCCATGGAAGAGGAACATGAGGATGAGGTGCTCGAATGGCTGAGGGAGAACGAGTCTCTATGGTGGAAGGGACACAGGCTCTATCGAGACACCAAAAGGAAGCAGGCTGCTTGGAGAGAGAAGGCGGAGAGCCTGGGCTACTTCTTGGAGGGTGAGATCTGCCACCGAGGAGCAGCCCCTCTGACAACACTCTCTCTCAGGCAGCCCACAGAGAGCCAGAGTCAGCTCCTGTGTCCAGGTAGGTATCTGTGGAGCGTCCCACGACGGAGACCCCCCCGACAGCTGCACTCATGTGGCGGAGCGCATGGAGGACCCTCTGACGCAGTGGGAGCAAGGAGAGGGCACTTCCACCAGAGACCAACCCACATCCACCCCCAGCTCCACCTCCACAGAAAGCAGGCAGAGAGCTGTTGTTATCCGCTCTCAA
Source organism: Laticauda colubrina (assembly GCA_015471245.1). Classification (NCBI taxonomy): domain Eukaryota; kingdom Metazoa; phylum Chordata; class Lepidosauria; order Squamata; family Elapidae; genus Laticauda; species Laticauda colubrina. Next base: position 21,493,973 of record BLBF01000005.1, read on the forward strand.
AAGTGCCACGAATTTGCATAAGCAGAGCGGACAACATCGGAAAGGAACGGACGTGGGGAGGATGTAGCAAGGATGTTAAGTGGATGCTCCACGGAAGCCTAGCGGATGGAAGCAGATGGAAGTGGATGGAACATCCACAGGGCTTCCAGGGGAGCACAGCAAAGCAGACGCGCAATGAAAGGAACAGATGCAGAGCGGATGCCTAGCGGATGAAGCGGAGGCATCACGGAAGCCTAGCGGATGCCTAGCGGATGCCTAGCGGATGCCTAGTGGATGCAAAGCATTCAATGCGCGTGCGGGAAGGATGCATTGCATCAGCCCCGCAGATATAAAAGGATGCAGCTCGCAAGCAGGTCGCCATTCAGAGAAAAGACCTGCTGCCAGACACAGCTCCAGCCAGCCAACAACCATGGGGAAGAAGAGGAACCCTGTGCCATCTGCTGCCAGCCCTGGCAAGAAGGACTGGGCCACCATCCCACCCCCTGGCCCTGACTCTGCTTCTGCTGGGGCTTCTGCTGCTCGGGCTGACTCTTCTGGTGCTGGGGCTTCTGTGGTGCTGCTCCTAGTGCTGGGGCTTCTGCTGGGGCTTACCCTGCTGGCGCTGCTCCTGGTGCTGGGGCTTCTGCTGGGGCTTACTCTGCTGGCGCTGCTCCTGTGCTGGGGCTTCTGCTGGGGCTTACTCTGCTGGTGCTGCTCCTGGTTCTGCTGGTCCTGCTGGTGCTCCTGGTCCTGCTGGTGCTACTTGTGCTCCTGGTCTTGCTGGTCCTCCTTGTCCTGCTGGTGCTGCTGGTGCTTACTCTGCTGTTGCTGATCCTGGTCATGCTGGTCCTACTAGTGCTGCTGGTGCTTACTCTGCTGATGATAATCCTGGTCCTTCTGATGCTGGTGGTCCTGCTGGTGCAGCTGGTGCTGCTGGTGCTGCTGGTGCTGCTGGTGCTGCTGGTGCTGCTGGTGCTGCTGGTGTTGCTGGTGCTGCTGGTGCTGCTGGTGCTGCTACTGTTGTTGTTGCTGCTGCTGGTGGTGGTGGTGTAGTAGAGCAGCCCCTAGAACTTCGAAGCCCCTCTGATGTGGGCCCAGATGGCCCTGCCAGAGGGAGGAAGAGGCATACGCATGAACGGGAGAGGAGGCAATACTCCATCGAAGAGAAACATGAGGATGAGGTGATCGAATGGCTGAGGGAGAACGAGTACCTATGGCAGAAGGGACAAAGGCTCTATCGAGACACCAAGAGGAAGCAGGCTGCTTGGAGAGAGAAGGCGGAGAGCCTGGGCTACACTTCGGAGGTCCTCCTCGGCTGGTGGAAGCACATGCACACCTGGTATGGGAAGCTGCACCTCAAGAAATCTGGCCAGGCCACGGTCAAGCTCACCGACCGAGAGAACTACGTGATGGCCAAGTGCAGCTTCTTGGAGGGTGAGATCCTCCACCGAGGAGCAGCCCCTCTGTCTACCCTCTCTCTCAGGCAGCCCACAGAGAGCCAGTCCTCTTCTGGCCAAGAGTCAGCTCCTGTGTCCAGGCAGGTATCTGTGGAGCGTCCCATGATGGAGACCCCCCCCGACAGCTGCACTCCCCATGGCGGAGTGCATTGAGGACCCCCTGATGCAGTGGGAGCAAGGAGAGGGCACTTCCAACAGAGACCAACCGACATCCACCCCCAGCTCCACCTCCACAGAAAGCAGGCAGAGCACCAGACCAGGGGGCCAGAGCCACACTGTCCTGCTGGAGATCAGTGACACCATCAAAAGCAGCATAGATCTCCTCTCTCAGCTGGTACACACCGACATACCATCCACCATCCGCAAGCCCTTCATAACATACGTCAACCAGACCCTCATGGACATGTCCGAATCACAGTACCAGGTGATAAAGGAGAGGATCACCGGTCTTCTGCACCACCCTCCAGGCCCAGCTGAACCTGCTCCGACCCAGTCCAGGTGATGTCACAGCCCTTCCAAGGCTTTCCACAGGCCCTTACCTACCAAGGCTATGGCTACCAGGAGTTCCAGCAGCACAGGCAGCCCTTCCCAGTGCAAGCACAGGTTCATCATACGCCACTGGTGCCACAGATGCCACCCATGCCACAGATGCCACCCATGCTACAGATGCCACCCACACCACAGATGCCACCCATGCCTCACCTCACTCACCTGCAGACCAGACAGCCCCACTACACTCCTACTTCCTCCATCCCACAGCCAAGTCCAGCATCAGAACATCTGTCATCAGTCTTGGGAGTGACACCCCATGTCCTGGAGGAAGGGGCTCTCAACATCACAGGACTGATCCAGCTCTCTGAGAGCTTCCTCCACACACCATCCCCTGTTGTCCTCTCGGAACCAGGCACCCCAACGGCGCCTCAGACCAGCACTCCAGCAGCAGCCACCTGCACAGCACCTGGACTCTTCACCCCTGAGACTATGGGCACACCTCAGAGTGACTAAGAGTGCCAGAGACTGGGTTGCTACCTGTTGACATTATCTTTGCTTGGGAAACTTTACTTGGGGCATTTTGCTTTTACAGTTTGTTATTAATAAAGATTATCTTTGCTTCACACACTTGCTTCAGTTCTTTTAGTCAGTAAAGTCTTGGTGGAAAGTTTTAGAAATGGTTTAAGCCTTTGCATGCTTGTGGGATGGGTAAGGATTGCAGTGGGATGGGCAGGGATATCTGTGGTATGGGTAATAGCTGTGGGATAGATAAACCTCCAATGCAAGCATAGTGGGACTGTATGGTCCACCCTCCCTGGTGCCACACCTGTGGCCCTTTATTATCAATAACAATTTAATCATTCATCCACACATGTCAACATAAACACAACTCTTTATTAAATGCCCTGTTCATTGTAGGGCCACTCAACATTCATGGCACAATCTCATCAGTGGGATGAGACAGGCTGAAGGAAGCATCCATTAAGCATCTACCATCCTGTCTTGCCACTCCACTGCTCCAGCTGGGGAGTTGCACCAGTGTTTCAGGAGGTTGCGCTGCTTCTTCCCTTCACGTGAAGCTCTGTTGGGGCCTTGCACATCTACAGTGTCTATCAGGTTTCGCCCTTGCCTCCATTCACCAGGCTCCATGTCCCCATTGCCTTGTTGAAGGTCCACGAGACTGTTCTGCAACACTGGGTAGCGGGTGTGCATGAGATTGTGCAGGATGAAGCAAGCTTCCACAATGTTCCTCACTGTCTCTGGGCGATGCTGCATGGTGGTGAGAAGTACCTGGAACCTGTTGGCCAGGATGCCAAAGGCGTTCTCCACCACCCGCCTTGCCCTGGACAGCCTGTAGTTGAAGATCCTCTCTTCACGGGTGAGGCATCTGGAAGTGTAGGGCTTCATGAGGTAGGTTCTGAGGGAGGAGGCATTATCCCCCACGATGAAGTAGGGCACATCTTGTGTATCGTTGGGCAGGGGGTCTGGATCTAGAAAGCCCATGATAAGATTCCATTCCAGCCCCTCCTTCAGGTGACTGGCGTTTTATACCTGAGCATCTGAAGATGACCCGTTGCCTGAAGTATCGATGTACATGAACTTGTAGTCAGCATCGACCATGGCAAAGAGGATGATGCTGAAAAAGCCCTTGTAGTTGTGCTAAGTCGACCCTGACTTGGCTGGAGCTTTGCAGGCTATGTGCTTCCCATCTATGGCTCCAACGGTGTGGGGGAAGTTCCACTTCTGATACCACTGCTCTGCAACTTTCTTCCAGCCTTCTTCAGTGGAGGGGCACTGGAGGGGCTCCTCCAGGTATTCTTCGATGATGGCCTGCACCACTTCTCTGACCACTTTGCTGATGCTGTTATGTTGCACCCTCCAGGCGTACTGCATGCTCCTGTACGTGGTACCGGAGGCCAGGTGGCACAGAGTCAGTGCCACCTTGAGTCCAGGGTCCAGGCTGGGCCGGAAGTTGGTGCTCTGCTTGGTCAACCTGGGTCTCAGCCGCTCCACAACTTCGTCAAACATGGCTGGTGGCATCCTCATGAAGTTCTGGAATGCACGAGGGTCTTCATTCCTCAGCTCCACCATCAGCTTGTTATACAGTCCTTACTCGGCTCTTCTCGTGATCCATCTTCGGACCCAGACACTTCTTGGAATCCTCCTTTTCTTCACGTCGAACAGGTGAAAGAGCCTGTAGATGGCTTCGCACTGTTGTAGAACGATGGTGCCTACCAAAAGGAGTGTGTGATGATCCATGGTGGAGATGACTGGATGCTGTGGAAGAGCAAGAGCAAGATCAAGGCTGAAGAGGTCTGCACAGCAGGGCTCCTGGTCTGAAAGTGAGATCCAGGTGATTTCCTCCCCCTTTTTATAGGAAATATAGGTTTTCCGCTAGGTGTCCTTTTGCATCCTCTTGGCATCCTGCAGACATCCTAAATATCCGAGATACATCCCCTATACGAAGGTTTTATCCGTTTTAATACTTTCTATGTGAGCTGCATCCGCTTTCATCCTTTCTACGTCCGTGCTACTAACGCTGCATGTCCATTCCGCATCCATTTTGCTTCCTCCCTGTGTCCGTTTTCCGCTGGAGCCGATGCGAGTTGCGCAGATGTGCAGCGGATGCCTAGTGGATATAGCGGGCGTGTAACGGATGACGACGGACGTATAGCGGATGTTCCCCGTATGCGTAGCGGATGTATAACAGACGCGTTAGATACATTTTCCGCTCAAAAAGTTTTGTGCAGCTCAAAACTTTTTGAGCAGATGAAATGTCAGTCGACGGATGCTGGACCGATAGAGAGGATGAAAAACGGACACAGTGAGTACAGAATGGATGCATCGCATTAACCAACAGATGGCAAGTGTTTCTTTACATTTTACATCCTCTTTCCATCTGTTGGTGCTGTGTGACAGGGGCTTAATCTATGTGTTTAAAAAGTCGATTCTGCTATGTTTCATAACTTGGAAATTTCTGAAGCATTTGGTCCCAAAAACATAATTTTGTTCCCTGTTGAAGATGAAAACATATACAGATAGTCCCAAAATAGCCTTTACACAATGAAAGAAAAACATATCTTCAAACCCTCCAAACACCATGAAAACAGACAGAAAGTTTCATCTTAGCCCGCACTTGTGAAATGACCACATCCATTTTGGATAACAGCCTTACCCACTAAAAATCTTCTTTCAAAAATATTAAGCCATCCCAAAACTCTCTTTTCCTTTTACTGTATAAATGAAGCCCAGCTGGTGCTATATCTTTTTTTCTGTACACTAGCCACATTTTTCCTTTCCATAAGAGTGTTATTAAAAGTCTTCTGGGCTTCACCCAGCTTTGCAATTTATTTATTTTTTATTTTAATTCCTACTTATGTTTTCATGATTTTAATGATGATTCTACCTAGTGAGGAAGAGGCACTAATTTGCTTATCCTACCTAAAAAAATTTCACATATTTCTAATTATGTACTGTACAAATACTTCAGAAAAGTGTGCCTAAAGAACCCTTCTGCTGATGGTGAAAGCAGATTCATCTTTTTTCCACCCTTGTCAAGATGTGTCAGCTTCAGGAGCTGCTAAAGATTGTCTTAAGGTAGAGGTAGAGCAGAGGTGTCAAACTCACGTCATCACAGCAGCATCACGTGATGTATCAGGACTTTTTTCCCCTTTGCTAAACTGGATGTGGGCATGGCCAGTGTGTGTGACACATCTGTCCCGTGGCCTGGGAATTTGACAGCCCCGAGGTAGAAGGTTTGGTAAACTGATATAATAAAAACAGCTTTGGTTTTAAACATTGGTAAAACTAAAAAGACCATTGTTGTTTTCAGAAAAGGCAGACACAGATACCTCTGTGTCTTAATGATTCACCTGTGGAGATGGTTGGCAGCAGCAAATTTCTGGTTGTGAAGCTAACAAGTAGGCTGGTTTGGTCACTCAACAGCAAGACAACTGGTGAAGCGGGCATAGCAGCACCTGCATTTTCTCCATTGCATGAAAAAAGTACATCTCCCTCCCCATGTCCTTACCACTTTCTATAGAGGAACGATTGAGAGCATCCTATCATATTGCATTACAGTCTGAGTGGAAGCACTACTGCTTCAGACAAGAAGGCGGTGCAGACAATGGTGAGGATGGCAGAAAAGATTATTGGCAGTTCGCTCCCATCTATCCAAGACATAGCACGTAAGCGTGGCTTAAGCAGGGTCCACAGAATTGTATGGAATACTACACATCCTCTTCACAACCTGTTTTCCCTGTTACCTTCTGGGAGGAGGAGGCTTTGTGGTATTTGAAGCAGAACATCCAGACTCAGCCACAGTTTTGTTCCATTTTGCTTGTTAATTCTCAAGCTTCTTCTTTCTGCTATGTATTCAAGATGGACAGTGATAAATATTTATATGTATTTATATGTTAGGATAGAGGTAAATATGTATGTATGTATGTATGTATGTATATATGTATGTAGCATATCTATATGTATGTTACATTTTTGAGAGCAGGAAACAGAATTCAATTTTTAATGTGTGCCAGGATGCCCACAGAAAAAAATGACAATAAAATGACAACAATTATCTTAAGCCCCTGTCACACAGCACCAATGGAATGAATGAACAGGGCATTTAATAAAGAGTTGTGTTTATGTTGAAATGTGTGGATGAATGATTACATTGTTATTGATAATAAAGGGCCATAGGAGTGGCACCTGGGAGGGTGGACCATACAGTCCCACTACGCTTGCACTGGAGGTTTATCTATCCCACAGATATTACCCATACCACAGGTATCCCTGCCCATCCCACAGCTATTACCATCCAACAGGTATCCCTGCCCATCCCACAGGTATCCCTGCCCATCCCACAGCTATTACCCATTCCTAAGGTATCCCTGCCCATCCCACTGCTATCCTTACCCATCCCACAGCTATTACCCATCCCACAGGTATCCCTGCCCATCCCACTGCTATCCTTACCCATCCCACAAGCATGCAAAGGCTTAAACCATTTCTAAAAGTTTCCACCAAGACTTTACTGACTAAAAGAACTGAACCAAGTGTGTGAAGCAAAGATAAACTTTCTTAATAACAAACTGTAAAAGCAAAATGACCCAAGTAAACTGTCCCAAGCAAAGATAGAGTCAACAGGAAGCAACCCAGTCCCTCGCACTTCTCAGTCACTCTGAGGCGTGCCCATAGTCTCAGGGGTGAAGAGTCCAGGTGCTGTGGAGGTGGCTGCTGCTGGAGTGCTGGTCTGAGGCACCATTGGGGTGCCTGGCCCCAAGGGGACAACAGGGGATGATGTGTGGAGGAAGCTCTCAGAGAGCCCCTTGTGATGTTGAGAGCCCCTTCCTCCAGGACATGGGGTGTCACTCCCAAGACCGATGACAGATGTTCTGAGGTGGGGCTTGGCTGTGGGGTGGAGGAAGGAGGAGTGTAGTGGGGCTGTCTGGTCTGCAGGTGAGCGAGGTGAGGCGTCACTAGCATCTGTGGCATGGGTGGCATCTGTGGCATTGGTGGCATCTGTGGCATTGGTGGCATTGGTGGCATTGGTGGCATCTGTGGCATTGGTGGCATCGGTGGCATCGGTGGCACCGGTGGCGTACGATGAACCTGTTCCTGGACTGGGAAGGGCTGCCTGTGCTGCTGGAACTCCTGGTAGCCATAGCCTTGGTAGGAAGGGCTGTGACATCACCTGGGATGGAGGAGCAGACTTTGACTGGGTCAGAGCAGGTTCAGCTGGGCCTGGAGGGTTGTGCAGAAGACCGATGATCCTGTCCTTTATCACCTGGTACTGTGATTCGGACATGTCCATGATGGTCTGGTTGACGTAGTTGAGGAAGGGCTTGCGGTTTGAGGATGGTATGTCAGTGTGTACCAGCTGAGAGAGGAGAACTACGCTGCTTTTGATGGTGTCCCTGATCTCCAGCAGGACAGTGTGGCTCTGCCATTCCGATCTGGCTCTCTGCCTGCTTTCTGTGGAGGTGGAGCTGGGGGTGGATGTGGGTTGGTCTCTGTTGGAAGTGCCCTCTCCTTGCTCCCACTGCATCAGAGGGTCCTCCATGTGCTCTGCCACGGGGAGTGCAGCTGTCAGGGGGGTCTCCGTCGTGGGACACTCCACAGATAGCTAACTGGACATAGGAGCTGACTCTTGGCCAGAAGAGGACTGGCTCTCTGTGGGCTGCCTGAGAGAGAGTGTTGTCAGCGGGGCTGCTCCTCGGTGGCGGATCTCACCCTCCAAGAAGTAGCCCAGGCTCTCTGCCTTCTCTCTCCAAGCAGCCTGCTTCCTTTTGGTGTCTTGATAGAGCCTGTGTCCCTTCCGCCATAGACACTCGTTCTCCCTCAGCCATTCTAGCACCTCATCCTCATGTTCCTCTTCGATGGAGTATTGCCTCCTCTCCCATTCACGCGTATGCCTCTTCCTCCCTCTGGCAGGGACATCTGGGCCCTCATCGGAGGGGCTTCGAGGTTCTAGGGGCTGCTCCACCACACCACCAGCAGCAGCAGCAGCAACAAGGACAGTAGCAGCAAAACCAGGACCAGCAGCACCAGCAGCAGCACCAGCAGCACCATCAGCACCAGCACCAGCAGGACCAGGATCAGCAGCAGCAGAGTAAGCACCAGCAGCACCAGCAGGATCAGCAGGACCAACAGGACCAGGAGCACCAGCAGGAACAGCAGGAACAGGAGCACCAGCAGCACCAGCAGGACCAGCAGGACCAGCAGGACCAGCAGGACCAGGAGTAGCGCCAGCAGAGTAAGCACCAGCAGAAGCCCCAACACCAGAAGCAGCGCCAGCAGAGTAAGCACCAGCAGAAGCCCCAGCACCAGGAGCAGCGCCAGCAGAGTAAGCACCAGCAGAAGCCCCAGCACCAGGAGCAGCGCCAGCAGAAGCCCCAGCACCAGGAGAGTCAGCCCCAGCAGCAGAAGCCCCAGCAGAAGCAGAGTCAGGGCTAGGGGGTGGGATGGTGGCCCTGTCCTTCTTGCCAGGGCTGGCAGCAGATGGCACAGGCTTCCTCTTCTTCCCCATGGTTGTTGGCTGGCTGGAGCTGTGTCTGGCAGCAGGTCTTTCCTCTGAATGGCGACCTGCTTGCGAGCTGCATCCCTTTATATCTGCGGGGCTGATGCAATGCATCCTCCCCGCATGCGCAGTGAACGCTTTTCATCTGCTAGGCATCCGCTAGGCATCCGCTAGGCTTCCGTGATGCATCCGCTGTATCCACTCGGCATCCGCTCTGCATCTGTTCCTTCCGTTGCGCGTCCACTTCGCTGTGCTCCCCCGGAAGCCCTGCGGATGTGCCATCCGCTTCCATCTGCTTCCATCTGCTAGGCCTCCGTGGAGCATCCACTTAACATCCTCGCTACATCCTCCCCACATCTGTTCCTTTCCATTGTTGTCTGCTCTGCTTATCTAAATTTGTGGCACTTTTGAGAGCAGATAACAATGGATGGAACATTTTCTCGTCCGCTGTGTCCTTTTTACATACATTCTGTGTCCTTTTTACATACATTTTGCATCCGTCGGCCTTTGTGACAGGCCCTTTACCAGCATTCCAAGCAAATACATGATCTTGAAAAGATATCTGGCTATTTTAGCCACTCAGAAAGCAGTGTTTCACATTATTCCCATCTGTTCCAAAACACTTCTTTCACGGGATTTGCACAGCCCAGTAGAGTGCATTTACACCTACCTTTGCATGAAGCTGTGTGCATTACCAAGCTGCGAATTCTGCCTAATTGAGAAACACAGAAGAGTTCAGCTGCAGACATGGAAATTTATAGGAATTTTTCCCGGGACAAGAATAAAGTTGGAGCATATTTTAATTTGTGCATGCATGCACACCACTGTAACAACACTGTCATAACTGTGACAATTTCATCTGATTTGTCAGAGAAAAATTTCTATGTTCTAGAAGAGCAACTTGCAGAGTTCCTTTGAACAAATTAAATTCTGGTCCACCTGAGTACTGTGATTACTGATTGGTATATATTCCAGGTTTTCAAAGTGAAGACTTTCACAGCCCTATATAAATTAAATTGGTGCTGTTCTGCATTCAAAGCTGGGTTTCTACCATTGAACTTCCACCTGTCTATTTGATCATCTTGGAAACATTTAATGCTTTAGATGTGGGATGCCTTTTGAAGCTGAGATGGTAAGAATTGGTCATTCAGGTAGTTCTCACTTAATAGTTGTTAAGCCTGGGTTCCCCAACCAGGGTTAGGTAGACAAGCTAAACA
>BLBF01000005.1:21504535-21521456 GCA_015471245.1 Laticauda colubrina
TATTATTTCACCTAAACCAGTTAGGGTGAACAATGTTATCCCTAACAATAGTAATTGGGACCAATTGCTAAAGGACTTGGTACTTAAACAGGAAATCATGTGGCCATGACAGACTTATGATCTCACTTCTTCTGTGGTTAAGTGAATCACAACAATGTAAAATGAGACATGTGACCCCACCTTACACTTTTATCACCAGCTTTTCCATTAATTGCTTATGATCGTGAAACACTGTGATGGTCATAAAAGCTCATCAGTTGCAAAGTGTTTGAATCTCAGTCTCATGACCACAGGATATTACAATGGTCATAAGTGCAATCATGAAATTACTTTTTTAGAGTTTGGTAACTTTGAACAGTCACTAAATGGAGATATTATTAAGTAAGGACTAGATGAGATTCTGGAGCTTTTCTTTCACAGCATTATTAACCATTTTTTTTCATCAGCTAGAGCTGAAAGAGCTTTTATCTAAACAGATAACAGATAATCAGAGTTGGAAGGTACCTTGTAGGTCATCTAGTCCAACCCACGCTGAAGCGGGAAACCCTACACCATTTCTGACAAATGGCAGTCCAATCTCTTCTTGAAAGTCTCAAGTGATGGCGCTCCCACAACTTCCGAAGACAAGCTGTTCCATTGGTTGATTATCCTCACTGTCAGAAAGTTTCTCCTTATTTCCAGGTTAAATCTCTCCTTCTTCATTTTCCATCCATTATTCCTTGTCTGGCTGACAGGCACTTTAGAAAATAGCTTGACCCCTTCCTCTTTGTGGCAGCCCCTCAAATATAGGAAGATTGCTTTCATGTCTCCCCCGGTCCTTCTCTTCACTAGACTAGCCAAGCCCAGTTCCTGCAACCGTTCTTCATATGTTTTAGTCTCCAGTCCCCTAATCATCCTGGTTGGTCTTCTCTGCGCTTTTTCTAGAGTCTCAACATCTTTTTTATAATGTGGTAACCAAAACTGGATGCAGTACTCTAGGTGTGGTCTTACTAAGGCTTTATAGAGTGGTATTAGTACTTCACTTGATCCCAATTATATCCCTCTGTTAATGCAATTTAGGATTGCATTAACTTTTTTGGCTACTGCTGCACACTGCTGGCTCATATTTAGCTGGATGTCCACTAAGACTCCAAGATCCCTCTCACAGTTATTGCTATTGAGCCTGGTTTAATCCAGGCTATATGTGTATTTTTTACTTTTCTTGCCTAAGACTTTGCTTTTCTCTACACTGAATTTCATTTTGTTAGATATCACCCAGTGTTCTAGTCTGTCAAGATCCATCTGGATCTTGAGCCTATCTTCTTGGGTGTTAGCTATTCCTGCCAGTTCAGTAACTGCAAATTTGGTAAGTTCCCCTTCTATTCCCTCATCTAAGTCATTTATGAACATATTGAAAAGTACTGGGGCTAAGACAGTACCTTGTGGCACACCACTGCTTTCTTCCCTCCATGTAGACTTAGACCCATTAAGGACTACTCATTGAGTATGAATTGTCAACCAGTTGCAAATCCATCTAGTGGTGGTGCTATCTATTCCACTTTTTTCTAGCTTACTAAGAAGTAGGTTGTGGTCTACTTTGTTGAATGCCTTGCTGAAATCTAAATATATTAGGTCCATAGTATTTTGCTGGTCTACTAATTTAGTCACTATGTTGTACTGCACTATCTTGTACTGCACAGAAAAAATATGCATGTTTCTTAAATAGTAGGTGAAAATTTAATCATGAAACAAAACAGCAGATTCTATCTAAAAATGGATCTGTATCAAAATTAACAAACTTGAGAAGCTGATATACCACTGTCTTTTCCTTCAAAGGAAGACTCTTCACACCCATGAACTCTGCCAATAGAACCAACTTCAGTTGTCCATTCAGCATTTGCACAGAAGACCTTTGAATAGAGGTAGAAGAGTAGACTTAGACATTATTTTCAGACAATAAGATTGAAAAACTATTGAATGCACAGCCCTCTCTGAAGGAGATGGGTGGTTAAGAAATAGAATAAATGAATGCATGAATGAATGAATGAATGAATGAATGAATGAATGAATGAATGAATGAATGCAACAAAAACTAATTCTCCTGTCCCCTCTCTCTCCATATAACAAGACTGGTTTAGTTTCAGAGCTAGCCAATTAGAGTTTAGAATCAGTGCTGTAGTAATACTTATGCTTCAGATGGCAGCTCTTACACTTCTATTATATTAAGGGCCAACACACTCACCTCACTCCCAAAAGAAAAAAAAATAAGCACAAAAAGGTTGTGGATGAGAGAACTGAAGAGGGTCAAATCAGTTTACTTCTAGGTCCTCCAAATACACAATTAAAATCATTTTTCAGAGTGGAGTTTTGAAAAATCCTATCTGTTATGGTTTGCCGATGCCCAGTGGAGTTGGCAGCAGAGTCGGACATTGGGGGAGGAACATGGGCCAGATCTGGAATCTGAGGAGGGCTCGGATGAGGGATCTGTGTCCAACACAGAGATGAGGCCAGGGTCATCTGAGAGTTATGTGCTTACTCCAGAGCCTCCAGAATATGACATCAGCAAGGCAGAGGAACAGGGGGAGCCTGTTCTCAGTGCGTGCTTGTGCAGAGCTGCCAGAAGGCAAGAACAGTTAAGACAAAAGGGGCAACTTGGGAGTAAGGCTTGGAGATGATTGGCCTCTTCCATAAGACATAAAGGACGAGCAAAGGGACATGAGACTTTGCAGGAAGCAACTTTGTTCCTTTAAAATCTAAAGCTTTGTGTTGACTTTGTGCTCTGTTTGGTCTTGTACAGCTAATTGGCAATTTAGTCATTGGCAGCATTTCAAGGGAGGTAAAGGTGGGTGCTTATCGGCCTTCTCCCAAAAGACTGTGGCAGACTTCTGTTGGACTACTCCTAAATTGTTTGGGACTCATTACAGGCTGTGAATGCATATAATTCACAGCCATTGAAATTTTTAAAAAAGGTTTTGGGGAACAGCGTGTGATTGTTACTGTCTCAGGAAGCCTTTGTCAGAACACTATCATTTAAATCAAGGATGTCAAACTCATGTCATCAGAGTGGTATCACATGACATATTAGGACTGTCCCCCCCTTCACTGTGTGGGCATGGCCAGTGCATGACGCATCCAACCTGCAGGCCGGGAATTTGACAGCCCTGACTTAGATTGATCTATCACCACTCTTGGGTGAAATGTGCCAGATCCTTATAGCAGAAAACTAAAAAAAAAATCCTGTCTTGTTAATGATAATAAAACTGAAAATACATTCATATTTAGCGAGCAAAAAGTAAGCAAAGGAAAATTGAATTGGTCACTGTTATTTAAGGGATGAAAGTAAAGTGTTCATCTGCTCGCATGAATTTCCAAAAAAAGTCAAAATTGCTATAACTACATAATAGAAGTCTTTTCCTTTTAAGATCAGGGCTTTGATTTCATAGTCACAGGCACCATCCTTTAAAAAAAAAGTGTCCCCTGTCCCACTACAGATGCTCCTAGAACAGTGGTGGCTAACCTTTTTGGGCTCCTATGCTAAAAATTGCGTGCACGCTCACGCTCACCTGCCAGCACCCACAAAGCAACACACATAACCTCCTGCGCATGTGTGCGTGATCCCCCCCATCACCCCCTTACCCACACTGCACATGCAGGCACCTCCCAGATGATTTCTGGCCCATTTGAGACCTTTTCCAGCCTCCCAGAGGCTTCAGGGAAGCCTCTGCAGCCTTTGGAGCCCAAAAAATAGGCCTGTTTCATTATTTCTGGTATTTCCAGAAACTCATGTGCCTGCAGAAATGGCTCTGTGTGCCACCTGTGGCACATGTGGCATAGGTTTACCACCACAGTCCTAGAATATATTTCCTAGAAATACTTCTTTCTGTGAAGCGTGACATAATATGAGTCAGTTTGGCTTCTGCTGTTTAAATTGTCCATAGAGCAATTCAGAGTTCATCTAGAATTCATCTCAAAACTGCCAATGTAAAATGTGCTTCCAAGCAGAATCAGAAGAGAAAAATGTAATCTGAAAACGCTAATGTGAAGCATAAGCATTTCCATCTGAATGACATTTTTCGTACCTTGACAGTTATTCTAAAACTGCTCCTTGGAAGGAAACAAAGGCCTTTCAACTTCCTCATGGCTCTTTTGGGTGAGATCATTGTTGTAAATGCTGTCAATGCTGTCAGCTTAATAGTTAGTAGGAACATTGTTCACACACAATAAATTCAACAAAATGACCCAAGGTAGCTGTGCGTACATTAAAAATTTGATCTGGTAGAGTAGTTTTGTTCTTGTTATACTAAGAAAATCTTTTTAATGTCCTGTGTTCAGTTAAATAGAAAAAGATGGTGTAAAGTTTAGCTGATATTTCGCTTGCCAATTCATTACATATTATTTTCCTGTGCTCTAACGGTCTCCATATGATTTACTTTAGAAAGAAAAAGACAGATTTGCTCAATGTGGCATTCATGTTAGGCTGTTACTTTCCTAAGCTATATTGGCAATGGCTTCTTGCTTTCATAAATTCCTATAGATTCACTTTGGCTACAATGTTAGTTTTTTTTATTTTTTGCCCCAACTTTCCTGTTTCCTGCATAGTTAGCTGTTAACTTCCAGTATAAAGATGAAGTTTTCATTTTCTTCTTGGTGTTTTATAAAATTCAAGATAAGTTATTTCAAGTTGTGATTGATTCTCAGTGACTCCTTGGAAACATCCTTGCAGTTCTCTTGGCAACAGTACAGAAGCAGTTTGTCACTGGCATCTTCTAGAATTTTCTTCTCAAGTTTAATCTAATCTACACAATTGAAATTCCTTGATGGTCCCAGTACAGGCCCTAAGAAAGCACAATCCTTATTAGTTCCTGAGATGACAAAGCCACCACCTGTTGAGACTTGCTCTTATACAGGTGTTTATTGATTGATTTGATTTGTTTGCCACCCATCTCAACTCAAATAGATAAAATAATCATATTTTATACTGTTTCATCAGTAAACCCAGCTTTCTCTATATATAGTTACTACTTCAATTGTGACTTACAATATTTAACATTTTAAAAAACCTGCATTTTTTCCCTCTTTCAAGTCTTATACAAAAGGATACAGGGAAATGGTTCTTCATGAAAGAGAATAATCTATGGAGAAAGTAGAATAATAGAATTAAGGGTTGGAGAGGATCTTGAGGATCATTTATAATCCAGTGTTTCTTACTTTTGATAACTTGAAGATGTCTGGACTTCAATTCCCAGAATTCCCCAGCCAGTATACAATACATGACAGTTCGTTTTTTCAAACTTAAACACAAGCAAGTAATAGCGCCTCCCAGTGAATCAGAATTAAAACAATAATTACCAATAATTATATCAAATAAATTTTTAATCTAAATCATGTCAGCCTATTATTATGTCCTTAAGACCTTTCTCCTTTAGAAATCTGTGCAAAATTAAATGTTTATATCCTATTACAGATTTTTGCAGAAAAATGATCATGAATCTCTAGAGAATCTATTATTAGCTGCTATATAGTTCTAATCATTTCAGTATTATTATTTCTCAGTATTACTCTTCAATAACCTAACCCAATTGCACAGGAGCTGTCCAGCTGCTATTTCTCAAAAACTTTAACAATTCTCCCAAATATTTTTTTTTCTTCTGCTTCTTTCAGGCTTAGATTCTAATCACCTATAGCTATAGGAACGTATTTAGTCTTTACTATGTGTATTACATCACTGTAATTCTTATTTTTTTAAAAAATGAGGTAAAGTCTGATGGAAAGTGTTAGATATAGTCTGATTAAGCCTTCACCTTTTAGAAAATCGCAGTTTGAGAATTTAAGTTAGGACATTTTTAAAAATAATGATAGGAACTTTCAAAAATTGAAACATAAAAGAATGTGCATTAACAAAGAACCAGCTGGATTTATAGGTGGCATAGTATAAATCATTAAGAATTTCACAAAAATCATGAAGTCAGAAGGGGATATTTATGCCACTGAGTCCACCATCTATTTAATGCAAGTCTCCAGATTAAAGCATCACAGCCAGAGGACTGTCTTACTTCTGTTAAATTACATCCATTGAAAAGGCATCCACCACTTTTCCATGTAATTATTTCCACTGTTGAATTTATCTTTCTGTAAAGGTTTTTTCCCTTTAACATTAAGTGGAACCTTCTTTCCTCTCACATAAAACCATTATTCCATGTCCTATACTGTGGACTGAAAGAGAATGAATCTTGACTTTCTTCAACTTAACATCCTTTCTGAAATTTGAAAAGGACTGTCATATTCCCTCCCTCACACATGTTGTTTCATCTGAAATCTCAAAACCAAACATAATCAATTTCTTCAATCCCTTGTCACAGAGATACTTTCTAAACCCCTAATAATTCTTGCCTGAATTTTTTTTTCCAATTTTCTGAATCCTTCTCAAAATTTGGTGTCCAGATCTAGACATAATATTCAAGCCGTGACCTAATGAAAAAAGTATAAAGAACTTTCCCCCATAATTTAGAAGTATAAATTATGTATCACTTCTTAAGTACAAGACTGAGCTTCCCAAGAAATCCTTCTGACATGGTCTGCTTTGTGTGTGACTACAAAAAATTGAATGGAGAAGTACCCAGTGGTAGGGTTCAAAACTTTTAGCAACCAGTTCTTTGCCTGATTGCCCGGTAGGTGTGGCCATGGTGGGCGTGGCCTAGTCAGCCTCCTTCACCTTAGTGGGAGACCAGCTTTCACTGGGCTCCAGAGGCTTTCCCAAACTTCCAGGAGGCCCAATTTTTTCCCTTAAGGAGGCTTTCCTTAAGCCTCCAGTAGGATGAAAATGTCCTCCAGAAATTTTCTGGAGGCCAGAAAACAGACCTGTTTCTGGCCTTCTGGAGCCTCTGGGAGGCCTGTTTTTCACCCTCCCCAAGCCTCTGGGTGGGCCCCGCACTTACCTCGCGTCCAAAATGGACTGTGTGGAGACTCATAGGAGGAGAGGGGCAGTGTGGGCGGGGCCACCCAGGGGTGGGATTTGCCAGTTTGCCAAACCAGTCATTAAAAATGATAACATTAGTGACCAGTTCACCCAAACAGGGGAGAACTGGTAGCAGCCCATCCCTGGAAGCGCCCATGGATTAAATTGAATACATCAAGTCCAGTGCCCAGTTTATAATTGTAACCCCATTTTTTTCCAGAAACAGAGTCTTTCAAAAGTTCCTAAAATCTTATTTCATATAAGCATTCAGTAGCCACAAAGTCATGAAACTTTACAGCTGTTTCTTAAACAAGTAAGCTATTGACCATTACTATAATTGAATTATAAATTGTTCACATGTCAAATTTACCGTACATTCATTTCATCCTGAGACCTAGCATTGTAAAGAGTGACAAAAAATGGAATGTCTGCTGACCTGGAAGTCCAATGTAGCTTAGGATGTGATTGTCTCATTTAGTGTGTGGTTAATTAATAGCAGAAATAGCAGAATAACTGAGCTGGAAGGAACCTTAGAGGACTTCTACTCTAACCCCCAATTAACCAGGATATCCTATACTATTTCAGACAAATGGCTGTCCAACCACTTTTTGAAAACCTCTAGTGATGGAGCATCCTCAACTTCTGGAGGCAAGCTGTTCCAGTAATTGTTCTCACTGTTCTTTATTTGTCCTTAATAAGTTTCCATCACTTACTTGTCCTGCCTTCAGGTGCTTTGGAGGATTGGTTAACCCCCTCTTCACTATGATAGATGCTCAGATATTGAAATACTGTTTTCATGTCACTCCTAGTCCTTCTCTTCATTTGCCTAGACTTACATAGTTCCTGAAACCATTCTTCATATATTTGAAATATTCCTAACCCATCATCCACTCAAACCAAACCCTGTTGGGGCACCAATGTTTTAGAATTTTTAGCTTTTGAAAAATGAGAGCATGTAGAAAGAAATGTTCCTTCCTCCCACTCATAATGCTGAAAACGTAAAGTAAAAGTAAAAGTAAAAAGAAAAAAACTTTTTGTGCAACTCCTAGAGAACATTGGACCTTGCTACTATAGGAAGTAGTCATGTCCAATATACCAGAAGGGATTAGGTGATTTTGTGGGATGAAATTATCACTGGCTATTAGTCACTTTGATTTCATATTAACTTGAATATGCTTTTCAATACAATTTGGCTGAGAAAGTTGGTCAGCTGGACATTTGCTTACAAAGGGATCTGCTTGGCTGCTGTTTTAAGAGCATGCTAAACTCAATTAGTCTAATCAATAATTCACAGTTGTGTTCTTTATTTTTGCCTCCTCCACTGCCTATTCACATCTTTTAGATAGTTTTCATAATGAGCATATTTCAATGTGCTGTCAACTGCGACCTGGTCTACAGTCCCAGCCAGACTTCCTCACTGGTGCAAGTCAAGGTGCTGGTTTTAACCTTTGAAGCCCATCACGGCATGGGACCACAAGAGGCACCACCTGTCCCCAATTATGTATCCTATTAGATATGGCAGAGAAAGCATGCTTCAGGTGCTCTTTGCAAGGGACTTACATTTGATAGGTCCCAGGAGGCACTAACCTTATGGAAGATTTTCCCCTCATTTCTGGAAATTGGTCCATTCCATTCCTGTTGATATTTAGGCAGTCTCTCAAGACCTGGTTTGGGGGACCCAGGGAACTGACAACATTTTAAGTTGGATTTGCTATAGCAGATGATATGTTGTTGGTATTCTTCTCTCTATGTTATGGTTTATATACTATACTTTTTGTTATAATTCTTCTAAATGTTTACTAATGATTATATTTTTGAAATGAGTGTTGTTTTTAAGAAATTAAATTATGATTTTATTTAACTATTGAATGCTGCCCAAAGCCACTTATGTGAGATGGACAGCTGTATAAATTTGATAAAAATAAATAAATAAATTATTCTTATTTCAGTGTGAACGACATTGTACCCAGATTCCTATGGCTTCTTGGTTGCCATACTGCTGACGCTTTTGCTTAGTTTAAGAGAACCTTCTTAAAATTTTGCAGAACCTGTTTTAATTTCAGGGATTCCATTTCAGATATCATCTGAAAATTTGCTTTAAAATTATTTATTTCTGTTTTTTTGGTTAAAGAAAATTCAAAATCTTCTAAATACTTTTTTTTAAATGTTCAATATAATTTACCAGACGGGAGTTCCCATCAAGCAAATCCAATCAAATCAATTTTTATTGCAATCATTAACCATCTCCAAAAATATGTAACAATAGGCCCAGAGATGAGATTAAAAGTATTAAAATAAATATAAAATAGTAATTTTTAATAAAAAGACATTTGAAAGATAAGGCTTAACACCAAAGGATTAAAATCAATGGAGAAGGTAAGGATAATATATACCCCAGCCTAGTTGAAAATTACAGACCATTTTTTTTTATGCTGCATCACCTGTAAAGTCATGGAATCAATTATTAACCAATCCATTATCCTCCACTTAGAGACAAACAACCTAGTCTCTAATAAACAATTTGGTTTCAGAAAAAAAAACTCCTGTAATTTGCAACCCCTACACTGCAAAAACATATGGACTACACAACTTGATCAGGGCAAAGGGCTTCTTCTCAAAGGGCTTGATCAGGGCTTCTGTAAAGCCTTTAATTCAGTGGTACATGACAAACTACTAAAACTAAAATCTTATGGTATCTCTGGACACCTGCATAACTGGATAGAAGCATTCCTGTCAAACAAATCAAAGGTGGTATTCAACCAGTTTGCACCTATTTGGAAGAACCGGTAGCAGTGATTTGGCATGGGTCTCAGAACTGGTGGTGACCCCTGACTGGCCATGCCCCTGAAGCGGGTTGCCCACTTGTCCCGGTCACTCTCCTAGCTTTCCCAACCACATGGTGGCCATGGCACAGCTTGGGCGGATGTCCCAGGACTGCTGCACATGTGCACTGCGTGTGCAGCTGCTACACATGCAGTACACATGTGCAACAGCCCCGGGACATCCTCCTGCCTGCCCTCCCAGAGCACATTTTCTTCCTTCTCCTGGTTGACATGCCTCTTCCAGCCCAGCCCAGCCCAGCCCAGCCAGCCAGCAGGTGTGTGGGAAGATGTCCCAGGGCTTCTCGCCACCTTTGTCCCAATATGCCTGCAGCAACCCCTCAGGCCGGCTGACCTGGGAGCTGGCTTTCCCAGGCTTCTAATCTCACATGCTTGGTCAACGCCTCTTCACCTTGCCTGAAGGGCTGGTCCTCCTGCCCCTCAACCTTCCCTCCCTGGGGGTGGGGGGTAGAGAGCGATATTAGACCTGAAGCACCTCAACCATTTCTTAGTATATCGTAAGTTCAAAATGCATACCCTCCAATCAATATTACTGGGCATCAGGAAATGGGACATCCTCACGTCCATAGACTTGATGGAGGCGTACCTGCACATTGCTATTTGGCCTTACCACTATAAATTTCTGAGATTCTGCTATAATGACCACCATTTTGAATATGTGGCTCTCCCTTTCAGTCTAGCTTTTGCCCCTCGGATCTTCACAAAGATTCTCGCAGTGCTAGCGGCTTATCTCAGGGACGATATCTTATCTTGACGATATCTTGATTTTATCACCTTCTGTCCATCAAGCAGTCAGGGACACTCAAAACACATTACAAGCCCTACAAGACCATGGCTTCTTAATAAATTGGAAGAAGAGTCAGTTAACACCATTGACTTGGCTAATCCATTTGGGGGCAGTCATAGATACCGAGGAAGGCAAGGTTTACCTGTCACCAGATAGACTAAATAGCATTCAGCAATTAGTGAAGGAGATTAGGGCTATTAAGAGGGTGTCCCTAGTTGACCTATCAAAATTGTTAGGCAAAATGATCTCATGTATTTCTATCATATCTTGGGCTCACTTACACACTAGATCCCTCCAGTGGTTCCTGCTGCCGTACCAGTGCTCCGGCCGAAACAACTCCAAACACAAGGTCAGGATGTTTGACCCTGACCCTTCACCGAAGGTTCTCGCATCTCTCCTCTGGTGGACCAGACCGCTCATCAACAAAGGCTGTCTTTTCGAAGAGCCACAAAGACTCACCATCACCACTGATGCCAGTCTGTTTGGATGGGGAGCTCATGTGCAGTCGCTTACAACCCAAGGCCGCTGGTCCAACATAGAACAGTCATGCAGCATAAACTGGCTGGAGCTTTGAGCGGTACACCTGGCTCTCCACAGCTTCCTTCCCCAGGTACGCGATCAGCACATACTGATACTGACCGACAACATAACAGCCAAAGCTCACATAAACAAACAGGGGGGTACACAATCGAAACAGCTAATGCGGGAAGTGGAGCATCTGTGTTGTTGGGTGGAGAACAACCTCCTTTCCATCAGAGCAGAGCACATTTTGGGGCTGTCCAATACACAGGCAGACTGGCTGAGCAGGGCCACCATCGATCCATTAGAGTGGCACCTCCATCCCTCCGTGTTTCAACAAGCGATCAGAACATTTGGTCAGCCAGTGGTGGACCTGTTCACTTCCCCCCTCAACACTCAGCTCCTGAGATTTTTTTCCAGGTAGCCATCGCAAGGGGTGGAGAACTTCAACTCCCTTCACTGTTATTGCCCCCTGGGGTTCCTGTATGCATTCCCTCCACTGCCACTGGTTCCCAAGGTCATCCAGAAATTAATTGATGAGAGGGTGGAACTACTTCTAGTTGCTCCTTACTGGCCCAGACGGCCATGGTTTGCAGACCTCCACAGCCTCTCTGTATCACCCCCTTGGAGGATCCCACCAGACAGGATTTCCCTAACTCAGGGGCCCCTTCAACATCCAGACCCTCATTGGTTGCACCTGACCATCTGGAGGTTGAGCAGAGTGGTCTGAAGAGTGAAAACCTCTCCAACAGAGTTATCACCACTATCCTAGCCGCCAGACACCCATCAACAACACGCATTTACAATGCCACATGGTCCATCTTCTGTAAATGGTACACTAAGTGTCAAATTGATTCCACCTCTCCTTCTGTGGCTCAAATTCTAGAGTTTTTACAAGAGGGACTTGACAAGGGGCTATCACCTATGATATATATATGATATATCACCTATATGCTGAAAAGACAGAGGGCGGCCTTGGTATCACCTGCAAAGGCTTAAATTCTCTTTCCCATCATTCACGCATACAGTCCTTCCTCTGAGGAGCCACTAATTTACATCCTCCAGTGGTGCACCGTTATCCCACCTGGGTCCTTAACAAGGTCCTTGTCGCACTCACTAAGTGCCCTTTCAAACCTTTGAAAATGTCAACCCTCCAATTCCTAACGTGCAAAGTAGTTTTTCTTGTAGTGATCACATCTGCTCATCGTATTTCGGAGATTGCAGCCTTGTCTATCAGACAAGATCTTTGTGTTTTCCATGCCAACAGGGTGGTCCTCCATCCTGATCCCACATTCATACCCAAAGTCAACTCGGCATTTCATAGGGCACAAGAGCTAATCTTTCCTAGTTTTTGCCCTAGACCATCACAAGAGATGGAACGGAAATGGCATAGACTAGATGTGAGATGGGCATTATGAATTTTCATCAATTGTACAGCACCCTTCAGAAAAACGGAGGCTTTATTTGTGTCCTTTCAGCCCAATACTCAGGAACCAAGGTCTCACCCACTAAGATAGGCCACAAAGATTAGTTATGGGCCACAATCGCGAAAGCATATCAGACTCAATCCCTGCAGGTGCCCAGGGGCATTACAGCTCATTCAACAAGGAGTGACGCTACATTGGCAATGTGGGCCACACAGGCACCAATAACTGAAATTTGTCGAGCTGCGACTTGGGCTTCCCCATTGCCATTCATTAGACATTATAAAATTGATTTGTGGCATCTGCTGAGGCTTCCTTTGGCAGAAGAGTTCTGCAGTGGGTCCACAGGGACCAGGAGGAGATTCCAGACCAGACGGAGTCCCTTCCATAGGACAGGCCAAGCTTTGGTATGTCCACTAAAGCAGCTTTGAAGGTCAAAAACAAAATATGCATTTACCAGAAATCCTCTGACCCCTTACCTTGCTTCTTATAGAAATATTGTGCAAAACCACGAAATTTCTGAACTAAGGAACTGGAAGTAAGCATGTTTCAGTGAATAAGGATGGATCTGGAAAATAACAGAAATGTACTTCTTTTTGGTATAGTTTAACATAAGAAATGCCCCGGGCTAGGCTGAGGTTATGAAATGTATAAAAGTGATGCCTCAGGAAGAGCCAGGGATTCAGAATTTGCCATGCTAATGCTCTGAGCCTTTGTGCAGAAATAAAACCTGTACTCTCCAACCTTTCGTGGTCTTGTGTCCTGATTTGGAATCAAGATTTGCTGCAACACCACGACTGGATGCTCTGAACAGCTCATGGGAGAAAGGGCGTTGGTACTTACCTGACATGCCCATTCTCTTTGAGCTATAAAGAGCATCCACCCCCCCCCATTTTTTCCATCTGGTGGGGTCCTGTTTTGGCCAACAAATTGTTCGGGCAATAAGAATGAGGGT
This sequence comes from Laticauda colubrina, assembly GCA_015471245.1. NCBI lineage: Eukaryota > Metazoa > Chordata > Lepidosauria > Squamata > Elapidae > Laticauda > Laticauda colubrina. The sequence continues at coordinate 21,517,995 of BLBF01000005.1, forward strand.
CTTTATTTCTCTCATCTTCGCCAAAAATGGGGAACGCTGAGGAGGAGACTTGTGGAGGAGGAGGAGTGTTCCACAATTTAAACCCAGCCTACAAATGCAGAGATTGAAGCACCTCTCACTACTGGATGCTCTTCACAGCTCAAAGAGAATGGGCATGTCAGGTAAGTACCAATGCCCTTTCTCTGCCTCTCCTCTCACCCCTTTAGCCAGCCTGCCAGCAAGAGGTGAGTGGGTGGGCTTTATTGTGTTCCAAGCATTTCCCACCTGAATGGCACGCTACATTTGCAGTTCCCCCCCAGGGGAAGGCAGGGGGAATTGGGTGGGGGGTGGGGTCATAGAGGAGCTGTTTTCAAGCCATTGGCTTTTGTGGGGTGGAGAGTCTCCCTCTACTTATGCAGGCAGAGGCACACTTCCCATTTAGGTAGCTTCCCATAGGGAAAATAATTGTTTTTTTAAAATCCCTGTGGCTCGAGCTGAACTGCTGGCCAAAGCAGCAGGACTTCTGTGCCCTGAATGGACCCACCCATGCCACCTATAAGTGTGTATCTGCCGGCAGCAGATGGTTTGTACAAAATGAGAGGCTTTGCCAGGCCGGTAGAGCCACATTTCTCATTAGTGCTGAGACACTGAGGAGAAGGCATTGAGTGCCTGCCAAAAAGTCTTTCTGACAGCTACATCTGTAGCAGAGATGAGAATGTCAACTGTCTCTAGTTTGGGATTAAATTCCAGATGAAATTGGGTCTTCAGGGTAAGGAGACATAAAGAACTTTTAACTGCAGGTTTCTAAAAATCTTATTAATCCATTAGACCAGAGGGAGAAAAAGAGAGAGGTCCCAATGAGGGTCTTAGCTATTTAACTTAAGAATAATGGAATAACAGAGCTGAAAGGGACTTTGGAGATCTTCTAGTCCAACCCTCTGCTCAACCCTCTGCAGGAAAACTGAGGATGCCAAGTGTGAGTGGAGGGCCAGGCAAAGGTGTCAGAATAATCTTTGGAGGGGACACTATACCAGGGGTCTCCAACCTTAGCAACTTTAATACTTCTGGACTTCAACTCCCAGAATTCCTCCCAGAATTTGGGAGTTGAAGTCCACAAGTCTTAAAGTTGCCAAGGTTGCCTGCCCTATACCTTTTCAGAGAAATGGCTGTCCACTCTCTTCTTGAAAACCTCTAGTGTTGGAACATCCAGAACATCTGGAGACAAACAGTTCCACTGGTTAATTGTTCTCACTGTCAGGAAATTTCTCCTTAGTTTTAGGTTGCTTCTTCTTTGTTCAGTTTCAATCCATTGCTTCTTGTTTTGCCTTCTGCTGCTTTGGAAACAACATTGCCTCCCCTTCTTTGTGACAACCCCTCAAAACCCTGTGTTTTGACCTGCCTATCACACTCTTGGGCAAAGCATGTGAGCCATTTCCTCCTTTCAGTGGTCCATAAAGGTACATCTATAGTATGTGGATGCAGATAATAAAGTTGAAAAAAGTGAAATTTTTTACAGAACTACAGATACATTGAGGCTGGGGGTAATAAGGAGTGGCTGGGAGGGGAGGGACTGGGCAAAACACCCCTTGACATGAATGATGTTGAGTTGGTCATGCCCACCCAATCACATGACCAAGCCATGCCCACCCAGTCACATGACCAAGCCACACCCACCAAATAAGCCACACCCACCAAACCGGTAGTAAAAATATTTGAATCCCACCACTGCAACAAATGGTCAAAATTGGGAGCATCCTGTCAAATTCTGTACCTGTCAATAGTGATGTCCCCCAAAGCAGTGTTCTAGGACCAACTCTCTTCATACTCTCCATTAATGGCCTCTGTGATCATTTTAAGAGCAACTGCATTCTCTTCGCTGAAGATGTTAAGCTATTCAACACCACAGACAATACTGCTACCCTTCAAAAAGACCTTGACTTTGTATCGGAATGGTCAAACAAATGGCAACTTCAAATCTCAACAAATAAATGCTCTGTCTTACATATTGGCAAAAAAAAAATCAGAAAATAAAATACAGGCTGAATAGTCAAGACCTTGTTGATGATCCAAACTCTGTCAAGGATTTTGGAGTACTCATTTCTAATGATCTAAGTGCTAGAGCCCGCTGTAACTACAAAACCAAAAAGGCGTTAAGAGTTGTTAACTTAATCTCATGTAGCTTTTTCTCTGGTAATATTACACTAATAACTAGAGCATACAAAACATTTGCTAGACCAATACTTGAATACAGCTCATCGGTCTGGAACCCGTATTACATATCTGATATTAATACAGTTGAGAAAGTCCAGAAATATTCACAAGAAGAGTTCTCTACTCCTCTACTCGTTTCAGAATACCTTATGCCACCAAACTTGAAATTTTAGACCGAGACAACTTAGAAGTACACCACCTTCGGTCTGATCTAAGTATAGTACATAAAAAATATTGCAATGTCCTACCTGTCAATGAATAATTCAGCTTCAATCATAACAATATAAGAGCATACAATAGATACAAACTCAAGGTAAATCACATCAAATTTGATTGCAGGAAATATGACTTCAGCAACAGAGTGGTCAACATCTGGAATACTGTACCTGACTCTGTGGTTTCTTCCCCAAACCCCAAAAACTTTAACCTTAGACTGTCTACTATTGACTTTACCCCTTTCCTGAGAGGTCTGTAAGGGGCGTGCATAAGCGCACCAACGTGCCTGCCATCCCTGTCCTACTGATTTTTTTCTTATATGTACTTATTTCATGTATTCATAACTATGTTTATACTTATACCTATTATCTTATAATCGCTTGACAAATAAATAAATAAACATTTAACTCAAAAGAATGCTAAAGATAAATGCTCCACTTAAAATAGGAGCAATTTTAATTAATAAAAGTCAGTCCTTCATTGACTTTAGGAATAAGCCTTAACTAGCAGCTATAGTAAGCCATTTCTAAGTTCATCTGTTTTTGGACATTATGTGCCTTATTTTGTATGCAGAACTTGGCTGTTTTAAAAGTTGTCTTGAAGATAATGTCAAATGCATGTGTATGGTGTTTTTTTTTTTTTTTTATAAATTTTTATTAATTTTCTACAAACAGACAAACATACAAAACATTAAAAACATCTACTCTCATATGTACTTCCGGTGTATCGGTTGGTTCATCAGTTTTGTGCATTCATTTTATAGTGTCAATTACAATTATATTGCATAACCACTCATATTGTCAATCCATATTCTAATATTACTAAAAAAAAAAAAAAATCTTTTTCTGACTATACTTTTAATCATTCATGCTTTGTGAGATAACAATACTTCAAACAATTTATTCTATAACTTATCATATGATCATAACAAATCAATCCTAAAAACCCTTCATATATATAATATTAATGCTCTATTATTGTATTTTATCATCTAACCATTGATAAAAATAACCCCAAATTGCATAAAATTGTTTATCTTCTTGTTCTCTAATTTCA
>BLBF01000005.1:21561456-21587940 GCA_015471245.1 Laticauda colubrina
ATATATATGTATATGTATATGTATATGTATATGTATATGTATATGTATATGTATATGTATATGTATATGTATATGTATATGTATATGTATATGTATATGTATATGTATATGTATGTTCTTAAGTTTTCGCGGATATTTATATGTATGGTATTCAGCTTTGTTCAGGTATTTTCCCACGTCTTTATAGTTGTGCTTTTAAAGTTGTAGCAACGTTTCGGCAGAATCTCATCTGCCATCATCAGGCTTCTGTATAGTGTTCATCTGTGAGTCAGACTTTCACAGCAGTTTCTGTTTTAAATTTGGTGCCAGCCTATGTTGTGCCAGAATGTTTTTTTCTTCATCCTTATTGGTTGGGAGTCTTGGTCTGTGTTTATTGGTCTTGGAGTTGGCTGTGTTCTGCTTGATTGGTGTTTCTAATATCTTCTGTCTGTTATATGGCTTTTTTGTTTTGATTGGCTGGCAACATTGTGTTCCTGTATTGGAGGCTTTTAGTGTGGCTTGGCTCCAGTCTAGGTTACTTCCCTCCATTGCTACTTGTCCAGTCGTCAGGTGCTTTGGAGAATAGACCCTCCCCCTCTTCTCTTTGGCAACCCCTTAGATATTGGAACACTCTATCCTGTCATTCCTATTACTTCCTTTCATGAAACTAAACATACCCAATTCTATACAATTTTCTTCTCTATCATTTGAATTTAATTTAAGATTGCTTGAAGAATTCAATCTTTGTGCAGTCCTATATGAAATGACTTAATCTATATATCTTAGACAGGCAACCAAATCAGCAATCACCTATCCAATGAGTTCTATCTTTCTTTAAAAATTGTTATTTAAGCCCATGTCACACTGGCCAACAGATGCAAAAAGGACACAGCGGACGAGCAAAATGTTCCATCCGTTGTTATCCGCTCTCAAAAGGGGAAAAAATTTGCATAACCGGAGCAGATAACACGGACGCTGGGAGGATGCAGGGCGGATGCAAAGCGGATGCGGAACGGAAGCCCAGTGGATGTAAGCGGATGGGAGCGGATGGCGCGTCCGCTTGGCTTCCGGGGGGGCTCAGCAAAGCCGACGTGGAATGAAAAGAGCAGATGCAGAGCGGACGCCGAGTGGATGAAGTGGATGCACAGCGGATGCACAGCGGATGCCTGGCGTTAATTGCGCATGCGGGGAGGATGCATTGCGTTAGCCCCGCAGATATAACGGAAGCAGCTCGGAAGCAGGTCGCCATTCAGAGGAAAGACCTGCTGCCAGAAGGATTGGCTGCCTTGCCTGCCCTGCCTGCATGTCTGCCTGCAAGCCTTGCTGCCAGCCTTCCTGCCAGCCTCCCTGCCAGCCTCCCTGCCAGCCAGCAAACCCACAACCATGCGGAAGCACAGCAAGCCTCAGCCATCTGCTGCCAGCCCTTGCAAGAGGGACAGGGCTACCATCCCACCCCCTGGCCCTCACTCTGGTTCTGCTGGGGCTTCTGCAGCACGGGCTCGCTCTTCTGGGGCTGGGGCTTCTGCTGCTTCTGCTTCTGGAGGAGCTGAAGACAAGCACTCCAGCACCAGCCACCTCCACAGCACCTGGACCCTTCACCCATGAGACTGAGCGACCAAGAGGAGTGCCAGAGACTCATTTTTGTTTTATAGCTTGTTATTAATAAAGTCTATTTTTGATTCACACACTTGCTTCATTTCTTTTTTTTAATAAAGTCTTGCTGGAAACTTTTAGACATGGTTTAAGCCATTGCATGCTTGTGGGATGGGTTAAGATAGCAGTGGGATGGGTTAAGATAGCAGTGGGATGGGTTGAGATAGCAGTGGGATGGGTTGAGATAGCAATGGGATGGGCAGGGATACCTTTGGTATGGGTAATAGCTGTGGGATAGATAAACCTCCAGTGCAAGCATAGTGGGACTGTATGGTCCACCCTCCCAGGTGCCACACCTATGGCCCTTTATTATCAATAACGATATAATCAATCATCCACACATGTCAACATAAACACAACTCTTTATTAAATGCCCTGTTCATTGTAGCCCAACCAAACACACATGGCCCAATCTCATCCGTGTGATGAGACAGGCTGAAGGAAGCATCCATTAAGCATTTACCATCCTGTCTTGCCACTCCACTGCTCCAGCTGGGGAGTTGCACCAGTGTCTCAGGAGGTTGCGCTGCTTCTTCGCCTCATGTGAGGCTCTGTTGGGGCCTTGCACATCCTCAGTGTCTATCAGGTTTTGCCCTTGCCTCCATTCTCCAGGCTCCATGTCCCCATTGCCTTGTTGACGGTCCACAAGCCTGTTCTGCAAGACTGGGTAGCGGGTGCACATGAGATTGTGCAGGATGCAGCAAGCTTCCACGATCCTCCTCATGGTCTCTGGGCTATGCTGCATGTTGGTGAAAAGTACCTGGAACCTGTTGGCCAGGATGCCAAAGGCGTTCTCCACCACCCGTCTTGCCCTGAACAGCCTGTAGTTGAAGATCCTCTCTTCACGGGTGAGGTATTTGGAGGTGTAGGGCTTCATGAGGTAGGTTGTGAGGGAGAAGGCGTCATCCCCCACGATGAAGTAGGGCACATCTTGCGTGTCGTTGGGCAGCGGGTCTGGATCTGGGAAGTCCACCATGAGGTTGCTTTCCAGCCCCTCCTTGAGGTGACTGGCGTTGTATCCCTGGGCATCTGAAGATGAGCCGTTGCCTGAAGCATCGATGTACATGAACTTGTAGTCAGCATCAACCATGGCGAAGAGGATGATGCTGAAGAAGCCCTTGTAGTTGTGATAAGTGGACCCTAAATTGGCTGGAGCTTTGCAGGCCACGTGTTTGCCATCTCTGGCTCCAACGGTGTGGGGGAAGTTCCACTTCTGATACCACTGCTCTGCAACTTTCTTCCATCCTTCTTCAGTGGAGGGGCACTGGAGGAGCTCCTCCTTGTATTCTTCGATGATGGCCTGCACCACTTCTCTGACAACAAAGCCGATGGTGCTGGGTGGCACCCTACAGCCATACTGCATGCTCCTGTAAGTGGTCCCTGAGGCCAGGTGGCACAGAGTGAGTGCCACTTTGAGCCTAGGTTCCAGGCTGGGTGGGAAGCTGGTGTTTGTCTTGGTCAACCTGGGTGTCAGGCGCTGCACAACTTCATCAAACATGGCTGGAAGCATCCTCATGAAGTTCTGGAACGCCCGAGGGTCTTCGCTCCTGAGCTCCACCATCAGCTGGTTGTACAGTCATCCTCTGCTCTTCTGGCGAACCATCTTTGGACCCAGACTTTTTTTGGGTGCCTCCTTTTCTTCCTGTAGTAGAGTTCACAGAGCCTGTAGATGGTTTCGCACTGTTGCAGAAGGATGGTGGCTGCCGAAAGGACTTTGTCACAATCCACGGTGGACATGACTGGATGCTGTGGAAGAGGAAGAGTCAGATGAAGGCTGCAGAGGTCTGCACAGCTTGGCTTCTGTTCTGAAAGTGAGATGCAGGTGAATTGCTCCCCCTTTTTATTGGCAGTGTAGGTGTCCCTTTGCATCCTCTAGGCATCCTCTAGGCATCCTGCAGACATCCTTAATATCTGAGATAGGTCCCCTCTGCGAATGTTTTTTCCGTTTTAAACGCTTTTTTTCCGCTTGGCATCCGTTCTGCATCCATTTTGCATACATTCTGCATCCGTTCCGCTTCCTCCCTGCGTCCAAGCGGATGCAAGTTGTGCGGATGCAGAACGGATGCCTTGCGGATATAGCGGATGCGTAACGGATGCGTAGCAGATGCGTAGCGGATGCAGAACAGATGAACTGGATTCATTTTCCACGCAAAAGTTTTGGGCAGCCCAAAACTTTTGGAGCGGATGAAACGTCCATAAACGGATGCTGGACGGATAGAGAGGAAGCCAAACAGAGTCACTGAGTACATCGCGTTTTCCAACGGATGGCAAGGTTTTTTGTCCGTTTTACATCCTCTTTGCATCCGTTGGTTCAATGTGACATGGGCTTTATAATTAACTTCACATCACAATTCACATCACAATACACATTTTACCTTGCATAGGCAGAAAAAATTATAGTATGAATCTATGATCAAAATTAAATATTTGTCTCGAGAGCCTGACCAATGCCAATATGAAAATTATAGAGCACAATATATTTTTATTTTTAACATTTAATTTTAAAAATAGATTTCAACTTTCTCTCCATTGGTTCAATTATGCAATTTAATAAATATGATTAGGAACTGTAATGCCACACAAATTTAGCAAAAAAACAACAACATAGTCAACATATGGAGTCTAACTCATTCTACATCTTTTTTTAAACATAAAAACATAAATTATGCCAATGATAAACATATATTGTTGTAACAATGTATTCACATTCTTGAATAAATTACAAATTGCATATTTAATACCAATTGCAAGCTATAATTTGAGCAGCCTGTATACATCGATGGATATAGTCCACTGCTGATTTAAAGCCCATGTCACACTGCACCAACGGATGCAAAGAGGATGTAAAACGTTAAAAAAAGCTTGCCATCTGTTGGAAAACGCTATGCATCCGTTGTGTACTCATTGCATACGTGTTTCATACACTCTATCCTTTGAGCATCCATCCACTGAGATTTCATCTGCTCAAGAAGTTTTGAGCTGCACAAAACTTTTTGAGCGGATGAACTTTCCGCTGTGTATGATGTAAATCTGTGACATACGAGCAACAAACGTTCTATGTCCATTTATCATCTGTTAAACGTCCGCTGTATCCTCTCTGCATCCTCTGGGCATCCCCTCAACTCACATCCGCTGCAGCTGAAAACGGAAAGAGGGAGGAAAGAAAAGGTACACGGAACGTCTACACAGCATTAGTATCACGGAAATAGAAAGGATGCGCAGTGAACGGTTTGCATCCTATATACATCCTCTAGGCTTCCTATGAACATCCCTTTAACATCCCTGCTACATACTACCCACGTCCATTCTTTTCCTTTCTTTTCCGTTCTGTTTATGCAAATTTTTGCTACTTTTTGGAGCGGATGACAATGGATGGAAAAAATGGATGAAAATTTGCTCGTCCGCTGTGTCCTTTTTGCATACGTTTTGCATCCGTCGGCCAGTGTGACCTAGCCTTTTGATGTATGAAAAATCCTTCCCATTTAGATATCAGCAGAGATCCAACATATAATCAACAAGAATGTTTAACTTACCAAACAGACCCAAATTTTTCATTATCTTCTGAAAATGATTAAGATCAAGAACTTTTAAAAGTGCAGTATTTTTAATGTGCAGATATTTCACCATTCTTCAGTTTTCCTTAAAACTGGTTTCTGACAGGCTTCTATTCTCCAAGGGCTTATAACACTCACCCACAAAGTCTAGTAAACACCAGCTTTTCAGTCACATAATATTTCACTGACAGCACATGACTCCATCAAGGCTTAATAACCTTTTGTCTAATAAAGATAACAGAAAGGTGGTCTTCCAGAACCTGGTTTCTATCAATTGTGAGGCGATTCATTTGATCATAAGACTTGTGGGAGTGGACTCTAAATACTGGGTAGTTCAACTTCAGTGAATATGGGTACTGGAGAATTCATTTAAAAAATTCACTCAGATTATTTTCAGGATAGCTGTTCTTCTACCTTTCATCTAAAGAGAATTGGATTTTTCTAAGCCAAAGGAAAAATGATACATTGCTCATTCAACGCATCTAGCACTTCCTACTTTCCCTCTTGTAGCAGGGTTTATTTTAGTTGTCTTTGTGTCTTTGTTGTTACTGTTCTATGTTGCATTGAGAGCAAATGGCTGTAAGCCAGAGGAAACACATAAAATAAACTCTAGTGTAGTATTATTTTAACCTTCTATCTACCTTCTCCCCCTCTATTTTTTAGTGGAATGCCTTTGGGATGCCATAAATTTGTCAGAATGATTACATTTGCCAACTAACTTCTGTAACTGGCCAGTGCCATGATAGCAACAGAGGTGGTATTCAGCAGGTTCTGAACACTTCTGGAGAATAGGTAGTGGAAATTTTGAATAGTTCCGAGAACCATCAAATGCCACCTCTGACTGGAGATTTTACAATATCTTTCCCCTGCCACACCCACCAAGCCACACCCACAGAACTGGTAGTAAAAAAATTTGAATCCCACCACTGTATAGCAACTCTATTATGAATGCACCCAGCATATATTCTTAATATTCTCAATATTTTAGTTCCTTTACTGCTTGGCCTGCAACATACTCAACTGTACAGTATTAAACATATTTTGCCCATAAGACTTCTATTTTGCCCTACCTTAGTAAGTTTTTGTTGCTTTGGGAAGTTAAGTATTATTTTGGAAATACGTTTGGAGACATTTATCTCCCTCTGAAACTTGCAATAGGAGCTCTTTTTTTACACTGAACTATCTCATGTTGTACACAGTAGAAAGGTGCTAAGATTGATTTTGTCAGTTTCCTTTGGCTGTCAAACATGAGTATTACACAAGATGTAGCTGTGATGTCCCCAGGGAAGCTAAAAAGTGTCATTAAATGAAGGAAAAAGTATAATTGGGTCTACTTCATAATGCCCACCTGAATGTTGTTTTATTGGACCTCCAGGCACTGCATTTAACTGAAGCCATAATTACGTAGTATATTGTTTCTAATTATCTTATTTTAGCCATTTGCTTAGCTCAAACTCTAAGAAAAAAAAACAGGCAAGCAGTCAGTCAGCTCCAAAGCTTTTGTAATAATGTGGCCTTGACCAAAAACATGCTGCTCTTAAGTAAGAACTAATAGATACAAAGCCATTTATTCTTCCTTGATTCCCTGTGGGAAAACTTAAGGCTTAACTAACAGCAAAAAAGGCAATTTAATAATGTGGGATTGATGAAAAATGATTCAGACTGTGTCAAACTGTGCTCAGTGGCTTCCATATCTACCAGCTTCCTCTGCATCATAGGAGCTTTCTACCTTCCTGTCTGAATTAGTTGTAATAAGATGGATGGAGAGAAGTAAAATATATTAAATGAAATGCCCTGCTCATCAGCTGCCTTCTGCTTTGCTGGCAGGTGGTTCCCCATCCATATGGAAGAGTCAAGCGATAAGTCACTGCAGAATAACATCCCTCAGAAAAAGGAGCCTCTGAATTTAAAAACAGTGTGTCCTGAATGCAGAGGACATATAAGAGGGAGACAGCTATTCCACTGTATAATCATCATGCTATTACATGCAACATGATATCATCATGCAAAAATTTGCATCAGTTGCAGTGATGTCATGAGATATATGATGTCATTTGTTTATCTATCTTATAGGTTACCCAACTCATAAACAACTCTGCATGACTTACAATTAAAAAAGAACAGAACATATTACAAAAAAAACCACAACAAACCAAAGCAGATGAACCAAATTAAACCAAAGCAGATTGAACCAAATTAAAACTAAATAGAAATGGAGGTTATACACGCCAATAATTTCCTGGACATGGTAGAGAGATCATTACTGAAGGCAGGAATTGCAATAGAGTAGGCACATTTTTCTTTTACTCTAGCCATATGGTGATTGGGTAATAATTGTCCAGGACTGCTGGGTCCAGCAGTTTTCCTGGGGAGAAGAAATATCAAGGCTGAAAGGAGCAGCTCTTCCGTGAAAGAAGCTGACACCAAAACATAGATCCAGCTGTAGGTCATCTGCTGCACTGGCTTAACCATACAGGAGGGACTTGAATCTAACACATAGCTGAGCAAACAGACCTGTCCACTTCTCAGGAATCATAAGATCAAACTACTACAGAGAACTACACAAGGCTTGCTTTGGGAACTTCATCTGGACCTAACCAGAATCAAAGTGGCTTTATTTGCAAAACAGCAAGAATATTCAGTTCTGTGCCCCTGTCTTGTGGCCTGTCCCTTTGCAACAGGGATCAGGTCATCTGAAACAAAGCAACAAGGCAACTATCAGCATATGCAATAAAGGTTGTTCAGTTAGATCCCCAATCTGATGGCACTTGATAATGTGTGTTCCAGTGGGTCATTGTTTCAGATATATTTACAGGGAAACAGAATGATCTTGGGGGGGGGGGAGTAGTGGGACTGGCAGGAAGCATCAGAAACCTTCCTTCCTCCTTTCCTTTCCTTTCCTTTCCTTTCTTTTCCAGCAGGGATTGCAAGAGCATCTGGGAAATTGTAATGAAATGTTGAAAATGAAGAACATATAACCATAGTAGCAGCAGCAGCAGACAACAGCTCTGAAGCAGTCACAACTTTCCCAAATTTCATTCCTCTAGGAGTCATGGATTCTGGATTTTGAACAAATTCAGTAAGTTAGCTCATCTGAAGTACCTTGATTTAAAAATTGTTGCTTTATTGATGCAATGTTTTGCCCCGTTAAAGGTCATGACAACTAGAGTTTTACTAGCACATAAACTCCATATGCTTCATTTTCCAAAGCTCCTCAGAAAACCAAAGTATACCATTGGATGTGTATATGGAAAGAAGATTCCAAAGAGCCATCCAGTCTATGACCTGAGTCATACATCCATTCCAGGCCATGACTTAGTTTCAGACAAGTTGCTCTATAGATTTCAGGTTCATCAGTTGCCTGGGCTGAATCAGTTTAATGGGCTCAGTCACCAGTGGGATATGGTAGCATCAGCAAGCTTAAAAGCAATCAGAAAGGAGTCTGACCGTGGCAACGGTCTAATAGCTATGCTTTCAAATTTCTCTTCTAGAAATTATTTTACTTTCATTCTCTTTTTTATTTTATTTTATTCTTTTGTTCCATGCCTTTTCCTTCCCAATATCTACTCTTAATGCTATTAAATCATTATTGGTTCCGAATAAGAATATCTTATTCAGAATAAGATTATTCAGAATATCTCATCAACCCTATTTCTTTCACTAATTCTCTCATTATAAATTATCAACTAAATCATGTTTTAATGCATTTCTTTTCAACATATATTCATATGTTTAAACTATGTATTTGAAAAAGAAAGATCTTTTACTAAGCAGATGCTCCCTGGCCATCATTTTCATTCATTCTTGGTCTCCAGATCACTTTTTCACACATCTATTCACGTCACTAAAGGCTAGGTCACACTGGCTGACGGATGCAAAACGTATGCAAAAAGGACACAGCAGACAAGCAAAATTTCGGGGATGGCTCCATCTGTTGTTATCCACTCTCAAAAGTGCCCCAAATTTGCATCAACAGAACGGAAAAGAAAGGAAAGGAACGGACGTGGGTAGTATGTAGCGAGGATGGTAAGGGGATGTTCGTAGGAAGCCTAGCAGATGGAAGCGGATGGAAGTGGATGACACATCCGCAGGGCTTCCGGGGGAGAATAGCTAAGTAGACATGTAGCGGAAGGAGCGGATGCATAGTGGATGACACGGATGCATCACGGATGCCTATAGGTAGCGTAGCGGATGCATAGCGGATGCAAAGCGTTCACTGCGCATGCGGGGAGAATGAATTGCATCAGCTCCGTGGATATAAAAGGATGCAGCTCGCAAGCAGTCAGCATTCAGAGGAAAGACCTGCTGCCAGAGACATCTTGAAAGAACACCATGGTTCGTCAGTCAGGGAAGAAGAGAAAGCCTGTGCCTACTCCTGCCAGCCCTGGCAAGAAGGACAGAACCACCATCCCATCGCCTGGCGCTGACTCTGAAGCTGCTGGTGCTTCTGCTGCTGCTACTGCTGCTGGTGCTGCTGGTGTTGCTGCTGCTGGTGCTTCTCCTGTTGGTGCTACTGCTGCTGCTGGTGCTACTGGTGCTGCTGGCGCTCCTCCTGCTGGTGCTGCTGGTGCTTCTCCTGCTGGTGCTGGTGGTGGTGCTGCTACTGTGGTGGAAGTGTATTTTGAAGTGTATGGCTTCATGAGGTAGGTTCTGAGGTAGAAGGCATCATCACCCACGATGAAGTAGGGCACATCTTGTGTGTCATTGGGAAGGGGGTCTGGATCTGGGAAACCCATGATGAGGTTGCATTCCAGCCCATCCTTGAGGTCATTGGCATTGTATACTTGGCCATCTGAAGCTGACCCGTTGCCTGAAGCATCGATGTACATGAACTTGAAGTCAGCATCAACCATGGCAAAGAGGATGATACTGAAGAAGCCCTTGTAGTTGTGATAAGAGGACCCTGAGTTGGCTGGAGCTTTGCAGGCCACGTGCTTCCTATCTATGGCTCCAACGGTGTGGGGAAATTTCCACCTCTGATACCACTCTTCTGCAACTTTCCTCCAGCCTTCTTCAGTGGTGGGGCACTGGAGGAGCTCCTTCACATATTCTTCGATGATGGCCTGCACCACTTCTCTGACCACTTTGCTGATGCTGTTGTGTGGCACCCTCCACGCATACTGCATGTTTCTGTATGTGGTTCCAGAGGCCAGGTGGTGCAGAGTCAGTGCCACCTTCAGTCCAAGGTCCAGGCTGGGACGGAAGTTGGTGCTCGGCTTGGTCAACCTGGGTTTCAGACGCTCAACAAGTTCGTCAAACATGTCTGGTGGCATCCTCATGAAGTGCTGGAATGCACGAGTGTCTTCATTCCTCAGCTCCACCATCAGCTTGTCATACAGTCCAAACTCCACTCTTCACCAGATCCATCGTCAGACCCACACAGCTCTTGGATGTCTCCTTCTTCTCCTTGCATAGAAAAGGTGAAACAGTCTGAACAGGGCTTGGTTCTGGTATTGAATGATCGCAGCTACCATAAGGACGGTGTTATGATCCATGGTGGAGATCAATGGATGATGTGGAAGAGCAAGACCAAGGGTGAAGAGGTCTGTACACCACGGCTGCTGGACTGATTGTGAGATCCAGGTGATTTCCTCCCCCTTTTTATAGGAAATATCGGTTTTCTGCTTGGTGTCCTTCCACATACTCTAGGCATACTCCAGATATCCTAAATATCCGAGATACGTCCCATATACGAACGTTTTGTCTGTTTTAATGCTTTATATACGAGATGCCTCCGCTTACATCCTTTCTATTTCCGTGCTACTCACACTGTGTGGACGTTCCGTGTACCTTTCGCTTCCTCCCTCTTTCCGCTTTCAGCTGCAGCAGATGTGAGTTGAGGGGATGTCCAGAGGATGCCGAGAGGATACAGCGGACGTGTAACAGATGACAACGGATGTAGAACGTTTGTTGCTCGTATGTGTCGTGGATGTACATCGTACGCGGCGGAAAGTTTATCCGCTCAAAAAGTTTTGTGCAGCTCAAAACTTTTTGCGCGGATGAAATAGCAGTAGATGGATGTTTGACAGGTAGTGCGTATGAAACACATACACAGTGAGTACACAACAGATGCATCGCGTTTTTCAATGGATGGCAAGTGTTTTTGTCCATTTTACATCCTCTTTGCATCCATTGGTGCAGTTGGACATGGGCTTAAGATAATAACTTTTCCTCCACATTGCATTAAATCCAAGATGGTTTGCAAAGATAGAAAGGTATGCAGAGATGCAGTGATTTGGGTTAGTCTAGTTACTTGTAGTTAAATCTCCTTTTTTTTTTTTTTTTCCCTTGCCTTTAGTTCATTTTCTTCATACTAAACTTTGTGATTTTTATAATAGTGCTTATCCTGAAACAGAGTACATGATGTATACATATGTATTTCAATTAAAGCAAATTACTACATTTGCTGTAGCATTTTCTTTTGTCACAGCTATGATCTGGAAGAGCCAAAAACAGTTCCATGGACCTTGAGAGGCTTTGGAATCCCTGGAAACTGTGCCCATGCATCCAAGGAAGAAACTTTACAGTCCACTTTAGATAAATGTGTTTGTGATTGCAGATCATGAGTTGCATTCTATATTGCAGGCCCTTTATCCAAATATGCTTTCATGTACCTGTAGCTTTTGAACCATATAGAAATTGTTCATTAAAACAGAGAACAATGGCTTATAACTGGTCTGTTGTTCCCATACAAATTGTAGATTATCCAAAGAGTTTCATTTTAGGAACTCTGAAGTTTTATAATGTTACATGCATACATCTGCATGGGAACACATGTAAACATCTATGAAAAGATGGCTGTTTAACCAGTGATTTTGAGCACTAGTCTGGAAAATACAGACAGGCCACATGGAAATTAATGTTAATTGTCATTTGTCATACAGAAACGATTCCAAATTTTCAATGTTACTTTAAGGGGAAAGCACTACATTCCTATGTCAATGTAAAAGATCACCAGCACAAAGAATGTGACTCTGGCTTTCCTTTGAAGTCAAAGGTATTAGATGTAATGATCAGATTTGCAAAGATGCTCATTTGAATCCAGAATACAATGTCTGACAAAGGATACTTGACAAAGTCAAAGCAGTATCACTTGTAGGAATTATTTGTTTCAGTAAAGACATACTGTAACTTTAAAACTTTACTTCTTTTTCACTTAGTTAAGAAAATGTAAAGATATCTCTGGTTAGATTTTCCATCTTAATCTCTTTCCTACCAAAGTGAACCTAAGATTGTATTGCAATCTTTGTACTATATATTGCAACAAATATTATAAGTCTACAATCTGTACTCTCAGCAACCATATGCACCAATAGGATTTTACTTCCAGTCTCCAACCTCATTTCCTGTCAATTTTTAGCTTTGAAATTAAAATTAAATCTAGTTTTTTAAAGATTAGATACCATGATTAAGAGAATCAGCTAGATCAAGTTGCTCAAGTAAATAGATATTTTTTATTTTAAAAAATTGAAATGGACTTGGTGACTTTCTGCTTCAATCACCCTATTGCTCCAACTCACAAGCATTCCCACAACATACACATGAGATTCACAAGCTGTCTATCTTATAAAAGTTAATGTTTTCTATTTCATTGTACTGATTATCTTTCTAGAATCAGTTTCCTTGGTGGTGAAATTGCACTCAACTGAACTGTTTCCAACTGATGATTTAGTTGCTTTTGTAGCAAAGTTTCCAGTTTTTCCTGTTTTTAACACATTTCAAACCTAGGTTCAATGAGATATTTCAGCATTAGCTGGCAATCTTCTTTCCCAACTCCTTCATAAGGTTTAAAATCCCATACTGAACAATATAATCACAGCAATTATAGTCAAGAATTGTTTTTTTTTTCTTCATTCTTTAAACTTTTGGCTTCAAAGTTGTGGCACTTGCCCTACAGGATTCCGATATGAAATAATAGCAATGAATAAAATTTACAAATTGTCTAGATCAGTGCACATTCAGAAATTGCATTTAAGTGATAGAAACAAGAAATCAACATGTTATACTTAGGTGATATACAGTTCAGGTAATGGCAGAACACAAAACAAAATGAAATAAAAGTGATTATGATAAAAAGTATACAGCACATATATATTTAGGCAAGCCTGTTTTGACACTAACCTTTAATGGGTATTTTGTACTATGTTGCTATTTTTAATGTTCTGTTTTTATTTTCTAAACCATTTCATTCTCTTTCAAACTGAATTGTAGGAACATCATTATGACAATGGTGGTGGTGGTTGTTTTATTCGGAAAACACATGAGGTAGACCGGGTTCCAACAACAAATACTTTATTCTTCAACTAGTTAGTAAATAGGAACACTTGGCTGAAGCTGATTCAAGCCAATTCGAACCCCTTGGGCTATTAATTTGTCCAGCTGTTCCTCTATTTTTGCCTTTAGTGCAAAAGGAACCCGCCTGGCTTTTATTCTTCATGGGGCTATTTGGGGGTTTAGATTGAAAGAAATAGGATTTCCCCGATACTTGCCAAGTGAGCCGTCAAAAACATCCTGGAATTCTCGGATGAGGTCGTCTTCCCAGCCGGTTGTAGTCACTCGATCGACCCCGGTCATCCTGATGCCCAATGGCGCGAACCATTTGATGCCCAGGAGGCTTGGTCTGTCTTGGTCGACTATGGTCAGCGGAAGCACCTTGACGTGATGTTTGTAGGCGACTCGGAATTGTCCCATGCCTACCACAGGGATTTGGTTTCCCTGATAGTCCTTGAGGGTTAGGTGCTGCTTCTTCAATTCTTTGGGTTTGATACCTGGGACTAGCTGTTTTATTGTGTCCCACGATACCATGGAGAGGAAGGACCCCGAGTCCACTTCCATCTTGCAGTGTTTTCCTTCGATTTTCACAATGACTTTAATTTTTTTCCCACTTTCCATCTGAGCGCTCTGTATAATGACAGTTTGGTGTGTATTGGCTCGCTTCTCTTGTTGCCACTTTCTCTCGGCTCGTTTAGGCTCAGCTCGTGTTGGGGAATTTCTGCGTCTCGTCGGGCTGTAGTATTTTTTGTTCCTGCAGACCTTCTCGATGTGCCCTCGTTTTTTGCAATGCCGGCAGAGGGCATCGAGGAATCTGCATTCGGCTCGGGGATGGTTTCCTCCGCAGCCAGCGCATTCCCGCCAATTTCTTCTTTCGCGCTCTTTTCTGTTCGTGAGCAAACGGTGGACCTCGTCGTCTTCGCTCAATTCAACTGTTTCGCCCGACTCTTCGTAGTGGGTTGTGGTGGCAGGCTGCTTTCTGTCTTTGGTTGGTGTTTCTTCGCTGTGTGTGTTCATCTTTTTCATGGCTACGGCAGATTTTTTCGCGGCTTCAGCGGCTGTGGCTTCCGCGATGGCTTCGGTAATGGTGATGTTGGGCTTGTTGAGTAATTTACTCTGTGTGGTCGAGTCTCTCAGGCCCAACACCACGCGATCCCTCATTGCTTCATCAATGTTCAAAAATTCACACTCACCCCCTAATTGTCTAAAGGCAGTGATGAAATCGGCGATGGTCTCTCCCTGTCTCTGGTCTCTGCGGTAAAATTCATGTCGCTTTATTAAGTCGGAGTGTAGTGTGCTTTGAGGAGTCTTTGCAATTCTGTCCACGTTAGTTGTTTAATGTCCCGGGGCTTCGCAAGGGCCTTTGCCATCTTGAAAACTGTTGGCCCGCAGTGCGTCTGGAATACAGCTCTCTTGCGTTGCTCTGAAATGTCTTCCATTTCATTGCTCTCCAAATACATTTGGAAGCGATCAGCATAGGAATCCCAATCCTCTTCGTTGGGATTGAAGGGTGCGGGCGGTGCGTTGTTTCCAGACATCTTAGTTGTCATCTGGACTTCTTATCACCACGTGCAGGTTTTTTCCGTTCAGGACGATCCCACCTTCGTCGCCAGTGTTTTATTCAGAAAACACACGAGGCAGACCGGGTTCCAACAACAAATACTTTATTCTTCAACTAGTTAGTAAATAGGAACACTTGGCTGAAGCTGAGGCCAGGCTGGCTTGCCTGCTTGCAGCCAATGGCAGTTGTTTAGATTTGCCGCCTTTTAGCAGCTCTTTGGATTGGTTCCTAGTGAACCAATCCAATGTTTATTTTATTTGACCAATCAGGTTTGTAGATTTGGAGTCACCCACTTTACATATAGAACAGTGGTGGTATTCATTATGACAATTTTAACAATAATTCCCAGATTCAGCTATTACTTTGATAGAAATTAATATCCTGGCTTTGTATTATCCTGAAAAGCAAGGTTTTCTCTGAAACTGAGGTGGAAGCTATTTAGTAGATAGAGAATAATAACTATCTACTATCTAAGCAAGCCTGAAATTATAGATAATTTGAATTCTGGGTAACTAACAGTTGAATAAAGTTGTGGAAATTTTAGAAGAATGTTATTCAGACTTTCATAAGAATGGTGTAAAACTTGGAAAAATTGAAGCATTGTAGCTAAACAATTAGAAAACAGATCTGACTGAGAAATGAAAAGCAAACAAGAAAAAAACAGAAAGAATATCATTAGCACCAAAAAAGAAAAAGTATTTGGACAATCTTGTAGTGACATTAACATGGCAATCAAAATATTTCCAACTTAGTTAAAAAAAAACAACTATCTTATGTATTCCATTGCTTCTATTATATCAATACAACCTGGGCTTAAAATGAGGAAGTCAAAGGCTTTTATCAAACAAAAGTCATAATGAAAAAATTGTGAAAGTAAAAAAAAATGGACAGATTTGCAGAATAAATTAAAGCTTAAATAAAAATATCACATTTAGAACTAAAATTTCCTTTATTGAAGTCAAGAAGCTGAAAAATATAAAGCATTTTCAAATCCAGATTAAGGAAAAAAACATTGAATGTTGGAAAACTTTGTGGAAAAGTGGTTAAAAAGTAACAACATTTACAGAATTTAATAGAAAACAAAAGGAAGATACAGTGTAAATAATAGAAATAGTTCAAATGCAGATTGAAACAATCAAAAACTTGAATGGCCAAGAAAAGATGAATTACACTTTTGGCTCAAACACTACAAAAGCATATTTCTAGGCTTGTTGAATGATTTTCTGCAAATAACAAAAAATAAAGAGTAGATAACAACTGAAAGAACATTTCTAGCTCATAAATCAAGGGGAAAAGGAACTGACAATTAAAAGCCTACAACTAACCTGTCACAGCATTAAAGTTGTTTCCTGGAATTATAGCACATCCAAAATAGACTTTTTTTGAAAGAAAATGCCATTTTCCCATTGGAATGAAGGGGAACGTGCAAAAATTCACATGGGAAAAATGCCCACTTAACGTATGATAAAATGATTCTTCAGAGCTCCAAGAAAAAATGATTTTTTAAATTACCCCAGATAGATCATTTTAAGACATTTTATTCACTTGTTCTTAGCTGCAACTGAAAATACTAGGAAATTTTGGAATGAGCAGAAAGATTGGATAAATTCAGGAAATATTAACAACTTCATGAAAAATCAACCTCATGATAAATAGAGAAAAAAAAATGAAACAAGACATATACCAGGGAGTCTTATTGTGACTATTATCCTTTGAACTAGCAATGATTTGACAGATAAATATCCTGAATAAAATCAATTGTGAATACCAAGTCACAAAACAAAGCTTAAAAATAATCCACTCACTTTGTGGAGATGACATAAAACTGTCCAATAAATCAAAAGCTGAAATCAGGTCTCTACTGAATGTGGTTCTCATATTTACTGAACATAGAAGAACAAAATTTGACCTGGGCAAATATGCTATGTGGCAATTAAAGAAGGAAAAGTTATAGGAAATGACGGGCTATAGCTAATGGATCTAAGCTAATATAATAAAAAAAAACAGATCTGCCAACATCTAGAAACAAGTAAAGTAATAACTAGTAGTCAGCATGGGTTTGTTAAAATCAAATTATGCCAAGCCAATCTTATTTCAATCTTCAACATAGTGACTAAATTAGTAGACCAGCAAAATACTGTGGACATAATATAGACTTCAGCAAGGAATTCAACAAAGTAGATCACAACCTACTTCTGGGTAAGCCAGAAAAAAATGGAATAGATAACACCACCACCAGATGGATTCACAACTATCACAACTGACAAACCGTACTCAATGAGTAGTCCTTAATGGGTCTAAATCTACATGGAGGGAACTAAGCAGTGAGGTACCACATGGTTCCCTCTTAGGCCCAGTAACTTCAATATCTTCACTAACGACTTAGATGAAGGAATAGAAGAGGAACTTACCAAATTTGCAGATAATACTAAGCTGGCAGGAATACCCAAGAAGATAGGCTAAAGATAGGTTCAAGATCTAGATGGATCTCGACAAATTAGAACACTGGACTGTATCTAACAAAATGAAATTCAATGTAGAGAAAAGTAAAATCCTACACTTTGGCAAGAAAAACCAAAAGTACACATATAGCCTGGGTGAAACTAGGCTCAATAGCAGAAACTGTGAGAGGGATCTTGGATTCTTAGTGGACAACCAGCTAAATATGAGCCAGCAGCGTGCAGCAGCAGCAGCCAAAAAAGCTTATGCAATCCTAAATTGCATTAACAGAGGGATACAATCAAGATCAAGTGAGGTACTAATACCACTCTATAAAGCCTTAGTAAGACCACACCAAGAGAACTGCATCCAGTTTTGGTCACCACAGTATAAAAAAGATGTTGAGACTCCAGAAAAAGTGCAAAGAGCAACCAGGATGATTAGGGGACTGGAGAAAAAGGCACACGAAGAACAGTTGCAGAAACTGGGCTTGGCTAATCTGATGAAGAGAAGGACCAGGGGAGATGTGATAGCAATCTTCCAATATTTGAGGGGCTGCCATAGACAGGAAGGATTCAAGCTATTTTCTAAAGCACCTGAAGGCCAGACAAGAAATAATGGATGGAAACTGAACAAGGAGAGATTTAATCTGGAAATAAGGAGAAACTTTCTGACAGTGAGAACAATCAACCAATGGAACAGCTTGCCCTTGGAAGATGTGGGAGTGTCATCACTTGAGACTTTCAAGAAGAGATTGGACTGCCGTTTGTCAGAAATGGTGTAGGGTCTCCCGCTTGGGTGGGGATTGGACTAGATGACCTACAAAGTCCCTTCCAGCTCTGATTATCTGTTAAATCAAAACACCATTCGACACCCAGTATCTGAAGAAGATTATACAATATTAATGGATTAATATTAATGGATTAATGGAAACACCTGATGTATTACATGGCTAGGTTAAAAAGACTATAGTTCAAATTACATAAAAATATTAAATTTATATTACATAGCACAAATATTATCAAAGCAATCAAAACTTGGGCAGTCACTGGAATTGATATATTTCAAGGATCAGAGGTGGTATTCAGCAGGTTCTGACCAATTCTGAAGAACCAGTAGCGGAAATTTTGAGTCGTTCAGAGAACCGGCAAATACTACCTCTGACTGCAATTTTACAGTATCCTTCCCTTGCCATGCCCACCAAGCCACGCCCACAGAACCGGTAGTAAAAAAATGTGAATCCCACCACTCGCAAGGATTATTGACTAGACCCAACCTACATTGGACAAGCTAGATCAGATCTAAATCTAGACTGAGGAAGTTGTGGACCATAATTCATGCATTTCACCCAAAAAATGACATTTACTGATGATATGTATCCAGAAGTAGATATAGTAAAGGCATACTATGAATAAACAAACTATGGAAAGATAAAAACTTAATATAAATGATTAACAAAAAGTAAACAAAGGGGTTCTACTTGTAGAAGTTTGTGAGAAAAGGCATCTGAATACTACAAAACCAAAAAGGAATGCAACAGGCAAATAATTTAAAGTCAGATTATTACCTGGTGATGAAAATCACTCCGTATGCATGATTTTGAAAAACATCAAAAGTTTTGTGGTTCAAAACTGAAACATAACAAAAATGATGAAATAATCATATAAATAAATTCTGCAAAGAATTTATTCTACTATATCGAAGCCAAATTTTGAACATTTTTCTGATAGGCCAAATGGAGATTTAAAAAAAATTAAGGATAAAACTAGATCCTCTCATTAGTGGCTCCAGCAAAATCAGCCTGAACAAATCCCTGATAGGATTGAAATATGTGCCCACTGGAACTCATGTTAAAAAAACTCCAGCTTTATTATTTGCAGACACCACTGGAACCCAAAAGAGTTATCCAAAATGAAAACAAATTTTATATTTTAAAAGTCAAACATGGAAGCACTTAAGTCTGAACACAGTAAACATTGCTGTTATTGAAAAGAACAAAGAAAGGTTCATTGATACCTAGAGATAACCAAATTGATGAAAAAAAACCACACACAAAAATAACAAAGTACCATAATTTACAAATTGAGGTTGAAAGATTGTGGGGGAATAGCTTGACATGCTAACTGTAATTGGAATTTTTGATGTAATAACAAAAGGATTCATCAAACATTTGCAGATTTTAAATGGACTTGATGCCACTAATCTGCAAAATACTATCCTGTTTGGAACAGCATGCATTTTATGGCACTATCTCCATGACTGTTAGATCCTTAACTAGGACTCATTTGAGCCAACATTCCAGTAAATTAAACTGTGATATTCACTGGGGCAAATAGAGATGTATAATCATAACACGCAACTTCATATAATATATTCCAGAGCATCATAAAACCCAATAATGCAATATTTCAATTAGATCATATTAAAACACTTCTTTTTGCCTACATTCTATGCCTTCAGCTAAACCTCCAGCCTTCTGGCAATCAGAAATGATTACCAGTTACAATGTACAAGCAAGAAAACCGAAAACCAAGAAATCGTCCATAGTTATACAGGGGAGACTATACTGAGAGATACCAAGATTCTTGTTTGACATGTCATAGAAGAGGCATTTCTGTCTGGGGCAAAAAGAGGACTGGCTATCTCTAATCCATTTTGAAAATGGATTGTCACAGTAACCTCACCTTCTGCTATACCTTCTGTAGCTGACTTCTCTGCCAGTTGCTGCCAGTCTTCAATCTGTTTTCTGCTAATGGAAGTGACTATCAAACTGTCTACGAGATATTTCATTTTTGGTTTTTTGTCATCAGTCCAAATACCTGGGTTTTATAACATGTTATAAAAAATATCTTGAGAAAGAATGAAAACTAGTCATTAGTGGCTTAGCTAGTTCTTCTCTTACTTATTTCCAGCTAAGTCCAATCTATTTATATCTATGAACAAAAATATACAAAACACATTACTTGCAATTAGATGGGTTTTTTTTTATTTCAGTGCAAAAGTATCATTCAAAATGATTTTAAATTGCAAAAAAAGACCATATATAAGAGGTAAAGGAAAGAGAAAAAGAGGATGATGGAATGGGCTGAATTATAATGGCATGAAAATACCATTGGAAGATTTGAAAGAACAAATTAGGGATAGATTGTCATGGAGAAAATATATGTGATTGTTAGGGATCAAAATGACTTAATAATACATATTTAATCAAATCAATAATGTGCTGAAACAAAGCAGCACAGGTTGTGGCCATAGGTCCACATATAGCTCGTTAAGACTTGGGTGGAGCCTCAGAAATCTACAAACTATGGAATTTTAATAGTTTATCTGACAGAGAGTAAAAAAATTTCAACGTGTAAATAAAATTTAGTTGATGGTATTAAACTTAAAATAATTTAAATGTAAAATAAAGTTAATGTTTGTCTGATCATTAATGACATTTTGGAAATTTCTCCCTCAGGTAATTGTTGCTTGCAGCCCCCAAAATATTTGTGCCAGTGAGCAATGGCAAAGATGGAAAAATCCTTTCTGTGTCCAGAAGCTAATTTGTTTGTTAATTTGTTTATCTATTGCTACAGCTTATAAGTCACTCCATTTCCAGGCTTTACCAAGAGGGTTAATGAATATAATGTTACAAACAGAAATCAGTTCAATTTAATCAGATGACTTCAAATTATATAAACAGGAAATGTGATAATGATGACAGCAAAAGATGGGGGTGAATTTTCAGTCTTTTTGTTTAAGTAGTTGTTTTAAAGCAAAATAAATGTATTACGTCTATCCACCATTCCTTTTCCTCCTCAAATCTGCCCCAAATCAGAGCTTTAACACCAAATTTCAGCAACACAATGATGGATTATCTATTAACCCCTGTCGTACAACACAGGTTTCCTGTGAGGAAAAAAAATGGTGCAGAAAAAAAAACATTTAATAACAGGCACACAACATTTTTGGAGAGAGATTTAAGATTCATGGACTAAACACCAGAAAATTAACAATTTAATAAAAGCCTCAGAGAGGAGAAAAAGAAAAGAAAAAAAATGGATTTGAATTGGTTTTCAGAATGCATTAGAGGATTCTTTCAGTCAGTTAAAATCTATTTAGTGGATTAGATGAAGATAAGCTAGTATGAAAGAATCAACAAACAGTATACAAAATGCCCAATGATTAACTGAGAAAGTACTTACTTTTTTCTTTATATTAATTAATTAGAAATTTTCACTATGAAGAAATAAATTGCAAAATTTAATATTTTCTTAATCTCATTCTTAGAAGGGCAAGAGAGGACTTGTTCATGCAAAAAAAAACCTGTGATTCTTTTTTTAAAATTCATATATGCTACCCCCAGGCTTTTCCTTTGCTGATGATGCCACTAAATGTCTATGAAGAATCTCAACCATCCAGGTCATGATTGTTCCAAAGGGGCTTTTCCAAAATGCAACTGGACTTTCTTGATTTTTTGTTTGTTTGTTTGAAAACATTTTGCTTCTCATCCAAGAGGTTTCTCCCATTCAAGCTTCAAAAACCAAGGAAGTCCAATTGCCTTTTTGGAAGTCCAGTTGCCTTTTGGAAAAAGCACCTTTGGAACTACAATGCCACTCATGGGTCAGAAAAGGCAAGAAGGAAATTTACTTTTTTTACGTATTCATTTGCTAATTAAGGGGGGGGAAAGAACCACGTGGGTGTTTGAGAACTGCTGGGACAGGACAGACCAATGATACATATTTTAAATCAGCTCATCAACAAAGCAAGCATAATGCTATTTGAAGAAGAAATATTTCAGGCCTGTATCTTTTCCATTCCTTTTATAAGTGAATGCCTAGATTCCAATTTCAATATGCTGTGGACCATTGAATCCCATATAAGTAATTGCATTGTTTCCTTCATTGTTTGAGAATGTGACCTATTATGGGTTTCTTATCAGTAAGTCAAACTAAAACCTGATTTGTCACTTCGTTTTCCTCACAAATTTCATAAAACTAGTTTGTTCACAACAGATCTTTATGGTGCATTATGTCACACATACACCCGAGCCCAAAAAAAATTATAAGTTTATCATTCTCAGCTGTTGAGTGACTTTACTGCTTTGGTATAGTTTGAACCCTTTACTCAGCCACATCCACCTGTTTTTCTTCATCCAAACCATTTCATATTTCCAGATGTTGATTTATTACTCTGGATTGATTGGGCTCCAAATGTACAACCAGTAAGTGATTCTCAATTAGCTATGGGATTACTGGAACAGGCTTCTTAAACATATCTGTTATCAGGCAGATACAGTCCAGATGGCTTATTGGAAGCAGTTTTCTTAATGGATAAGTAGAAGAACCATGTGAACTATGTACATCAAATCCCCATTTAATGCAGAGGTTGCCTGCTGCCTTCTTGTGTGTAAGACCTCAGTGCTCATGCTACCACTGGCAGAAGATCATAGAGAGGGACTGAGATACATACACATGATTTTCACCAATAATAAGAACAGCATCTCAAGACCAATATATGAGGGTAATCCACAAAATAGATTACTCTTTGCGATAGAAAAAAAACAGTGTAGGAAAAAATTTTTATTATATACACTTGAAAGTGACACTTAAAAACTACTTTTCAACATATTCACTGAACAAATTGAAGCACTTATCATAACAATGAACAAGCTTTGTAATTCCATTGTCATAAAATTCAGCTGCCTGAGATTTGAGCCAGTCGGTCACGCCCGCCCGCAGTTCCGCGTTGTTGTCAAAACGCTGTGTCCCAAGCCAGGTCTTCATCCTCGGAAACAAGTGGTAGTCGCTTGGTGCAAGATCGGGGTTATAGGGAGTATGAGGAAAAATCTCCCACTTGAAAGCATTCAGGACTTCTCGAGTGCGATTTGCTGTGTGTGGTCGGGCATTGTCATGCAAAAACAAAATTTTTGAGCTTAACTTTCCTCTACACTTGTTCTGAATTGCTTTTCTTAGTTTTTGCAATGTTTCACAACACTCACAGAGTTTATTGTTGCAACATGTTCCAGAAAATCGATAAGAAGCACACCTTGCCTATCCCAAAAAACAGCTGCTACAATCTTCCTTGCAGAGAATGTTTGCAAACATTTTCTTGGTTTTTTGGGGGAATTTGTGTGCCCCCACTCCATAGACTGCAATTTGATCTTGCTGTTCACATGTTTGACCCAAGTCTCATCTCCAGTTATGAGTCGATCAAGAAATGAATCTCCATCTTTGTCGTAAGAGTACAGAAATGTCAATGATGCGGCCATGTGCTGACTCTTGTGGTTTTCTGTCAGGATTTTTGGCACCCATCTTGTACAAAATTTGTGGTAGCCTAGCTTTTGTGTAACAATTTCATGCAACAAACTGCGTGAAATTTGTGGAAAACTAAGCGAAAGTTCCATTACTGTGAAATGGCAGGTTTCACGAATCTTGTCATTGACTTTCGCGACCAGTTCATCAGTCACAATGCTCCGACGTCCATTCTGCTGTTCATCAGGAACGTGAGTTCGTCCATTTTTAAACTTAATGCACCATTGGTGCACTTCATCTTCAGTGATGATGTTGTCCCCATACACTTCACACAGTTGCTGAAAAATTTCAATCAGTTTATGGTTTTTTGCCAACAAAAACCTTATCACTGATCGTACCTCACAACTCACGGGATTTTCAATTGCAGCACACATTTCAAATGTTTGCTGTGAAATAACGGGCAAAGATATGAACCTCCCACTAGCACAACTAGATGCAGACTAAGCGGTGGATGCACAGACTAAAGATGGCCATGCTAGCTCCGCCCTTTCTTGCTACAGACGAAAACATAATCTATTTTGTGGATAGCCCTCGTATATCTTATTGTTGAAAATTGCTTTAGCACTGAAACTTTGGGAAATCAGTGGGCATTGAACTTGAGCAGTAGAGGCATTATCATAGCTAAAGGAAAGATAGCTTGGAAATATGAAATCAGTGGCACTGCTTATAGTCTAAGAAATTATAAATATTAGGTTCCTTTGTTTTGTTCCCAGGCACACATGTAAAAAAATATGTGCTCTCCAATTCTCTTCCTGGCAGAATGTAGCTAACTAAGCTTTGCCTACATCTACACATTTTCTTTAATATATTTCCTTTCATGAATGAAGCAAA
The DNA here is from genome assembly GCA_015471245.1 of Laticauda colubrina. Classification (NCBI taxonomy): domain Eukaryota; kingdom Metazoa; phylum Chordata; class Lepidosauria; order Squamata; family Elapidae; genus Laticauda; species Laticauda colubrina. The sequence continues at coordinate 21,586,041 of BLBF01000005.1, forward strand.
TATATGTGTCCCAAGATAATGTTCCAGGATCCAATTTGGATTAGTCTGTTGTGGTCTGCCAGCAGCCTGTGGAGATGACAGCAGAGTTGGACACTGGGGAGGAACATGGACCAGTCCTGGAATCTGGGGAGAGCTCAGATGAGGGATCTGAATCTGACATAGAGATGGGGCGAGTGCCATCTGAGATTTATGTGTTGACTCGGAGCCTACAGAATCTGATATCAGCAAGGCAGAGGAACATGGGGAGCCTGTTCCCAGTGTGCGCTTGCACAGAGCTGACAGAAAGCAATCACAGTTAAAATAAAAGGGGCAACTTGGGAGTAAAGCTTGGAGATGATTGGCCCCTTTCATAAGATATAAAGGAGGAACAAAGGGACATGAGCCTTTGCAGGAAGCAACTTTGTTCATTCTGGTTGGTTTAAAATCTAAAGGTCTGTGTTGACTTTGTGCTCTGTTTGGCCTTGTACTAATCTAATTGGTAATTTAGTTGTTGGCAGCATTTCAAGGGAGATAAAGGTGGGTGCTTATCACCCTCATCCTGAAAGACTGTGGCAGACTTCTGTTGGACTATTCCTAAACTGTTTGGGATTCATTATGGGCTGTGTCAGCCTTCAAGATCTTCTACTATTGCTTTGCATCTTTCGGCTGTCATAAGAAACGGGAGGGGAGGGGAGGAAGGGATAAGTCTGGGAAGTGAGCTGGAAGTGTTACATTCTTCTGTTGTGTAAACTGGGGGGGGAAGCATACAATAGAGTTAGGTTTCTATTTCTCGCTTAGCTTTCTTTTCTCTTCGCAACTGCAACCCGTTATCAAAATATGCCAAGGTCAACAGACAGAGGCCTCATCATCACCTGAAGATGCCCACATGATCAAATTCACAACTTCTAATTGGAAGTATCATCTGAACTACTGTCGCATTTCAGCTGAAGGCATAGAGATGGATCCAGAGAAGGTGTGTGCCATTCTGGAATGGGCTCCACCATGCACCAGAAAACAACTTCAAAGTTGTTTTCTGGGATTTGCAAATTTTTACCGGCAATTCATCCCAACGTTTGCTAAGATAGCAATGCCCATCACAAATCTCTTGAAAACAAAAGGGGAGGTGAAGCCAAGGCCAGGAAAGCTGCTGGAGTGGTCTATGGAGTGCCAAACCGCTTTTGAAAAGCTAAAATGACTGTTTGCTGCAGAACCAGTGCTGAAGCACTTGGATATGGATACTCCTTTCGTGATTCAAGCCAATGCAAGTGATGTGGCTATTGGAGCGGTATTACTTCAAATCAACGAGAAAGGGACCTTACAGCCTTGTGTGTATACCTCCTATAAGCTGTCTGAAACAGAGAGAAGATGGGCCGTCTGGGAGAAAGAAGCTTTTGCAGTTCGCTGGGCCTTGCTGACCTGGAGACATTTCCTGGAAGGAGCAAAACACCCATTTGAGGTATGGACTGATCATAAGAATTTGGAAGCCTTAAAAACGCCCCGGAAATTGTCCCCTAAACAAGTTCGCTGGGCCCAGTACTTCAAGCGATTCAATTTTTCATTGAAGTACATTCCAGGCGGGAAGAACTTCATGGCGGATGCTCTCTCTAGACTACCCCAATATAACAGAATGCGCCAGGAGTTGATAAGCCCAATTGTCTCAGCCAAACATCAAGCCGCCCCAGTGATCACCAGAGCCCAAAGGAAGAACCAGGAAGTGGCTTTATCGAATGACCTAACTGAACAATTAAAAGAAGCTTTAAAACTGGACGAATGGTTCCTGGCTCATTCAAATGACTATACAATTAGAGATGGCTTGGCTTGGGTGGGGGCCAAGTTGTATGTGCCACAGGTGCTGAGGGGCCCAATACTACAATAGGCTCATGATTCTAAAGCAGCTGGCCATTTCGGATTTGTGAAGACC
>BLBF01000005.1:21605721-21630605 GCA_015471245.1 Laticauda colubrina
GTTCATGCCTGCCTGCCAGCCTTGGTGCCTACCTGCCTGCCAGCCTTCCTGCCAGCCTTCCTGCCAGCCTTGATGCCTGCCTGCCTGCCAGCCTTGATGCCTGCCTGCCTGCCTGCCTGCCAGCCTTCCTGCCAGCCTGCCTGCCAGCCTGCCTGCCAGCCTTGGTGCCTGCCTGCCTGCCAGCCTTCCTGCCAGCCTTGGTTCCTGCCAGCCTCCCTGCCAGCCAGCAACCCCACAACCATGGGGAAGAACAGAAAGCCTCAGCCATCTGCTGCCAGCCGTGGCAAGAGGGACAGGGCCACCATCCTACCCCCTGGCCCTCATTCTGGTTCTGCTGGGGCTTCTGTAGCACGGGCTCGCTCTTCTGGGGCTGGAGCTTCTGTTGCTTCTGCTTCTGGAGGAGCTGATGATGCGGGGGATCAGACAAGCACTCCAGCACCAGCCACCTCCACAGCACCTGGACCCTTTACCCCTGAGACTGAACGACCAAGAGGAGTGCCAGAGACTCATTTTTGTTTTATAGCTTGTTGTTAATAAAGTCTATCTTTGATTCACACACTTGCTTCATTTCTTTTTTTTAATAAAGTCTTGGTGGAAACTTTTAGAAATGGTTTAAGCCTTTCCATGCTTGAGGGATGGGTTAAGATAGCAGTGGGCTGGGCAGGGATACCTGTGGGATGGGTAATAGCTGTGGGATGGGTAAGGATAGCAGTGGGATGGGCAGGGATACCTTTGGGATGGGTTAAGATAGCTGTGGGATAGATAAACCTCCAGTGAAAGCATAGTGGGACTGTATGGTCCACCCTCCCAGTTGCCACACATATGGCCCTTTATTATCAATACTAATGTAATCATTCATCCACACATGTCAACATAAACACAACTCTTTATTAAATGCCCTGTTCATTGTAGGCCCACCCAACATACATGGCCCAATCTCATCAGTGTGATGAGACAGGCTGAAGGAAGCATCCATTAGTCATCTATCATCCTGTCTTGCCACTCCACTGCTCCAGCTGGGGAGTTGCACCAGTGTCTCAGGAGGTTGCGCTGCTTCTTCCCTTCACGTGAGGCTCTGTTGGGGCCTTGCACATCCTCAGTTTCTATCAGGTTTTGCCCTTGCCTCCATTCCCCAGGCTCCATGTCCCATTGCCTTGTTGGAGGTCCACGAGCCTGTTCTGCAAGACTGGGTAGCGGGTGCGCATGAGATTGTGCAGGATGCAGCAAGCTTCCATGATCCTCCTCACGGTCTCTGGACGATGCTGCATGATGGTGAGAAGTACCTGGAACCTGTTGGCCAGGATGCCAAAGGCGTTCTCCACCACCCGCCTTGCCCTGGACAGCCTCTAGTTGAAGATCCTCTCTTCACGGGTGAGGAGTCTGGAAGTGTAGGGCTTCATGAGGTAGGTTGTGAGAGAGAAGTCGTCATCCCCCACGATGAAGTAGGGCACATCTTGCGTATCGTTGGGCAGGGGGTCTGGATCTGGGAAGCCCAGGATGAGGTTGCCTTCTAGCCCCTCCTTGAGGTGACTGGCGTTGTATACCTGGGCATCTGAAGATGAGCTGTAGCCTGAAGCATCGATGAACATGAACTTGTAGTCAGCATCGACCATGGCGAAGTGAATGATGCTGAAGAAGCCCTTCTGGTTGAAATAAGTGGACTCCGACTTGGCTGGCGCTGCAGGCCACGTGCTTGCCATCGATGGCTACAACAGTGTGTGGGAAGTTCCACCTCTGATACCACTGCTCTGCAACTTTCTTCCATCCTTCTTCAGTGGAGGGGCACTGGAGGAGCTCCTCCATGTATTCTTCGATGATGGCCTGTACCACTTCTCTGACCACAATGCTGATGGTGTTGTGTGGCACCCTCCAGCCATACTGCATGCTCCTGTAGGTGGTCCCTGAGGCCAGGTGGCGCAGAGTGAGTGCCACCTTGAGCCCAGGTTCCAGGCTGGGCCGGAAGTTGGTGTTTGCCTTGGTCAAGCTGGGTGTCAGCTGCTGCACAACTTCGTCAAACATGGCTGGAGGCATCCTCATGAAATTCTGGAATGCACGAGTGTCTTCGTTCCTCAGCTCCACCATCAGCTTGTTGTACAGTCCGTACTCTGCTCTTCTGGCGATCCATATTCGGACCCAGACGCTTCTTGGCCACCTCCTTTTCTTCCCGTAGTAGAGTTCACAGAGCCTGTAGATGGCTTCGCACTGTTGCAGAAGGATGGTGGCTGCCAAAAGGACTTTGTTACGATCCACGGTGGACATGACTGGATGCTGTGGAAGAGCAAGAGTCAGATGAAGGCTGCAGAGGTCTGCACCGCAGGGCTGCTGGTCTGAAAGTGAGATCCAGGTGAGTTGCTCCCCCTTTTTATAGGCAGTATAGGTTTTCCCCTAGGTGTCCTTTTGCATCCTCTAGGCATCCTCTAGACATCCTTAATATCCAAGATAGGTCCCCTCTGCGAATGTTTTTTCCATTTTAAATGCTTTGTTTCCATGCTGCATCCGTGAGGCATACATTCTGCATTCATTCTGCGTCCATTCTGCATCTGTTCTGCTTTCTTCCTGCGCCCGTTTACCGCTGGAGCGGATGGAGTTGCGCGGATGCGCAGCGGATGCCTAGCGGATATAGCAGATGCGTAACAGATGCAGAAGGGATGCCTAGCGGATGCCTAGCGGTAAGTATTGACCTATGGGATGGTTTAAAATATATTCAATCAAAGTATGGATGCAACCACTTTGATATACAGAAATAATTTCCTTCCCTAAAATATGGTCCTGGAAAGAGTCAGAATGTATTTGTTATACTGAATGCTTGTCAACAGGAGAACTTTTGCATAGATTCTTCTTGGCAGTTGGACCCTTTCTTTTATCAGGAGAACCTTCATTTACTCACACCTGGTCAGTTCACAACTGAATTATTGCAATGCACTCCATATGGAGCTTCTCTTTAAAGATACCTGGAAGCTACACCTGCTTCAGAATGCAGGCACATGAGCAGTAATGGCCACCTCTTGGTGTGTTCATATGTCACCATTGGTATGTGGTTCACATAGTCAGATTTTGGGCCTGCATGCCACTGAGGTCGACAGCTCGGCACCTCAATTCCTGTGAGCGAATAAACCGCGGAGGGACAAGAAAAGAGCCTTCCCTGATTGCCTACCGCCATTCAGGTGTCCCGCAGGTAAAGATAACACTGCCCAAAAAAATTCCTTTCACAGAGGCAGCCAGCCATCTCAGTGATCCCTGGCTAACAAGTGCAATACACTAAATAAATAAATAAGTAAATCATTTCTACATGAGATGCATTGGCTTCCAAGTGAAATTCAACATGCTGGTTGTTACCAATAATGCCCCACATAACATATGGTCTAGATATCTGAGACACCGCTTGCCTCCAATTATTTCTGCCTATCCAGTATTTTCCAGCAGAGGAAAATGTGCTCCAGAACCCTTATGTTAAATATTGCCATCTTGGGAGACCTAGAAAGCATGCCTTCTCTGATGTAGCCCCTATCCTCTATATCAGCAGCCCCCACCACCCCAAAAGAAGGAGGGCACCCTGTATCCTAGGGTTCCAGAAAGTTTTGAAAACCTGACTTTGGTCCCAGGCCTGGTGATGATGTTTATTATTTGTCTATGACTCTTTTGTTTTATTGATTTTGTTGTTTATTAGATAATTTGGATTGAACACCTGATTTAATTTAATTTTTAGCTGTTTTTATGTGTGTATGTTTTTCCTAACTTTCTATGCTGCCTGTTGAGGTAATTCCCTGTTAGGAGATGTAATGAGAGAAGTATTGAATAATACACACACAGCACACAGATACACTGTACAGTAAATGTAGGTCTTTTACTTCCCATAAAGGTTTAAGCAAAGTTCAAAATAAGCAGTCCAAAGTCATTCACAGGTAAGTCAGTCAGTTTTCGGTCCAGGGATAATCCAATAACAAAGTCCAACGTCATAAACAGTTCAGTAACAGATTTACATCAAATCCAAGAATAGCAGTCAATTAGGAGGAATGGCAATACTCTAACAGAAGGAAACAGAGACTCACTGAGACTTCTTCTGAGACTAAGACTAAAAAACCCAGGTTTCTGGCTCCATCTTATGGCTGTTTGAGAAACCACACCCAATTACATTTTGAGGATTCTCTTAAAGATGCAGTATTAAAATGTCTATCCTGGTTTATATATTTCCAACCCAAATAATTGTTAGGTGACTTGTATTCTTAACACTGCTCATACTTCATTGGTGTTGGATCACTCATAAATTTAAATAAATAGTTTTCTTCTTGTCCCAAAAATAGATTTTTGCTTTGTGAAGCCCAGACAATATATCAACACCAAAAAAAAGAGAAAACCCACTAAGAATCTTTCTGCCAGCTTGGGCAAACTGACTTCTGAACTTCAGGCATCACAAAATTGAACAATTTAAATGGCATTTGGGGTTAAAAGCCCTTGACACAGAACATAAGGATAAAAGGAAGCAACACCTGTACTCCATCTTAAATTATTGACAACTGGAGAATGCAATACAGGAACTGGAGTAGCAGAAACAGTCTTGCACAGAGAGAATGTATACTCTGGGTTATAGTATGGTTGAAGAAAAGGCATTTCAAGATGACCTTTAGAAAAGTATTTTAGAAACCACAAATAGTACCTACAGGTTCTTAAGTTAAGTTACCATCTTACAGTTCAGAGATTCCTAGAATGCAGTAGTCCTAGTCACTTGCTTAGACACTTGCCACCTAACCCCAGTTGCTTCATTTTTGGTCAATAGACAGCTCTCTTTGTCCTGGTTCATATATTACACTAAGTCTTAATAATGAAAGCTGAGTTGGGTTTGGCTTAAAGTATTTTATGAACCAAGTCTTTGTGGCTTGGAAACCAAATTTCATAGTTTAGTGCACTATGCAAATCAAGTCATTGTGTTTATTCAAGTAAGCAGACAACTATGGCTTATTGTTGAGCAGACCACAACTTTATACTATTTGTGAACAGTGTCTCCAAATTCCAACTGCTACTTTTTGATTCAAACATTCTGAAAATCAGAGCATTTATTGCTGTATCTGTGCTGATTTCTTCTACTAGCAAGGACCATAATAACTCATGTGGAAGCCACAATGTGTAACTGCTTTTATTTTTCCAAAAACCAAAATTATTCAAGAATAATTGTACAAGTGAAATGGGGAGAAGAAAAGGAAAGAAATAGGAGGCTTTAAGCCAAAGATATCCATCCTTGGTAATTTTAAGAACTGTGGACTTTCTATGCTGGCTGAGGAATTCTGGGAGTTGAAGTCCACAGGTCTTAAAGTTGCCAATTCTAGACACTCCTGCTTTAAGTCCTTAATCAGGCTGTTCACATAATAAATACTCTGGTTTTCAGGACACCTAAACAATATTCTGGTATAGGCTGGATTCATACATAATTCTGAGACATACATTGTGCTTTTATAAGCCATAATATCTAGGATCATACAACACAAATAAGCCAAAGAGATTCAAACCATATTAAGGTTTAGCATAAATTTATCTCCTGTCTTCCATTGATCTGACTTTTATAATCATTTGTTGAAAATAAAAAATGGTCAAATCCTTAAGAAAAAGCTCCATTTCTTTGGTTACATAAATGACAGAAGTGTGTATCACTATATGTTTACATGCATTACATTGGAATGACACTTGAAATTGTAAAAGCACTTGAAAGCATTTCCTGTTATTGACATACAGCTAAGTAAAGTACAAAAACAATTTGATTCATGTACTGCACAAACTTCACTAACTGCTCTTTGGATTCCATGTGTAATTTCTATTGACTTATCACTGAATTCCTAAATGGCTTGGACGTGAGTAATTTGTTGCTTCCTGATTTGTGCACTGTCTATTTGTTATAGCTTTCCAGCGTGTATCATTACCTTCAGTGGAACAATTGGCAGTCCACAGAGGACTTAAATTTAAGGGCTGCAAAGACTCCCCAAAATATATATGCCAGAGTTATTAGGATGCCAGGTGAGTAAAACTAGTGCATTTGAGAGATGTAGATATGGCATATGCAAAATAGGCACTGTTTCCAATTCTAATCTTGACAGCGTAAGTAAAGATATATCCAGATTGCAAGCATTCAGACAGCCACTAGAGAGAAACAGAGAGATGATTACATTTCTCTTTCCTGCCTTCTGCTGATCACCTGGATTTTTATAGTCAGATATGTAACTCTACACTTATGTTTATGCTCAATTTTTTTAAAAAATTCTTGGATGGAACTGTGCTTGCCATTAAATTGAAGAACAAAAAGGTTGGATATTATGCAGTCGAAGTTAAACAGAATGAAGCCATTATACCAGGACCAGAGTATAAGAAGTAAAAAACATGCTTCCATGCATTTTTGTTTGATTTAGCTATATTATTGTGAATAAGTACTTACCATTATTAATGCCTGTTTCAATTGAGAATGGCTTATGTCTTATTTGCTGTTTGGCAGCCAAGTCTCTAGTAGTGTTGCTACATTGCCACTTAGTGGCAGATAAATGCACCAGAACACATGGCTGGAATTGGGCTAGAAATAAGAAACGTTTTTCAGAGCTGAAGCATTGATGGTGCTGTTTGCCTATCTAATCTGTGCAGTTTAGTGAACATTTTGTTTAGAATTGCACTAAAATTAAAATTTTGAAAAATGTCATTGAACTGGAAAGACACCCAACTATCACCTTTGCCAGTCTTAATCACTTATTTCTGCATGCAGAGTAATGGATGCATTTGAATTTCATCTGAGGTGATGGTTTGTTTGTTTTTCTTACTCTCTACATTTCTGCACAGATGAGAGGCCAGGTCTATGTGCAGAAACATATCTGTCTAAACTGGAATTTGGTTAATGGATCATAGTTGCATAAAAGAGTGCATGTTTGTGGGTAAAGAAGACCCTGATTCAATTCACAGTACATTTAAGGAAATTATATTGGACTGTTTGACTGATAGAGACTCTGAGACTTTGCTGACTCTTGGAGACAAAGGGAATAACTGTCGGATGTAGTAGACACTACTGATTTTGTCAGGTCAATGTTCTGACGCAAAATCAGTCTTTATATAATTAAATACTAGAAGCCAGCAATCAAAGAATTAAACAGCTCAGAACAAGAGCTGATATTCACTCTCTCTTTTCCATAGTGTATACATAGCCTCATATTTAGAGCATATATGAAATGTTAGTCCCAGGTAAATTAACTTAATTCTCCCAGGATTGGATTTCATATAGTTGCCAACTTGGTTCCCTGAACACTGGAACATTCAGGACTAAATTGTGCTTTAGGTCTACCTATTACAAAGCTTCTGTCATTACATTCAAGCTATAGTTGCTGCTATGTCTATATCAACAGTGAATTCTCATCCTTTTCTCTGGAAAATAACTGTTCTGTCCCACAATGATACTTGGCAGGTCATTGATCTCCCAATCATTTGGGGGGGGAACTCCATAAAATATAGCCACTTGCAAGTATGGCTGTCAGAAGAACCCTATTAGAAACTTTCTACTTTATTCATTTCCTCTTTTGCTTCTGTGCAGGCAATTACAACACAAAAGAGAGCAGAAGCACAAGCACAAGCACCGAGACAACACTTACATGTCTATCCTCACACAGAGAGAGGCAACCACCCTGTGTAGATCCTAGCAAATGCATACACAGAGACATATTCTCCCATTAATACCCATGGAGAAAAAACATGTGCATTTTCTTTCCATTAATTCATTACAAAATACAATTGTGTTTGACTCTAGGGGATGATGCTCATCTCCATTTCTTAGTAAGGAAGCCAGTGTTGTCTGAATACCCTTCCATGGTCATGTGGCTGGCATGACTATATACAGAGGTACACAGACCACTATTAGCTTCCGACTGAAGTGGTACCTACAGTATTTATCTACTCTCATTTGCATGCTTTCAAACTGCTAGGTGGCAGGAACTGAGGCAAGAATGGGAGCTCACCAGAGGTGGTATTCAGCAAGTTCTGACCAGTTCTGGAGAACCAGTAGTGGAAATTTTGAGTAGTTTGAAGAACTGGCAAATACCACCTCTGACTGGAAATTATACAGGATTCTTCCCCTGCCATGCCCATCAAGCCACACCCACAGAACCGGTAGTAAAAAAAACTGAATCCCACTACTGTAGTTCACCCCATTATGTAGTACTTGGCTCTCAAACTGCCAACTTCTGGGTTGACAAGCCCAGCATCTTAATCACTAGGCCACCACAGGAGAAAACAAAACAAAACAGGCCACTACTTTGACCACTGTTGAAAAGGGGTTGGAAAGAGATTCCAAAAGTCATGTTTCCTATGCTTTTGCTGCTTTAAAAATTAGCTACAGAATAAACATACAAATCCAGGTTCCATGAAAGTGAGAGACTAAGCTGAAACCTACTGGTGATTATGTATAATTTATGAAGAATAACGTGTTTTGGCTGTTGCAAGGTCCTTTCCAATTGTTTCCAAAACGTAGAGAAAATTCTGCTTACTTTGAGTGTAGGCTGCAAGACCATTAGGTAGTAAAGCAAAAACCATTAAATGTAGACTTTTTAGTTAGCAAAGTCAAAATCTCATATTTTGGGTAGCTATATCATCCTGGCAGATTGCCACTCAATTGCAATACCCTTTTGAACAACAGGGCTTCTTTCATTTCCTATTTGCATTTAATCCGGAAAAGCTGACATGGGATGACAAAAGGACTGCTGTCATTAATTTCCAACATAATTAGTACTTACTGGACAAAAAAAAAGACAAAATCTCATTGCTACAATTTACAACTCAGCAAAATGGGTACAGACCCTACATTAACATCGGGAATTGGCACTCAGTATGATTGTGTGCAGTGGCATATAAAAACACATTACTTTGAATGGATAAAATATTTAAGCAGGCTATCTGCAACTGGACAAATTGCAAATGATAAAAAAAATGAACATTTTTGATTCTGCATGCATTTCATTTCTATGATGGCTGTAATTGTGTCTCACACAAGGCTATTGGTAAAGGTAAAGTGTTTAATTTGTGTTCTCCTCAGTCATTAGAAAATTTAAGCATTTGCTTGGATCCTATGGACTGAAGGTGAGCACCAAATTAATAAAGGCCATATCTGGCTGTGCTCCTATCTTGAGGCAAATTATGCATATTTTTTATGAGAAAGAAGCAGTAATTGAATCTCCCTGGATTACATTTTATATGGCCATAAACCTACCATTAGTCCAGCAGCTATATTTAATAATTTCTCAATAATAGTTCCATTCCTCAGCTGCTTTTTTGTTGTTATTTTGCCCCTTCTTTCTGACACCCAAAATGAGAGGCACAAATTAAGTCCAAAACAATTGTGAGATGATAGAACATTCCAGAAAGATGGGATTGTCATGGCTCTTATTCCCCTTCGATGCTCACTTTTAACTTATCTTTTTATCACCATGTGTTTATCCTCCATTTATTATTACTAGGAAGTAGGATTAATTCTCTGTCTCTGTACAACTGTCTTAACCAAAATGAAGTTCCTGTAGTTGATTTCAAACTAAGCTAAGCAAAAGGTACGGATATTTCCAAGAGTGGGATTCAAATTTTGTAACAACCAGTTTGGTGGGCAAGGCTGGGTGGGCATGGATTTTTTTTTTTTAATTTATTTTTGCAGCACATGCATCCCTGGTTTTTTGGGCCTTCTCAGCCTCAGGGGAGCCGGGGGGGGGGGGGGGGGGGGGTTGCTCCCAAAAGGCTTCCCTGGGACACAGGAAGGAAAAAAACAGCATAGGAAGGCTCGTAGCACCCTTCCCCCCCCCCATGCTTCATTTTGGGGCTTCTGGGCCTCCAGGGAGCCTCTAAGAGGCATTTTTGCTTCCATGAAGCTTCCCTGGGGCACAGGAAGGCAAAAAATGGAGGGGGAGGGGGGACCTGCACCCCCCTCCACTTTTTGCCTTCCTGGGCCTCAGGGAAACCTCCTGGACAAAACAGTAAGTCCCAGCACAGCTGATCAAAGGAACAGCTGATCATCAGGAGGGAAGAGAAAAAGAAATACCTTAAGGAGTGACTGGGCAGAGAAGAACGCAGTCAGCGATGTCAGGCATGCACGCAATGTTGCACATGTGTGATAAGGATTGACTGAGCAGGAAGGGGAGGGGAGGGGCCAGCCAGGCACATGATTTGCCAGTTCTCCCAACTGCACAGAATCATAACAACCAGTTCTATTGAACCAGTCCAAACTGGTAGAATCCCACCCCTGGATATTTCATTCCAGTTTTATGGTACATATATACTATGAGACTCTGTGATAAGTTTCTTTGGAACTGTATTTAACACATAAGGTTTATTTATTTATTTGATGCCTTCGAGTCAGTTTTTAAGTCCTGCCAACTGCCTGGATAAGTTCCAGAAGTTTTCTGGATAAGTTCCAGAAGTTTTCTTGGCAAGATTTTCACAAGTTGTTTGCCATTGCCTGGTTCCTAGTGTTGAAAGAGAGTGACTGGCTCAAGGTCCCCCAACTGACCTTCATGCTTAAGCAAAATTAGAACTCATTGTCTCCTGATTTCTAGCTTGAGGACTTAAGCCCATGTCACACTGAACCAACGGATGCAAAGAGGATGTAAAACGGACAAAAAACCTTGCCATTCATTCGAAAACGCGATGTACTCACTGCCTCCGTTTTGCTTCCTCTCTATCCATCCAGCATCCATTTATTGACATTTCATCCACTCCAAAAGTTTTGGGCTGCCTAAAACTTTTACGTGGAAAATGTATCCAGTTTGTCCATTCTGCATCCGCTACGCATCCGCTACGCATCCGCTACGCATCCATTATGCATCCGTTATGCATCCGCTATATCCGCTTGGCATCCGCTTGGCATCCGCGCAACTCGCATCCGACCAGACGCAGGGAGGAAGCGGAACGGACGTGGAACTGATGCAGAACGGATGCAGAACAGATGCAGCATGGAAACAAAGCATTTAAAGCGGAAAAAACGTTCTCAGAGGGGACCTATCTCGGATATTAAGGATGTCTAGAGGATGCCTAGAGGATGCCTAGAGGATGCAAAGGGACACCTATACTGCCTATAAAAAGGGGGAGCAACTCGTCTGCATCTCACTTTCAGACCAGCAGCCCTGCTGCAGACCTCTGCAGCCTTGGTAGATGCTTAATGGATGCTTCCTTCAGCCTGTCTCATCACACGGATGAGATTGGGCCATGTATGTTGGGTGGACCTACAATAAACAGGGCGTTTAATAAAGAGTTGTGTTTGTGTTCAAATGTGTGGATCAATGCTTACATTGTTATTGATAAAAAAGGGCCCTAGGTGTGGCACCTGGGAGGGTAGACCATACAGTCCCACTATGCTTGCACAGGAGGTTTATCTATCCCACAGCTATTAGCCATCCCAAAGGTATCCCTGCTCATTCCACAGGTATCTCTGCCCACCCCACTGCTATCTTAACCCATCCCACAAGCATGCAAAGGCTTAAGCCAATTCTAAAAGTTTCTACCAAGACTTTTTTTAAAAAAACAGATGAAGCAAGTGTGTGAATCAAAGATAAACTTTTTTGAACATCAAGCTGTAAAAAAAAAAATGACCCAAGTCAAGTGTCCAAATAAAGTCCACAGGTAGCCAGCTACCCGGTCTCTAGCACTCTTCTTGGTCACTCGGAGGTGTGCCCAGTCTCAGGGATGAAGGGTCCAGGTGCTGTGGTGGTGGGTGGTGCTGGAGTGCCTGGCCTCGAGAGGACAACAGGGGATGGTGTGTTGAGAAAGCTCTCGGACAGCTGGCTCAGCCCCGTGATGTTGAGAGGTCCTTCCTCCATGCCATGGGGTGTCAGCCCCAGTACTGATGACAGATGTACTGAGGCCGGGCTTGGCTGTGGGGTGGAGGAAGGAGTAGTGTAGTGGGGCTGTCTGCTCTGCAGCTGGGTGAGGACTGGCGTGGGTGGCATCATTGGGGACTGGCGTGGGTGGCATCGCTGTTGGTGGCATCATTGGTGTGGGTGGCATCGCTGTCATCAGTGGCATCATTGTCGTGGGTGGCATCGGTGGCATCAGTGAAACAGGTGGCAACAGTGTCACCCGATGACTCTGTGCCTGGACTGGGAAGGGCTGCTGCCTGTGCTGCTGAACCTCCTGGTAGCCGTAGCCCTGGTAGGTGAGGGCCTGTGGAAAACCTTGGAATGGGAGGGACATAACCTGGGGTGGAGGAGCAGACCTGGACTGGGTGGGAGCAGGTTCCTCTGGGTCTGGAGGGTTGTGAAGCAGCTTGGTGATCTGGTCCTTCACCAGCTGGTACTGTGGATCCGCCATTTCCTTGAGGGTCTGGTTGACATAGGTGAGGAAGGGCTTGCGGTTGGAGGATGAGGAGTCGATGTGGACCAGCTGAAAGAGGACATCTATGCTGGTGCGGATGGTGTCCCTGATCTCCAGCAGGACAGTGTGGCTCTGCCCCTCCAGCTGTCCGGCTCTCTGCCTTTCTGCAGAGACGGAGCTGGGGGGGGTGGATGCGGCTAGGAGTGTGGTGGACTCGATGTCTCCTTTCTCCCACCGCACCAGGGAGTCCTCTACGCACTCCACCATGCTTACCACACCTGTCCGCGGGTTCTCCGCCATGGCACACTCCACAGAAACCTGCCTGGAGACAGGGACTGACTCTCGGCCTGAAGAGGACTGGCTCTCAGCAGGCTGCCGGAGAGAGCGGGTCATGAGAGAGGCTGCTGGTGCTCCTCGGTGGCGGACCTCACCCTCCAGGAAGCTGCACCTGGCCATGACGTAGGTCTCTGTCAGCTTCACAGTGGCCTGGCCCGATTTCTTCAGGTGCAGCTTTCCGTACCAGGTGTGCATGTGCTTCCACCAGCCGAGGAGCACCTCCGAAGTGTAACCCATACTCTCTACCCTCTCTCTCCAAGCAGCCTGCTTCTGCTTGGTGTCCCTGTACAGCCGGTGTCCCTTCTGCCACAGATAGTCATTCTCTCTCAGCCACTCCAGCATCTCATCCTAGTGCGCCTCCTCAATATAGTATTGCCTTCTCTCCCGTTGTTGCATATGTCTCTTCCTCCCTTTGGCTGGACCAGATGGGCCCTCATCGGAGGGACTCCCAGGTAGTAGGGGCTGCTCCTCCACACCACCAGCAGCAGCAGCAGCACCAGCAGAATCATCATCATCATCCTCACCAGCAGGATCATAATCAGCATCAGCATCCTCACCAGCAGGATCATAATCAGCATCATCAGCAGCAGCAGCAGCAGCAGCACCAGCAGGATCAGAAGCAGCAGCAGGACCAGCAGGACCAGGATCAGCAGCAGTAGATTAAGCACCAGCAGGGCCAGCAAGTCCAGGAGCACAAGCAGGACCAGGAGCACGAGCAGGACAAGCAAGTCCAGGAGCACGAGCAGGTCGAGCAGGACCAGCAGGACCAGGAGCAGCTTCAACAGAGTAAGCACCAGCAGAAGCCCCAGCACCAGCAGAAGCACCACCGCCAGGAGCAGCTTCAGCAGAAGCCCCAGCAGAAGCAGAGTCCGGGACAGGGGGCGGGAGGTTGGCCCTGTCCTTCTTGCCAGGCATGGCGGCAGGTTGCTGAGGCTTTCGCTTCCTCCCCATGGTTGTGGGGTTGCTGGCTGGCAGGGAGGCTGGCAGGCACCAAGGCTGGCAGGAAGGCTGGCAGAAAGCCTGGCAGGAAGGCAGGCAGGCAGGCAGGCACCAAGGCTGGCTGGAAGACAGGCTGGCAGGGCAGACAAGAAACTCGAAGTGTCCAGCAACAGGTCTTTCCTCGGAATGCTGGCCACGTGTGAGCTGCTTCCCTTTATATCCGGGGGGCTTACGTTATACTTCCCCCCCGCATGCGCAATTAATGTTCGGCATCTGTTCCGCTTCCGCTGTGCATCCGCTAGGCTTCTGCTGTGCATCCGCTTTATCCGCTGTGCATCCGTTCTGCATCCGCTGTATCCGTTCTGCGTTCGCTTTGCTGAGGCCCCCCGGAAGCCCTGCGGTTTTGCAATCTGCTCCCATCCGCTTCCATCCGCTGGGCTTCCATTCCGCATCTGCTTTGCATCCAACCTGCGTCCTCCCTGCGTCCGTGTTATCCGCTCTGGTTATGCAAATTTTTGCCTCTTTTAAGAGCGGATAATAACGGATGGAACATTTTGCTCATCCGCTGTGTCCTTTTTGCATCCATTGGCCAGTGTGACATGGGCTTTAGCCATTACACCAAACTAGCTTTTGTTTTTCCTCTTTAATTGTATTTATTTTGTTAATAATCTCTGGAGTATTTTTATCTGTAATGTCTAATTCCAGCCTAGATGGGCTTTTCCCATCACTTTTGGGTTCCCATACAAATGCACCTTTCCACATCAAGATTTATACCAGGGGTCCCCAAACTTCGCAACTTTAAGACTTATGGAGGACATAGCTGGCTGGAGAATTCTGGGAATTGAAGGCCACAAGTATTAAAGTTGCCAAGTTTGGGGACCTCTGATTTATACTATCTCTCCTGTTTGACTCCTCTGACACCAAGCTCAGAACTACATGATGCTGTCAAGGAGGGGTGTATTGTTAGAGAGAATCAGATAGTAGTCATCCAAGTTTAAGTGAAGCATTGGTATGCTTCCGTATTGTATTCCCAGGGGCAAAAACAAAATTAATGAACACACAATTATTTCTAGCAGACAAGGAAAAATATAAGACAATTTTTCCTAAGCAAAGCTGTTATACCCCCCATGGCTGGGGATTTATGGAATAATTACCTATTTTATTTCAGAGCAAAAGACTGGGGTACCTTCACATAAGCAAATGCACAGACAAAAATGAAAAATATGAGGGACTTCCAGTTCCGGCTTCTTCGGCAATGAACCAAAATCCATGATCGTGCATGGTTTTGATCTTTGCTCATCGCTGGAACACCACAAGCTGCCCGGATTCAGGGCTGAAGCCACCCCATAGAGGTGGTGAAGAAGGGAAAGCTATCAGCAGGGTTGAGGTGAACCTAATCTCTTCTCCTCAGCTGGCCATTACTCCCTTTCCCAAAGGCGGTTGCAGCAGTGGTCAGAAATGGCCACCTCAAAGAAGAACTCGACCAGACAAGATTGTGCAGGAAGAAGTTTAAAAGAGAAAGTTTGACTGACTGGGTTGAATGGACAACATCTATTTAAGGTACCTGGAACCTGAATTTTAAAGACTAATACTATTCCTAAAAAAGATCTTAAGTGGCAAAAGAGAAAGGGAATTCTCTTTTTTTGCTCTCATATTGACAGTTCTGATTGACTTGGAACATTAAGAAGATGAGATTCGAATAATAAATTGATACTAATCCACTTTGACATTAATAGGCTATTTCTAGCTGAAAATAAAGTGTCAAAGGGTTAAAGATTCTAGGATAATTTAAAAATTTTCTTCAAAAAAGAAAGAAGGCAGAGGAGGGAAAAAGGAAACAAGAGGGTGGAATCTGGAAAATGGAGAAGACCCCTTGGAACTTTAAAAATTCAATAGTGGAATTTTAACAAGGCTTGCAAAAGATACGTTGTGGCTGAAACTTTGTTTCAAAGCCCCTGGAAAGAGAAAGTGAGAAAAGAAGCAAGAAACAGTTTTGAATTATTGGATGATTCCTGGAATTTTGGATGGTGGATCCTAATGAAATAAAATAAAATAAAATCAATTGGGGCAGGGGTGGGATACGACAGGGTTAACTACTGGTTCAGAATTTATGAGCTTCCCTGCAGGCTGTGAGCTGCACACCTGTAAATCGTTATCAGCAGCTGCCTGCAGAGAAGCAGCCTTTGAAACAGCCCTCTTTTCTTGCTTTTCTAACTGCAGTTGTGCCTCGTTCGGCAGCTGAAATTGAAAAATCAGGAAATAAAGATCAGGTAAGAGCCCGGGTGGGCGGGTGGCCAAAACATCAGCAGACATAAAACCAGTTCTATGTCTGCTGCTCTTCAGAGCTACCAGTTCTGCAGAGGTGGACAGACCAGTAGAAATCCATCCCTGAATTGGGGGTTGTTTAAATTTTTTTAAAATGGCATCACACCTTGAAGAGTTAAAAATGAGACTTAAAGAACAAAGAGGAGATGCACAAGAGGCAAGAAGATCCTTTGGCTTCATATTTCAATTTTTAGAAATTGAGATTTTGAACTATGAAAAACAACAAGCAACACTGGCAGAACAAGAAGGGCAGGATAAAGAAGAAGCCATCTTTAATGACCAAGCAACTTTAAGTGAGGTAAAAAAGGGAAGGGGGAAAGGGAGTTAAAAACTTAAGCATTGAAGCAACAGTCAAAAAAAAGAGTAATTTGAAAAGCAATCATAATATCAGGAAGAAGCAGAAAGGAGGGCCACAAAAGGGAGAATCAGATAGAAAAGGGAAAAGGGGGGGAGGAGAAGAAGAGAGGGAAGAGGGAAAGGAAAAGAAGCTACAAAGGAGAGAAATAAGATATAAATGTACAGGAAAAGCGTACAAGAATTAAAGATATAAACCTATTTAAAAGACACAGAGACAATGTTAAAATTTAACTTAAGGAGAGGATTCTGCAAGGGTGTATGGGATAGCATTGTTATATTAGAAATAGAAAAGTGTTAGAAAATATGTTTAGATGATTAAAGTGATAGGAAAAATTTGTATTGATGTATAATGGAATATTTGTTTGTAAAGAGAATAAGGCTCTCAATGATTTAAAAAGAAAGTTTAAAAAAATTAAAAAGAAACATGGAAGATTTTTATCAGTTGACAAGATGAATTTGAATAAGAATAATAATTTTATTGACTACTGTTAATAACTATTGTTTTATTTTTTATTTAAAAACAGTAATAAGTAAAATATGAAATATAGATGATTAAAGTGAAAGACAACTGATATTACGATTAAATTATTATTATTAAATGTTTGTTAAAAGAAATAGAAATGTAAAATATTGTTATTAATATTAATGGCAAAGCGGTACTTGAATAGAATAATTATTCCATTTACTATTGTTATACATATATACACAGTCATATATACATATATACTTTTTTTTAAGAATTTAGTGTGTATTTTAAGGGAATGTACCAAGCAGAATTTGATTGAAAATAAGTATGTGTTATAAAATAGAGGTTAAAAAATGAATGTTATAACTATAAAGATGTAACTTAAATTTAAACAAGATTTGAAAAAAGATATAAAAGTGTTACACTCCAGTCTAGTAATTACAGGGGAAAATTTGTTTTATGAGAAAAGATAATATGAAATTGTAAAAAAGGACAGACAAAAGTATAAAAGCATTGATTAGAAAGATTTTTAAAATTATAAAAAGATATGTAATTGAATTAAGAAAGAAATGAGATAATTTAAAATAAGGCTATAGGAAGTAAAGAAAGGGAAAAGCTATTGAAGAAATTGAAAAAATAGTTATAAGATATGGATTCGAATGTATAAGATAAATATGTATTGAGTTTGTGTCTGTATGGAGAAGTGATAACCCAGGATCATGCTGTTCTCAAAAAAAAAAGATATTTTATTTATATGTTTTGTGAAAACTTAAATAATACTTTTATTTAAAAAAATGAAAAATATGAGAAGAAATGTATGTTATAAGGAACATATATGATAAACTGTATGTATCCTTTGGTCAGACCCCAAACCAAAAATGATACATGGCAATTTTTCTAAGCTTGATCTGCTTATTGTTTCACACTTACAGATAAAGTCTTGACAGACTGAAGACTCTATTATCTGCATTCTACAATATACTCTGTGAACAGTTAGAGAGGAGCTGTCTTCACCATCTTCTTCTCACACATAATATCTGACTGAGTTGTCTCTTACTCCCCAGGAATGCACTCCCTCTCCCCTGACGATCTACCTCCTGACTACATTCCATCACACTTTTCTTTAAGTAGAAAATTCTACTTGAATGAATCATGTTCAGTTGTTTTTCATGGCTCCCTTTTTCTTGCACGCAGCATTTGTTTATAGGATATTTGCTGCTTGGGCATATCCTGTGGGGTTGTCAATATAAATTGAATACATTGGTAAATGATAGCAAGAGCTTTTTGGGAATTAATAACATGGCTTGTCATGTCAAACCAAGGTTTGGACTGGAGTGATGGCATCTTTGTTTCAAAGGTACACTGTTGCTCTGAATTAGATGCTGGTGGAATTCTTAGATAAGGGTGTTACAACTGTCTTAGAGTGCATTAGGAAACTCAGCTGATGCCAGGGCATACTGAGGGGTCTTTAGAAGATCCAGTAGCTCAGTTATCACCCGATTAAAATGGGGGTCCTCTTGGCTCACAATAAATTCTTGGTAATATGAGAAAGGATTGATAACAATCATCAATATGTGGAGAGAGGGGAGTTGAGTGAAGGCATTTAACTGGAGAAGGACTGGAAAACGTAAATATCCTTTATTTTTTAAAAATGTAAAAAAAAATGACTCGAACCATAATTCTGGTCAGAATCAGTTCCAAAGAACTGTGGCAGGTGGGGAAAAATTCTCACAGGGGACATGACTTTTCTAGAATGTGACGGAATCACTGGACCTTGACTTGGTGTTTGAATCCAACATGATGTGGGAAATGACCAGGCTGAGCCAAAGGAGGGGTGTTAAAAAAATAACAGGGACAGAAAGTTACAAAGACATCCATGTGAAGGCAGCAGTGGGGATCAAGAATAAACTAAACATAACTTTTACCTCATTCCCTTAATGATTGATTGCAGGATGAATATCTTGTTCCTCATTACAAAAATGGCTAAGCAGTTAGTTCATAACCTAATTGTATTATATTTGGATTATTGCAACAACTTGGTGGCTTGGTAACTCCAGGCTTCACCCTTTGATTTGGGTTCAGAATCCTGCTGTTTGTACTGTTTTTGCCCTCCTTTATTTTATTCCTACTTCTTTTATCACATGCCATTAAACTGCTAGATAGTTCTGAAAGATCCTCAAATAAATTGACATAATGTCATCCATTTGAAAAAAACTGCTGGTAGCTCATGAACTTGTATGAGTAGGAAATGACCAAGCTGAGCCCAAGTGGGGTCAAACACCACATCTTTCTTGAGTCACTTTGCATCTACAAGAGATCTAAGTCCCCCCCACACTGTTGGAGCCATAGATGGAAAGCACGTGGCCTGCAAAGCTCCAGCCAAGTTGGGGTCCACTTATTTCAACTACAAGGGATTCTTCAGCATCATCCTCTTTGCCATGGTCGATGCTGACTACAAGTTCATGTACATCGATGCTTCAGCCAACGGGTCAGCTTCAGATGCCCAGATATACAATGTCAGTGACCTCAAGGGTGGGGTGGAACACAACCTCATCATGGGTTTCCCAGAACGAGACCCCCTATCCAACGACACACAAGATGTGCCCTACTTCATCGTGGGTGGTGACGCCTTCTCCCTCAGAACCTACCTCATGAAGCCCTACACCTCCAGATGCCTCACCCATGAAGAGAGGATCTTCAACTACAGGCTATCCAGGACAAGGCGGGTGGTGGAAAACGCCTTTGGCATCCTGGCCAACAGGTTCCAGGTACTTCTCACCACCATGCAGCATCGCCCACAGACCATGAGGAGGATTGTGGAAGCTTGCTGTATCCTGCACAATCTCATGTGCACCCGCTACCCAGTCTTGCAGAACAGGCTCGTGGACCTCCAACAAGGCAATCGGGACATGGAGCCTGCGGAATGGAGGCAAGGGCGAAACCTGATAGACACTGAGGATGTGCCAGGCCCCAACAGAGCCTCACGAGAAGGGAAGAAGCAGCGCAACCTCCTGAAACACTGGTGCAACTCCCCAGCTGGAGCAGTGGAATGCAAGACAGAATGATAGATGATTAATGGATGCTTCCTTCAGCCTGTCTCATCACATTAATGAGATTGGGCCATGTATGTTGGGTGGGCTTACAATGAACAGGGCATTTAATAAAGAGTTGTGTTTATGTTCAAATGTGTGGATCAATGCTTACATTGTTATTAATAATGAAGGGCCAAAGGTGTGGCACCTGGAAGGGTGGACCATACAGTCCCGCTATGCTTGCACTGGAGGTTTATCTATCCCACAGCTATCTTAACCCATCCCAAAGGTATCCCTGCCCATCCCACAGCTATCTTAACCCATCCCAAAAGCATGCAAAGGCTTAAACCATTTCTAAAAGTTTCCACCAAGACTTTATTGAAAAAAATAAATGAAGCAAGTGTGTGAAGCAGAGATAATCTTTATTAATAACAAGCTGTAAAAGAAAAATGACCCAAGTCAAGTGTCCAAATAAATTCAACAGGTAGCCATTCAGTCTCTGGCACTCTTCTTGGTCACTCGGAGGTGTGCCCAGTCTCAGGGGTGAAGGGTCCAGGTGCTGTGGAGGTGGCTGCTGCTGGAGTGCTGGTCTGAAGCACCACTGGGGTGCCTGGCCCGAGAGGGCAACAGGGGACGGTGTGTTGAGGAAGCTCTCAGACAGCTGGCTCAGCCCCATGATGTTGAGAGCCCCTTCCTCCATGCCATGGGGTGTCAGCCCCAGTACTGATGACAGATGTACTGAGGTCGGGCTTGGCTGTGGGATGGAGGAAGGAGCAGTGTAGTGGGGCTGTCTGGTCTGCAGTTGGGTGAGGACTGGCATTGGTGGCATTGGTGGCGTGGGTGGCATCGGTGGCGTGGGTGTCATCGGTGTCATCAGTGGAACCGGTGGCAATGGTGGCGTCCGATGTACCTGAGCCTGGACTGGGAAGGGCTGCTGCCTGTGCTGCTGGACCTCCTGGTAGCCGTAGCCTTGGTAGGTGAGGGCCTGTGGAGAGTCTTGGAATGGGAGTGATATCACCTGGGGTGGAGGAGCAGACCTGGACTGGGTCAGAGCAGGTTCATCTGGGTCTGGAGGGTTGTGAAGCAGATCGGTGATCCGGTCCTTCACCACCTGGTACTGGGGTTCTGCCATGTCCGTGAGGGTCTGGTTCACATAGGTGAGGAAGGGCTTGCAGTTGGAGGATGAGGAGTCAGTGTGTACCAGCTGAGAGAGGAGATCTACGCTGCTCCTGATGGTATCTCTTATCTCCAGCAGGACAGTGTAGTTCTGTCCCTCCGGTTTGCCTCTCTGCCTTTCTGTGGAGGTGGAGCTGGGGGTGGATGCGGGTTGGGCTGTGGTGGAAGTGCCGTCTCCTTTCTCCCACTGCGTCAGGGGGTCCTCCATGCACTCTGCCATGGGTACTACAGCTGTCTGGGGGGTATCCGTTGTGGCACGCTCCACAGATACCTGCCTGGAGACAGGAGCTGACACTCTGCCGGAAGAGGACTGGCTCTCAGCAGGCTGCCTGAGAGAGAGGGTTGTGAGAGGGGCTGCTCCTCGGTGACGCATCTCACCCTCCAGGAAGCTGCACTGGGCCATGACGTAGGTCTCTCTGTCCATCAGCTTGACCGCGGCCTGGCCAGATTTCTTGAGGTGCAGCTTCCCGTACCAGGTGTGCATGTGCTTCCACCAGCCGAGGAGCACCTCCGAAGTGTAGCCCAGGCTCTCCACCTTCTCTCCCCAAGCAGCCTGCTTCCTTTTGGTGTCCCTATAGAGCCTGTGTCCCTTCCACCATAGATACTCATTCTCTCTCAGCCACTCCAGCATCTTATCCTCATGTTCCTCTTCAATGTTGTATTGCCTCCTCTCCCGTTCTTGCATCTGCCTCTTCCTCCCTTTGGCAGGACCACATGGGCCCTCATCAGAGAGGCTTCCAGGTTGTAGGGGCTGCTCCTCCACACCACCAGCAGCAGCAGCAGCAACAGTAGCAGCAAAAGCAGGACCAGCAGGACCAGCAGCACCAGCACCAGCAGGACCAGGATCAGCAGCAGCAGAGTAAGCACCAGCAGCGCCAGCAGGACCAGCAGGACCAGGAGCACCAGCAGGACCATGAGCACCAGCAGGACCAGGAACACCAGCAGGACCAGCAGGACCAGAAGGACCAGCAGGACGAGGAGCAGCGCCAGCAACCAGCAGAAGCACCAGCACCAGGAGCAGTGCCAGCAGAGTAAGCACCAGCAGAAGCACCACCGCCAGAAGCAGCTTCAGCAGCATAAGCCCCAGCAAAGCACCACTGCCAGAAGCAGCATCAGCAGAGTAAGCACCAGCAGAAGCACCACTGCCAGAAGCAGTATCATCAGCTCCTCCAGAAGCAGCATCAGCAGAAGCCCCAGCCCCAGAAGAGTGAACCCAGGCTGCAGAAGCCCCAGCAGAAGCAGAGTGAGGGCCAGGGGGTAGGATGGTGGCCCTGTCCCTCTTGCCAGGGCTGGCAGCAGATGGCTGAGGCTTTCTCTTCTTCCCCATGGTTTTGGGGTTGCTGGCTGGCAGGCAGGCTGGCAGGCAGGCAGGTAGGCTGGCAGGCAGGTAGGCTGGCAGGCAGGCTGGCAGGCAGGCAGGCTGGCAAGCTGTGTCTGGAAGCAGGTCTTTCCTCTGAATGGTGACCTGCTTGGGAGCTGCTTCCCTTTATATCCGTGGGGCTGACTCAATGCATCCTCCCCACATGCACAGTGAACGCTAGACATCCGCTAGGCATCCGCTAGGCTTCTGCTAGGCATCCGCTCGGCATCCGCTCGGCATCCGCTGTACATCCGCTTCATCCGCTCTGCATCTACTCTTTCCGTTCCGCGTCCGCTTTGCTGCGCTCCCCCGGAAGCCTTGCGGATGTGCCATCTGCTCTCATCCGCTTCCATCCGCTAGGCTTCCATGGAGCATCCGCTTTCCATCCGCCCTACGTCCTCCCCCCGTCCGTTCCTTTCCGTGTTGTCCGCTCTGGTTATGCAAATTTTTGCCCCTTTTGAGAGCGGATAACAATGGATGGAACATTTTTCTCGTCCGCTGTGTCCTTTTTACAAATGTTTTGCATCCATCAGCCAGTGTGACAGGGCCTTAAGATCTGTAGTTTCTTTCTTAGTCATACTGAATCCTGACACTTTTTCTTCAGTGCCTGCACTTGTTTGCTCTGACCTTGAAACATGTATTAGATCTGCTATGCTCATCCCTGTGGTGTGGCAAACTAGTATATTTGATTCTGACATATGTTGACCTGGTTTTTATTTGACACATGTTACAATTTCCCTCAGATCCATTAGTGCTTCACTGCTGCTTTCAACCATAAAACAGGATGGCTGGCTGGCTGGCTGGCTGGCTGGCTGGCAGGCCGGACAGTCAAACAGACAGGACTGATTTATAAAACTATAAAATAGACAGTTTCTATCAGAATTCTCTGGAAGAAATTCTGTGGGAATAATTCCACAGAATAATATTCTGTGGGAATAATATTCACTTCCAATGAAAAATTGTTAATTCCTAAATGTTTTACCAGTTTGGATCTTGATTATAATAGTTGTGACCCATAAAATCTCTCCCTTTGTGCAACAGCTCAATTTCATAAATTCCAGCTAAAATATCACTTCTGAACTTTCAACAGATAAAGGTGATATTTCAAAAGAAATCACTTTATTTTTTTAACTTGTTTTTATTTTACCATCTTAAGACTTCGTAAATAGGCTGTGTAGAAAGATATATGTAATTGTATCTTGTGGATGAAATGATTAGCTGTTGCAGTAATTAATATCATTACTACTTTGCAATTATTGTGATCCTTCATACTCTTTTCCCTTGAGTGTGGCCCTTCCAGCAATTGGCAGTGGAGAATTTACCTTTCTTTCTGAACAGCAGACTGTCTTCTCTATTTTTGCACATTATGACTGAAGAAATGTGTGTGCAAATGTCAGTGACAAAATTTGTCAGACAACTCCAACCCTACATGAAAAGCATTGATCTGTGAAAGAAAGATACTGTATTGTAAGGAGTATACCTCTTTTAAAAATGATACATGTCAATGAACGGCCCTTTTTGCCTTTGAAGTGGGAGAGAGGATAAGCGGACTTTCTCTAAGGCTAATCAAAAGAGAAACAAATCCTGTCAAAACTATCTGTGGCTCATAGGAATTTAATGAAAGTTTTCGTTAAGAAGAGTTATGGTTCCCCTTGATGATTTTAATTTAATTTGCTTTCATCTGAAAGATTACATTGCAACAAGAGTTTGAGTTGGTTGATCACCAGAGACTCAATCCAAGAGAAATGCAAAGAAAAGAAATTTGTCATAAGATGAGACTCAGTTCCACAGAGTCCAACTGAGATCTCTCAAAGTCAGACAGAATCTTCAAAGAATAGTCTAGGCTTAGTTTCTGTTCAGCCTTAATCAGCCATTTTCTGTAACAGTACCAGCCTGGAGAAAAGTGAAGCTGTTCTTTGGTTACTCACAAGGGAAATAATACTGAGATTTTTGCCTTAAAAACTTATCATCTGGCTCAGAGTTGTCTAAGAGTCAATACAACAGAAAATATTTGCACACAGTAACCCCTCTGCTAAAAAGGCTCCCAAATCTAATTTTGATTAATGTTGTTGAATGCAATCTGTGAATTGCTATCATACATATTTGCACTTCACTCATCATTTTCTTTCTGACTAGACACTGCAAACTTCTGTAGAAGAATCATTGCTTTCTGATAAAAATGAAAACTAGTTGAAAACAAACCTTTCTATAAATAGGATTGTGATCCTAAAAGTAATCATATTAATTGCATGTTGTTAATTTCATTATACTTGCTCTTGCCATGTCAGTTCTTTGTACTACCAACCAAGTTCATTTTTTAAAATGTTATTTTTGATATCAGAGACTAAGAATATCCAGTTTTAACTCTCTCCTTGATCATTCTGAGCAAGGTACTCCGAGCTGAAATGACTTCAACAGGTGGTTCTGAGGAAAATTTGGAGGAGGGGGGAACTGTGTATGTCACACTGAATCCCTGAATGAACAGTAGGGCATAAATTAGATAGATAGATAGATAGATAGATAGATAGATAGATAGATAGATAGATGGATGGATGGATGGATGGATGGATGGATGGATGGATGGATGGAT
>BLBF01000005.1:21649627-21683711 GCA_015471245.1 Laticauda colubrina
TATATATATATATATATATATATATATATATATATATATATATATATATTTTATTTTTTTATTTTTTATTTATATATATTATATATATATATTTGTTGTTCAGCTTCCTTCAGGTATTATCCCACGTCATTGTAGTTGTGCTTTAAAAGTTCTAGCAACATTTCGGCAGAATCTCATCTGCCATTATCAGGCTTCTGTATTGAGTTCGTCTGTGAGTCAGGCTATCACAGGCTATAAACCTAGGAAGCTAGGTTTCATCTAGCTTCCTAATAGATGATAGCCGTCCTTTTACTCGAAGCCAAGCTGCACTGAAAGCCTCCAATATAGGAACACAATGTTGCCAGCCAATCAAAGCCACAAAACAGAAAGAAGAAACCTGAAACACCAATCATGCAAACTCCAAGACCTATAAGCCCAGACCAAGACTCCCAACCAATCAGGATGAAGAAAAAAGCATTCTGGCTCAACAGTAGGCTAGCCTCAAATGTAAAACTAAACGGCTGTGTTAGCCTGACTCACAGACGAACTCAATACAGAAGCCTGATGATGGCAGATGAGATTCTGCCGAAACGTTGCTCCAACTTTAAAAGCACGACTACAATGAAGTGGGATAATACCCGAAGGAAGCTGAACAGCTTACATGTAAGTACCTGCGAAAACTTAAGCAAACATATATATATATAGGCATGCCCATATACATAGACATATGCCTATATCTATATGTATAACTGTGTATATGGTGAACAGTATCTAAGGGTCCCCAGTAAGGAAAACCCCCAATTGCTCCAAGTGAGAGAAATTCTGGATCCCTGGTCCCCAGCAAGGGAAACTAGCAAAACAGGCTCTGAGGTGAATCCTTTCCTGTCAAAACCAAGCATCCCACAATTTAAATGGCACTTGCAGTTTCAGTCGGAATAAATGATCCAAAGGCAAGTGCAGAAATGCCTGTTCAAGGCCTGTTCAATGACTAGCCGGCTAATGTAACGTTAGCCAGACAAGGGAGAGCCAAATCCAGGGAGATCCAATTGGAAAGGTACTGCCTCGGTCTCCAGAAAGGGAAACCAGCAAGGAATGGCATCTGTAGTAATTAGGCACGAAATTGAGACAGCTGTTGAAAAGGGCGGGAAGCAGAATCACAGTTGCTAAAGCCTGAGCTGTCAAATGAGCCGTTGCTGCTGATGCTCTAACTTGCAATTTAAATACTGCTGTCAGATGAAACAGCCAGGAGAAGAAAGCTGCAGCTGCGAGCGCTCTGCTCCAATTGCAGAGAGAAACGATTGGAAGGTTAGATAAGGAAGTTGCCTGAGGTGGTAGCCTCAAGCTGCCTGCGGAGTGGCAGGCTCCACTATTACCTAGGAAATTGTTTCTTTTTTTTTAACTAGTCAAGGAGCAAGCCTGAAAACCCAAATTAAATGGGAAAGAGTTTTAAAGAGCAAACCTGAATCAGAGAAAGAAACTGTTCCAGTCAGGAAGTACACAGCCTCTTATCACGAAGGCTGAGCTAAAACTGGGGGACGCTGGGGAGGTGTTCCCTGGAGGAGGAGGAGCGTCCCGGAGTTTTTAAGCCCAGCCTTTCCAGAAGAGACTGAAGCACCTCCCCACTTCTGGATGCTCTAAACAGCTCATGGGAGAAGGACCAGGAGAGACATGATAGCAATGTTCCAATATTTGAGGGGCTGCCGCAGAGAGGAGAGGGTCAAGCTTTATTAAAGCACCTGTAGGCCATAAAGGAATAATGGATGGCAACTGAACAAGGAGAGATTTAACCTGGAAATAAGGAGAAACTTGCTGACAGTGAGAACAATCAACCAATGGAACAGCTTGCCCTCAGAAGATGTAGAAGTGCCATCACTTGAAACTTTCAAGAAGAGATTGGACTCCCATCTGTCAGAAATGGTATAGAGTCTCCTGCTTGGGGGGGGGGTTGGAGCAGTTGACCTACTAGGTCCCTTCGAACTCTGATTGTCTGTTATCTGTTATCTAGATCATGGGTCGCCAACCTTTTGGATCTCAGGGACCACCAAACTCATAATTTTAAATCCCAGGGACCACGAACCAGTTATGTGGGTGTGGTCTAATTTGTGGGTGTGGCTTGGTAGTCATGTGACTATTTGGGCATGGCTTGTATGTAAATATTATAAATATTTATATAAATATTGAATGTTTTATATAAAAAGAGCAACTTTTACCCAAAATCAGGCAAAGCAGGCAGGCAGATTGAGTTGCTCACAGAATCACAGATTCATTCAGAAATCTATCTTTCTGCCATTGGCTAGCTCAGTCTGTCACACAAATTTTGCTTGCAAGCAAACTCACAAAATTAACTCACAACACATCATGTATGTAAATATTGATTTTTTTATTAAAAAAAGCAACTTTTATCCAAAATCAGGCAACGCAGGAAGATTGAGTTGCTCACAAAATCATTGAGTGATCTTTCGATCTGCCATTGGCTAGCTCATTCTCAAATTTGCTTGCCGTGAGTCTGCACTGAATTTGCTTGCAAGCAAACCTTCAGTCCTAAAGGAGGTTTGGCCCTGCTTAACTAGAAAGTAAGAAATCCAACCATTTCCTGCTTCCTAGCTAATCTAAATCTCACAGCACAGCAGAACTGATGATGGTCGGAAAAAGGAAAAATAGCAATTTAGCAGACAAGTTTGCCGTGTAAGGAGTGAGTCGGCAGGGAGGATTCCCATGGGCCATGTAGGCTGAGCAGCCTTGTGTTTCTGTGCATCCTGGATTAATTGCTTTGTAGGGGTTCTCTGGGAGTGAGATTTCTCTGCAGCCCACCAAAATTTTCTCACAGCCCACCAGTTGGCAACCGCTAATCTAAATGGATAGATGGAGTTGGGGCTAGTTAAGAATATATCCTAGGAACCCTTTGGTTCAAATCTCATTTCAGGTTGACCATATTAGATGGGGTAAGGTAAAATTGGAAGACTTAATTGCACCTCTGAGGATATAATTTGTACCCCAACATGAGATTTCTGGGAAAAAAGGATGTATTTACAAATTTAGTGAAATTATTAATCAGTCCAGATTTATAAACATAACATGCACTTCAACTTCCCCCTAGCTATGTCTCCCCAATGCTGCCCTTCTGGCCATCTGCACTCTGCAGCTGCCACCTACCCCTGCCGGCCCTGGCTGACTTTTGCCATCTTCTCCCTTCTGCTGCTGGCCTGTATTCCATGTGCTGGGTGAGGGCATAGTCCTGGGAGGTCCACAACAAGGATGGCAGGATGGCAGAGACTTGTTTGCCAAAGGAAGCTTTCTGGAACTTGTTGGGGAGGAACCAGTGGAGGAGGCGAAGCATTGATACAGGCAGTGTTTTCTTGGATGGAGGGGATAGCTGAGATGAAGCAAAAGCAAGCATGGCTTTTGAAGAAGTCTTCATGTACCAAATGTTAAGTTGGGAGTAAGTGTTTTTTTTCTGGTGAGATCAGTCTATCAAGGCAACCTACCCAAATATGGGATGCTTCCACTTTCACCTTTAGCTCCTTCGCAGGCAGCCACTTTTGGAACAAACTATTTTTGTGTTTAATTTATATTTACCAACAAAGAAATAAAGGGAGACTGGTATAGATCTGTTTCAAGCTATTTAACTCTTGTCAACTAGCCATACCCTTCTGGAATTCAAACCCAGGCTTCTTACATATTAGCAATAGCAATGGCACTTAGATTTATATACTGCTTTACAGTACTTTTACAGCCCTCTCTAAGTGGTTTACAGAGTCAGCATATTGCCTTTAACAACCTGGGTCCTCATTTTACCAATCTTAGAAGGATGGAGAGCTGACTCCACCTTGAGCCTGATGAGATGTGAACTGCCAAATTGCAGGCAGGTGGAAGTCAGCAGAAGTAGCCTGCACTACTGCATTCTAACCACTGTGCCACCGCGGCTCAGTCATACATATTTAAAAGATATCTTCCTATTAGGCAGATATATTAACCTCTCCTCGCGGGTTATCTTCGCTTTGTCAGCTATACCAGGGGAGAGATTAAGTGTTTTTTCCCTGTGAGACCAGTCTATCAAGGCAACCTGGTCTACCCAAATATGGGATGGAGCATTCCACTGCTTCCACTTTCACCTTTTCAGCCCCAATCCAGTGGGTGATGTTATTGGGATATAGGAAAAACATATGGCTCTCTAGGCAGAATGGTCACAGGCTGGAGATGATAAGAGTTACCATCTAAGAGCAACTAGCAGGTACAATGTGACAACTCACTGCAGATAACTCACCACAGGATAACTCACCACAGGACAAACTTGTTGCAGGACAATTCATCAAACTCTTACATACAAGTTCTTCCTTTCACTTCTGTGCAATTAAGGTAAATGTATGATGAAAACAAGAGACAGCTGAAGCACAGGGGAAAAAATTGCTATCAAGCCAAAGGGATTTTTTTCAATCATTCAGACAAGTCATCTTCCTCTTGTCAATGCAAATTCTGGATTGTGCCACAGCTAGTCCTTTCCAAGAAGTTGGAAAATAACTGTTCTGTCTGAGGATAATGATGAAAGAAGCATGTTCAGCCTATCTCTTTAATGCCATTGTCAGCCTCACTAACTAGTTTTATAAAGAGGAATTCAGAGGGTACTGAAAATAGCCTCAGTTGCCTGCCTGTTGGGAGTGTCTGTGCTTATATTGAATGAGGTTTGATACCATGGAGAGTTCCCTTGAGTTTCTTTCATTGTGACAGTGATCTTGGGAAGTATATTCCTCGCAAAATGTTTTGTGCTGCTAAGGCTGGTGCTGTGCATGCCAGAAATGTACAGCATATGGCTCAAAAGCTGCCTGGGTTTTGCCTAGCAGATGTCTCAGGCGTAGCTTGAACGAAGAAAAAATGTGAATGTCACTTTCCACACCTTTTCCTTTGGCTGGCTAATTGCTATTTAATAAATAATTATTTATTAAATTATAAAAGTTCTCAGCTTCTGAGAACTTCAGAGAACTTCAAATGGAACCCCAGTAAACAAATTCTGCAAATATGAAATGCTAATTCAACAGCTGAAACCAAGCAACTGAGGCCACCATGGCTGGTATACCAAATTAAGCTCCCACCTGGAAAGTCAAGGCAAAAGTATCATCAGACCTGAAATATTGCAAGAATGTGTGAAACAAGAAAAGTCATGCAGATTTCTATCAAAAGAACTGTCTCTGTAAAGGCTAGGTCACATCGGCCGACGGATGCAAAACATATGTAAAAAGGACAAAGTGGATGAGCAAATTTTCCATCCATTGTTATCCGCTCTCAAAAGTGCCCCAAATTTGCATAAACAGAGCGGACAACAATGGAAAGGAACAGAGGGGGAGAGGATGTAGCCAGGATGTTAAGTGGATGCTCAATGGAAGCCTAGCGAATGGAAGCGGATGGAAGCGGATGGCACATCCGCAGGACTTCTGGGGGAGAACACCAAAGTGGACGCGCAGCGGAAGGAATGGATGCAAAGCAGATGCCTAGCAGATGACGCAGATGCATCACGGACACCTAGCGGATGCCTAGCGGATGCCTAGCGGATGCCTAGCTGATGCCTAGTGGATGCAAAGCGTTCACTGCGCATGCGGAGAGGATGCATTGCGTCAGCCCCGAGGATATAAAAGGAGGCAGCTCGCAAGCAGGTCACCATTCAGAAGAAAGACCTGCTGCCAGACACATCTTCAGCCAACAACCATGGGGAAGAAGAGGAAGCCTGTGCCTACTCCTGCCAGCCCTGGCAAGAAGGACAGGACCACCATCCCACCCCCTGGCGCTGACTCTTCTGCTACTGGTGCTGACTCTGCTGGTGCTGGTGCTTCTGCTGGTGCTGCTCCTGGTGCTGGTGCTTACTCTGCTGGTGCTGCTCCTGGTGCTGGTGCTTCTGCTGGTGCTTACTCTGCTGGTGCTGCTCCTGTTGTTGGTGCTTCTGCTGGTGCTGCTTCTGGTCCTGCTAGTGCTGCTGCTGCTCGTGCTACTGCTGGTGCTGCTGGTGCTGCTGGTGCTGCTGGTGCTGCTGGTACTACTGCTGCTGCTGCTGCTGGTGGTGGTGGTGGTGTGGTGGACCAGCCCCTAGAACCTCAAAGCCCTACTGATGAGGGCCCAGAAGGCCCTGCCAGAGGGAGGAAGAGGCATTCGCAAGTTAAGGGGGAGAGGAGACAGTACTCCATTGCAGAGGAACATGGGAATGAGGTGCTCGAATGGCTGAGGAAGAACAAGTACCTCTGGCGGAAGGGACACAGGCTCTATCGAGACACTAAGCAGAAGCAGGCGGCTTGGAGAAAGAAGGTGGAGAGCCTGGGCTACACTTCTGATGTCCTCCTTGGGTGGTGGAAGCACATGCACACCTGGTACGGGAAGCTGCACCTGAAGAAATCTGGCCAGGCCGTGGTCAAGCTCACCAACCGGGAGACCTACATGATGGCCAAGTGCAGCTTCTTGGAGGGTAAGATCCGCCACCGAGGAGCAGCCCCTCTGTCTACCCTCACTCTCAGGCAGCCCATAGAAAGCCAGTCCTCTTCTGGCCAAGAGTGTCCAGGAAGGTATCTGTGGAGCGCCCCATGATGGAGACCCCCCCGACAGCTGCATTCCCCATGGCGGAGCACATGGAGGACCCCCTGACGCAATTAGAGCAATAAGAAGCCACTGCCACCAGAGACCAACCCACCCCCACCCCCAGTTCCACCTCCACAGAAAGCAGGCAGAGAGGCAGACTGGAGGGACAGAGCCACACTGTCCTCTTGGAGATCAGGGACACCATCAAGAGCAGCGTAGATCTCCTCTCTCAGCTGGTACAGTCCGACATACCATCCTCTAACAGAAAGCCCTTCCTCACCGACGTCAACCAGACCCTCATGGAAATGCCCAAATCCCAGTACCAGGTGATCAAGGAGAGGATCACAGGTCTTCTGCACCACCCTCCAGGCCCAACTGAACCTGCTCTGACCCAGTACAGGTCTGCTCCTCCATCCCAGGTGATGTCACAGCCCTTCCAAGGCTTTCCACAGGCCCTCACCTTCCAAGGCTAAGGCTACCAGGAGTTCCAGCAGCACAAGCAGCCCTTCCCAGTCCAGGCACAGGTTCCTCACCTGCCACAGGTGCCACCGATGCCACCAATACCACCGATGCCAAAGGTGCCACCGAT
Source organism: Laticauda colubrina (assembly GCA_015471245.1). NCBI lineage: Eukaryota > Metazoa > Chordata > Lepidosauria > Squamata > Elapidae > Laticauda > Laticauda colubrina. The sequence continues at coordinate 21,656,751 of BLBF01000005.1, forward strand.
ACCACCAATGCCACAGGTGCCACCGATGCCACCGATGCAACCGACACCGCCGATGCCAATGCCACAGATGCCACCGATGCCACAGATGCCACCGAAGCCTCACCTCGCTCACCTGCAGACCAGACAGTCCCACTACACTCCTCCTTCCTACACCCCACAGCCAAGCCCGGTCTCAGAACATCTGTCATCAGTCTTGGGACTGACACCCCATGTCATGGAGGAAGGGCCTCTCAACATGGGACTGAGCCAGCTCTCTGAGAGATTCCTCCACACACCATCCCTTGTTGTCCTCTCGGGGCCAGGCACCCCAATGGCACCTCAGACCAGCACTCCAGCCACTGCCACCTCCACAGCACCTGGACCCTTCACCCCTGAGACCATGGGCATGCCTCAGAGTGACTGAGAAGAGTGCCAGAGACTGGGTTGCTACCTGTTGACTTTATCTTTGCTTGGAACACTTTACTTGGGTCATTTTGCTTTTACAGTTTGTTATTAATAAAGGTTATCTTTGCTTCACACACTTGGTTCAGTTCTTTTAGTAAATAAAGTCTTGGTGGAAACTTTTAGAAATGGTTTAAGCCTTTGCATGCTTGTGGGATGGGTAAGGATAGCAGTGGGATGGGCAGGGATACCTGTGGGATGGGTAATAGCTGTGGGATGGGTAAGGATAGCAGTGGGATGGGCAGGGATACCTTTGGAATGGGTAATAGCTGTGGGATGGGTAAGGATAGCAGTGGGATAGATAAACCTCCAGTGCAAGCATAGTGGGACTGTATGGTCCACCCTCCCAGGTGCCACACCTATGGCCCTTTATTATCAATAACAATTTAAGAATTCATCAACACATTTCAACATAAACACAACTCTTTATTAAATGCCCTGTTCATTGTAGGGCCACTCAACATACATGGCACAATCTCATCAGTGTGATGAGACAGGCTGAAGGAAGCATCCATTAAGCATCTACCATCCTGTCTTGCCACTCCACTGCTCCAGCTGGGGAGTTGCACCAGTGTTTCAGGAGGTTGCACTGCTTCTTCCCTTCATGTGAAGTTCTGTTGGGGCCTGGCACATCCACAGTGTCTATCAGGTTTACTCCTTGCCTCCATTCACCAGGCTCCATGTCCCCATTGCCTTGTGGGTGGTCCACAAGCCTGTTCTGCAACACTGGGTAACGGGTGCGCATGAGATTGTGCAGGATGCAGCAAGCGTCCACGATGCTCCTCATGGTCTCTGGGCGATGCTGCATGGTGGTGAGAAGTACCTGGAACCTGTTGGCCACGATGCCAAAGGTGTTCTCCACCACCCCCCTTGCCCTGGACAGCCTGTAGTTGAAGATCCTCTCTTCATGGGTGAGGCATCTGGAAGTGTAGGGTTTCATGAGGTAGGTTCTGAGGAAGAAGGTGTCATCCCTCACGATGAAGTAGGGCACATCTTGTGTGTCGTTGGGCAGGGGGTCTGGATCTGGGAAGCCCATGATGAGGTTGCATTCCAGCCCCTCCTTGAGGTCACTGGTGTTGTATACCTGGGCATCTGAAGCTGACCCGTTGCCTGAAGCATCGATGTACATGAACTTGTCGTCAGCATCGACCATGGCAAAGAGCGTCCGTTTCGCTTCCTCCCTGTGTCTGTTTTCCACTGGAGCGGATGTGAGTTGCACGGATGTGCAGCGGATGCCTAGCTGATATAGCAGATGCGTAATGGATGACAATGGACGTATAACGGATGTTCCCCGTATGCGTAGCGGATGTAGAACGGATGCGTTGGATACTTCATCCGCTCAAAAAGTTTTGTGCAGCTCAAAAATTTTTGAGCAGATGAAATCTCAGTAGACGGATGCTGGACGGATAGAGAGTATGAATCATGGATGCAGTGAGTACACAATGGTTGCATCCCATTAACCAACGGATGGCAAGTGTTTTTCTACATTTTACATCCTCTTTTCATCCGTTCGTGCAATGTGACATGGGCTTAAGCAAAATGTACACTCCAGTGGATGAAAGACAGAAAGTTAAGACTACAACAGAGCACTTAAAGGGGCTTTAAGTAGGTTTCTGTTCCACCAAATTCTGCCACTTCGGAGAGAGAAGTATGATATAGAGCAGAGGTGTCAAACCCAAGGCCTGCAGGCTGGATCTGGCCTGCGAGGTGCTGAAATACTGCCATAGGTCTAGCCTGTTACTATCAAAGGATCGGCCCATAGTGCCTCTGGTGGCTAAAATGGGTTGCATGCGGGGTAGGCATGCCTCATTTTCACCCTCCATGTCCTCCCGCAGAACCCTGAAAAACACCCCAAAAATGGCCTAAAAAGGGGACCAAAAAATGGTCCAAAAATCTGGCCAAACACTGGCTGAAAAACATCCTGAAAATCGGTTGAAAAACAACCAGAAAAAGGGCCAAAAATGGACCCCCACACCCAATTTTGTCCAGAAGAGTGCTGCAGGAGGCATCTATTCTCCCCCCCTCCCAGCCAGCCTGCGGAGAACTACAATGCTGATCAGGCCCCTGAAGAAATCCAGTTTGACACCCCTGATATAGAGGGGTTATCATATCATATATTAGCCATTTGCTGAGTTATCATGCTGTACAAGGGTTTTATGCTGGTATTCTTCTCTTCCATATTGCTGACTAGCAGCTTCTCCAGCTGCTAATGTGGAACTGCTAATTTCATTGTGAAGGGGGAATGTTAACAGCAGCAAGCAGCAACTTGTACATCTGTCCCTTGTTATGGCTGCAAGCGATGGGGATGGCGACTGCAACAGAGGGTGATGAGTTGGGATTTCCTGCCACTGGGGAACCTCCTGCCTTATAGCTTCAGAAGAAAACTGTATTTGCAAAACTCTATTTCCAGAATAGCTGGAACTAAGGTTTCCAAGGCTTATCCAGTCTCCCAAATAAGAAGGGACCCCTCCACGAAATAGGAGGAAGAAAGCTATCTTCTCCCACCAAAGCTACCTAATCGCAAAACCATTCATATTTTTGTTTGTTTGTAAAATTTATTGGCTGTCCATCTTACCACAGGGTAACTCTGGGCAGCTTAAAATCTGTTTTTGTATATGTACAGAATATGTATATAAAACATATTAATACCAACCACTAAAATCCAGTTAAAGATGATGAGGGCAGGGGCAGAGGGAGACATTTGGATTTAAAAAATAAAATAAAATAAAATTTTCATAGAGGTAAAATCCTTCTCAGAACTGTGGCAAACACATGCATAGGGCATAACCTGATATCACTGACTCATAGTTTATGGCCAATGGTATTTAAATATCAATTCAGGTAGTTTTCAAGGGCATCGTCTAAAAGTTCTCACAAAGAGATGAATTTCCTCCTTCCCAAGAAAATTATTATATATGATATTCTATTTGAAGTATTTAAACTGTATCTAAAACAAAAATGATCTTTCATTTCAATCTTTCTCAACAATAAAAATGGTTAGTAAATTATAATTTCTATAATTCATATCCCTGGGCCATACCAAGAGCAGTTGGAAGATATAGTTCAAAACATCTGGAGACTACTATGCTGGAGAAGTCTCCCTTAAACTAACAAAACTTTATATTTTTAATAGATTTTGTTTCTGGAGTTCTTTGTTATCCCACCATCTTTTCACCACTTCAGTCAGGGTTAGGGAGCAACACCAATAGTAAAGATAGGGTAGAATCATCTGGGATTCTGGTAAGCCCAGAATGCAACCCTTAGTTGAGCTGTAGAATATTTCTTTCTAAATCTAGTATGGGAAGTCTATGAAGACCAAACAACCCTATGCAAGAACAATTCTCAGTTGAAAGTAAATAGTAAGAGAGCATTTTGCTGATGACTTTTCATGCTTATGAATTTCCCAGGGAACAGCAGGTACCTATTAGGAAAGACAGAAATCTAAGTTGCCACAACCACAAATTGTGGGTGACATTTTCTATGATGGAGGAAGCCTACTTACAGTAGATAACTTTCAAGATAGAATGTGTTGCTAGATAAGGAATATTGGATTTGATTTTATTCCTATCCTTATCCTTTAAGGCTAGGTCCAACTGGCCGACGGATGCAAAATGGATGCATAAAGGACACAGCGGACAAGCAAACTTTGGAGGGTGGCTCCATCCATTGTCATCTGCTCCAAAAAGTGGCAAAAATTTGCATAAACAGAATGGAAAAGAACAGAAAAGAACAGACGTGGGTACTACGTAGCAGGGATGTTAAGCAGACATTCATAGGAAGCCTAGCAGATGACAGCAGATGGAAGCGAATGACACATCCGAAGGGGTTGTGGGGGAGAATTTCAAAGCAGACGCATAGCGGAAGGGGCGGATGCATAGCGGATGAAGCGGATGCATCACGGACGCCTATAGGAAGCAAATCGGATGCCGCGCGGATGTATATTGGATGCAAAGCATTCACTGCGCATGCGGGGAGTATGAATTGCATCAGCTCCGTGGATACAAAAGGATGCAGCATCCATGCAGTCAGCATTCAGGGGAAAGATGTGCTGCCACATACATCTTGCAGGAACACCATGGTTCGTCAGTCAGGGAAAAAGAAGAAGCCTATGCCTACTCGTTCCAGCCCTGGCAAAAAGGACAGAACCAGCATCCCACCCCCTGGCACTGACTCTGAACCTGCTGCTGCTGATGCTGTGGTGGACCAGCCCCAAGGCCCTCAAAGTCCTGTTCCTGAAGGCCCTGCTGCTCAAGCCCCATGAAGGCCCTGCTACTCAAGCCCCTGAAGGCCCTGCTGCTCAAGCCCCTGAAGACCCTGCTGCTCAAGCCCTTGAAGGCCCTGCTCAAGCCCCTACCAGAGGGAGGAAGAGGCAAGGGAAGGAGAAGGGAGAGAAGAAACGGTACACCATTTCCGAGGACCATGAGGATGAGGTGCTGGAATGGCTGAGGGAGAATGAGTACCTCTGGAGAAAGGGCCACAGACTCTATCGCGACACCAAAAGTAGCAGGCAGCTTGGAGAGACAAGGCAGAAGGCCTGGGGTACACTGCAGATGTACTCCTGGGATGGTGGAAGCACATGTACACCTGGTATGACAAGCTAGACCTCAAAAAAATCCGGGCAGACCGCTATCAAGCTCACTGACTGGGAGATGTACGTCATGGCCAAGTGCAGTTTCCTGGAGGGTGAGATCCACCACTGAGGAGCAGCCCCTCTGACACCCCTTTCCCTCAGACAGCCCACAGACAGCCAGTCCTCTTCCAGCCAGGAGCCAGCGAGCCTGTCCAGGCAGGTGTCTTCAGAGGACCCCACGGCGGAGACCCCCCCGACAGCTGCACTCCCCATGCTGGAGGACTTGGAGGATTCCCTGTCACAAATGGAGGAAGAAGCAGCAGCCACCAGAGGCCAACCCACCCCCACTCCCACCCCCAGATCCACAGGATGCAGGCAGAGAGGCAGACTGGAGGGCCAGAACCACAGTGTCCTGTTGGAGATCAGGGACACAATGAAGACCAGCACAGAACTTCTCTCTCAGCTGGTCCACTTGGACAGAGGATCCTCAGGCCGCCACACCTTCATCACCTACGTGAGCCACACCCTCAGGGACCTGCCCGAGGTCCAGTACCAGGTGATGAAGGAGAAGATAACAGCACTTCTGCACAACCCTCAAGGCCCAGCTGAAGCTGCTCCTACCCAGTCCAGGTCTGCTCCTCCACCCCAGGCGATGTCATAGCCCTTCCACGGCTTTCAACAGCCCCTCACCTACCAAGGACTTCCCACAGCAGAAGCAGACCTTCCCAATCCAGGCCCAGGTTCATTGCACACCACAGACTCCAGTCTTCACCCAAGACAGCCCCACTACACTCCCCCACTACACTCCACCCAGTCTTCACCCAAGACAGCCCCACTACACTCCTCCTTCCTCCACCCCACAGCCAAGCCAGTCAACGGACAATCTGTCATCAGTCTTGGGCCTCACATTTCAGGTCCTTCATGAAGGGCCTCTCAACCTCACGGGACGAAGTCAGCTCTTGGACAGCTTCCTGAACACACCATCCCGTTGTACTCTAGGGGCCAAGCACCCCAATGGTGCCTCAGACCAGCATTCAAGCCACAGCCACCTCCACAGTCCCTGCCCGCTTAACAGCTGAGACCATGGACATGACTCAGAGTGACTGGGAATAGTGTCAGAGACTGAGTTGTACTTGTTCAATTTATCTTTGCTTAAGACACTTTACTTGGTTCATTTTGCTTTTTTAATAAAGCCATAAAGTTTACCTAAGACAGTTAATAAAGGTTATCTTTGCTTAACACACTTAATTGTTCACACACATGATTTACTTGGTTCATTTTGCTTATTTAATAAAGTCATAAAGTTTACCTAACACAGTTAATAAAGGTTATCTTTGCTTAAGACACTTGGTTCATTTTTTTACCTTAGTAAAGTGTTGGTGAAAACTTTTAACAAATGGTTAAGCCTTTGCATTCTTGTGGGATAGATAAGGATAGTTTTGGGATAGATAAACTTCCAGTGCAAGCATAGTGGGACTATATGTTCCTCCATCCCAGCTGCCACACATATGGACCTTTATTATCAATAACAATGTATTCATTGATCAACACATTTTAAAATAAACAAAGCTCTTTATTAATGCCCTATTCATTGTAGGACTACTCAACATAAATGGCACAATCTCATCAGTGTTATGAGACAGGCTCAAGGAAGCATCCATTAATCATCTATCATCCTGTCTTGCCACTCGACTGTTCCAGCTGGGGAGTTGCACCAGTGTCTCAGTAGGTTGCGCTGCTTCTTCCCTTCACATGAAGCTCTGTTGGGGCCTTGTACATCCACAGTGTCTATCAGGTTATGTCCTTGCCTCCATTCACCAGGCTCCATGTCCCCATTGCCTTGTTGATGGTCAACAAGTCTGTTCTGCAACACTGGGTAGCGGGTGCGCATGAGATTGTGCAGGATGCAGCAAGCTTCCATGATGCTCCTCACAGTATGTGGCTCATGCTGCATGGTGGTGAGAAGTATCTGGAACCTGTTGGCCAGGATGCCAAAGGCGTTCTCCACCACCCGTCTTGCCCTGGACAGCCTGGAGTTGAAGATCCTCTCTTCACGGGTGAGGTATCTTGAACTGTACGGCTTCATGAGGTAGGTTCTGAGGGAGAAGGCATCATCACCAATGATGAAGTAGGGCACATCTTGTGTGTCATTGGGCAGGGGGTCTTGATCTGGAAAACCCATGATGAGGTTGCATTCCAGCCCATCCTTGAGGTTACTAGCATTGTATACCTGGCCATCTGAAGCTGACCCATTGCCTGAAGCTTTGATGTAGATGAACTTGTAGTCAGCATCAACCATGGCAAAGAGGATGATACTGAATAAGCCCTTGTAGTTGAAATAAGTGGACCCTGAGTTGGGTGGAGCTTTGCAGGCCACGTGCTTCCCATCTATGGCTCCAACGGTGTGGGGAAAGTTCCACCTCTGATACCACTGTTCTGCAATTTTCCTCCAGCCTTCTTCAGTGGTGGGACACTGAAGGAGCTCCTCCACATATTCTTCGATGATGGCCTGCACCACTTCTCTGACCACTTTGCTGATGGTGTTGTGTGGCACCCTCCAGGCATACTGCATGTTTCTGTACGTGGTTCCAGAGGCCAGGTGGTGCAGAGTCAGTGCCACCTTCAGTCCAGGGTCCAGGCTGGGACGGAAGTTGGTGCTTGGCTTGGTCAACCTGGGTCTCAGACACTCCACAATTTCGTCAAACATGGCTGGTGGCATCCTCATGAAGTGATGGAATGCACGAGGGTCTTCATTCCTCAGCTCCACCATCAACTAGTCATCGAGTCCAAACTCCATTCTTCCCACGATCCATCCTCGGACCCACACAGCTCTTGGACGTCTCCTTCTTCTCCTTCTGTACAAAAGGTGAAACAGTCTGAACAGGTTTTGGTTCTGGTGATGAATGATCACAGCTACCATACGGACTGTGTCATGATCCATGGTAGAGAACAATTGATGATGTGGAAGACCAAGACCGAGGGAGAAGAGGTCTGTACACCACGGCTGCTGGACTCATACTGAGATCCAGATGATTTTCTCCTTTTTATAGGAAATATCGGTACTCCGCTATGGGGCCTTCTACATATTCTAGACGTACTGCAGACATCCTAAATATCCGAGATACATCCCAGATACAAACGTTTTGTCCGTTTTAATCTTTTATATACGAGATGCATACGCTTACATCCTTTCTATTTCCGTGCTACTAACACTGTGTAGACATTCCGTGCACTTTTTGTTTCCTCCCTCTTTCCGTTTTCAGCTGCAGCGGATGTGAATTGAGGGTATGGCCAGAGGATGCAGAGAGGATACAGCGGACATTTCACGGATAATGGACATATAATGTTTGTTGCCCGCATATGTCACGGATGTACATCGTACCTGGCAGAAAGTTCATCCGTTCACAAAGTTTTGTGCAGCTCAAAACTTCTTGTGCGGATGAAATCGCAATGGACGGATGCTCGAGGGGTAGAGCGTATGAAGCACATATGCAGTGAGGACACAACGGATGCATAGCATTTTCCAATGGATGGCAAGCTTTTTTTAATGTTTTACATCCTCTTTGCATCCATAAGTGCAATGGGACAGGGGCTTAATTCTTTATCCGTCACATTTCTAAAGCCTTATTCCTTTCTTTAAACTTGACACCCATCTAAGTTTTTAGTATTTCCTAATAAGTTGTAGATATTATTTTAAACAGATTTTGGTGTGAATTTGTGAGTTTTCTGTTATTTTTTTCCTTCTATCTAGTAGTTGTCTGTTTTTTTTAGTCCAGAAATATGACTCTAGCTAATTCAAGAACAGAAGACCTTCAGCAGAACAGCAAGAGTTGCAAATGTTTTTCCACCTATATTGGAAAAATTGTACCCTTAAATCCTTTTAAAATGATGAATTTTGAGAAAAAAAATCCTTTTAAAATGACCCTAACATAAAGGTACAGTAAACTGGTACCTGTAATGATCCAGGGTGGCATACAAAATAAACAGTCACAAAAAAACAGGTGAAGCCCCTTTTATTCCTTCACTTTGCTTCCAAGCTATAAATACACTTGCCAGGAGACAAAAAAATTTCACACAAGCAGTTTCAAGAAGGAGGAAATGCCATTTAAATTATAAAGAGCAAAAAAACAACACAAACCAGGCAAGATAAGGGCTTGAAGATGTCCACATATATCAGAACACATCCTGGGAAGGATGCCAAACTCAGAGAGGAACAACAAACTAGAGATATTTCCATGCTTTCTTTCCAGCACTCACCTGTATGCATGTCCGTCCTCCTAGCCAGTTGTCACAGCTGCAGCCCATAAAGAGGATCAAGGCCCTCTTCTCCCTCTGAGTGCCCGAGGATGGAGAGGGGATGACCCTGGGTCTCCTCTGACTGCCCAGCCGGCTTCTGCCCTTCCCTAGACTCCTCCACAAGCTCCAGAGCCACACTTCCACTCCCTGTTGGCTGTTCCTCCTTTCCCTCAGTCAGTCTCCACCAGGGGCATGACAGTACCTGATACCAGTTATACTTAATCTTAACTTTGCATTCAGCCACAATTAGTCCAATTATCTTTTTAAAAATCCCTTTTCAAGCAAAATTGGACATTGAGCATTTAGAATAGTTACTACAATTGAGCTAGCCAGTCATATAACCATTTCAATAAGAATTTTTTTAATGATTGCCTAATTGCCTATGAATTTTCAGAGTTGAAGTCCCAACATACATAGACGATATATACAGCCATCAAAAAATAAATCTCTCACGTTTTAAGTTTGGAGTTTCATTGTTTTACTTTGGTTTTTCTTTTCAAAAAACATCCTTATTAAATTGAAAGCATGGGTCAATAAATGAAGCTTGTACAATGGTCTTTCAAGCATTTCAGCTGTTAAGCTCCAACAGTTTTCAATTAATGGGAAAGAATGTCACTGTTAATGTTGGAGTGCCATCTAGTGGGAATGGTTCATTGAAGTAACTATGCTCCATAGAACGCTTTCAAAACAAATTAAAAAAATTTTCGAGCTGTGCCATGCCTGAATATAAGCTTCCTTGGAAAATTTAAAAAAATGATGAAATGTTACAGCCCAGTGCTTTGCTTCCCATCAATTTTATGGGAAAACCCTCAAATTAAACAGGTGTGGGTAGGAATATCCTACATTCGATTCAGAATGAACTGACAAATAGTATTTTGATAAATTTTGTTTTGTAGCTGATTACATGTCCAAAATTTGTGAATTGCTGGTATGACTCTCCAGCAATCATCTGCCTGCTGAATCAAAAAACTGTAGGAAATCCCATAATACATTTTATTAGATTTATGCCTGGTCAATATGTATTGCTGTCAGATGTTTTGTTGGAACATAGCTGTGCACTTCCTGTGAACAGGAAGTTGCTGCTCCAAGTGCTATGGTAAAGAATAACATACATTTTCAGAGCTAGAGATAAGCAACCATTTGTTGTCTCTGACAATTGGATATTATCTGATACCAGTTAATATTAACACTAATATTTAGTTAATATTTAGTTAATATTAACTATGCACTGCAGATCTCATGATTTAAATATGTTGGACTGTTTTCAATTTTCTTGCTTTCTGTTGTGGCCTGTCAGCCACTGGCCCCTCCAGCAGCTGAACTAGAGGAGGAGGTGTGGGAGTCAGGGTCAGCATCAAGGCAATCTGGGAGCTCGGAGGGAGGGAGGGAGAGAGCGAGCGAGCGAGCGCCTGGGCCATCCGTCAGCCTTCAGATGGAAAGTCAACAGCCCCCAGGTCTGGTGGTGGTTGATGAAGAAGAGAGAACAGCTGGGTCCAGTGCCTGACATGCCACTGTGCAGAAGGCAAAGAAGAGGACAGCATTGGAAAGCTGTGTGCCAATCCTGGAGAATGAAGAGCCACCCTGCTAGAGAGGCTTGGGGATAAAAGGCAAGGGGCAGAGATGAATAAATGTGGCAGACAACTATTCATCTTCCAGCCGGATAGACTTGTAAGCCTGCAAGATAAACTTTTTGCCAGAGCTGCCGGCATTCTTAATAAAGGAATCTTTCGCATTCACGTCAGAGGGTTTGTTGTGTTTGGGGAGCTTGGTCAGAATACTTCCTCTTTTTCTTTTTAAAGTAACATCTTTCCTGATAAACAGTGCTTGGAGGACTCGAAAGATTTCTCAAACTTTTGGATTATTTTGTTTGGCCCTGAGTCAATGTATGAATTAGAATTAGAATTCTTTATTGCCCGAATGTGATTAGACACACAAGGAATTTGTCTGTGGTGCATAAGGTCTCACTGTACATACAACAATAGTGATACATTATCATAGGCATTGTAAAAATATATTCATAATAAAACATTAGATACATCATTTAGTGATAGTCATGGATACTAAATAAGCAATCAACATAAATCATATGAGGATACAAATTAAACAATTTAAATCATATGATACAAGCTGTAAGCTGTAGTCCTAAGAAGGTAAGGTGATCGGGAATAGGGAAGATGAGAATAATGATGGAAATATTGCCTTTCTAGATAGTTTGACAGTGTTGTGGGAATTAGTTGTTTAGCAGAGAGATGGCATGGGGGAAAAACTGTCCTTGTGTCTAGTTGTTCTACTGTGCGGTGCCCTATAGCATCATTTTGAGGGTAGAAGTTGAAATTGTTTATATCCAGGATGCTAGGGGTCTGTAGATATTTTCACAGCCCTTTTTCTGGCTCATGTAGTATATAGGTCCTCGATGGAAGGCAAATTGGTAGCAATTGTTTTTTCTACAGTTCTAATTATTCCCAGCTTTGCTGTGATTACTATTTCTTTTAATCCTATGATAAAATGCATGGCAGAGAATGAACTAGTCTGTAGAAAAAGAGAAGGAAGTACTTGACATGAAGCTACTTGCAATCTTTACCTGCATAATACCATTTATACTTATTACAGAAAAATCAGAAACAACTTTATGGCACTTTGAAATATATTTTGAACATGAAACACATTTGTAAAATAGTTTAATATTCTTTCATTTAGGAAAGTTTGTGCATTAAATGTGTAAAGCATTTTGAATTATAACAATCTCTGTTGTTTTATAAACCATCTCCACTACAAAGCACATGTTTAGCATAGTATTTTGTAAGTTGGATTTATTTTATTTAGTTTTGTCAAGCGATTATAAGATAACAGGAGTATTATAAGATTATAAGATAACAGGTGAAAGTATAAACATAGTTATGAATACATGAAATGGATACATATAAGAAATCTAAGTGTACGAAAAATATTTTAGACAAAGATTCTGACCTAAACATTGATTAGTGATATTGTTTTTTTTCTAAACATAACAGAAGCTTTATTTAAGAAAATGCATGATAGGGACAGAGAAAACCTAACACCTCACTAATTACAACTGCCAGGAAGTAAGCGTACATGGAAGAAAAGCAGAAAGATGTGACCCAAGATTGATATTTTCTTAGCAAAGTGACAGACAAAGAATAAATCTTTGATTCCGTATTTATAGTTCATTGTCCATTTGAGATAGTCGGTCATGAATTTCTGGAAAGTCAATATACTGGATTCATACTTCCAGTATAGTAGAGATGGTCACTCTGATAAAACTTTTTAGTTTTTTGCTCAGTAGATATACTGTATACTGGAGGTAAACTGTTTTTAAAAACAAATTTTTCCACAACTAGCAAGGTGAATAAAGTTCATATTTTTTGAAAAATATATGCCCAGTTTATTACATCTTATACAGATGATAACTACTGAAACTCCATCTCTTTAAGTGGAATGTATACACAGGGTCTATTAAATAAATCCTATTTTATTGTTTTAAAAACAAGGGAAACATGCAGCAAATCTCATATAATTGGATAGCAAATAAAAAGTTACTATCCTAATGGTATAGTATTAGTTGTTGTCAGTTACAAAGTCATGTCTGACCCATTGCAATCCCATGGACAACATTCCTCCAAGGCTCTCTACCATCCATTTAAGCTCATGCCTACTGCTTCAGTGACTACATCCAGCCACTCTCCATGAATTAACAAAGTAAAATGGACATCACCAAAATCCCATTTGGAAAAACCCACTTAGGGTTCGGGTTAGCTTTCCATGAATTCAGAGCATAAAATGGAGATTGCCAATCGATTTGGAGCCTATTAGAATGGTTAGGAGAGTGCATACTTTTTGAGCTGGTCTTATGTCCTTTTCTGGCATCACACCTATTTGCACTCTGATTCAAGTGACTTTTACTGTCATCTTGGTTAGAGTGCAGTACTGCAGTATTACAGGCTACTTCTGCTGATCAGCAGCTGCCTGCAATTTAGCAGTTCAAATCTCACAGGCTCAAGGTTGACTCAACCTTCCATCCTTCTGAAGCGAGCAAAATGAGTACCCAGATTGTTATGGTTTCAACCCACTCTAGGTTCCCCAAGCCTGCTGCAAAAGCTAAGTTTTCAAGTCATGACTTGTCAAAGTCATGACAGACTGACAGACTGTCAGACAGTCATGACAGACTGTCAAAGTGGGGGCCAGTCTAATTTCTGCAAGAATATTTCAAAGGGAGGGAGTTACCAATTTTATCCCATCCTTTTATTTGCTCCAAAATTCAACATCGAGTTCCAATTAATCTTGCTTCCCTGATAATTGTTTCTGTGTGATCCATGCTTACTATTAATCTAACTTAAACAAAATACCTAAAACTATAGCTTATGAAGTAATCCCAACATTTCCTACAATGTCTCTCCTTTCCAGGGATGCAATCTATTCTCTGCACAATTAACACCAAAGAAACTGTGTTAATTATCCATCCAGTCTTATGCCTAAGCATAAACTGACTTCTCTTTCTGGCCTTACTCCAAAGCTTGACATTGTGTTTAAACCATTTTTAAACTATGACTTTAGTTTTAACTAAAATTACAGCTGAAAAATGTTGCTGGAGATGGGAAAAGATATTAACAGAGAAAATTACAGTAGTCTGCTCTGTGCTGAAAAAAATAATGAGATGGGGGAAAATGTGAGCATTTAATGGTATGGGCTTTATCCATTAGGAAGACAGTGATAAGTCCTGAATATATTTTAATGAATTAGTTGGAACACAATAATTAATTGTGGCAGCTTGAATCAAGAGAACATTTACATTGTGCTTTTATGGTAAACAATTATTAAGTTACTCTCGTTAAAATGCACAATTTTAAGACAGCACCTTAGATAATTTGACTGCAAGTCCCATCATCCATATCCAACATCATATATTGGTGCCATAGTGCAAAACATACCAGACAAAAACAGTCAAGCTAGAAACTTATTGCCTGATATAAATAAATTTACAAAATCATTGCTGCAAATTTGTTGCCTCAGACTTTTCCAGAATTAAATGCCTACTTAAAGTATCCTTGTTTTGAGATTAAACTTACTGAGAAAATTTGTCCTTTTGAATTAGCTGATATGGTTCCATCCACCCACTCTCCCACCCCAAAAGATACCATAATCAAATCCTTTTTCTTGAAGGAAATTAACCAGTGTACCCAGATTTCTAAGTGCAGTGAATAACCAAGGAAATGGTATAAGAATTTGTGCTCAAGGTTAACTCCGTCTTCCTTTAGAACACATTGTTCTCTCAGGTTGATAGATCTGCCTTTTATTCTTTTGTGCTTCATCGTTCAAAGCATAATCTGCTGCATCAACACTCTTATTTTTGTCTGATGCATACATTCTTAATCAACTTTAAATACTTTTTAAATAGATAATTTTGATGTTACTTTGGGACTTGGACAGGGATACCAGGCAATGGAGAACATAGAAAACTGAAAAGAGAACAATGGAGCAAAAAGAAAGACATACTTTTTTAAATTTCTTAACATCCATAACAAATATTACAGCAAAAAAATTACCCAAAAATCATGTAACTACATATATATGGAATTATACTTTCCAGCATCAGAAAGACTATTTTTTCAGTTGTACGAACGCGTTAGAACCTGTTCAAAGACCAAAAAAAAAAAAAAAGCCTTCAGTGAATAACTGGTTAAGGTTTTGTCAATTTCAGGCAGGAGTGCAAGCCAATCCTGGAAAGTACTAATCAAGGTCATAGACATAGAACAACCTTTTGGTTCACACATATTGTGATTTAGTCACACTCAAGATGATGATGAGATGAAGATTTCCTAAATATTATTCAGCCAACATCATTTTAGTCTAAATGTTCTTTTTTGTAACTCAGCTTCATCCAAGTAAATTGGGATTGCAACCTTCAGAATTCCAGAAGAGACAGGGAGTATTGGTCCATAGATACCCACAATTAAAGTAGTAATTGTGGGTATCTATGTTGATACCGCTATTGATAGATTTACTGATTTTTTGAGCTTTTTAATTTAATCCTAGTTATGAATAAATTTAGGTATAGTGGGTATTATAATTATTATTATAATAATAATTATAATTTCTCTCAGGTTAATATGCAGTTTTATAGGAATCCAGTCTATTTAAAAGCACAGTGTGTTATCTACAAAAGCCCTTGCTATACTTTTCAATAAATATTCTGTCTTGTTCTATGTAGCTTAATTGCTGTATATTTCCCCCACCTCCCATTGTGATAATTTCCTATTTAAAAAGCATTTCCATTATATGTAACCTGGAGATTTTCCTGCTATGCATCAATGTTCTAAATACAATTTCTTAGCCCTGAAAGCCAGCTGGGTGACCTTGGGCCAGTTAGTCTTTCTCAGTCCAATCCACCTCACAGGGCTGTTGTTATGGGAAAATTAGGAGGAGGAAGTTGTGTTGGATATATTCACTGTCTTGAGTCATTTGTAAGAATAAAGGTGGGAAGTAAATAAGTCAATAAATAAATAATTCTTATCAAACAAACAGAAAGCAAAAGCTTGTCTAAAAGTCAGCATAATAATGATCAGAGAAAATATAGAAAATTAAACTGGATATCAGATTTTTGAAATCCTCAAGCCACCAATACTAGTCAATACAGGTAGTCCTCAACTTACAACTGTTTGTTTAATGATGGTTCAAAGTTACAGAGACACTGAAAATAGTGACTTATGACTACTTTTCTACACTCATGACAGTTGCATCATCTCCACAGTCAAATGATCGAAAGTCAGATGCTTGGCAGCCAACACATATTTATGACGGTTTCAGTGTCCCACAGTCCTGTGATCACCTTTTGTGACCATCTGACAAGCAAAGTCAATGGGAAAGCTAAATTCACTTAACAATCACGTTACTAACTTAACATCTGCAGTGATTCATTTAACAACTGTGGCAATCAAGGTTGTAAAATGGGGCAAAACTCACTTAACAAATGCCTCACTTAGCCACAGAAATGTTGGGCTCAACTGTGGTCATAAATCAAGGATGTACACAGAGGCGCATATGACATTGCCTCCCATTTTTTGCAATCTTCAAAAGCATTGATTCATATTGTGCAGAAGAAAGCAATGATAAACTACTCTTGCATTTTGCTGAGAAAACCAGAAAGACAGACAATATAAAGTGACATATTAGAGTACTACATGACAAAGGAGATGCCAGAAGTTCAATATGATTTTAGAAATGGCTGACAACAAGAGGCATTATTGAAGATGCACATTAGATAAGAAAACCAGAGTACAAAAAAAGAAATCAATACAGTATATGTTTAACTGATTTTGAAAATCTTTCAATTGTGTTATCAAGCTGAACAATGCCTTTAGACAGATGGGAATCCAAGAGCATAGTATCTCTTTGTCCTCATGAGAAACCTATATCTATCTCTGCAAGTTCTAGTAATGAAACTCCATAACAATAAAAATCTGGGAGTAAAATTTAATCTGCAGAAGACCAAACTACCCTAAATGTATTGTATTTAGCTGTATTATTCTCAATTGCCCTTTGTATTTTATACGCCCAAAAAATTATGTTCAATTATATTGTGGCTTATTCAGCTTTTTTTCTAGGGTATTTATAAATCTGGTCATTTAAGAGCTATTCAGCTATTGCCATTGAGCGAACAAAATTTAGCATGTAACAGGAACTAATCAATATCCTCAGAATATTCAGAAATCCCAGTATAATAAACTATCTACTACCAGAGTGAAAGGACCCAGCACATCGAGATAAATATTTAACAGGATTTTTTTAAAGGCAATGAGTTTAAAGGCAATTAATTTATTAATTAACAAAAAAGATAGGTTTTTCCTAGCAAAAAAAAATGTAATGCTGAGAAAAGTAATTCTTATTTTTACTGGTGAAGTTAGGAATATCGATCATCAATCACATTAGGAATATTGATCATGTGTGGCTTTCTTAACTATTTTTGAATAAAACTCAATTAACTAGGTTTATGTAAATCACAACCACTGGCTTCACATAGAAAGTTAAGCCAAAATCAAATGTGTAGCAGGAGAAAAATTGATGAGAAAAGTTAACAACTTACAACAGTTCATTTAGTGACTGTCCTAAGTTATAATGGCAGTGGAAAAATGATTTGTTAGGGATAACATTGTTCACCCTAACTGGTTTAGGTGAAATAATAACTATGAATCATAGTTAGTGTATGTTAGAGTGTATACAGCTTTAACTGGGAAATAGCAATTAAAGGAGTGATTAAGAAAACAATATAAAAGTAGCAAGACTACGGCTTGCTCTCACTCTCTCTGGCTTTGATGATCCCTGATTACTGCTTGGAATCAAGACTGCATTGCTCGAACGGGAGAGACAACAAAGGACTGATTTTTATGTGAACTGACATAGGATATTCTACATGGACTTTGCTAACTGAATACCCCTGAATGGACTGACTACATGGTAAATGAATATTGGACTGTTATTTGACTATGCTATTAACTTATAATGGAATAAAATATATTCTTGATAGCACAAGCGTATCTGTTATATTTACTGTATGTTAATAAACATACAAGCTTAGCTCACTCATTTATCTGTGTGCCTATCTGACTAACGCTGCACATTCTGTTTAGCTTGTCTACCTAACCCTGGTTGGGGAACTCAGGCTTAACACTGGTTATGGGCCCAGAGGCTGCAAAGTCAGTTTAACTAGGTTAAACAGATTTATGTAAAAAGTGAGAGTTTGTGTTGTTATACATTACAGTAAACAGACAGCTGTGTTTTATTAATTATATTTTTATATCCATATAAGAAAACATGGCACAAGTCAATTTACAAAGTTTGTCCCTTATATCCAAGCTGGATGGAACAAACTATGTATCATGGTCTACAAAATGTAGTCTACTTCTACGAAGAGAAGGTCTGTGGAACATAATTGAAAATCCACCAAACGTAGAAGAATGGGATCCAGAGGATGAGGAAGACAGACTAAAGATAGAAGAATTTAAGCATAAAAATCAACAAGCCATTTGCATAATTGGGTTAACCTTAACTGATCAACAGCTTGTTTATATCCACAGAGAGAAAACGGCTTTTGGGTGTTGGCAGAAGCTGAAGAGAATTTATGTTCGAGATAATATTGGTGCTCACATAAATCTAACACGGAAGCTTTTCAGGACACATCTCCAAACAAATGGTGATATGCAGAGTCATTTAAAAACTATGCAAAGCATTTTCCAAGAATTACATGAGAAAGAGCTTATATTCTCTGAACAACATCAAGTTTATATAATTCTATCTTCCCTTGATGAAAGTTATGATAACTACGTAACTTCACTTGAAATTTTGCCAAAGGACAATTTAACTTTAACTGATATAACTGGCAGATTGATTGAAGAGGCCAGAAGAAGGCATGAAAGAGATGAATTAAGGAGGGAGCAACCTCAAAAAGAAGATAATAAACCTCCTACTGCATACGCAATTAAACGCTGGCCAGAATACTAAAAATCATCAAAAGATAAATAAACATTTAGAGTTAGCCATGTATATTAACGGAGCTGTAAAAAATAATTTATGGGTGGTTGACAGTGGGGCATCCCATTGTATAACAAATGATAACAAAAATTTTATTAAAATGTCCCAGATTACACAGCAGATATCGTTAGCCAATGGCTGGAAACTGAAAGCTAAAGGTCAAGGTATAGCATATTGTTCTTTTATAAAAGAGAATGTAAAAATGTTATATGTACCACAACTTAAGTTTAATTTAATTTCAGTTAGAATTTTGGTTAAACTAGGATATGTAGTTACATTTAGGGGAGATAACTGCATAATTAAAAAAGAAGATAAGATAATTACTGCATCTTTAAGAGCTGAATTATATGTGTTAAATGATGATGGTTTAAAGGTGGCTAACACAATTTATGAAAATAAGAAACCTCATGACGAATGTATTCACTTGTTACATAGAAGGATAGGGCATTTAAATTTTAAAATGCTTAAGAAAACTGTTGAATTGTCTAAGGGAATAAGTTTGAAATCTTGTAATAAGTATTTGCAATGTAATGCCTGTAATCAAAGTAAGAGCAGGGTTATACCGGCTAATAGAGTTGATGGATTTACTACTAAAGAGCCTTTAGAAGTAGTATTTGCTGATTTAATAGGTCCGAAAAAACCAAGTGTAGGAGGAGCTCACTACATACTAAGTATAATGGACCACTATTCTAGATATGGGTTTTGCTATTTAATGAAGAGCAAAACTGAAACATATCAAAATCTATTTAATTGGCTAAAATTCGCTGAAAGAAAAACTAAAAAGAAATTAGTAACTCTCATCACTGATAATGGTACAGAATTTACAAATAATAAATTTAAAAACAGACTTAAAATGTTAGGTATTCAACATAAAATGTCTGCACCATATAGGCCACAACATAATGCCTTTATAGAGAGAAGAGGCCAAACATTACAATCAATGGCACGAACTATGATGTCTGATTCAGGATTACCTGACAATTTATGGGGAGAAGCAATAATGTGTGGTAATCATATATTAAATAATGTTGTTAATTCAACAACAGGTGAATTACCATTCACACTGTGGCATGGTACAAAACCTGATTTAAGTTACATGCACACATTTGGAGCACCAGCATGGGTGCATATCCCTACACAACTTAGATACAAAGGACAGCATAGAGCTAAAAGATTGATTTTTGTAGGTTATACATCTAATCATAGATCTTATAGATTCTGGGAACCAGGTACATCTAGAGTTTACACCAGTGCTAGTGCAAAATTCATAGAACATGTAGGATGGAATAGATTAGAGCAAGATTTAAATAATGAAGTATTTATTGAACCCTACAAAAGGCAGAAAGATGAGATTAGCTATAAGAAGAGTCCAATTAAAGAAGAAGTCCACGAAGAGCAAATAGGACCAGAACAAGAGGAAATAGTTGATCAGGAAGAGTTACATAATCAAGAACTATTAATAAATGAAAGTCCACCTGTAAGTCCTATAATACCTAGACGTACTACACGTGTAACTAGACCACCTGATAGGTATCAAGCAAGTATAGTTTGCCAAGTAACTAAAGTTCCAACTAGTGTAGATGAACTTAGGATGTATCCTGCTAAGGATCAGGAGAATTGGCAAAAGGCTATGGAAAAAGAACTAAATTCATTAAAGGTAATGAAAGTGTATGAAGATGCCAAATTACCTCCAAGAGAAAAATCCATTGGGTGCAAATGGATATTTAAAGTAAAAACTGGAAATGATGGGACTGTTACCCATAAAGCTAGGTTAGTAGCTCAAGGATTTAATCAAATTGCATCTGATTATGATGAAGTTTTTGCACCAAGTCTTAAAGCTACATCTTTAAGAGCGGCATTAGTGTGGGCAGCGAAGAAAAACTATGTCATTAACCATTTAGATGTAGAAACTGCTTATCTACATGCACCATTGCAGCACACTATATATTTAAGAAAACCAATTGGCATAAAAGAAAATAAAATAAATAGTAATGATTGTTGGAAACTCAAAAAGAGTCTTTACGGGCTGAAACAATCTGGGTTTGAGTGGAACCAATATGTTGTGAAAGAGTTAAACAATATAGGTTTTAAATCTGGTTTAGCAGATCCATGTGTGTTTAAAAGAGAACATAATGGAACGGTGTCATTATTGTTATTATTTACAGATGATATTGCTTTGATAACTAAGACTAATAATGAAGCTAATGAGATTATATCATTATTAGCCAAAAAGATAAAAATAAAGCATTTAGGTGAAATTAAAAGGTATCTAGGATTGACAATTAATAAAACAAATAATGGTTTTAAGATATCTCAAGAAGATAAAATTTGCCAATTAATTAAAACTTATAAGATGGAACTTTGTAAACCAGCAAAGACTCCAATGAGCCAAGAAGTTTGCCAAACTAATGATCAAAGTCCCAAATTTGATAAGTCCATATATCAATCTTTGATTGGTAGCTTATCATATATAAGCAATTGGTCAAGGCCAGATATAGCTTATAGTGTAAATCAGCTGGCACGTTTTAATTCAGATCCAAAAGAATGTCATTGGAAATCCTTAAAAAGAATTTTGAGATATCTTAAGGGAACAATAAACCATGCATTATATATAGAACCAAAGGGTGATTTGAGTCTTAGTGCTTATGCAGATGCAAGTTTTGCAACTGATATAAACACTAGAAAATCAACATCTGGTATGGCTATATTATTTGGTAAGACACTAATAGGATGGAGGTCAATCAGACAACAGCATATTAGTTTATCCACGATGGAAGCAGAATTTTCATGTCTGTCATTATTATGCACTGACTTGATTTTCTACAAACAGTTATTGTTGGACATGGGTATAACTGTAAAAGATTCCATTATGGTATATGAGGATAACCAAGCAGCTATAAAGTTAGCTACTAGTATTGCTGTAAAAACTAGATCAAAACATACTGACTTAAGATATTTGAATGTAAGAGAGTCAGTGAAAAATGGATTAATTAAATTGGTATACTGCATGTCAGAAGAAAACATTGCAGACCAATTTACAAAAGCTCAAGGAGCAATTAAGTTTAAAGAAAGTTGCGAAAAATATTTTCTAAAGATGTAAATGATTCATAGTTATTATGTAACCTAAAAGGGGAGAATGTTAGGGATAACATTGTTCACCCTAACTGGTTTAGGTGAAATAATAACTATGAATCATAGTTAGTGTATGTTAGAGTGTATACAGCTTTAACTGGGAAATAGCAATTAAAGGAGTGGTTAAGAAAACAATATAAAAGTAGCAAGACTACGGCTTGCTCTCACTCTCTCTGGCTTTGATGATCCCTGATTACTGCTTGGAATCAAGACTGCATTGCTCGAACGGGAGAGACAACAAAGGACTGATTTGTAAGTGAACTGACATAGGATATTCTACATGGACTTTGCTAACTGAATACCCCTGAATGGACTGACTACATGGTAAATGAATATTGGACTGTTATTTGACTATGCTATTAACTTATAATGGAATAAAATATATTCTTGATAGCACAAGCGTATCTGTTATTTTTACTGTATGTTAATAAACATACAAGCTTAGCTCACTCAGTTATCTGTGTGCCTATCTGACTAACGCTGCACATTCTGTTTAGCTTGTCTACCTAACCCTGGTTGGGGAACCCAGGCTTAACATGATTTATGACTGTTTTTCACACTTACGACCATTGCATTGCTGTCATGTGATCACAATTTTGACACTTGGCAATTAGCTTATATTTATGACCGTTGCACTGTCCTGAGGTCATGTGATCATCTTTTGTGATCTTCTGATGAGCAAAGTCAATGAGGAAGCCAGATTCACTTAACAACTGCAGGTGAAACTCGAAAAATTAGAATATCGTGCAAAAGTTCATTTATTTCAGTAATGCAACTTAAAAGATGAAACTAATATATGAGATAGACTCATTACATGCAAAGCAAGATACTTCAAGCTGTGATTTGGCATAATTGTGATCATTATGGCTTACAGCTCATGAAAACCCCAAATCTACAATCTCTGAAAATTAGAATATTACATGCAATCAATAAAACAAGGATTGTACATAAAACAAGTATAAGCATGCATATGTACTCAGTACTTGGTTTGGGCCCCTTTTGCAGCAATTACTGCCTCAATGCGGCCTGGCATGGAAGCTATCAGCCTGTGGCACTACTGAGGTGTTATGGAAGACCAGGGTGCTTCAATAGTGGCCTTCAGCTCTTCTGCATTGTTCGGTCTCATGTCTCTCATCTTTCTCTTGGCAATGCCCCATAGATTCTCCATGGGGTTCACGTCAGGTGACTTTGCTGGCCAATCAAGCACAGTAATCCCACGGTCATTGAACCAGGTTTTGGTGCTTTTAGCAGTGTGGGCAGGTGCCAAGTCCTGTTGGAAAATGAAGTCAGCATCCTATAAAGCTCATCTGCGGAAGGAAGCATGAAGTGCTCCAAAATCTTCTGGTAGATGGCTGTGTTGACCCTGGACTTAATGAAGCACAATGGACCAACATCAACAGATGACAAGGCTCTCCAAATCAACACAGACTGTGGAAACTTCACACTGGACTTCAAGCATCTTGCAGTGTGTGCCTCTCCATTCTTCCTCCAGACTCTGGGTCCTTGGTTTCCAAATGAGATGCAAAAGTTGCTCTCACCAGAAAAGAGGACTTTGGACCACTGAGCAACAGATCAGGTCTGTTTTTCTTTAGCCCAGGTAAGACGCTTCTGATGTTTGTTGTTCAGGAGCAGATTGACAAGAGGAATACGACATTTGAAGCCCATGTCTAGGA
Organism: Laticauda colubrina; assembly: GCA_015471245.1. Lineage (NCBI taxonomy): Eukaryota > Metazoa > Chordata > Lepidosauria > Squamata > Elapidae > Laticauda > Laticauda colubrina. The sequence continues at coordinate 21,680,406 of BLBF01000005.1, forward strand.
TCCGTCTGTGTGTGGTGGCTCTTGATGCACTGACTCCAGCCTCAGTCCACTCCTTGTGAAAGTCCCCAACACTTTTGAATGGACTTTTCCTGACAATCCTCTCCAGGCTGCAGTCATCCCTGCTGCTTGTGCACCTTTTTCTTCCATACTTTTCCCTTCCACATAACTTTCTATTAATGTGCTTAGATACAGCACTTTGGAAACATCCAATTTCTTTTGCAATTACCTTTTGAGGTTTTCCCTCCTTATGGAGGGTATCAAGGATGGTTTTCTGCATAACTGTCAGGTCAGCAGTCTTTCCCAGGATTGTGATTTTTACTGAATCAGATTGAGAGACCATTTAAAGGCTCAGGAACCCTTTGCAGGTGTTATGGCTTCATTAGCTGATTAGAATGGGACATTTTGAGCCTAGAATATTGAACCTTTTCACAATATTCTAATTTTCTGAGATTGTGGATTTGGGGTTTTTATGAGCTATAAGCCATAATCATCTCAATTATGCCACATCACGGCTTGAACTATCTTGCTTTGCATGTAATGAGTCTATCTCATATATTAGTTTCACCTTTTAAGTTGGATTACTGAAATAAATGAACTTTTGCATGATGTTCTAATTTTTCGAATTTCATCTGTATGTTACTTAACAACTGTGACAAGGTCATAAAATGGTCGCAAAATTCACTTAACTGTCTCACTTAGTAGCATAAATTTTGGTACCACTGTGGTCATAAGTCTGTAGCAGAACAGAAAAATATCCATGTTTGATTTTAGGACTAGCTTTAGATTAAAAAGCAAAAGTGTTTCAAAGATATAATCTGCCCTGCATGCCTCCTAAGTGATGGCATATTACATGGGTAACATATAACGTGGCTTTCTTTCACTTATCTTCAGCAAGGTTATAAAAAAAAGTTACTTTTTTACAAAAAAGTTTTGGATTTCTGACAGAGTAGACCCAGGGCAAGGAAAATGCCTATTACTGGATCTACCACTGGTGGTCTGTGGGCCTATTCTTAGTGATTCAAGTGTTTGGGTTAGGTGTGGGAGCCTGGCAGCAACTGGTAAGTCAGAAGAGGGCTCAAGAGGATTCATCTTGCAGGCATCTGGTAGAAAATAAAGGAACCAAAAACAAAAACTACAAGCAAAATATTAAAGGGGAAGTAAGGAAGTAAAAAGAAAGTAGAGAATAGGAGTTATGGTTGGAATCCAATTTGGCCTGGAGTGGCTTCTTGTACCTATTAAGTTTCTTGATACATAGAGGCTGTAGTTTTCAGTGGAATTTTGCTCTTTTATCTCCTTTCTTATGGGACTCTATAAACCATGGATTGTCAGATAACTGATACTTTCAGAGCGATCGCCATTTTCTGTCTCAGTTCAGTCTTCTCCCTTCCGTAATTTTAGTAGTTCGTGCAAGTTTTTGCGATAGAATTAACTTTCTATCATTATGCTATTTCCTAACTGAAGCTTGATTTTTTTTTTCTTTCATGCAAGTAGTTTTAGACTGTGGAAAGGGAACTTCATGAAGACAGTAATGTCACTCAAACAGCAAAAGCCGAAAGAGAACATCAGGCCAGCCATAAAACAAACTTACATAGGAAAAGGAATCAAATAAAAGGTACTAAAGAATCCCTTTAGACAAAAGCCCAAGTCATTAAGAAAACTGACAAATCAGAAAAGAAAACCCTTACAAACACAAGACATGCCAAATAAGCAAAACAAACAGACAAAAGACATGAAATATATATATAAATTACAAAAGAGACAGACAGGAGATTGCCACAAAACAAATATAGAAAAACATTGTAAAGCTAAAAGAGATTAGAAAAAAACCGATAATACAATCAAACCACCCTGCAGAGTTTGCCTTCCGCACCCTGCAGAGTTTGACCTCCGGCAGGAATAAAGACAAACTCTGACAGGATTTGAAACATTAAACACAAATAACGAACATTCACACACAAAAGGAGAAAAGGATATAAGAACCAGGGACTTATCATACGAAGGTAACTAGCCCAGGAACGCAGACTTCTTGCTGTCCCCTGCCTTCCTGAAAAAGATAAAAAGATCCAGCTTTCAAGCAGTTGTTCCTATCCTTGCGCCGGAGCTCTCCCAGCGGGAAAATTGAATCCTCAAAGGAAAGTCATTTTGACACCTTTCAACAAGACTCCTCAAGAATACTTTTTAAAATAAAATTTCATAACTTCAATAATTCTCTCTTTCTACTACATGAAGCCATCAGCTTTCCAAGATTAAGATAGCAGAAATAACAGCCGCAGGCTAAAGAACCTTCTTGTAAATAAGCAGAAAATGAAAAAAAAAAAAAACCTTTCTTTTGAAATGCAATGCACTTCTTTACTCTTATAAAAGTATCTCTTCAATAGGAAATGATGAATATGTATCCTGCTTGGGTTTGTACCACTCCCGAACCTGCAAACAGATCTTTCCAAAAACGCTGTTTGTTTACTTAAGCAAGAAGGCAGGATGCAAATGAAACAAATTTACAAAATATAATACTTTATTGGCCATGTATGCAAGGAATTTGTAATGTAAGCCAAGTAGATTATGTTAGGCTTTAGCGATGTAAACATCACCCATCTGCACAGTAATTATTCCCTCCTCTTCCCTCTACTTTGCAAATAGGAAGGGATGTCATTTATAGGTTTTAGTTGTCTCTTGCCGAAATTAAAGAGGGGCGGAGGAAAATTACATGCTGTGGCATACGGTTATCTCGTGTGTGTGTGTGTGTGTGTGAAAGAGAGAGAGAGAGAGAGAGAGAGAGAATAATGTTCAAAGAAATCAGAAATTCTTGCTTGTCGTTACGATGTATAATTGTGATGAGCAACAATTGTGAGGCGGATCCTGACCTCAGAGGTTTGAATTGGATTTCATTTTGCAATGTCTCCTGGTCTTTGTATAGTCCTTCCAGCCGATTTCTCAGCACATACATAGAACTTACATAGAATAACAGGAGTTGAAAGGGACCTTGGAGGTCATCTAGTCCCAACCCCCTGCTCAAGCAGGAGAGTCTATCTCACCTATTTGCCTCTAACCTACCGTGTTTCTCATATAATAAGGTTGAGTCTTTTTTTTTTTTTTTTTTGAGCCCCGAGAAAATGGCGAGGCCGTCTTTTCGGGGGGTTACTTAATTTTCCCCCCCCCCTTGCATGTTCGGGCGGGCGGGGACAGCTTGGATGTTGACCTTGGTGTTGGTGGGGCACTTTATGTCGGGGTCAATGCAGGCATCTGGGTGTGCAACAAAAGTACTTCCTAACGGCAAGCCCCCCCCCCCCCCCCCCCCCCCCCCCTTTT
>BLBF01000005.1:21683811-21714141 GCA_015471245.1 Laticauda colubrina
GGCTTAATTTGGAGGGAGGGGCTTAATTTCATTTCATGCCTATAAAACACGCTGGGACTCCCTAGTGGGGGAGGCCGTTATTGCTGAAGAAACAGGGTAGGATCGAACTCACAAGCTCCTGACGGTGAGGCGAGAGCTCCACCTCTAGGCCACAGGAGCTTGCCTAAACATACGTTATTGTACTGGTTGCTAACTGGGGAATTCTGGAAGTCCGGCACCTCTTAAAAGTTCTGCGGTTGACAGAACACGAGTCTATACCCCTCTTTCCTTGCAGAATAAAACTTTTAAATCCCACGTGAGGAATCCTTGCATCCTGCAACGAAGGCCGTTAATCGTCCCCTCTCCTTTCCTTCCGCGTTTGTAACTCCTCAATAACCAGACCTCAGAAGTGTCTTAATAGGTCTCCCGCCTCTCCGGCTTTTGATTGGCCGCGAGACTGACATTGACGCGTCGCTCCGCCATTGGCAACGGAGTCTTTACCGGCCAATTCAGAGAGGCCATGTCAGAAAATACGCGAGCCAATGAAAACACGCCGTCTCCAGCGTCGAGCCGCGATTGGAAGCGCCGGAGGGGGTGCCCTGATTGGCCGTCATGCGGCTGAGGGACAGAGTGCAGGAGGGAGCTCTCCGGGTTTTCTCGGAGCGCCGCGGCGGAGTCCCTTTCGTCTTCAGCGGGATGGGTGTTTTCTCGCGGGCTGGGCCACGGTGGTTCCTGCCACGGGCGGCGGTGGGGTTGCCGCTGTTCCTATTGCTGGCGTCCATCAGCTTGGCTGCTGCCGGTCAGTACGAGTGTTTCCGGTGGGCCTTGCTTTGTGGACGTGGGGCGAGTTTGCGAGGGGAGACCCTGATTGAGAGGGCGGAGGCGGCGGGATGGGGGTGGGAGAGGTGGGGGTGAAGCAGAAGGCCGAAAGCCAGTAGGGGTAAGAGGCGGCCACTCGAGAACCGGGTCAACTGCGTTGGAATAAATAGTTGCTTTTTTGTGGTCCTTTCTCCCCAACCTCCCAGAAACGGTATATAATCATCGCAGATTAGCCTCTCTTTTAGCTTTTACGTTTAGCATTTGAAGCCCCTCACTTCAGTACTATATCTAATCGGTCTTTTTTTTTAAAAAAAAATATTCATATCTCTCCTTTGTCGTTTTTTATAAGTAACTCAAGGCGGCGAACATCCAGTTAATCCAGGGCGGAGGAATAAATCTTCGTATGGGCCCCTTTGTGTTTAAAGGCACTTGCTCTGTAATTTATGTAAAGCGAAGACCGGGGGGGGGGGGTTACCCCAGAGCAGAAAAGAGATGCTCCCCCAACACCTGTTGTAAGGTGTGTGTGTGGGGGACTTTTTGTAGAGCACAGCGAGCAATAATCTGCTAAAGGAGGAGTGGAAAGGTGTGTTTATTAAGGGCTTTACTAAATGTTAAAGGTTTTGACTCCCCCCCCCCCATAACATACTGTACAAGTCTATAAATACCTAAACAAGTGCATAAATAATAGGTGTTTGGCACTTATTTGTTATATTTATATCCCATCTTTCTTATAAAAACTCAAGGCGGTGACTATGATTTCCTTTTGCCTGTGCAAGCTTGTAAATATGATCTATGTCTGCAGCTGAAGTCATTAATGCACATTAAAACGCACTGTACCAGACATGTTCTCATGTTTTGCTGATAAGGTACACATTTATCTTTTTTGCTTCAGAAAAGCCATTTCTTGATTCCCCCCCCCCCCCCAAGGAATACTAATTTATTGTAATATGTTACATTAACAAAATTTCAAAAGCTTCTACCAAATATTTACTGATTATTACATTATATTGTTACAAACTAAACTTAGAAAGAGAAATAGAGGAAAAGTGGGGGGGGGGGGAAATATATAAAGGAATGACTTCCAAGCTTAATCACAATAATATGCAAATTTGATATCTCTTTGCCTTCTCATAAGGTTACAAAGACAAAAAATTCCCACAAAAAGCTGTTTTAGTTTAATCATTTTCAAAGTAACAGGCGCACTATTTCAAATTCGCCTAAACCCTTAATTTATTACTTTCTTCGATAAAAATCTATTACTTTTGCTGTTTATTTCCTATGTTTTAAGTTTTTTAATGTATGGCTAAATTTTCTTCTGTTCAAAAATGACTAACCTCATCAGGTAGTTTTTCAGTTCTCTAATAGCCTTAAGATAATTAAATAAGCAGTCACTTCTGAAAGTGACTAGAAGGTGAGGTTAGCAAAGTTAGTGTCCTTTAAAAAAAACACCCTAGTGGCTATGAGCATAATGGTTGAGCCTTTCCTCTCCTGGTACTCCAACCTGTGGGAGATTGTGATCCTGCTGTCATCTCATGAGGAGCATCCATCCTATATTACATTGGGTAAAGCTCCTATCTTGTCCTTGATGCTTCTTCAGTTATCTGTCTTTTCAAAGACTGATTAGTTTGCTATACGTCCCAAAGCTTTTCCTTGATATTTCTCTACTCTAGAAATCTATATTCATTGTCTGGGTGGCCAGAATGCTCTGGAAAGCACAAGATGCCAGATGGTGATGCTTATTGTTTTGTGAACTTTGTGAGCTCATTTCTGCAGTGTGGAATAGGAAGGAGTTGAAATATATAAATGAATAAATGAAATAAGCAGTGAAGTAAGCAGTGAAGCAAATCAGCAGATAAGGAGGTTCATGGTATTAATGGACATCCACTGCCTTGAATGTCTGAGAAAGTTGTCATAATATGTAAAAAGAAAAGCAGTAGAGATGGATTTATATTATTATTCCGAAGAATGCCTGGAAAGAGGAATGGTACAAGGTACCTTCTTGTGGCCTGACCAATAGTGATCCCTCTACCAAATCATCTGATTTTGTCCTGCATTGCTTTATCTGATCAAAATTGATCAGAATTAGATGTGATATTGGAAGAAGTGCCACAGCCCTGTATCAGTGGGAATGGAAAGATTCCCCTTGTTGCAATTGTGGTGCTGATACACATACTATTAAACTTATTGTGCAAGCTTTCCCATGACATGTATTCTTTGGTTCCCTCGAAGATCTTCATGAAGCAGCACCAGAGGCAATTGCCTGGATAGCTGAATTGGACATCCAATTAGGAAGCCACTGCCATATTTCCATATAACTTTTACTTATAATTACATGGATGCTATGTATGATTACTTCTATTCTGCCTTGTTCCCATCATACTTTAAGAACTGAGATTGTGAAGTCAGTTAATGGGTTTGACTAAGGGAATAAAGCAGATAATTCTACCATTAAAATTAACTGCCCTAGTAAAATTTAATGTTTCAATCAAAATGCTGACTAATTTATCTCTTATACCTAAAAACCAAGTTATTTAGGAATTTCTGCAAATAGGATTGGATTATTTCAAGATCATTGGCTCTACTTTTAAGTATAGGTCATTGCCAGCTTTATTAACATTGCCATGGAAAACATTTCTGGGCTCATGGATATACAGAACTAAAAAAATTCCTATTCCAGACTTACTAGGTTCCTGAACATTAGATTTACTTTAATGTTGGGGATATAATATTTTGTGGTATAGGAAACCATTGAAGCATCCTTCTGTTAAGTTATTGCCCTGCAGATTTCTAGATTTTAACTTCAGAATTGGCCATATTGCAGAATTTTTAAAAGTATAAAAAGATCATTCCTCCTCCTCCTAATTACCGTATTTTCTGCACTATAAGGCGCACCGTATTATAAGGCGCAGCCTCAATTACTGGGTCTGTTTCTGTACTTAACCCATATATAAGGCGCAGCACATTATAAGACGCATGCTAAAACATACAGTCTACAAAAAAAAGGTAACGGAAGCAAAACATCGAGTTTATTTGAACTTCATTCTACTATTTAACAATACACTCACATTATTTTTTTAATCAATCTTCTCCCACAAATCCATCAAAGTCCTCATCTTCTGTGCCTGAATTGAACAGCTGGGCAATTTCGCCATCAAACATGTCGGGTTCCCTCTCATCATTGTCGGAGTCAGTCTCGTTGCCAGGTGGCTGTTCAGCAATTATGCCGGCTTTTGCGAAAGCTCGGACAACAGTTAAAGCAGATACCTTAGCCCAGGCATTCACAATCCATTCACATATGGTGGCATAACTCGCCCGGCGCTGCCTCCCAGTCTTAGTAAAGGTGTGTCCGCCATCTGTCATCCATCGCTCCCACGCCGCTCGCAACTTCACTTTGAATACCCTGTTTACACCAATGTCCAGCAGTTGGAGTTCTTTTGTTAATCCTCCCGGAATGATGGCAAGCTCCGAATTCATTTGCTTTACTTGGTTTTTCACAGTAGCAGTGAGATGGGCGCGCATGGAGTTGCAGATCAACAGGGACGGTGTTGCATGGAAAAAACCATCTGGTCTCTTTATATACACCTCTCTCAGCCACTCTCTCATTTTTTCATCGTCCATCCAGCCCTTTTGATTGGCCTTAACAATGACTCCGGCTGGAAACTTTTCTTTTGGCAGTGTCTTCCTCTTCCATAGGTGGTAGCTTCTGTCCATTACCGTGGCAACCAAGAACAACAGTGAAAGCCTACTTCTCATGCCCCGTGGTGCATATCAATACCGTGCTGGTCCCCTTTTTCTCCACAGTATGGTTCACGGGGATGTCAAATGTGAGGGGGACCTCGTCCATGTTGGTGATGTGGTTGGGCTGGATCTTTTTGTCTGTAATCTTGTTACTGCAGTAGGTGCGGAAGATGGCTGGCTTTTCTTTGTAATCCACTGGCAGTTGCTGCGCCACAGTAGTCCTTGCGCGGATGGAGAGATGATGCCTTTTCATAAAACAAAAGCACCAAGACGGACCTCCTTGAAAGTGTTCGATCTTCATATCTTGTGCTATCGTTATTGCCTTCAGTTGAATGGTGACTGTAGAGACGCTTCTCCTGGCTGTTCTTTGTTCAATAATCCATTGTTCAAGTTGGTCTTCTAACTGTGGCCACCTTGCTTTGTTCCCGCGGAAACTCTGTTTCGTCTTAACTTGACGCAGTTCATTTTCTTGCTTCCTCCACTTCCTAACCATAGATTCATTGATGTTGAATTATTTCGCAGCTGCTCTATTCCCATTTACAACTGCATAACTGATAGCCTGTAGTTTGAATTGTGCCTCATAAGCATGTCTCTTCACTGGTGCCATTTTCGGGGGTCCTTAGACAAAAAAATATTGTTTTACAGAGGCGTGGCGGAGATACTGGCAAGCGTACCAGTACGTATTGTACCTATTTAGTAATGCGTACGTACTGCACGTATTACTTAATGTTCTCTGATTGGTTTATTGCTGCCAGCATACGTAGTATACGTATTACGTCCCAATGTCAGCAGGAAATGGTCCGACAGTCAATCAAGCGGAGCACTTACCAAAGTCGCACAGCGACATTTTTACAGATTTTGGAACTCAGTGCACACACAAGGCGCACCAGATTATAAGGCGCACGACCAATTTTTGAGAAAATTTACAGCTCTTAGGTGCGCCTTATAGTCTGAAAAATACGGTAGATTTACCTCTTGCTTTTCCTTTCCTTCTAGAAGCTCAAGATGGCCCACCTAGGACTATTTTTACCACAATGCCCTTGTGGAGCAAGTTGAGAGATTGTATTCAATTCAAAGTCAGAGTATTCTATTGCTGAGAGTAGACTTGAATCCATCCTAGTCCAACATTACCTGGGGAAACTTTCTAAAGCTTGCTGAAATTAATATCATGGATCAATTATTTTTATTTCTAAGGTTTTTTCTGCAGTTAACTGAACTTTATTTTGCAATTTCTAGTTTGTTCCTGGATTAATATCCTACTAGATACTTTCTAAAAATGTATTATAACTTTTTTTTGTTTGTGTGCTTTAATTTAGCTGGTGGGTTTGTAGAAATTACTACAGGTGCCCTGTTTGAATGTCTCATCAGTAATTTTACATATTTACCATGGACAAATAGAGGTGAGACCCTAGTATACAATATATATAGAAAGACTTTTTACTTAGCTTTGGTTTTACACTTGTTTTTTTATTACTTGTTGCATGTCACAAACTTTTGTGCATGAGAAAGAACATGTGATAGGTCACCTGTGGCAGAAGACTTGTTACAGTAACCAGTCACCTTGGTGAGAGGTACTTGCTCAGTTGGTTATGGAGGAAATTAGCCCAATTAGAGCTTTCATTCAGTATTAACATCCAGCAATGCAATTGAGAAGCCGAAATTAGGAAGAAACTCTTAGAGCAGAATAACTATGGTAGGAGAACCAAATGGCATCAGTAAAAAGACACGAGGAAGCCACTTGAAGCCATGTGACTAAATTGATCCATTTGTAAACATCAGTAGATTGCACATAAAATCACTGTTGAATAATTTCTAACAAAAAAGAAGAGAATGGAATAGGCTTTGGATATAATTTTCTAAGACTCAAAGTCTTGTAAATTGCAGTGTTATTGACTGTACTTTTATGTTGGAATGGAACCATTCTGAATAACAAGAGTCATGTGTCTTTGGCAAACTGAGTTTTCATATTAGAAAAACAATTTAGTTAATTGATCTGGAATTGTTAATAACCCTTATTTTTTTCTCATGGGAATCAATAATTAGCACTTGCCTGTGTTTTAGTATACACTCAGCATAAGTTTTAAAAAACCAAACCTGAATATTTACCCCAACTGGGTTTCTGATTTTTAAAATCTACTTATTTTTTGTTGAGTCCTTGAAATATAATGAACCTAAGCTAAGATTTCTCTGCTGGCATTTTTTCCTACAAAATCTTTACCAGCTGAAAAGGAAAAGACAGCTAAACAAACAGAACCTGTTTTCCTTATGATACATTGCTTTGGAAAGAACATCTTATCTGCTGACAGTCAACAATGTGTTTGCCTGCAACTTAATATAGAGCTTGTTCCTTCAGAGAGATGTTAACATGATGCAATGAGAATGAAATACAGCCAATTTGCTTCACTTTAAAGATACAAAGTATTTCAATACATTGATTGGTTTGATAGTTTAATGGGTTTAGATTAAAATAGTATATTTTAATAATAATACATAACACATAATACTAAGGTAAACAGACACCTTGTGATTTATCGTGATCACTAAAATATTAGTATCTGCTTTTTATTTGAATTGTTTTCAAGTGATATCACCGTCTTTTTGATACTGATTACAATGATTTTCTCATTACAGATGCTAAATATGCTGCTTTTTCTGAATAAATCAAGTTAGAGTCTATATTACTAGCCTGGAAATTTTATGAAACATTAGTTCTTAAAGAGTGATTTCTAATCTATTTTCTGTATTACAACATTGCTCAAAATTTATTATAGATTTTTTTTTCTTTTATTTATAAACTTTGCTGTGTGAAGCTCCAATTAGAAGACCTCCTGTTTCTGCTCCATTCATTTCCTTATTTTTGGCTCTTTCCATGTATCATTATTTTATTTTCTTATATTCTGTTTTGTATAAAGCATTTTTATGCTGCCTAAGGATTCTAGCTGATCTAAATTTTTTAAAATAGACAAACTGTAAAAAGAAATAAATATCAGTCACATTGTTATTGCAATGTGTCAGTGCTTGATGACTATTCAAAATAAAGAAGTAAACTCGCATCTTACAGCAAGAGAAAGAAAAATTTAATGTCTTTTATAAGTTTTTAGCATATTGACTAATTTGGAATAACTGATTGAATTAGATTGAGCAGTTTATCTCTAAACTGTGTTTTATTTACATAGTGAATTCCAGATTGCCTTATGCAAATGTAAGATTTCTTTCTTCACTGAAACAATCTGTATTTTCTGCTCCAATTGCCACTATTCTAGATAGTCCTGTGATATTTTTAGTTAGTGGTGAAGGAAAGAAGTAATAAGAAATATATCTACCGTTCATTTTTTCACTAAAGATGACCTATGCTTTATAATCCTTCCTGATTTGGATTATTGATTTGCAATTAACCTATGAATTATAATTACACATACATTCATTTCTTGGTGTATCTCAAGCACATCATTGTACAACTTTGGGTACATATTGCATTTGTACATGAAGTAATTTCATAAGTGTAGGTTAATAGTTGTGTATTTATCATCAGAAGCTTTGAGATAAAACTAATGCCAATTGTTAAGAACATGATTTATTCGCAAATTTTACTGTTAAAATCATCCTCTTTAATTTTGTAGATGAAGAAGCTGCTCAAGAGGAATCTTTTGAATCAAAGGTGACTAGTATTTTGTCTGGTATTCCTTTCTCATAGTGGAGAATTGTTATGAATTTTTGGTACAATATATAATTACCATGAAAAATTCTTTACCTAAGTTTCATGGATGAATAAAACCTTAAATGAGAGAAAATTATTTTTATTTCAGTGATTATTATTTTGAAATATCTTAGATTATTTAATTATTTCCACACAGGTCATTTCAGAATTGAAATGGGAAATATTGTCAGCTAATTTCCAGTGAGACTATTGGTTGCACTGTCCATTAGCTGCATTGGTTGAAGCTGGTGGAAGTCATATCTAATGAGATATAATGAAAGATATGTTGCTGGTAGTAGAGAATAGACATATTTTTAAAACAAAAAGCAGATTCTGGAAGAAAATGTGATAAATTAAATTCTGAAACAAAGTAGTTTACATTATCCTAAATGTTATTTGTGTCTTTTGACTTCTTGCATGTAATTGTCATAAAATAAAAACACCAACTTTGCTGTATTTCATAACAAAAACTATGTTTTTTCCTCCTATTTATTTTGTAGTCAACCTTGCCTTCTGAAGAACAAGTAAAAGATCATTCAGCAGGAGCCCAAGTGGTAGCAGGTCAGATCTTTATTGATTCTGAAGATCCAGAGGCTCTAGCTGAAGATGGAGATGGTTTTGGAGGAGAAGACAAGGAAAGGACTATGGAGCGCTTAAGCTCTTTAGAATTGTCTGCCTTATTAAATAAAGACTTGGAAGAAGTAGAAGCAGAAAAAACAGGTGATTGTGCGGGTTATATAGTAAATCCCATAGTAACATTGTTCAGTGAAAGCAAGTTTGTCAAAGAGAATACTCATATATGATTAGTCAGTATAAATGAGAACTTGGACTTAAAAATAGGAAACCATATGCATATATGTTTATTAATGCATTTAAAACAAGACTACTCACAAAATGGAAAATGCTTTGTTTCTAACCTTAAACAAACTGCTGAGCTCTGTGAGTTCTGCAGGCTGTTTTGAGTCAATTATGGTTCAGCCGCAGGATGAGAGCTTTTAAAATATTTGCCTACAGCTTTGTGTGGGAATAAACCTTATTCTGAATTAATTTGCATGACTGCATGCTTATCTTTCCTAATAGGTTATCTGAAAAGACAGCTATGCTGTTCACTTGCACAGGAATTACTGGTAGACAAGGGGGCAGGTTTCAGAATATTAATCTAGAAAAATAAGATGAGAATTACAATATGTATTTTGAAAGAAAGAAGCGGTATTATCTTTCTTTCATGATATCTTGTCTGTTTCGGTGCAATAAATCCTTGAATTTTGTTTGTTGATAAGAACTCTGTCTGAATTCACATATAATTCTGAATAATAAAGTGGATTATTTTGAATCTTAGCTTGCAAGAATCTGTCACTGCAATGCATATGGTAGAGAAAGAGTTACAGATAAGCTATTATTGTACTTAGTTACCATATAGTTTTATTTGAGCATAAGCAGATAATCTTTATGATATGATAAGCATTTGCAATTTGAAATGGCCAATAGATTTTAAGACCAAATATTTTGAAAAATTAAGAAAAGGAACATCTGAAGTCCTTAATCATTATGAAACTTTTCACATATCTAATTATAACACTGAAAGAGAGCATAAAGTGATTCTTGCTCTTTCAGTGCTGTGTCATAGATGTAGCACATGCTCTCTGACTTCAGTTCTCTTCAAATGCCACGTCAAGAAACTTGTATTTCCTAGTTTTATGTAAATTTCAGAATGACATTTCATCTTGTAAAGAGATCATATTCTTCTCAAATCCTAATCCATTTTTAATTAAGTTTAAAGACTAACAATAAATTATTACAGAAATATTGCAGCATGAAAATAAATATGGGTACTGTATCAACAGATTTAATCAGATTCTACCTTAAATAATTGAATTATATAATTTCATTGTGTTTATTTTCTCTTAATTGATTAGATTTTATGACTGTAGTATTGGCTTTCAGCTATAAAACATGGGGATAATTTTTCATGCATTTTGTTCTGTAGAGAATTTTCTGACTGGCAAATTTTTGACAATTCATATGTGATTCTGTTATCTATTTCAATTTCTTGTTCTTCTTAATCTGCATATCCATTATGATGAAAATGTTTATAAGCTCCCTGAAATGCCTTAAAATGTATATATTTACATAGGAAAGCTATAAGAAATAAAACTGTTAACATTTACCAACAGTTGCTGACTTGGTAAGCATTGTAACTTCAGGGTGTTTCAAATGGGTTGTTTGTTTTAGTTTTGACAGCTATTGGAGGAACTGCAGATGGTGAATTATGTCGGTTCCCCTTTCTCTTTATGGAGAAAGAATACTCTGAATGTACTGCAGATGGGAGAGAAGATGGGAGACTATGGTGTGCCACAACCTATGATTACAAGACTGATCAAAAGTGGGGGTTTTGTGAAAGTAAGTATGGTTTTCATAAGAAATGCAGTTTTCAGACTTCATGAATTTAAATTAATGGATGTCATTCAGTAAGGGACAGATACAAATGAATGTGAAAAATTGTGTTTGTACATTCTGATAAATGCATATTATTAGCATGAGAGCTGTTGCCAATACAAGTATTGCTTACAAGCAAATCTCCCAAAGGTATTTTTCAGGACCCAAAAACATACCTTTTATATTTTTTCAGGAATTAAATTAAGCAGCTAAATGAAATAACTCCCTTTCTTTCTTTAGCCTAATGTTGTACATGTGGTTAACTCCCTGCTCAATTTTTACTTTTTATATTTTAGAACTTTTAGTACATTACTCATGCGCTTGGTTTTTCATAGCAGAACTTAGATTTAGTTCAGATGCTGACATTTAATACAGTTAATGCTTCAGAAAAAAAGCAATCTATGGCTAATTTGAATGTGTGAATATTTTATCCACACACTTACAAAGCTTTGGAAACTATAGAAGAATAATCCTGAATAAACAATAAACATAAAGAAGCATTTTTTTTACTTTATTCATGATTTCAACGACTGGGTCAGCTTTTTGCTTAAAATAATATATCGTTCTGGGTAATATGATCTATTTTCTATGCTGAAATACAAAACTTGCTGATCACTAGACAGATTTCTATCAATAGAGTTAATCAAAGCTTCATTTCCATTTATTTTAAACTAAATGTAGTAGTTACAAAGAATGTTTACTTTTAAAATTTGTCAGATATAAAATTTCATAAAATATTCTGATTTCTATGCAAAATGTGTTTTCAGTATAAAATAGGATGGTTTGGAACTTGGGAAATGTTCCAGATAGCTCATTTCGGGGGCAGGGGGGGAGTATGTTTCAATATTTTTTACTCTAAAAATGCCACAAATGCATAATGAAGACTGACTTCTAACAATACCATCAATCTATAATAGATATACTCTATTTTAATATATGATTGGGGTTTTTTCCAGAGCCTTTACTAATTTGATTGCCACAGTATAATAATTGGCAAAACACAATAGTTTAATAAAAAAAAGCCTGTAATACAATATAAAATGATCAACATTGTAGTGAGTATTAATTAATCTTTTTAAAAATCTTTTTATTAGCTGAAGAGGAGTCTCATAAGAGAAAACAAATGCAGGAAGCCGAAGATGTTTACCAAACAGGAATGAAAATTCTTAATGAGAGCAGGAAAAAGGCCCAGAAGAAAGAGTGAGTTGTCTTCTTTCTGTAGCTCATATCTCCTGGATTGAAGGATATCAATAGCCTTTAATAATGACACATACGGTATGTCAGTTTCTGCCAGTACTGTATTGAGCAAATGTATTTTACAAGATACAGCTTATCAGATAAATGTTACCTATTAGTTAAAACTTAAGATAGAAGTAGACAAGTGCCTATTTCTGCGAATCAATAAGCCCCCAAGCCCACATTACTAGCAAAATGTGGTTTCCTGCTTCCCAAATTATTAAAGATTTGAAGGCTTAATACAATTTTTTTGTCATAACCACCCCACCTAACAAACTGGAAAAAAATAACTTTGGCATTTCAATTCCACCCCAGGAATAAAAATGTTTGGCTTAGTGTTTTTGCTATTAATTTTCAGTATATGAAGCCTTGTATTTCTGTTATGACATTACATTCACATTTTACACTATGTATCACATAAGATAAATGTGCTAACTTTTAGGGAAAAGATTTTAGGTCTGTCCAAAGTTGGATGTATCTCCCAGAAACTTCCAAAAGTTTTTAGAAAGTTGTATTGTTAATGTAATAATAGAGGAACATTGTTAATACATAATGAGAGAATAATCATATTCATTGTAAATGTTGATCAAATGAAATCCAATTTGGTTTTAACAATACTTATTCAAAGACCTCGTGCAGCCATCAGCTGGAGAATTTGCACACCATCTACGCATGTATTTCTGGAACAGCATTTATGCTTAAAAGAATAACAGCATGCATTTTTTCTTCTTTAAGGGCTTATCAGTATTTTTTGAGAGCAGCTGACATGAATCATACTAAGGCAATGGAAAGAGTGTCCTACACATTATTGTTTGGTGACTACTTGAAACAAAATATTCAATCAGCTAAAGAACTGTTTGAGAAGCTGACTGAAGAAGGATCTCCTAAAGGTCAAACAGTATGTATAACTTTTTTTCTCAAGGTCCATAGATCTATCATTCTTATTATGAAAAGTTCTGAAGCAGGAGGTTGTATATAATTGAAAGGTACACTATAATTGAAAGGTACAATTGCTCACTTTTAAAATCATATTCATCTATATAAAATTCATCCATATAAAATTAGAATTCTTTATTGGTCAAGTGTGATGAGACACAAGGAAATTGTGGTGCATAAACTCTCAGTGTAAATACAATAGTGACAGATCATTATCATAGTCATATATAAAATTATATTCATTAACTTACAAAGTATAAAGGAACAATAAGGAAACAAACCAATTTCATATGTTATATTTCCAACATAGATTGATAGCTAGCCCCTTTTAAACAGTTTCTATTTTTAATAAGCATTTTGAAAGTTGCATTGGTTTTATCTTAAGATTATACAAAATTGATTATTATTTTAAGACATTGATCTGTTAACGTGAGAAATTCCAACATTTTATCCAAGAATTGTAGCCAAAAACTATTAGCCTTGCAATATACTTTGTTAAAAAAGACTAGATCTGAAATCATCCAAAACACATTCTAATACAATATGGGCAATACTTTAGATATTTCAGATACTGCTAATATTTCTGGTTAAAACTTTGAAATCAAGTGACCCAGAGTCATTAAGAGTCAGATTCCATACAGGTTTAATAAATAATAAATTATCATGTTCTCATAAAACATAGTCTCAAGTATCTTCAAGAAAAATCTAGTATTACACCCAGGTGTGTCTAAACACTTGTGTCTGTGTTTTAAATTCATGTTAGAAAAACTTTTTTCAAGTTTCCTGAATACTAAAAGTTCAGGTACTGATCTTATATTGAGAAGAGGGCATTTTATAGGAGTAGAGCTCCTGCAGTCCTGTCATAATGGGGACTGTCAGTAAGCATTCTCTACAAGCACTTCTTGGTCAACAAATTTCATTTTGAATAAGTGATGACCTTGCAGATAACTGGCCTCAAGCAAGGTAGTATTCTATTCTACTGCTTGTTTTTGTATTGTTTATTGACATTTGTGATTAAGCAAAATTATAATATCCCAATATATCTTTTACATTAGAGTAGTGTATTAGCACCACTAAATAAACACATAAAATTATTCATGAAGGAGATATAAGGAGGATTCCTCACAAAAGCTGTGGGGGTGCACTAGTTAGAATGCAGTATCACAGGCTAATTCTGCCAACTGCCAGGATTCTGACCAGCTCAAGGTTGACTCAGCCTTCCATCCTTTCAAGGTTGGTAAAATGAGGACCCAGATTGTTGGGGGCAATGTGCTGATTCTGTAACATCGTTTAGAGACAGCTGTAAAGCACAATGAAGCAGTATATAAGTCAAGTGCTATTCTGTTGCTATTTTGTTTCAAATTTTCTGTATCTGTTTCAAAACAAAACGTACCATGCAGATTTCTGTGGTCCTTAAGGCCCTGTCACACTGCCCAACGGATGCAAAACATTTGTAAAAAGGACACAGCGGACGAGAAAAATGTTCCATCCGTTGTTATCCGCTCTCAAAAGGGGCAAAAATTTGCATAACCAGAGTGGATAACACGGAAAGGAACGGACGGGGGGAGGACGCAGGGTGGATGGAAAGCGGATGCAGAGAGGATGCAGAGAGGATGCGTAGAGGATGCAGAGCGGATGCGTAGCGGATGATGCAGATGCGATTTGCATCCGCTTTCATCCTTTCTCCATCCATGCTACTAACGCTGCGCGTCCGTTCCGCTTCCTCCCTGCGTCCGTTTACCACTGGAACGGATTTGAGTTGTGCGGATGTGCAGCAGATGCCTAGCGGATATAGCAGATGCGTAATGGATGCAGAACGGATGTCCCCCGTATGCCTAGAGGATGCAGAACGGATGCATTGGATACATTTTCCGCTCAAAAGTTTTGAGCAGCTCAAAACCTTCTGAGCGGATGAAATGTCAATAGACGGATGCTAGACGGATAGAGAGGAAGCAAAACGGAGGCTGTGAGTACAGAACGGAAGCATCGCGTTAACCAATGGATGGCAAGTGTTTTTCTCCGTTTTACATCCTCTTTCCATCCGTTGGTGCAGTGTGACAGGGGCTTTAAAAAAAAAAATCACATAGGAATTATCTGTGTGGCACTTGTTATATGGACTTGTCCATCATCATTGCAGCTCACACACTATGCCTAAAATGTTTCTTTCAGGCCCTTGGATTTCTATATGCTTCCGGTCTTGGTGTTGATTCCAGCCAGGCGAAGGTAATGCAAAGCCACCATCTTTTGTCTGTTTCTGTTAGTATGCCATTGAGAACAATACAATTAATTAGCTGCACTTTGTTTTTGTAGGCATTAGTTTATTATACTTTCGGTGCTCTTGGAGGAAATTTAATAGCACACATGATTTTGGTAAGTAGAGTTTTTTTCAATCATACCAGTAATGATACAAAACAGCAAAATTCTGATAGCAATCTTGCCTTCTAGGTTTTATAGCTATGTTTTGTACTTTTTGAGAATTTATCCCAATGAACACAGAAATTTACCTTGAAGAGATAAATTTATTTATTGGCTTTTAGAAAGGAATATTGTAATTTTATGTATAAGGTTTTGGAATTGCTCAATTTTATTGTTTTTACTTACTGCATTCTGTGCTGAAGTTCATTGAAACAAGATGTTGCTAATGATTTAACAAAAACACATGTCTGTTTTGAATATTTTCAAATATAAGAAAGTGGTACTTGCTTTATGACAGAAGTTGCTTCTTTCCAGGGCTACCGGTACTGGGCTGGAATAGGTGTCCTTCAGAGCTGTGAATCTGCACTTACGCATTATCGCCTAGTAGCTAACCACGGTATGTACATATATTTGTATACATCAGTTAGATGGAGAGATAGATCTATGCATTTCCGTTCGCTAATATATACACAGGATAATTTTGTGTCATTAAACTGGAGTAGTTCATTCCCTTTAAATAGAAATGTGGTTGGTTATATAGATTATATGATGGCTAGTAACCAGCTAATGCTAAAAGCAAAGCTTGGAATCTGATGTTTGTTTCAGTTGACAACAACCAGTTTTGTCACAAGATCTAGAAGGGGGGAACATTTCAATATCCCTTACATGGTGTAAATTTGCTCTGGAACATTCAGATATCTTGCAGCACATTTGGGGAAGAGATGGGAAAAAATCTTATGCAAACAGAATTCTGCTATTTAGTTTTCCATAAGAAATAATAGAATTGCAAGCATATAATGAATGTTTTTCTTTGATATGATATTATCTTAGATGTTGCAGGTTTACTTGTTATTTTTGCAGTAATGGGTATTCTTGCTTTAACTAATTGGTTTTGTTTAACCCTCTTATTAGGAGACCTAGCTGGCACCACAGAACCTCTTCAAATTTATTAAATTAGTTGTCCCATGGTAGTGTTGTGTCTCCCCCCCCCTAAATTTAATTTACAAATTCCAGATTTTTTTTCTCTTCTCCCCTCCCCCAATAAATTTCATTTACAAATCCCTAGAACATTTTTCTTTGTGGAAATTATCCATAATTTTGGGGTAATCTTGAGGGGGGCTACTTTTCATCTTGTAGCAATTTTGGTATACTTTCACAGAATCACATGACAATGAAAAACATAAGTTTGCTTATAAATATGTGTGTGTCAGTTATTCAAAGGGCATTTAGAACATAAATATGAAAAGGTGAACATTACTTTCAGTAATTCAGTGTAGGAAAAGTATGATATGCACTAGATCTTGAATTATATAAAGATAAAATTAAATGTTTCTGCCCTGTTCTTTCTCTCTAGTGGCTAGTGATATCTCTCTGACTGGAGGCACGGTGGTTCAGAGAATTCGTCTGCCAGATGAAGTAGAAAATCCAGGAATGGCTAGTGGAATGTTGGAGGAAGATTTAATACAATACTATCAGTTCTTAGCTGAAAAGGGAGATGTTCAAGCACAGGTACTTTAACCATCAAACTAAGAGGGCAAAGAGAAAAGTTAGTTAGGGAGCTCCATTTAGACTTGAGTGAACAGGAATAAGGAATTTGACCAGTTTTTGGAGTTGAACAAATTCACTGAAGAAGGCTTCTTTGCCTAATTAGTAAAAGTTTTATTCTTTCAATTGCATTGTGTTTGCTTGCTTTCTTCACTGTGTGAGGGGTGAGGCTTACAGTTGCAGCTGATTTACCAATTAGCTAGTGAGTGGCGGTACATTCTTGCAGTTTAGTCTCTGGAAACAGAGAAGAGACACTTGAAAGTTTACAACTGGAGCAGACAGAAGAAGAAATAAAAATGGGAATGCAACAGAGAGAAGCACTCTGACTGCCCATCTCCAGAAACAAAACAAGTGAATTTATAGGTAGTTCTCCACTTACAATCACAATTGAGCCCAAAATTTTTGTTTGAGACAGTTAAGTGAATTTTGCCCCATTTCACAATCTTTCTTACCACTATTGTTAAGTGAATTGCTGCAGTTATTAAGTTAGTAAAATGGTTGTTAAGTGAATCTGGCTTCCCCACTTTTGATTCACCATTTGATTTTGTCAAAAGGTTGCAAAAAATGTGATCACATGACCCCAGAATGCTGCAATCATCATCCATACATGCCAGTTGCCAAGCGTCTGAATGTTGATGATGACCATGGAAATACTGCAACAGTGATAAATGTAAAAAATGGTCAAAAGTTTTTTTCAGTGCCTTTGTATCTTTAAAGGATTATTAAATGAACTGTTGTAACACAACATTTGTACAAACAAATACCTGTATTTGTTTGTTGATATGTTAAATTTATTTGCCATCTATCACCATGGGATTACTATAGGCAGCTTACAACAGAAAAACAGAGAAATGAAAAGAAGGGTTAAGGTAACAATAACAATATAATGACACAAAATAAACAATGACATGCAATAATATGAGATTAAAAGATGGGCAGAGAGAAGCAGGGAATGCAGGAGAAGAGGTGGGGTTTGCTATCAATCTAACAGCCACCTCTAGTTTGATACTCCCACATTGGGTCCCCAGGCCAAATGGCAGAGCCAGGTTTTCAGGCTGTTGTGGAAGGAGCGGAAGGTGGGAGCAGATCTCACCCATGGGAGGGAGGATAGGATGTTCCAGAGGGCATGTGCTATCGCAAGAAGGCTCTTCTGGATCCAACAGCCAAACTTTGACTGATAGGATCCGTGGTCGGTCCTCTCTATCAGCACGAGTGGGCTGCTCCTGACCTAGCAGGATGAAATGGTTCTTCAGGTAACCTAGAATTTTATAATAGTGCTCTTCTTAAAATTAACAATAAAGTTACTTACTGAGAGAATGATGCAAGTAATCAGATCAAGCTAAGGGTAACCTGTTATTGAAAATAACAGGGTACATGTCAGTTAAGCAGGATAGTAATGGTGATAAGATACTGAAGAATAACAACATGAACTCCCCCCCCCCCATATTTGTTGGAATGATGAGAGTTTGTCAGAAGGCAGATTAGGGAATACTCAACTATACTTTAGATATAACATTTTTAAAGAAGCTTTTTAAAGAATGTGAGTTCCTCCAAAGTTTTTAAAAAGGCAGCTTGGTTGGTTGTAGAGCATACTATATTTTCAAAACAAAGCTGGGAGAGTATTTTCCTTTCCTTTCTACAAAATTCTAGGAGTACTTCTATGAGTCATTTCAATTTAGTTTTTGCTAAAACTAATTTGCGCATTCTCTGTCCTGAAACTTAATATAGTGAGCTGTGGTTGCATGGTATTATTTTACACAGGCTAGCAAAGACATGATTTCCAAATCAATATTTCAGAACACTGTAATGAGCAATACCTTACAAAATATTAGACAACTCTCATGATAACAACCAGTATTGCTCATCAGCTTTTGATTACTTTTGGAGTACAGAGTGTTGCCTTGTTCTCATTGCCCATCTTTTATTGTTTTGGATTGTTATAAAGAAATGTTAATCAGCAAAAACCTAGATGTTTGGGATATGTAAGGATTTTTTTCCTGATTAATTTTTAATATGCAGGGAGTAATTTCATGTGGATGCATGACTGTGCTATACTTTGAATCTGAGAGGAAAATGTTCTTCATTACACTGGAAGATCATGTGCTTTTAGGCAACTTAAGGCAGTTGTATCTTTTCTCCCAATTGTGTGGCTGCCTGTTATAGTACAGTTCAGGAAAAAAAGATGCATTTGGTGACAAGGGTCTCATGAGCAGTCTGATTGTTCTAAAGCACCCTTTTGAAGAGCCTGATGAACAATCTGAGGAGATAGAGCCTGGGCTGATATGTATTTATTACATTTATTTTCCACCTGACAGTGTCAAAGCCCTGTCGCCATTAGTTTCTACAAAAACTAGCAAGGATTGGATCTCATCAATCTGAGATGAAATTACTGTTTTTTTTAAATTGCAATAGGGCAGTTTTTCTTTAAAATATTTCCTTCACCTCTTGATTTGGAGATTGTCTCTTTATTGTAATACTCTTTTTCTTCAGAGTATGCTATCTTGATAGGAAGTTGAATAACATGTTTGAACTACTGTTGCAGGTAGGACTTGGACAATTGCACCTGCATGGAGGAAGAGGAGTAGAGCAAAATCATCAGGTATCTATCGGGCAATACATAAGATGTTGGTACATTTAACTTGTAAAATGAAATTGTAATTGAAAAGTTATTTATTGCAAGAGCTGTCTTCTTAATGTAACAGTAGAGATCTAGAAGGTATTTCAGTATTTAGTGTGGTCAATGCACAAGGAGCCAAATTCCAGTTAGTTACAAATGTCTTGTATTGCATACTTCATACCTGACATTGATACGCATGCATTTACTGCAGCTCACAAATACATCCCATATTGCCTGTTGCAATTTGTTCTGTATGGACTTATGTTGAAAAGTTTATGCAGAAGGATAGAAGATGATGTTCACTTGCTTGAATAAGCAGCAAAAGTTATTAATAATGCTGGTAGGAATTCAAGATGACCAATTCACTTAAGAGAAAAAAACCTGTTTAATTCAATTTTGAGATTAAATAAGGAGCTATAGACTATGCCTGTGGCCAGAAATTTAATAAATAAATGCTACATTAAGTAAAGCAGTGTTTTTCAACCTTGGAACTTTAAGATACATGAACCTTAAATCCCAGAAATCTGGAAGTTGAAGACTACATGTCTTAAAAGCTATCAAATTTGAGAAATGCTACTGGAATGATGCAGTCAAAATCTCAGTAAAGCAACTAAACTAAACTAAGGTATTTTTAAAATATAATACAGTTCTAATATGACTTTAAATATAATGACTTTAATATTAGTACTTTAATATAAAGTATAAAGTACTTTAATACTTTAAATATAATGACTTTAACTTTAAATATAATGTTTAACATAATTCTATTAAATTTATTTACTATAAACTTACAGTTAGTAATAAAGCAAACAACTTGTCAGTTCTCATTCCCCTTGCATTGCTACTGTACCAATAGGAACTGCTTCTATTGAAGAACATTTAAAAATAATATCTCTGAAATAGAATAAAGCCTTCTTGTTCCTCTACATCCTTCATTCTCATAGTGTGTTGACCAGGCCTACTCTGCTGAACTGTTACCAAGGGTTCATAAAATCATGTTGTAAAATGGTGTAATAGTCATAATTTACACTCTTCAGCAAATTAAAAGGAAGATTTCAAGTCATGGTTTTGATGGATCAAAAATTGTGCATTGAAGATATGCCTACTTGGAATTAAGCACTATTTATCACAATGGAATTGCTTTCAAATAACCCAGGGTATGGATAGGCTATCAAACAAACGATACTGCCCTAGCACATAAAAAGTGAAATAATTATTGAATTTGCACATTTGAGCATATTCAGCTATATAAAACTGGTATACAGTATCTGTTGCTCTAATGCAGATTTTAAACAAATGAATTAGATTAGATTTACTCTAATGCAAATCTAATGCAGATTTTTAAATGAATGAATGTCAGGTGTAATATTAAAAATTATTTATATTTCTACTCTTTTGCTCTTCCAGAGAGCTTTTGAATACTTCAACCAAGCAGCTAATGCTGGCAACTCACATGCAATGGCATTTTTGGGGAAGGTAAGGCACAATTGTCTTTGAGTTGTGGGTTTGGAAATTACCTTTTGTTTTACTACTACAGTCAAAGGATTTATTGCTGTAGAAAATAAGGGATGGCTAAATGTCAGTCTGATTGTCTATTTAAATATTCTTGTGAAAAGCAGTATCTAATATTATAACTTCAACAGAGAATGAAGAAGACTTAAATCTTCTTAGGTCATCTAGGGAATAGCTTTAGCTGCCATAAACATTTTTCTGGAATTGGTATTTCACACAAAGTCCAAGTAAATGAAAATAATATAATTACAAATCCTATCTTTCCTGACTATAGGTGCCACATTAATTATGGCCCATACTCACGTACCTCACCACGAGGCCTCTTCAACCGTCAACGAAAGCTCCCTGAAGGCAGAGTCCCCAGCTGCTTCAGGACGTGGCGTGGCTGCCCGTGTCCCCTCGTCTTTAGGCAGTCTCTTTTGGGCCATGGAAGCTCCCCAAATGCAGTCACCAGCCACTTCAATCGGCCAGTAGAAGCGGCCTCGGGGCGAGCGCACACACACACACACTCCCCTTACCGCGAAGTTGCTTCTTTCAGCAAACGAAAGCTCCCTTGAAGGCAGAGTCCCCAGCCGCTTCGGGGCGAGGTGTGGCCGCCCATGTCCCCTTGCCTTTAGGTAGTTTCCTTTGGGTGATGGAAGCTCCCCAAATGCAATCACCAGCCACTTTGATCAGCCGGTAGAAGTGGCCTCGCGGCGAGGGGAGTGTGTGTGTGCGCATGCGCTCTTCCTGAGGCTGCTTCTACCGGCCGATCGAAGTGGCTGTTGACTGCATTTGGGGAGTTTCCATTGCCCGAAAGAGACTGCCTAAAGATGAGGGGACATGGGCAGCCCCGCCTCGCCCCGAAGCGGCTGGGGACTCTGCCTTCAAGGGAGCTTTTGTCTGCTGAAAGAAGCAGCCTCATGGTGAGGGGAGTGTGTGTGTGTGTGTGCTCGCTCCAAGGCCGCTTCTACTGGCCAATCGAAGTGGCTGGTGACTGCATTTGGGGAGCTTCCATGGCCCAAAAGAGAATGCCTAAAGACGAGGGGACATGGGCAGCCCTGCCTCGCCCCGAAGCGGCTGGAGACTCTGCCTTCAGGGAGCTTTTGTCGGCCAATAGAAGCGGCCTCGCGGTGAGGTACGTGCGTATGGGCCACTCTAGGTGGGGGAGGAAATAAAGTCACCCCCGTAAAGACAGCCTAGCCGTTTTTTCAGGGGTCATAAAAAAAAGGCCTGGCCTTATTTTGTGAGAAACATGGTAAATTATCCATTTATGTAATGAGGGTATGAAATGGGGGAAACCAACCTTTTCACAATTTACTTGCATAATCTAGGTCCTCAGTTTGCGATGGAAATATCAATGTTATTGCTTCTGACTTGTGTGTCATTCCTTTTTAAAACCTTGAAAACTAACTTTACTTTCATGTCAAGCTCAACTTGTATGACTTCATAGTCACCTTCAAATAGTTTTCTTGACAAAAATACAGAAATAGTTCACAAGTTGTTCTGGAATTTCTTTTCAATGCTTCTATGAATGGTCTGCAGTCCTCATAAGTATCAATTAGGTCTGCCATTACTGAGCTTTGCAGGATTAGTGAGGTTATGTAAACCAGTTAAGGTGTTCAGACCACTAGATGGATATGTCCCACTGAGAACAACCAACTACCATTGAGGCAGGGGGTACTGTGCAGTGGTGAGATTCAAATTTTTTAATAATGATCCTGTGGGCATGGCTTGGTGGGTGTGGCCGGGGGAAGGATACTGTAAACTCTGCAGTCAGAGGTGGTATTTCCCGGTTCTCCAAACTACTCAAAATTTCTGTTACCGGTTCTCCAGAACTGGTCAGAACCTGCTGAATACCACCTCTGGTACGGTGTCTGCTAAGCTTATTTTACTTTCATGACTCCGATACACTTAATTGTATTCATAATTTCTTTTAGACTCTAAAAGAGGATTGAGAGGATTACTTTATTTAGAAAAAGGCTGCTAATTTAACCATAGGAGTCAATTTTGTGGTGCTGTTATGGTAGAAACCTTCACGTATCTTCAGATTTTACTGGTCTATCAAATAAGTCACACATTGTCTAATTGTGATTAAGACAATTTTCCTGGAGAAAATCTGACATACTTTTCTCCATAGTATTTTCAGCCACTTCCCAGGAGTTGAGATTTACTTAGGTACATTTCTCATACTAAATTGAGAGAAGAATATTGCACATTTATAGTAAAATTCTATTAGTTTGATGAAACAGATGTTCAGAATTACAGCTTAAAATATCAATGGCTGGCTGACCTATAAGAATTGCAGGAAAGTGTCCATAGATATAGAGATGCTGTTTTTTCTGCACTCTAGCTGAAAGGAGATTTTTCTCCCTTCTCTTTCTTTTTTAATGGACCCTTCAAGCTACACTTGTTTTTTCCCATCACAAAATAAAAGTTGTTAGACTAGGAAAACCAATCCTAGAGGCAAATCTGGATCATGCAAATCTTGCTTCCAGAATGAGAGGGGAATATTAGTCCATTATTGGACGTCTCCATTAGATCAAGCCAAAAGGAATTTTGGCAGAAAGGACAATAGACTGTTCTTTCTCTCGAAAGAAGGATCTTTCTTCTAAGATCCTGTAATGATACATGCATTGATCAACTTAAACAATTATATCAAATTGTTTTACATTTAAACAACTTTTAAATGAAATTATTATGGTTTTTATTAATCTCAGTATAATTAAAAGAAGTTCTGCATTAAATGGGCCAGATCTTATGCCAAAGAATAAATATTTTTTATAAAATTAGACTCTTAATAACTTTAAGTTATGTTTTGTTTTTATAGATGTATTCAGAAGGAAGTGATATTGTACCTCAAAGCAATGAAACAGCCCTTCAGTACTTTAAGAAAGCTGCTGACATGGTAGGTTGCTGAAATCTTGGTTACAAGAACTCAAATGTATACAACTGGATTTCTGGAAGCCAATCATTTTGAAATGAAGTGTTCTACACACAACAAACACATAATATGTTTGTTTTTGAGGAAAATTGTTGTTTCTGCTATATTCAGAAAATCCAGATAAAAAATGATTTTTTCAAAAATCACAAATGTTCAGTACTCTCTATTTATGACCTTCCACATTAATTACTAAACTAGTTAAGTGGTTTCTCCTATTGTCTTCCCATGATGATTACTCATATGTGTGAGACATGTGAGTGAGCGTGGTGTCTGTCATTTGTCCCACACAGTATAATTTGTTTGTGCAAGTTTGATTATTTTCATCAAGGGCTTTATGTCCAATTCATCCTGACATACTATTTTAATGATAGTTGTATTATCAGACTAAAGATAGGCTAAGACCGGACATTCTTCAATTTAGTAATGAAGTGAACAAAATAGAGAATGTTTGTCTTTTGCTCAAGGCAAAACTGCCCCATTGATACAATATCTTGCATAATTTATGTTTTATATGGAACAAAACTTAAAACATTTCATGAATTTAACCTCAGGGAGCTTGGAGAAGTTTTTGAAACAGTTTTAAATTTCCCACTGCAAATAATATAATTGACAAGCCTGGGAAAAGGGGTTGCTAGTTTAACAAATACACATTAAAATAAAACCTAGGAAACATGACATTGTTTTGAACTTAAAAACTTATTTTCAGAATAGGAAATTGGAATATTTGTTTCCCATCCTCTCTTTACAAGTTACTATTTTTAAGTTAGATTTTAATCACATTCTTGTATTTCAGGGCAATCCAGTAGGACAGAGTGGTCTGGGAATGGCTTATTTATATGGAAGAGGTGTTCCAGTGGTAAGTCTACTTTGGAAAATGGCAGTAATAACTTAAAAAAGAGGAGGGTGTTTTTGCAATATTAGAATCATATTGTTTATATAGCCCTTTGTATTACACTTAAATGTATAAAAATAAAAGTTCCATTTGAAATGGAAATTAGAAAAAAAATATACTTTTAGGTGGTGGAAATGTTCAGGTAAACAATTCCAAGTATAAGAGGTAGTAGCAAAGAAGAAATGTATCCAAGAACATTTTGGATGTTTGAGGGTGGCAAAGTTGGCAGAATGAACAACATAGGGTCAAATGAAAGTGTAAAAAAATGGAAGCTATGAAATGCATAGTCAGATTCATATTTTACTCATCATTTAAAATCAGTATATGTGTTCACATTAAAACATAATAAAAGAGATTTAGGACTGTAGTCAAGGTTTTTACTGTACTTTAGTGTAGAATCCTGACTGATCCTCCATCATCTGTGTTCCCCTTTAGAATTATGAGCTCGCCCTGAAATATTTCCAGAAGGCAGCAGAGCAAGGATGGGTCGATGGACAGCTTCAGCTGGGCTCCATGTACTACAGTAAGAGACATTTCTTATATTCAAAATTTACATTTTGGAACTGGATATGTCATTTTTTTATAGGAAGGAAGATGTTGGAAGTAATTGAATAATTGAGTTTGGTTTTCTTTTTTAAGAATGATATATTTATAATTTTAATCTCATAAAAATAGCTGATAATGTAGGTTATTAATCTTTAAAGCATGTCATTTTAAAAAGTATCACTGTTGAATCAGTTTCCTTTGCCTGTGTATTATTGATCTTTTAATATGCATCCTTAAATAATGTTAAATAACAGATCAGAGTGTATCTGTTTCACAATTGGAAAAATAAATATAAGTGTATAGCTAGTTGAGGGGTATTATGTACTATTTTATTTCTGAACTGCTTAATAAATGAAACTTTGGACAGATTATGAAGTTAATAAAGATATGAAGAATAAAACTTATTCATAAATAGTATAGGAAAATTATTACAAAGTAAATGTTTTTTTTACAAAGTTTACTTGTACTTTTACTATTTACTATTTTACATACTATTTACATACTATTTACTATTACAAAGTTCATATTTTCATAGACTGAAATTGACAAGTTTTATTTGGTGACCTAAAGTTTTTCTTTACTGCTTTGGATTGTATTGATCCAGGAAGTGGATCAGGAAGCTGAGCTCCTTTAAGTTGAACTGTAAGCTAGGGCACCAAATATAATGCATCAAGCAGAAAGCAAGATTTCAGGTTTGCATCAAACTCATGATTAAATTATAGGAATCATAAGTTCATTTAGTATAATGTATTTTAATTTCACACTGAACTGGTGAATCTTATTATTGTCAACTAAGTGAAATAGCAACATTGATCAAATTTAGAGTGTACAGATCAAAAGACATCAGTTCAATTATTCCTGCTGATTCTTTTCTATTTGTAGATGGCATTGGTGTCAAGAAAGACTATAAGCAAGCCTATAAATATTTTAACCTGGCTTCTCAAGGGGGTCATATTCTGGCATTCTACAATTTAGCACAGATGCATGCCACTGGCACTGGAGTCATGCGGTCCTGTCATACTGCTGTTGAGGTAAGAATCGGTTGTTTTCCTAAATGCAGGGACAATCAATAGACAGTGTTGCACTTGTTTTAATGAAATTCTGAATGCTGTGTTGAGGTGGGTCATCTTGGGGCCACATAAGTATGTAACAATGGCAATGAACTTTTTCGAATAATTGAGTATTACTATGGAAATATTTTAATTGGAATATATTCAAATGAAATGCGGGACTTGGCTTTCTATGAAGAATACAGTTTTCTGTTTAAAGAGTGAAGTCATCTATTTGAATGAAAGAATTCTTTATTGGCCAAGTGTGATTAGACACACAAGGAATTTGTCTTTGTACATGTGCTGTCAGTGTACATGAAAAGAAAAGATACATTCATCAAGAATAATAAGATATAACATTTAATGATAGTCTTAGGGTACAAATAAGCAATCAAATCATACTTGGAAACAGTCAGTATAAATTGTAAGGATACAAGCAACAAAGTTACAGTTATACAGTTACAAGTGGGAGGGGATGGGTGATAAGGAGCGATGGGAAGATCAATAGTAATAGTAATAGTAGTGCAGACTTTGTAAATAGTTGTACAGTGTTGAGGGAATTATTTGTTTAAAAAAGAGTGATGGTGTTTAGGAAAAAACTGTTCTTGTACCTAATTGTTCTGGCGTGCAGTGCTCTGTAGCATTGTTTTGAGGGAAGGAGTTGAAACAGTTTATGTCTGGGATGTGAGGGGGTCTGTAAATATTTTCACAGCCCTCTTTTTGACTCATACAGTATAGAGGTCCTCAATGGAAAGCAGGTTGATAGCAATTGTTTTTTCTGCAATCCTAATTAACCTCTGAAGTTTGTTTCTGTCTTGTTGGGTTGCAGAACCAAACCAGACAGTTATAGAGGTGCAGATGACAGGCTCAATAATTCCTCTGTAGAACTGTATCAGCAGCTTCTTGAGCAGTGTGAGCTTTTTGAGTTAGTGCAGAAAGAACGTTCTTTGTTGTGCTTTTTCAATGACTTTTTGATGTTAGGTGTCCATTTTAGGTCTTGAGATATGATAGAACCTAGAAATTTGAAGTCTCTGCTGTTGATTTGGATAACAAAAGGCTTAAATTTCAGCCAGCTTATAAACATGAGCTATTCCAAGTTCTTTAAAGTTTCACATAAAGTAAGATGAATTGTAAGAGAAATTCGAACAACAGAATTAGCTTCCTAAAACAGCAGCATCAACTGATGAAATCTATTCGCTCTTCTTCCCTAAATGAACCAAACTCTGGACCTTTGGTGGCTTCTCAAGAATGAACCTGTGGAACTTTTTTTTTGAAAAGTTCAATGCTATAAAATTTAATGTTATCTAGAACTTTAAGTTTTGTTGGGAGTTTGTGCTGTTGAGTGAGTTCTTAAACAGGTTTGATCTAATGCTTGAATTATTCTTACTCATTCTTGCATCACTGTTGAATGTTGGTGCAGAATCTAAGAACAAAATAATTGTTTCTACAACTACAATATATTTCCAAATAACCACTAAAGCAATTAAAATTACCTTTTTTCCCCCTGTAGCTGTTTAAAAATGTGTGTGAACGGGGCCGTTGGTCTGAGAGACTCATGACTGCTTACAACAGCTATAAAGATGGCAATACGAATTCTGCGGTTGTTCAGTATCTCCTTTTGGCAGAACAAGGCTATGAGGTTGCACAAAGCAATGCTGCCTTCATTCTTGATCAAAGTAAGGATTAAATAGTTCCTTGAGTTATTGGTCTAGTATAATGCAGTGGTAATTTTTAGCATCCAATTCTTATTTTTGCTTAGCTGGTTTGCCTATGCATAAATGCATATGATATATCAATGTAATATTCATATGAATTATGAATGAAGCATAAATCCACACAGTTGTAACCCCATGAAAAGAAATTAAAAATTCAATAGAATCTTGAAATTAGTACTCTACAACTATAAACTATATTTTTTCCCTCTTTGATTGCTCAATTAACAATCTTAGCCTCAAGTGAAAAATTCTATTTAAATGCCATTTCAAAATGAAAACATTCATCTTCTTTCCTTTTTCAATTATGTGTATATGCATATGTATAGATGATGTCAATACATCAATTACTAATTATAAATCAAGTTCTATTTTAATAAAATTGAATAACATACATTTGTAGACTTTTAACTATATAAAAATAACCAAGAGTTAGTTATTAATACTTCTTCCCAGTACTGAATAATGAATGGTTGAAAATACATTAACAGATGGTGTTTAACACTGCTAACAGACAGCAAACTCTACTGAACTGATTCAGCCAATGTAAATATTCTGCTTATCCCCTTAAGAATATATTTCATCCAAAACACATTAAGGTATCAATTAACATGCATATATTTTTGAATTCATCTCCTCGGTTCTTTGTTTATCAGTATCTACCATCCTACGTGCAACAAAAACTAATAGTTATGTTTGCAGATAGTCTATTAGCGATGCTGAAATTTAGTGCTGTAAACCTTTAGGTCAAATTTAAGTAGCCTAGATAACTTTATATTTTTTAAAAAAAAACTTTAGCCAGTTATCTAATATTGCATCAGCTTCTAAATTCATTCTATCCCATTCAATTTATGAAAGTTAATCTCATAACCTAAAATCTCAATATATGACTTCAGTGGCAATACGGTTTTTGCATGACTTATATGAGCAAGGCAGTGCTAATATAAATTCACAGACAAGGGCCCAAACAATTTGTATAAGAACAAGCATTTCTGCATTTCTTCACTAGAGTAGAAATGAAGGGTATTCCTTCTTAAATCCAGTGTGTATTTCAGATGCCCAAAATATTATTTTCTGGATTGCAATTGTTTTTTGTATACATTTGACAAAATGCCTAAAATTCAGGATCCACAACGTTTTGCCAAGCTGAAAGTTATATTTCACCATTAAATGGCAGTTGAGACCTAAGGTTGAAGTCAGAAACCAAATTAGATTTCACTTACTTTCTTTACTACTTAATTAGAATTACATAACCTTACCACCATAACTCTCCAGTCACATATTCAATAATTTCCCTTTCCACATTTCTTTTTAAATACACAAAAACTTCTGGAAGTTTTTGTTTGCTCCATCCAAGAATTCAGTTTATGAACCTCGGGCCTATTATTTTTATTTTGTGTTTTTGGCCTTTTCTCATAATAAAATAAGATGATGATAAATCCTCTGTCCAGGCATCTGAGACAACTAGTGAGCTCTGATTTTACTGGGTTTTAACTTTGTGGAATCAATTGATGACCACAATCCCTCAACTAATTAACATGCTTGCAAACAAGGGTATTGTTTCTATGTTTAGGTAATTCAGGTTCAAGTTCTGTTCATCTCCTATTCTTGTGTTGCTCATTGGAAGAACAGCAAAATAGGTTACATGATTAATACTAAATGACAGGAAAAGAAATAATTTGGACCTTTACTGACTCACTTTCTTCTCCTCACACGACAGAAGAAGCCAGCATAATAGAAGAGAATGAAACCTATCCCAGAGCCTTATTACACTGGAACAGAGCAGCCTCGCAAGGTCAGTCATTTCAGAATTTAGTCCAGTTTCCTAGCAATAACAAGAACTGAACTGTTAAGGATGATTTTTTATTATACTAAGGAGTTGTTGTAGTACTTGTCTAACAGCTGAAAGTAGATCCTGATTGAAATGTGTCACATGTTTTAATAGAAAACTGAATCTAAATATATTTGATAGATTTGGGGTATCAGAGGCTGCTTCTGCATCCATATGCTCGTTATACTAGTTGCCATAGTCAATTTGAAGTGAAAACATCATTTTTGAAGTAATTCAACTTAGAAATCACATTCTAAATAATAGGAATTGGAGGCAGATACAAATTCTGTCTTCAGCACAAGTCTGTTCTCTCCACATTAATTGGAACATCTTGAAAGGAATGGAAAATAAGCAGTATTACTCACAAGTCCTTTCATAGAGTTTATTTTCTTGATAGGTTATACTGCTGCTAGACTAAAACTTGGCGATTATCATTTCTATGGCTTT
>BLBF01000005.1:21714151-21825058 GCA_015471245.1 Laticauda colubrina
ATTCATTACCGCCTGGCAACAGAGCAACAGCACAGTGCCCAAGCCATGTTCAACCTAGGATACATGCATGAAAAAGGACTTGGGATTAAGCAGGTAAGCAAATGCATAGTTATTCCCATAATTTTGGAATTACACAAACAGGTTTCAAAATACTTTCAGACAAAAAGTCTGAAACAAGAGTATAAACAAAAGTATAATAACAAGAGTGCTTTTAAACAAGAGTATAATAAACATGGTTTTCAACCTAGCTTCAGAAGATTCTGTAAGTAATCATTTCAGACATTTGAACAAAATAATCAAATTATTATATTATTCTTCAAGTAGAGATTATTTGGATGGATAAAATTTGCAAAATGGTAATGGCAGTCAAAATCACAAGGTATAACAATTTCAAACCATAATTTCCAAAGTTCTTGTTAACTTTTTATTATACTGTCATAAGCATTATAAAAAAACAATATTAAATTTTATCCCATTAACTCACGTAAGTAATTCTTGTGAGATATACACCAAAAGAAGAAAAGAGATTCCCTGTATTCATATTCATATGATTTGGTTAGCTCTGTTTTTGCAAATTTCGTGTATTGTATATGTTGTAGGACATTCACCTTGCAAAACGCTTCTATGATATGGCAGCTGATGCTAGTCCTGATGCTCAGGTTCCTGTCTTCCTTGCACTTTGCAAGTTAGGAATTATTTATGCCTTCCAGTATGTGCAAGAAACCAATGTAAGTAATTATGAAGAAAATTGTGTTATTTAAGGTAATCTGTATAGTAGTGATAGTTTTTCTTTCACACACACATACACACACCTAAAATATAAATGGTTTTTAACAGAACAGTTTCAAGGATTGGCCTGAGAAAATATTTTAAATTTTATTTCCATTTCTATATAATGGTGTGAAATCTCTGTATTTCTTGGTCAGATTTAATGCTTTTGATTTCAGTTCATTTTAGCTGGAACTTCAAGGACCAATTGTAAGTACCGATTGTTCAGCACTGTTGTGCCTTGGAATAGTCATTCAACAAATGGTCCTTAACCAAGGACTACTTGTATTGCACAAAACTGGCTGTTCTCACAAGTTCCTTGTGAGAAACTTTTCTGATACCCAAACATGCTATTCCAAGCATTGAAAAAATTGTCTAGCCTCAGAACATATTCATTCCAACTTGGGCTCCAGATTAAGTCCTCTGAAAGAACTACAACTTGAGAAGGAAGTTGTTCTCAGCCGAGACATTTCCTACCATCAAAGCACAGAGTATGAAAATTGCATCTAGTCCAGTATATCCTTCCAGAAGACATTCAGGATTTCTGTGAGCATGAAAATAGAATACTATTAAGCTTTAGCAAAATAGCATATTTCACCCTGTCCACAAAAGGAAACAAGTATGTCATTTGTTTTAGGCACAAGTGGCTTGGTGAAATGGGGAAAAAGCCAAGGATACTGACAGCCAAAGAGAAGAAGGGAAAGCCAAAGAGAGGAAGAGAGGAAAGGAAAGTGTAATATGCCATTGTAGGAGCCCATTTTTATCAACAGAAGTATCATCATGAGGAATAGGCAGACAGGCACATAAATCAGTGGAAGACAGGAAGGGGATGAGCAGCAAATGAGATCAGCTGTAGTGGAAGTTTCCTTCTTAGTGTTAAGGAAAGTGCATATGTGCAGACATATGTGCAGGCTGTCCATCAGCCATGGTGGCAATTGAAGGAAAACTTGGAGATATACTGAGAACACTAGGCCTACACTGCTCTGGCAGCTGCTCTGTAGAGAAAAGAGAAGGCCATGTGCACATGTCTCACCTCTTTCAGATGTTTTATCCCAAATCTGGAAGAATCAAAGCATTCTGGGCATCAGTTGCACCTAACTGTGACTGATTGAACTCAATTATTAGATTTGTTCTTAATTTGAAACTAAATATTTTCCTGCATCAAACGTATCAGGATTGAATTATTTCTGCTGCACTGTTATTTTTTTTTTAAAAAAATATTCTTTAAAAAGAAAAAAATACCAAAATCTCGTTTCCATTAACAGTTATTGTGTCATTGTATATACATGTTTCTTATTTTGTGATTATACATTATTTTTATCCTTATCCTTCACCCATTTGTTCCACCTCTCCCATGTCGCATAATATTCTTGATCCTCTTTGCCTTTGAGTTCCATAGTGAATTTACCTAATTCAGCACAGTCCATTATTTTTTGAATCAAAACTTCATCTGGTGATATTTATCACTCTTCCAATTTTGTGCTTACGTGATTTTTGCTGCAGTTAAGATGTGTACAATAAGGTATCTTTTATCTTTACTCAAATTTCCTTTGATCATACTTAATAAAAATATTTCAGGTTCCAAATTCAATTTATATTTTGTAATCTCAAAAAGCCGTCTCTGTATTTTCTTCCAATATTTTTTGATTTCTATACATTGCCACCACATATGGAAAAATGTCCTTTCTTTTGTTTGCACTTCCAGCATTCTGGTTTCAAGGTTGGATACATTTTCACCAGTCGTGCCGGTGCTAAGTGCCATCTACAAAACATTTTATATTTATTTTCTTTGAAATTCCGTCAACAAAGTCAGCTTCCAGTTCTCGGTCCAAGACTTTTCCCACTCATCCAAATTTATATTATGACCCACATTTCTCACCCAGGCAATCATTGGTCCCTTAACAATTTCCTCCTCTAGTTTTACCTCCAGTAAATAATTATATGTTCGTGTTATAATTTTTATATCCTTGACTGTCAAGATTTGGTCCAATTTTTGTAAATCTTTATCCCTGGCTCCTTTACATCTTTCTTAAATTTAGTTTAAATTTGCAAATATACCCACCAGTCTAATATTATCTCTTGTTCTTTTAGTTTATCCAATGTTTTTAATTTCCCCTGTTCATCTACCAATTCTTTACATCTAACCGTTTTTTAATGTCCCTTGTATTTGGATAAAATATAGCTTCCATAGGTGAGATCCAGTTTGGTCTTTTCAAATAATGCTTTTTTTTATTTTCTCCCATGTTTGTAAAAGTGAGTTCCTTATCAAATATCTACGTCTGCACTGTTATTATCCATCAAACATAGCACTCATGTCATTTAGAAAGATGTTGAAACCATGAGGAATTTCATACACATTGTGGTTACACTATAATAATTAATTGTGTCTCCCCCCGCCCCCCTTTCATATTTCTGTTTAGGTCAAGGAGATATTCTCACACCTGGACATGGACCAACTCTTTGGCCCTGAGTGGGACCTTTACCTCATGACCATCATTGCTTTACTTTTGGGCACAGTAATAGCTTACAGGCAGAGGCAGCATCAAGGAGTCCCAAGGCCTGCGGGGCCACGACCAGCGGTACCTCCTCAAGAACCTGCTCCAGAACCCCAGCCACCCCAATAGTAGCAGCTGGAGATTCAACAAAGTGAACTGGAATTTCTAGCTAGGACTCTTTTTGTGATCTTATGACAAAGGTCCCACTCAGATCAAATAGTTACATGCACACAAGATTCAGAAAAGTATTGAATTGAGGAAGCAGTTTAGAATTATGCCTTTTTTTCAGGGATATGCATCTTTTTTGAAATGGAGTGGAATGTTATTTCAGTGCCAATGGAATAACAAAATAGATTTTGTGAAAAAAGTGTGCTACTTCAAAAGTGATGCCAACTATATTTAGTTCATTCAGTGCCCTTTTCAACTGTCTTTTGATTGTTCAAAAAGAAATATATTATGAGGTTTAATATGAGAACATCAGACCTTGTGCTCTTTATAGTAAATGGTTGTTGTCTTTTCCAGATGTTTGTGATTGTGATTATTTTATGGTTCTCCCAATTATTTTGAAACCAACATAAACCTCTGTAATGGCATTAGCCATGAGGGTCTGAATGCTTTAACTTAGAATGACCAGTTATAAATAAATATATATTCATGGGCTATTCTTTCTAGAGGTCAGGTTTAAAATACGAACTACATTTGTGTAATGACTATTTAAATAAGATGAAACCTTTTTGTTTCGCATTCAGACTTGCTTGAATTATGCACACTCAATCTTTCTGGTATATCTGTTCCCAAGTATGCAAGGCGGCTTGTTTAGTCTTCCTTTTTTTATTGTTTCACAAGTATGCCAAGGTTATCCAAGCAATGGGCTGAAAAAACAACCAGTGTTAATCAACCTCTTTATTTCAGTGGTTTTTTTCTGAAGTATTTTCTCATTGGATATCATTGGTTTGCTTTTCAGTCCATCATAATATATTCTTATGATTCAGACTTATTTGGGTTGAAGATTGTGCAAGTAAGTGTTATTAATGTAACTGCTGTCTACATATCTCTTTAAAATATGCACTCTGATGTTATTGAGAACTAGTCAGTGAGTATGCATATGATAGGCTATCCTAACAGTGTTGTTTTACAACAACCTTACAACTATGCCAGATTTGGGTAGAATGCATGTAATTTTTAAACTTTTGCAAAATGGGAATAGAACGCATGGTTAGGGTTGAAACATGGACATTTTCAAAACAGTGATGAGTTATATGAGTTGCAGTAGAAAATCTAATCCCAAGATTTCCCTTGCAATGTCATGAAAATAACATTTTTGCTGTAATATTAATTTATGAAGATTTTAAGTACTATACTAGGAAAACAACAGATTTTAGCTGAAGGCCTAATTTTAAAAAAATAATTTTTGTTACTAGTGCATCATTATATAATCTGAAGTACCCTAGAAAGAAATATAATTAAATGCTGTTCTCTGGAAACTAAATCTTATTAAAGTGCATTTAAGAAGTATGCAACTTCTGTATATATCAGTAGGCTCCCTTGTGTAAGTTTAGAGTACATGACAGGAACAACAAAAGTCCCCTTATAATGAAAGTGGGGAGACAGAAATTGAGTTTGTATGAATCTAAAATACAAGGATAGTTTTAACAGGCTTGCTTATATCTACAGGAAGCTGTTTTAACAGCAAGGCATGTGTCTTAGCAGTATTACTAAAGGTAGTTGTGTGGACAGAACTTTCTATTGTACACATTGGATAAGATGAAAAATTTCTTGCAATGAATATAAGATGTCAAAAAAAAAGGAAACAAAAATCTGTTCAGATATTTGGGCTGTAGTTTTTTTTAAATAATTTGTGGAAAACTTAGCTATTTCAGAAGAAAAAAAAACCTTGTCTCAAGAAATCTTGCCTCTTCTCTAATAAAAGGTGCAAATGGAAAAAATGCCCCAAGTCTTTAGTTTGAATAATGATCTGCCCTAGTGTGTATTGTGTATAAACTCTTTGGTGATGAACTCCAGAAACTTTTATTAACATAAATAAAATCCAAATCATATTGAAATTATTTTTTTCTGAAATATATATAATTTTTCAAAATGATGAAAAATTTCCAATAACTTTTCCTTCTGACATTACTTTTAATTACTATGATGAGCTGTTATTTCTGCTCCTTAATTACAGGAATGTAACAATGGATTCTATATGCTTAAATTTCACTTAATGTAATATCCTGCATCTAGCACTTGAAAGAAAATACAAAATTGCCACATTTTACACCCTTTTGACTTTTTGCTTTCAAAAGTCACGTTAAGCAATATTCATGCTTCCTGTTTTTAGTGTTGCCTCATCCATATAAAAATATTGATTTAAGTTGTATGTGCTTTTTGAAAAGCATCAAGCTAACTCAGGGATTTAAGAATTTGTAGATTTTCTAGGTTGTTTGCCTAGACAATTGTATCTTTGATTATTCTGATCTATTCTGATTGAACTTTTACCATTTATTTTTAATTAAAATGAACACTACCAGAATAGAAGTACTTTAGTTCTGTTGATGCTAAGGAAGAGACTTTAATTTTTAAATTTTAATATGCAGTAGTTTAGTAAGCAACCCACTTACTTTCTGAAAGAGGGTGAATTAAACTTAATCTAAATAGGCTAGTTGACAGGAATCAAATTTCTGAATACAAATTGTTATAATTGAAAGGCATTCTTCTAAACTTACTGAAATTTAAAGGCTGTCACTATAAAAACAAAATGGCTATAGCAAGCCAAATAGGATTAGAATGTAGAATTGGTTTATAGTAGGCATTAAAGTTCTGTTTAAACTTCGTAATTTTTCTTAATCAACCTTTTAAAAAAAAAAATTCATTATTTTACCAAATGAAAATATCAAAAATATCAATTTTTGGGAATATAATTATATACTGTTTGAACATTACAGTTCAGATTGTTAGTTGCATTAACATGCTATGCATATGTATGGCAAAATTTATTCTGTGTAGGCCAAACTGATTTGAGGAGTTAGTCAAAAGTATTTGAAATTATGGCAAACATTTTACCACATTGGTGAGGTTGTTAGGATCTGCATTCCTCCTCTGTAATATAAATGCACCTTAATCTAGAATTTGTAATGTGGCTGTGCATGAGGATGAATATTGATCTATGAGAATGTATTCCAGTATATTAATTATGTTCCTTAACAGTGGTAAGAAACCTGAGAGGAAGTTTTTCTGCATTTTAAGAAATCAAATGTACCACACTCTGACTAAAGATGTAGCCATCACTGTTAGATCCAATAGCTGAATCTGTAAGGTTTCAAGCAGGTGCAAGCACTTGCATATGCAACACTATGATACTAAGACCATGTACCTCTATGCCACAGATCCCTGGTGTAAATGATTCAATTGATACGAGTGGAAAGCTTGGTGCATTTGTCTGAACACAAGGCTTTAGTGCAAATTAATATTGATAGAAACATATTGCAAGTCCTGGTTATCTGAAGCTGGACTTGAGCCAAAATGCTCCACTTGCTATTTGTAATTATCCCCATGTCAGACCCTTCTAGTCTTTTAATATTTTAAACAGCACAATAAACTGAATTTTATTTCAAATAATTTGTATGATTTGAATGAATGCATTTGCAGAGAGGAAATCAATCTCTGTGTGACTTGGATTGATATGCATTGGCAAAGAATAAATTGCTAAGTGTGTATAAGGGGTTTTGTAAATTTTCTTTTGTATTTAAGATGATGCAGTATAAAGGCTGGAAAAGTGTAATATAGCTGTAAACAAAATCTGTTAATAGAGAAATGTACAGATTCATTTTGTATTATATCTTGTTAAATAAAGATGCCACTTTGGTGATTGGCCTGTAATGAATGCTGTAAGAGAACTTGTGTTGCCTTTTATTAAAGATATTTTTGATAAAACAGTACATTCACATCTTTCACATTCAATAATGATTTGTAATCCATTGTTTATTTTCTCATTGAGTTTTAAAATATACATGCCATCATGTATGCCTGCCAATGATGGTTCATACCATAATTGCTATGAATTATGTATTTATGTACTTCATACCCAATGAATGCATTGGAACAATAAGTGAGCATTGTTTTGATATGTGTATCATTTGTAGTGATATTTTGTATTGCCTGCAATGTACATAATATACATTAATAAGCGTAGACAAAAGAAAGCAGTTCATGTCCGTAAGAACAGCTTCCAGCATAAGAATGGGCAAAGAACAGCCCACTGCCTTCTGGCAGCATATGTCTGTGGGCATTCACAACCCTTGGGGGTGTATGCTCTGTTTAGCAGTCACCATGGGAACGAAATTCTTTGTACAATACTAATCTTCCCATTCCCTCTAAAGAACAAAGATTTATCTACAGTATAGCCTTCCTGAAAATTTAAATATCACTTTACTACAAAGTTTTGTTATACTTCAAAGAGTTTACATTAAAAAAAAAAAACTTTGAGAAATAATGCAGATTTGTAACACCAGATTGAAATAGGCGAGCCATAATGTAATAAGGCCAGGCCTCAATGCTTTCAGGCAAGCTGTTTTCTGTTAGATAGTTGTAAGAGCAACCACTCCTAATGCATACTATAATGGAAGACTCAATGTGCTTAGGGAAATTGCCATGACAGTGCTGCTGTGACATTAAACAAGTCCCTAACCTGATTTTTGGTGACAAATTTAAGTCAGATGCCTGTCACAATGAACAGCACCGCCAGTCAATCACTGCATGAGGTAAAAATAGAAATTAAATCATTGTATGTCAATAGTTCTAAAGGTTCACTAAAACATTATCATCCCAATCTACTTCCAACTTATTTTGAA
The DNA here is from genome assembly GCA_015471245.1 of Laticauda colubrina. Lineage (NCBI taxonomy): Eukaryota > Metazoa > Chordata > Lepidosauria > Squamata > Elapidae > Laticauda > Laticauda colubrina. The sequence goes on from BLBF01000005.1 coordinate 21,722,262, forward strand.
ACATCTTTAAAAATATTTCAATAGTATTAACATAATCCAGCACTTGTGTTACAAAATAGACAATATTAACTATTAAACTGAATATACCCTTAATAAATGTGTCATTAAAATAAGTGACAAATCTGTTTATTTTGCATTACTCAGGTTTTTTAGCATCTCCACTTTTTATTTTTGCTTTAGATACAGAATAAACTAGATGTGAGTTATTGGGCTCATTTTTCTGTTTCCTGGTCTGACTTATTGTTAGTTTATATTCATGACATTTAGTAATTTTTGGAATCACATTTTTAAAAATGATTTGAGATATTTTAAAAGGAAATTGCAATATAATGTGGATATTTTGCATTTATTTTAAAAGAGAAATAAGAGCTAGCTTAAATTTCCAATAAAATAATTAGAATATTTCTTGCCTAGATTGTGCTGTGCGTGGTATGTATGTGTGTATTTTAAATGAATTAAGTTCATAATTTTTGCCTGTGAAAAAATAAAAAATGGAAAATGATAAAATGAGTTAATATTGAACAGAATGAAATAATATGGTCTAATTATGTAACTCCTTTCTTTTACTTTTTGTTTTGTTGATCTGCAAAAAACTGCTCCCAAAGTCACAGGCATGAGCTTGTACATTTGAGGAGAAATTGTTCAAATCTGGACGACTCCTCTCCAGCATGAACTACCCAGATTATTGACTCACATTTGAGCTGTTTTTTAGTCAGACAGAATCATTATATAAACGTGGAACAGGTACATTTCAATGTCAAGGTTGAGAAAAGAACTGTCAAAAGAGTCTTGGCTCAAAAGAGCAGGAGGAAAAGAAATATATACTGTAGCTTGATTTTTGCATTCCTCAGTAACCTTGAAGTATTGGGGTTGCACAGTTGAGTTTATCAAATAACAGAGACCGATAGCTATGCCTGCCCTATTCTGACTGAATGATACTGAAAATTTATATTAACTACTTAAAAAGTATTGTACCAAAAACCATATATATTTTCAACCCATGCTTTTTATGTTTTTTATCTATTTACTCAATATATATGGCTGCCCATCTCAATAAGTATATCAAAGTTGTTGGGGTTTTTTGCAGGACATAGACTAATCCTGCTGGTTTTATCATTGTTTTGACCCTTCATTGTTTTGACCATAGAAGAACAGTACATTAATTTAGATTTTCATCAAATTCAGGTAATTGTTAATTGTCCATCTTAAAAAGCACTGAATATATTAAAGTAAGTTTCTTTAATTAAAAATTGGGCAGCACTGTTGTAGATTTTTTTTTCTTTATTCCACATTTCTTATTTTTATGAACAAGTCAAGGCAATGAACATACTTAATATTGCCTCCTTCAATTTTCCCCACAACTCTGTGAAGTGAATTGGTCTGGGAGAGAGTGAGTGACCCAGTCACTCAACCAGCTTTCATGCCTAAAGCAGGACTAGAACTCCAACTACTGGTTTCTAGCCTTAATCACTAGATCAAACTGGTTCAAATTTTATTTCTCCTTGTCATATATAATTTGTTGGTTTATGTATATAATTTATATGGCAACCAATCTTGCAGTGACTGTATGTGTATGTGTGTGTTACTTTATTAAATTTCTACAAAAGGTAAAAGAAAAATCCAAGAAATGAGGAAAAAAGTAAAAAAAAAAGTAATTTCAACTTTTTTCAATAGTTACAGATATAACATAAGCTTTTACTCTAAAATTCAATAGCATACAGTATTTTTATAATTCTAAACACATGACTATTGTGATATTACAATGTTTGTAAGTTTAAGAATTGTGACTTATCACTATTTTCAGTAATGTAGCCACTAAATAATTGATTGTAAGTCAAGGGCTACCTGTAATCAAAAGTAATAAAGATATGCAGAAATCATTTACAATATTTTCCCCTGGATTGCTGCAGTTAAAACATATTCATTCTCTTTCTAGTCCAGTAAAACTAGAGTTCCACCCCTCCTTCCCAATTTACACACAGGTGACTCAGGCCAACTTACAAAATATTAAAGCAAGATTTCTTAAAAGCAACAAATACACTGGAGCTGATGTCTGATATAATTTACATAAAATTCCTGATCACATTGGCTGCTTTATTATTATTGGAACATAAGATTAATAAAAGTGCATTTCAGTGTCTGGATTTGCACATATAAGCTATAAATTATTTTTTTACTTGCTACAGTGGTTAGTTTAATGCAATATACTGTGTCAAAATCAAATGACATTGTGACTTGGGGCAATGTGTGAGAAAATAAATGTTAACACTGTTATTATAAAATGTCATAAAATCCATGCCAAAGGGAATTAATTGCTCTGGACCGAAGTGAGTGAAATCCAGGAAGACTATTGTAATGAAAAGTAAGGTCTTTTTTTATCAATTGCTCCTTGAAATCAGTAAATTTCCATTTGGACGACTGGCCTCCGGAAAATGCAGAAACCACATGTTAAATTTATCTTTCAGAGCTATGTTGATCGTTCAATTCCGCCTGTGGTCCATTTTGGAGGAGACACGAACTGCTCAGATTGGGATGCAGCGTGCGGGAAAGACAGCTCACGCACGTTCGTCGAATGGTGGGACTAAATTATTACACATCTGTGTATCTGCGCAAAGGATTCAAACCCGCGCATCCACGTTCCACCACTCTGGCAGCCCAAGGGAGGGAACAAACCGCCTCCAAGACGCAACTTTCCCCGCCCACAATCCTCTTCATCCAATCACAGCTTGCTTTCGCTCTCCTCCGGCCGGCTCGGCAGATGGCCCAATAGAGAAGCTCTGGCTCTTTTCTATTTTTATTTTTATTTTTTTTTTAAAGCGGGGGGGGGGGGGGGGGGGGGGGGGAGGAGAAGAGCAGGAGCTGCTCTGCCACTTCCAAAGGGGCTGCCGGCTGTTGCTTACCTTTCCTGCCGCTGTAAGGAGAATTTGGTATTACTTCAGAGCTACTTTCCCCAGCGCGGTCCAATTTCTCCTCTTCCGTGCCTGGAGCGAGCGAGGGAGTCAAACTACAGGGAGTTCCGCAGGTAATTTGTCTTTTCCCTCCACGAACCCAACGAGCAGGTGGTGGATCCCCGGCCAGTCGTAGCCAGGAGTCCGCTGCGGTTCCCTCTTCGTATCTGTTCAGCGTCCCCTGCTCAGTTGTGGTGTAAGGGAGCTTCACCTTTGAGGAGAATCACGTCCACGGCCATGTTCCCTCTTCCGAATCCCTGAAATGGATCAAAGGGAACCCGAGCGTGCTTGGAAGAATGCAGCGCTCGGCGGCGGGCTGGAACAAAGACCAGATAATAGCCGCTTCATTGCCCTTTCCCTTGTGGTAGCTTGGCTCGCCTTCGCTTAAGACTGCGTGCAGCTCGAAAGGAAGGGTGATCGGAGTTAAGAGTGCGGTCTGGTCTCTCTCTCTCTCTCTCTCAAACCTCCGTTAAAATATAATTTCGGCGGCTGGCATGGGGAAGTCAGAGTGGGCGCTTTACCAGCACCCCCAGCCCAGTGCGAGATTATAGCACTTTTGTGTATAGCTTGGGTGAGGAGTGAGTTGTGGGCAACTGGTGTCTTGAGGCACTGGTCATATAGCCTGGTGATGATCCACCGGTATGTTCCTCTTGTACAATGCAATCGACTCCCAGACTCCTGGTGGGGGTTACTATTAAGGAAATGAGCATAGCCTTAACTGCATCCTGTTGTTTTGCATCCAGCCACGTTCAAGCGTTCCTTCTTAAGATCTTTACCTGGGCAGTTCAAAAAAAAAAAAAAAAAAAAGGACCTGCTTAAAGAAGAAATAAATATATTTCCATCATACCTCCCAGCCGCCTGTCAAAGTGCTGCCAGAGAACTGTTCTACCAATCAAAACCCACCCTGCAGTTCTTAATGGACATTTTCAAGGAAGTGTAAGACAGGGATGGGAGAGTTACAACTGAAGGGGATGTCACCTGGATTCCCTCCCTGTAAGAGGTTATGACTGAGAATGATTTCACAAATTAAAGCCTCTTCTAAAAGAATGCACTCATAATAACACCAGGGAAAGGGTGGAGATGAAGCTTTCAACATTTTGTGCATATTTTTTGTGCAAATTCACAATATGTCTTGCTTGCCATTCTCCTGTTTTGAGTGAATCAACTATTCTTATGCTTAATGAACCCAGCTAAATCTGCTTGCATATTCATATTTTAGTTGGCATTTTCAAGGATAGAAAATTGAAAAGACAATTTCTAACTCGTATTGGTTGTTATATGGGATTTAGTAATGGACTTATAGAAAAAAGCATGTAGTAAAAATGCAGTATATGTGGGAGTGATAAAACTATTGTTCCCTAAATTAATATATTAATATAAATTAATATAACAAAGAGGGAGGGTATTTTAAATTTCTTTACCTGAAGCAAAGCAGTAAGGGTCACCCAACTCTGGACCCCAAATCAAGATGCATTTATTTAAAAAAAATCAGTCTTGATATTTTCTCATTGGGGCAGAAAAATCCATCTACAATTTTCTGTTTCCCTGGTAGTAAAAATAAAATATCAACATTGAGGCATCAAGTAATTTGCAAAATGCTATGCGTTCATACCATCTAAAATTAGCAATATCTTATCTAATGGTAATACCAGCCAGGACCCTCAGTTTTTATTAGTGGAGAAAGGTATCTAATGTCACTGGGAAGGATGAGAGGTTAGGTGTACCTCAAAACATCTTGGAGCACTCCTCACCTTCAACTTTTATTACATGTGTGACACATATCCCTTTCTTAAAAGATAACACAAAATAAGCCAGATTTTAGAGAACTAGAAGCATTCTGAAAGAAAGGAGGATCAAATACCATATTTTATCATTTGAAGAGTTCTGCTTTTATGATGGGGGAAAAAACTTGGAAGCATTAATAATGTATTGTGCTCGCAGTGGTGAATACCTCAGCTTATGTTATGGCATGGAAAGATCAAGAGGGCTTTGAACAGTCAGGGCTGCCAATTCATGTTTGCAAGTTATTTTCTGAGGAGTAAACCCAGTTGGGTTTGATTGAATTAACATGTCACACTAATCATAGACACTGTAATTTTATGTCAGTGGTGAACAATATTTAGAGATCAGAGACTGATTTTGGAAATGGGGTGGGGGTGGGGGGCTAATGGCTATTAGAACTTTTATTGTCATTGTACAAGAAACTGGATGCACCCCAGCAACTGTTTGCAATACAATAAAACCAAAGCACTTAAAAATGAAGATAAGAAAAATAGAGTACCCACCTCTCTATTTGCAATTTGAGAGTACAATATCTACGAATATACAGATGGAGCAATTATAGAAAGCCAGGGCAGCATGTTACATATATAGCATTTGTTTCTTTCCCATTTTGGGGGCATAGGTCAGTGGTGGGATTCAAATTTTTTTACCACCAGTTCTGTGGGCATGGCTTGGTGGGCGTGGCAGGGAAGGATAGTGTAAAATCTCCAGCCAGAGGTGGCATTTGCCTGTTCTCCAAACTACTCAAAATTTCCACTACTGGTTCTACAGAAGAGGTCAGAACCTGCTGAATACCACCTCTGGCATAGGTAATATTTATGAGGAGATTAGTTTTTAAATTTGCATTTTAGATTTTATTGTCCTTTTCATGTAAATGCAGTGAGAAACTGTTCTAGTCCATTTGTGCAATTGTACCACTGAAATTTAGTACTAAGATGAAACAGGATTCCACTGACTGCATGTAGCCTCAGGTTGCCTGATCCTTTTCTGTGAGATAGGCTGAAATCTGAGGACCTGGATAAGCAAAGCGTAGGAAACCATAATACAAGATACCTAAAAGGAATGCAGGCGCCAGTGAACTTGGCATTTGAAAATCTAGTAGAAAGATAAAGGAGTAAAGCTTGAGAGAAAATACAGTAGAGAAATAGAGAAGATGAAGGAGAGAACTTGAGAAACAGTCTCAACAAAAAGGAATCAAACTAAAAGTCAAAAATGAATATCACTGTCAGTAACAGAGCTCATACCAATAGATAAGCTGTTTGTTCCCTTTAGGGTTATTATACAGTCATGTTAAGTACAGACCGTGTATTTTTTTTTTTACAAAATGGACATGCCAGTGTTTTTTTTCTTTTTTAGAACAGTATATAAAGGTAAAAATCATTTAACAAAATAAAAAAGTCTACGAAAATTGACTTTGCAATTATTTATTTTGAAAAAAATCAGATAGGCCATTTTTTTTTCTGCAGAAAAAAATCCTTGTATTACAATACCTAGTACGGCCCTTTGACAAAACAACCTCAAGGCATTTATGTTAACTGTCCACGTTCTCTGACATTGACTAGGAAGAAGTTTTTTTTTCTGATAGATTGTTTTCAGCTGGCATTCCTTGCACACAGAGTGAGTATTGACCAAGTTTTGAAACCTATATTCCCCAACTCTATATTTTTATTCAAGCATATAAACATTTTTAAAAGCTTGTTGAATCAGATCACCTTTGCTACTTACTGACCAATATCATTCTTCCTTGATCACCTTGAAGAAAATGACAAAATCAGCATCATGTCATCATGAAGCAAATTCCATAAGTACGTAAGTAACTGAGTTTGCATTGTGACATTATGATGTACATGTTGTCATATTCCCTGCCTCACCAATTCTAAATTGCTGCCCCCAAGTGATCTTCAAAGTAAAGAGCCTCTAGAAATGTAATTTCCATATAAGGAGCATGGTCATTTCTACTGTTCTTTATTTAATCCGCTTTTAAGATCACTAAGCAACCAACCTATGGAGATCAATTCTTGCTACAAGATTTACAGCCCCTGCATTACCATACTAGGAGATAGCAGCCTCAAACAGCAATCCTTGACAGGAGAAAACAGCCATAGGATGGTATAGAACAGAATTGTGTATTAGTTTTGTGTAATCCTTTGGTAATAATTTGCAAAAAAAATTGTTTGAAGTTGTATGACAGCACTTTATTTCTTTGAGTCATTTCTAAAGCATTATAGCCACTGTAATGGGTGTTTCTTCCTAACCTCACTATAGGTAGAGTAAAAATGCTTTTAAATCTTTAAAGATGCCTTAAGGATTAGTTGCCCATTCCATCAACTTCTTTATATTGAAACAGTTTCTTATCAATAGATACATTGAGCTGTTCCTAGTTTTACTGATATGTGTCCAGTTTGTAAATATTTCCCAGTAATGAAGGGAAAATGTATTCCTCTCTGAGTTATTGAATCTGAAAGTCATACCTTGCAATAATGAAAAGCCACCATTTTCTTCTGGAGTTTTCAAATGTAAAATGTTCTATTCATATTATGTCAGACTTGTTTCTACAGTCAACTTGGGTAGGGCATTAGCTTATTTCAATAGTGGTGGTTTTAGCAATTGGCAGAAGATAAACCTTACGTTCTGAAATACTGCCTGCTCCTTCAGAGGTTCCATTTAAGTAGTTGACATAGTAGATCCTTCCTCATGGAAAAAGATTTCAGCTTGGTCAAGTAGCAGTTCCTCAGCAAGGCATAAAGAAGCAGGCTTGGGGAAATGACACAATGACATGAGGAAATTGACAGCTTCACCAAGCCTCTTATAGCTCTCATTTCCACCAAGAGGAAATCCATGTGGATTACCCTTCCTGTTGCTAAGCAACAATTCATAGATCCTCAACATGTTTTCCAAATTATACCCAGATGGCTCAACTCTGAGGCTGATGAGTTTTGAAAGTTTGCATACATACAGATATTCCCTGAGTTACAGTGGTAATTGGGATGAGAATTTCCATCGCTAAATGATGCGGTCATAAAGCGTGACATCATATGGCTGCATTGCATAGCAATAGAAAACATTACAGTCCCTGTTACTGTTATTAAACAAGGATAATGGGCCATCAAGTGAGCACCTCTTTGAAGATTCCTGCTGGCTTCCAATAACCAAAGTCATTGTGGGGGAAAGGGACAGGAAGTTTCAAATCCCAGGCAGCTTGCAAGCAGGCCAACAGAAGGTAAAGGCCCAGTCCCACTGCACTTATGGATGCAAACAGGATGTAAAACGTTAAAAAAAGCTTGTCATCCATTGGAAAACGCTATGCATCCGTTGTGTACTCATTGCATACGTGTTTCATATGCTCTATCTGTCGAGCATTCATCTACTGCAATTTCATCTGCGCAAGACGTTTTGAGCTGCACAAAACTTTGTGAACGGATGAACTTTCCGCCGTGTACAATGTAAATCCGCGACATACGAGCAACAAACGTTCTATGTCTGTTTATCATCCGTTAAACGTCCGCTGTATCCTCTCTGCATCCTCTGAGCATCCTCGCAACTCACATCTGCTGCAGCTGAAAACAGAAAGAGGGAGGAAAGAAAAGGTACATGGAACGTCTATACACCATCTATACTATACATTTAGTAGCACAGAAATAGGAAGGATGCGCAGTGAATGGTTTGCATCTGATATACAACCACGCGGCATCCCCTTTCTTTCCTTTAGGCGTACGTGATGCATCCGCTTCATCTGCTATGCGTCCGCTTCGCAATTATCCCCCGGAACCCCTTCGGAGGTGTCATCCGCTTCCATCCGCTTTCATCCGCTAGGCTTCCTATGAACATCCATTTAACATCCCCGCTACATACTACCCATGTCCATTCTTTTCCGTTCTTTTCCGTTCTGTTTGTGCAAATTTCCGCCACTTTTTGGAGCAGATGACAACGGATGGAGCCACTCCCAAAATTTTGCTTGTCTGCTGTGTCCTTTATGCATACGTTTTGCGTCCATCAGCCAGTGGATGGACCTTTAGGATGGGCCTTTAGTGACTGCTGCCAGGTAGGAGATGACACAAGAGGGTGTGTGAGTGGCCAGGGAGGTACAGTGCGAGTGCAGCAAGGCTTGGGGAGAGTACACAGGTGAGGGAGATTTACCAAGCAACCTGCGATCTTCTCTGCCAACAGTGAAAGTTGGAAATTGCTATCATGTGACCATGGCATGCTACAACTGAGCCAGTGGCCAAGTAATCAGATCATAAAAAAGTGATCTTAGAGGTAATGAGGCGACCAGAATTTTGAAGGCTGATTGTAACCATTACTCATTCAACATTGTTGTAATTCAAATTCTTATTGACTGAATGGTCATTAATTGAGCACTACAAAACAGCTTTAAGGGGTGAACACCTGTGGCTAAAAACTGGTTCATTGAAGGATCTGGTTAATGCAATAACTGCACTGTTATCAGTGTACAAAAGTTATGTATATCTTTTTGCATTCTACTTGCAGAATTTTGTTGCTAAGAGAAACACAACTCCTTGTTTAGTGGCATATTGTAGAAAATACTGTCACCTTCCTTGGCTTAGTCATTCTACTCATCATGCTGGCAGTGGAACATATTTTATACATATTAACTTAGTTTATATTCTATTAATAAATAAAGAATTTTAGAACAAGAATTGATCAAAATTAATTAATTATGCACCTGTGAGCCACTCTTCAAAAATTTTCAATAAAAGCAGAGTTCTTGGTAGTTTTGTACACAGATTTTATTGTATGTTTTTTAAAAATAGAATATGGGATTTGAATTTGAGGAAAATAATATGCTTTATTTATGACTAAAAGTTGTTTTCCACTCACAAACAGAATACTCAGGCATTGTGTGAAGAAAATAATTGTGCTCAATTGATATTTAATGAAAAAAATTAGTTCAGAATATCAAGAGCGTTGCCATACAGGGAATGATGCTGGCATGCTGTGAACTGCTGAAAATCATTTGGAGTCAGGCTGCATGAATCTTGAATTTAAAAAATAAACATATAAATGAAACACAAATACATAAATTAACTTGCTTGAGAAAATATATTTTGGAAGGATATTCTCTCTAAGCACTTATCTCTGCATCTTAAATTCATGTTGTTTCTTGTCCCTATTGGATAGCATGGTGGCTTAGCAGTTAAGAGTATTTTCCAAATTAGAGAAACGAAAAATAGACATTGTATGCCTCCAAGAGGTGCACTTCAAAAAACAAGATGAAATATATTTACAGTGTAAAAAATTAGGGAAATTATATTCAATGCTAGCAGAAGAAAAAAAATTAATATCTAAATTAGTGTACACAAGTACAAAAAGGAGAATATTGATAGTGGAATTAACAATGGGAAAATATATTATTGTTGTGATATATGCGCTCAACAGAAATCAAAGTGAGTTCTATAAAAACGTGCATGATAAAATTATTGAAATAGGAAATGAGAATGTGTGTTTAATTGGGGATTACAATGCAATTGTAGATATTAGAAAAGATTATGCTAATGATCAAAAAAGCAAATATAAAAGAAATATATTACCTAAAACATCCATCAATAAACACATAAATGTAATCCATATTTACATATTATTCAGAAGAGACAATTAAATTAAGGAAATAAAAAGATCACAATGTATTCTCTCTAGTAGCCAAGACTCAGATCAACAACGATTAACACCAAATAAACAATCAAGCAGAAAATAATCAGTGATAGGTAAGCATCAGAATGTCAGTAACATTCAATGCCATTTCCAAAAGAAACTGAGCTTCATTTAATGGCAGCTGATTTGCTGCCACAGGAATTGCTTAGTTACAAGGCAATCTGCTCTAGGGATTGTAGAATCAAAACTCAAAGTAAGTAGAACCAAGGTAGACCAGAAAGCTTTGAGTAGAATCTTGTAATTTTTTTCTTTTTAAAATGTACCTAAGCAGGAAAAACCCAAGGAAAATATACTGGAAAATATTTTAAATGTTTTTTTAAATGTTATTTTAAATATTTTAAAATAAAGATTTTAAATGTGACAAAATAATATTCTACTAGGCAAGGATACATTTGATTGATTGTGTGCCATCAAGTTGGTGCTGACTCTTAACAACCGCATAGTAATCTACAAAGTGAAATAAAACCACATTATTTCCAGGGAATTAACAAATGCAATCTGAGATATATAACAAAGGAATGTGGGTTGATGACTTAAATGCCCACAATAGTCTAAATGAAGCATTGATAGTTGGTAGTTTCTGCAGTACATATGGCCTTTTATTTAGAATTCCTCAGCCAAGAGTGGAAATGAAAACTGTACATCAGGAATGTGCCATGCTCAAGGTAGTTTTTTCTGAAGCAGCATGGAAAATTAAAATAGCATTTCCAGAGAGGTTCCAGAGATACACAAGAATATTAAATATTGAGAGGAAAAAGGAGAGAACAATTTCATCTCAGACAGCAAAATGTCATTCGAGAGATAAAGGAAAATATTACTGTGACAGTATTCATGTTTAGATTTTTGTGAGTCCTTGGAGGAAGACTAATCTGAAGGATTATTATTTAAGAACAAATATTTTAAAGGCAAATTATTTGCCACCAGATTCTTGAGCTGAAATTAAAAGAATCTTGTTCCTGTATTATAAATTTTTCATTGTGTAAATGAATTAGTAACTCTTATTTAGGCATGAAAAGATAAAAAATGCAATTCAAATTCTACATTTACCCAACTGTGCTTGTGGTTCTCTCTTATCCTAAATGAGAAATTAGTTCAGAAATTCCGAACTAACTTGCTGAATTGAACAACAGATTCATTTCAAGTAATTATCAAGTAATTTTTTCCGTTTTGTGAAAGAGTGATGTACCAATGACAGTAAAAGGAGAGACTTAAACATGAAGGAAAGCAATACTTATAGTAGCAATGCTATTTTTCTGTCATCTTTTTGAGAGTTTTTTTCCTGGATACTTAAAAAAGAAAAAAGGAAGGAAGTTTTCTCATTTGCTTCCTCTGTGTACCTCTAGATAAAATACATTTTGTGTGTAAAGCTGTAGATGTCCTGCCTCATCTTTCTTTCAGGATAATCTCATTGTCGCTTGGGAAAATGTATTTGATGCTGTATTTGCAAATGATTCAAAATATACTTAGCCAGAAATTTAAGTATGCAATAAGCTAAAAGAACAGTTTGAACAAGTCAGGCGGAAAAATAAAACAGAAAAATATTGAAGTCCGTAGATCCCTCCCTGTCTCAAGGGCAAAATCAAAAACATAACACTTCTGTGACCTTAAATGTCTTGAATAGAGATCTGCGTAGCCAGTTTGCTTGTTTAAAGTAAAACTATTGCTTGGGACTGAGACCCTTTCTTACACTTAAGTTTTAAATAGTGTACAATATAACTTTAATGGGACAAAAAGAAAGAAATGGGAGTGATTTACTTAAATGTCACGATTGTGAAGGAAACTTGTCAGCTAACTTTCTTGCCAAGAACAGGATAGCTGTATAAAGATAAAGAAACTATTTTCAACTATTTTCAGTGGAATGACTTAAATTCAGAAGTGTCCAACTTCCTGCTCAGAATGTTCTAAATTGGTTTGTTGTGTGTGTGTGTTTTTTTAAATGAGAAGAAAAGGTTCATATTTTCCTAAGGACCACGCACAGATTCCTATCTCAGGAACAAAACCAAAATAGAGCACACACCATCTACAGTATAAACTTTATTTTTTAAACTGAGAATCTTGCAATCATATTGTTTATTTATACTATGGCTCTGCTTTCCTAAAAATGTTGCAGACTTCTTTTTTTAATACGTACAGTAATTTTCTAACTTTCATGGGAAAGTAGTATACAATAATAGAGATGTATTTAAACTTTGTAATTGTAAAGAAAATCTGTCAGTTTCCTTGACAAGAAAAACAAAGAAGCTGCATAAATTAGCACAGTCAGAGCCAAACCATTCACAGCCTTGTTTTCTTTTTTTGCAGCATCTTTTTCAAAAAATTTTCTCCCCTTGAAAAAAGACTGTGTCTTCTAGCCCAGTGCCTTGGCCACTATACCAAATAGTCTCTCGTGATAAATATACAGGTAGTTCTCAACGAATGAGCACAATTAAGCCCAAAATTTATGTTGTTAAGTAAATCATTTATAAAGTGAATTTTGTTCCATTTTACAACCTTTCTTGCCACAATTGTTAAGTGAATCATTGCATTTGTTAAGTTAATAAAATAGTTACTCAGGAAATTTGGCTTCCCCATTGACTTTGCTTGTCAGAAGGTAACCAAAGTGATCACATGACCTTGGGATATAGCAACAGTCATCTGAATTTTGATCACATGATTCATGGGGATGCTACAAAGGTTGTAAGTGTGAAAAATGGACATAAGTCTTTCTTAAGACTTATAAGACAAGTCACTCAATGAACTGTTATAAGTCAAGGACTACTGGTATTGTGAGCCAAATTGTGTTAAATTATAGATAACACAATTTTTACAAATATTCATTATTTTATTGATGTTTTGTAATCTCTACAGGCTTAAATTTTTAATAATTCTGGTTTGTAAATTTAATACATCCCTAAGTATGGTTGTGGACAAAGAGACTGCAAACTTTGGTGAAGTGTACTTGTAGAGGTTTAACAATAAACACAGCATGTCTTTCTTAACATTTTCCTACCTTCTTCACTTTTACTGCTATCTTGAACTTTTCAGTGAACTTCCAGGAGGTACTGCTATCCTAGTGGCGAAAGGAATTCCAGATTTCCAACTTTATCATAGAGTTTTTGGGTGATATTGAGCCAAACTGAGCAGCCTTATTTCTGCTTCTCCCTAAGTAGATTGTCTTACTTGCTTCTTTTAATTTATTGCTTTTTAAATGGTTTAGATTGTCAATGGTTACTGCATTAAAAATTTTTCTCTGCTCATTTTCTGCTTTATGATATACTATGTAATTATAAACTAACACTATGGACCATAGATAGACTTACAATACTTTAAAATAAATATATCACATTTTTCTCATTCTGTGGCAGATAGGATGTCTTTGAGCATACATCTTTGAGCATACCCAGAGCATTAGTTTTCTTGTACTTTAGAGTTCTTTATTTAATCAACATGAAGAATTGACCAATGCTACAATAAGAACAATTTAAAAAGTCAATAAAATGGCAAAATCAATGAAAACCAAAAAGAACAAGACTTGATTATGCAAATTATTCCACAAAACACCCCAGGGCTTTGGGAAAGGTGCAGATTTTGTGGCTTGCTTAAAGTACGGCCAGGCCAAATGCAACTCAGATCTCTGAGGGATACCATTACAGAGGACAGGTACCATATCAGAAAAAGCCTGATTCTTGGGACCCTTCTTGGGATCCCCAAGTCTCAGGCCATGACCCATTACTGGGCTGTGAGCCATTTGGAACTGGGCTGTGGAAGTGGATGGTGAGTGCGTATGTATCTATCTTTGTGCAAGCAGTGGGCAAACGTGTGCCCATGCTCCATTTTTGTAAGTAGCAGAACCATCCCTCTCCCCTCCCACCCCCACCGGTCCACAAAGCCATAAAGGTTGGGGAACTCTGCTTTAGATGACATCATTTCCTGGATGGGATTCAGAACACACATGCTGGAGTGAACAGAATCAATGAGAGAAAGGTGATTCCACAGACAGTCAGGCCCAATGCTATGAAGGATCAACAGCCTACCTTGAATTGCATCCAGAAATTCACTTTAGCTTGCACAGCAGAGATGTTCTATGAATGTCCTGAGGACATGCCCGCAACTGCTGATGCAGCTGCATTCGGGACCTGTTACCATTTCTTTTGTGCAACGTGTTGTGTTGTCAGACTGCTATGGGAAATGTATTTTGGGTTTGAAATTTGTTGTGAAAGAACTTGTAGTAGAAAACCCATACTCTCTGTTCAGCATTATGGTCATATTACGCTCCACTGATTCATTGTTCCATGAGAATTTTCTTTGTTGAGTTGACTTTATTGAATTCTTTGTAGTTGCTGATAAAGAAATATTTGAGAGGTTAAAAATGCCACTAGTTGTAGTGATTACATTTGTTTTTGCAGAACTGTAAGCAGGAAGAGCAATGTCAGTACATGTTTATGTCTGTGGCTGCACCAGTATTTACTGTACATTACAAGGCAGAAGATAAAACAACATTGACTTTGATAATGTTATTTATTATCTTCATTCTTGTGTAATGCAGAAAAGTATGTGTGGTAGAAATGCAAAACTTGTGGAAACTCTAAGAGAAAGAATAGAGTAAGGCATCGCATTGATATATGGTGATTAAGACACTGACAGTGAGATAAATGCAGGTAATATCAGTTTTGTATTGATTGGGCCTTCTTTGCTAAATAAATTATATAGATTATTAATGTCATTTTAGAGTGATAGATAAAAAGATAGACTATGTCTTACATGGAATAAAGTTACATAGCTAAGTTACATATTCGTAAAATTTATTGTTTATAGATGTGTTTCATTTAAACAGAAACAATTTAGAATCAGTTGGAGTATTTGTTCTATATTGTTGTATTAGATTCGGATTATATGAAGATGAATAGGAAAATTCAGCAGGCATGACATCTCTGGCCAACGTCATTCCTTCCCCACAGTCTGAGTGGGTGTCCTTCAGTGATGGCCTTCACCGTTCTGTTACTTCCCAAGGTAAAACTCTCTTCTTTCATGGCATATAGGTTCTTGCTATTTTTTGAAATGAATAAGTATTTGAATTCAGCTATTGTCAAAAACAAAAACTTCATGTGGCTTGCAATGAATACAAGTTCTGCACATGTACAGTTCTCCATCCTCATTCCCCCACCTGTGAGATTTTGTCACTTTCCAATTGGATGTTACCAGAAGAAGACTCCTTAAAAAGACTAAGGAAAACATTGTACGTAAGTAGGTCCCTTGTAATTATCCCAATCTCCTGATCAGATCCCAGATAGTCTACTATAAAAAATAGTATCAGTTATTGAGAACAATCAACCAATGGAACACCTTGCTCTTGGAAGTTGTGGGAGCATCATCACTTGAGACTTTCAAGAAGAGATTGGACTGCCATTTGTCAGAAATGGTATAGGGTCTCCCACTTGGATGGAGGGTTGGACTAGATCAGTAGTTAGCAACTGGTGGGCCATGAGCAAATTTTGGTGGGCTGCAGTATGCTGAAGACCAGAGGGCTGGTTGGGAGGTGGGACAATCCTGCAGTCTCCCTAGTAAACCTGTGTTGTGGCTACTGCCTCCTGCCTCAGCCCATCGAGGAGGCTGAGCAGTAGCGGTAAGAAGGGGACCTCCTGAAACACAGGAAGTGGCTGCCAACGATGCCCTAAGATGAAGATGTAGCGAGGGGGAGGCACAACCCCCTCTTCCTCCTCACCAGAAGTGCTCACATGCCCAGTGGGAATGAGGAGGCTTGTCAGGTGCCAAAGGAGCGCTTTGCATGTGAGCACTTCTGGTGAGGAAGAGAAGCTCTGGAGGGGAGGGGGTTGAGCCTCCCACACACAATGTTATCACCTAAGGATATCGCTGGCAGTCGCTCGACCTTCTCGATACATGGCGGCAGGAGGTAACACCAGTTCTGAGCTTCCTTTACCCTCACCCTCTTGCAGGCTAGTGTACACCCAGGAAGGGCTCTGATGCTGTGATCTCCCAAGAGTATGAGTCCATCTGCCGCCCATATCACCCCTGTTGCCCTACCTCCCCGCGAGCCATCTGGTCTTCAGCACGTGGCTCATTGGCCTCCAGACATCAGATTTTCACCATGCAATACCAATTCAGAGATTCCTTTCCCCTATACCAAACCCCAAGGACAGAGAGGGGAGAAAGAAAGAGAGAGAGAAATGGAGAAAGAGAGGGGGAAAGAAAGAGAGAGAGAAAGGGAGAAAGAGAGGGGGAAGAGAGAGAAAAAAGAGAAAGGGAGAAGGGGGAGGGAGAGATAAGAGAAAGAGAAAGAGGGAGAAAGAGAAAGAGGGGGAGGAAAAGAGAAAGAGGGAGAAAGGGAGAAAGGGGGGAGGGAAAGAGAGAGAGAGAGAGAGATGAGAGAGAAAGGGAGATGAGAGATCCTGGTGTTTTGTTTTCTGTGGGAAATGGGTCCAAATGACTCTTTGAATATTTAAGCTTGCAGAAACAGGCAGCCAAGCTAAGTGCCTGAAGGACCCTGTCAGTGGGAGTCCAGGCTCTTCAGCGAACAGCATGCTAGATTCATATTAGTGGTCCGCAGGATTTAACATTATGAGTTTGGTGCCTTCAGGTCCAAAAGGTTGGCAACCCCTGGATTAAATAATCTGCAAGGTCCCTTCCAACTCTGATTATCTGTTATCTGAGTAAATATAAAGGACAGCTATAGAATGTCACATACTGTAATTTTAAAACTGTAAAATTTAAAATTATAAAAAAGGATTCCAGGAACAAAAAAGGAACAAAAAATATTGGATTTTGGAATGAGAATTGTAAAATCTTGGGAGAATATTGAAAAGGGAAAGACTTTAGGTGATGAAAAAAAGATTTTTGAGGAAAGAGGCCAAGCGTCAAAAATATTGTCTAATGTTGAAATATAATATTGCAGTGAACCCCATCAGCCATTAAGATCATTGGGTAAATTTAAATCATTCACTCAGTATATCTCAGAAGATGGCAATAAAGATAAAATGAGGCCATGATGTCTGGTTTCCTTGGCTTCTGGAAGGAAGCAGGATAAATATAGTCCTAAGGATCTGGTTTCAGTTACGCAACTAGGATATAGTAGTTCATGGTTTAAAAAGAGAAAGAAAATGTGACTTCCAGTTTGGGCTTCTTTGATGATGGACAGAAATCCGTGATCGTGCATGGTTTCGATCCGTGCTTGCCGCTGGAGCATCCTGATCCCATAGAAACTATCACATAGAGGTGGTGAAGAGGGGGGAGACTGTTAGCCAAGTGCCAGGGAGCCACATCTCTCCTCCTTGGCTGGTCTAAACTTCCTTTCCTGCAGGCAGTTTCAGCAGTGGTCAGAAATGGCTGCCTCAAAGAAGAACCCGACTGGATAAGAATGTGCAGGAGGAAGACAAAGAGGAAAGCATGACAAACCGGACTAAACACAGAGAACATCTAAGCAAGGTACCCTGAATCTAAAAGTATTGAAGAGAATACTTCTGAAAGAAGATTTCTAAGCGGTGAAGGAGAGAGAAAAGGAGGTTAAAAATCCCTTTTCCTACTTTTATATTGACAATTAGAAATGGTATGGAATGTTAAAAGGGAGATTTAAATAAGAAATTTGTGTTAATCTACTTTGACACTAATAGGCAACTTTAAAAGGAGAATAAAGATTTTTTTTTTTGTCATTTTAAAGCCCTGAAAAGGAGAAGAGTGGAGGTAAAAGGGTGGGACTTGGAATAATGAAATAATGGAGTGCCACCTGGAAAAACAAAGGGGATTAACAGTGAAACTTTGAAAAGACTCCCAAGGATACATTGTCACTGAAACCTTATTAAAAGATACAGTAACCCACAGAAAGGAAAAGTAAAGGATTGAAACAAGAAGGAACAGTCTGGGATTATTTGGTGATTTTTTAAAAAAAGTTTTTGGCATTGGTTTTTTCTTTTCTTTTTTTTTTTTACTAAAAGTCAATTGGGTGGTTGTTCAAAAGTGTTTGAAATGGTATCACTCCTGGAGGAATTGAAAATGACTCTTGAAAAACAGAAAGAAGATGCAGAAAAGGGAAGAAGATCCTTTGGCTTCACATTTCAATTTTTAGAAATGGAGATCCTGAACTATGAAAAGGAAAAGGAAAAACTTCAAGAGCAAGCAGAAGCCATTTTCAATGATCAAACAATGCAATGTGTGGTAAAAAGGGGGAAAGGGGTTAAAAGTTTTAGACTAAAGGAAACAGCCAAAAAGAAAAATAGTCTGAAAAAGAAGCATAACAGCAAGGAAAAGCAGAAAAGAAAATTACAGAAGGGAAAATTAGAGAAGGGTATAAAAAAAGGGATCAGAAAAAAGGGGGGGAGATAGAAAGGGAAAGAACTTATGAGGGACGAAAGCAGGAAATAAAGAAAAAGGGGAAATGTACTAGGATTAACAGTGTTAGACCTAGAAGATCAACAGACCTATGGAACAGCTGTCCTGCCCTGTGCAAGAGGTACTACAGACAAAATCAGTAAGATACTACACAGGCATCACATCAAGACTGCCTTCAAAACAGACAAAAAAATAACAGCCATCCTTAGAAACCCCAAAGACAAAATTGACCTGGAAAACCAAGGCATATACGAAGTTCCCTGTGCATCATGCCTGGCCACATACATTGGACAGACCAATAGAAGAATAAGTACCTGCCTGGATGAACACAAAAATGCAGTAAAAAAGCTGGAACACACCTCCTCACTAGTCCAACACATGAAAACCACAGGTCATAACATCAACTTCAATGGCACCAAAACCCTAGCCTCTGTAGAAAACCCCAGCCACAGAATCATCAGAGAAGCCATAGAGATTGAAAAAAGACCTGAAAGCATAAATAGAAGAGATGATTCCACCAGACTGTCAATCATTTGGAAGCCTGCACTCTCAAATAGAAAGATCTCCACACCACAAGCCAGGCAAACACCTGGGCACAAACAGACTCCCTCTGATACCTCCAGCTCAAACACACCCCAACCAGGCACCCAGATGAAACCTAGCTTCCTAATAGATAATAGCCGTGCTTTCACGCGAAGCCAAGCTTCGCTGAAAGCCTCCAATACAGGAGCAGAGTGTTGCCAGCCAATCAAAGCCACAAAACAGACAGAAGAAACCAGAAACACGAATCAAACAAACTCCAAGTCCAATAAACACAGACCCAGACTCCCAACCAATCAGGATGTAGAAAAAAAACATCCTGGCACAGCAGTAGGCTAGCCTCAAATTTAAAACCAATGGCTGTGATAGCCTGACCCACATACAGACTCAATACAGAAGCCTGATGATGGCAGATGAGATTCTGCTGAAACGTTGCTACAACTTTAAAAGCACAGCTACAATGATGTGGGCTAATACCCAAAGGAAGCTGAACAGCACACATGTAAGTAGCTGCGAAAACTTAAAAAAAAACATATATATATATATATCTATGAGATAGAAGATAGTTTTGCTCTTTTCTTAGAATTTTTCTTTGTGTATTTTCAAGGGGAAGTCCAAGCAGAGTCTGAATAATGAGAGTTACATGATATAAAATAGATATTAGAAACATGATATAAAATAGATATTAGAAATTTGAATGTTATAATTTTAGAATGCACAAATTTAATGTTTAATGAGATTTCATATGATAATAATTATAATATCCAAAAGTGTTGCACTCCAATTGGCAATCATAGGGGGAATTTTGCTTTTTAATAATGTTGGATGAGAATATATGAAATTTTAAACAAGATAGACAAAAGTAAAAGTATTATTAATAAAAAGATATAGAAATTTAGGCAAAAGAAATGCAACTGAATAAGAAGAAAATGAGATAACTATAAAAGAAAATTAAGAGAAGTAAAAGGAGAAATAGTGAGAAGTTGGAAAAAGAATGATAAGATATGAAGTTGAATACATAATATGAATATGTATGTGAAATTGTGTCTATATGGAAATGTGAAAACCCGGAATCATGCTGTATCAAATAAGATGTTTTCTTTGTTATGTTTTTTGAACACCCAATAAAACTTTATTTAAAAAAAAAAGAGAAAGAGAATGCAATGGTATGTTTTGACACATTTAAGTTTCTAGAAATGAGAAATTTATTAGTGCAAACTGAAATACAGGTCAGACTAAACCATTTATGGTATTCCTTCCACGTTTACAGTTTAATGGTAACATGGGCAGAGCTATCCATTAAAAAAACTGAAGGCTAAGGAATTCCTAAAATAAAAAGGAAGAGAGCAGCAGTTCTTTGCTACTTTTCCTTTCCTTCTGTGGTATCTTCATTTTCTGTTGCAATTTTAATATATATTTGCCCATTTCTTCTACATAATAACTGGGTTCTATTTAACAATGCTCTTTTGAATAAGCTTTGTTGGCTGGATTTAGCTATAATACAAAGCTATAGACCAGGGCTTAGATTTCACAAAAATCTGAGTTCATATGTCTTATTAATCAGTCCAAATAAAGCACATAGGAAAGTCTGAAGGCAGAAGCAGAAGAGTCTGAAGATTCTCAGTGTGACTATTTTCCTGATCAGCAAACACAGAACTTTAAAGTCACTCTAGTCTATACCATTCACATATGTTAATAAATTATAAAGTTGTGTGTCCTTCTTAAATAATTATTGTGATGCCATATTACAAATTTTTACAGTGTGATTCTCATTACAGATCATACTAGGCAGCCACTTGAGAGATTTCTTTCTTCCTCGGATACTTCCTCTGAAGGCATCCAAAATCTAGATGGAGAATTGCCAAGTTTTTCACATGCAGAATTGGGAGAAAGAATAAACAAAACAGCTGTAGGCCTTGATCTGCCTTCATCCTTTAGCACTTGGGTCCAGTTTGAAGATGCACCCTGGACCAACAGTTCACCAGAGCATCTACGTACAGGTTGGAATGTCATTTATTTATTCTGTATTATATCAGGGATTAACAATAGGTTACATCGGGCTTGCCCACCTTTTGGACCTCAGGGATCACCAAACTCATAATTTTAAATCCCAGGGACCACTAATATGAATTTTGACTGACAGTGGCTTGCTGACGTTGGTGAGAGAGCGAGAGAGATCTGATCTAACCTCTCTCCCTCCCTCCGTCTCTCTCTCTTACCAACATCAGCAAGCCACCATCAATCAAAATTCATATTAGTGGTCCCCGGGATTTAAAATTATGAGTTTGGTGATCCCTGAGGTCCAAAAGGTTGGCAAACCCAATGTAGGCAGGGGTGGGATTCAAATTTCTTAACCGGTTCTTTGGGCATGGCCTAATTTGTGGCTTGGTAGTCATGTGACTGACCGGGCATGGCTTGTATGTAAATATTATAAATGTTTACATAAATATTGATTTTTTAATAAAAAAGAGCAACTTTTACCCAAAATCAGGCAAAGCAGGCAGGCAGATTGAGTTGCTCACACAATCACTGATTCATTCAGAGTTCTGTGAGATCGGCGACCTGAGCCTGTCACATAAAATTTGCTTGTAAGCAAACCCATAAAATTTGCGAGGAAGAAAATTCACAAAATTAACTCACAACATGCTATGTATGTAAATATTGAATTTTTTATATAAAAAAAGAGAAATTTTACCCAAAATCAGGCAGAGCAAGCATTCAGATTGAGTTGCTCATAGAATTACAGATTCACTTAGAGATCCGTGTTTCTGCCATCGACTAGCTAAGTCTGCAGCGCTTCAGTCCTAAGGAAGGTTCAGCTCTGCTTAAAAGCAGAGTCGAAGATCTAAAGATTAACTGGAAAGCAAGAAATCTGATGATTTCCTGTTTTCTAGCTAATCTAAATCTCCCAGCACAGCAGAACAGCTGATGGTCAGAAAAACTAGGCTTAGCAGGCTAGTTTGCCAGGTAAGAAGTGAATGGGCGGGGAGGGTTCCCACAGGCCATGTGGGCAGTGCAGTCTTATGTTCCCACGCAGCCTGGATTAATTGCTTTAGGGGTGCTCTGGGGATGACATTTCTCTGCAGACCACCAAAATTTTCTCACGGACCACCAGTGGGCCATGGACCACCAGTTGGCAACTGCTGGTTTACATCATCTTTTATCAATCTGGTACTCTCCAATGTCCTAAATTAGAATTCATATCATTACTCAATTAGCATTCACAACCTAATGGATATTAATTGGATTAATGAGGAACTGGAATGATAATATATAGTTCAACTTCTTTCAGTTGGAAAGTTTGGAAGTTTCTGTACTACTTGACATCGGATGTTTAAGACTCAACTTGCACTGTGGATATTTCTTAAGCATGTTCGTAAAGGAAGCAAATTTTTAAGCCTTGATATAAACCATTCCCATTTTACAGAAGTATATGTATATTGATGTTGCCCAGTGTACCATTCAGATATTAAACAAGTATATTGTAAAATACTTTCCATACATATCAATGGTTGTTTCCTTATTTGCTAAATTTTTGGTAGCAAATGATACAGGTTTTTAGGAGAATAATGGGTGATAAGTGGTATCGAAGGGGATCTCATCTGAATTTTGATTTGTATTCCAAATAATTACATGGAGTGATGTTTTTCATTTAAACTAATCAGTAAAACTATAACATCAGGGGATTGGGTTTCACACATACTCTTCTTTCTGGAATATTTACTAAAACAAAATAAGTTGAGAAATAGGGGAATTAAAGTAATATTACATCCCAGTACATCAGATTATTTTTATTGCATTTTAAAGAAACATTTTAAAAAGCTGTGCTAGATTAAAGAGAATTTCACAGACTTGAAGGATGAAGACAGTTATTTCTTTTTTATTGTTGCTTTAGAAACAGAGTCCAATTTTGAAACAACTTTAGCTCTTTTTTACCAGCCTTCAGCCTCAGAGCCAGAAGGAAATTTTTCATTGCTTTTAAGACACAGATGCCTTTTTCTTGCACACATGTGCAAAGAGTAGTAGACAAAAGTCTACTACTGGTTAGTTTGCAGTTTTAAAGATTAAAATATTTGATTAGCTTTAGTTTTCTTAAATAAAAATTCCTGTTTTCATCTAGTTATACAAGTAATGGTATGTGGAATATCACTAGTATGGTATTAGTGGGATGATAAGAAAATAACTAAATGAGGGTTTAAATTACTTTGATCATCTCCTTTAAGCTATTTGTCTCCTGTGGGGGGAGGGATCAGAAGCTAGTTGGCTATCAAATAGATTTACTGAAGGATTGATCTGCAACCTGAAATTTACTAAGACATGAAAACTAGAGTTAGAAAACATCTGTTTTGATTGCAGCATGTAGCTTACACTCTTCTCAAGGACTCTGTTTGATAAATAACAGCCCCAATGAATAACCACCTGATAAAATAATTCAGGTGACAAGCAAGTTATCTCACATCCTTAGGAACACTTATTCACAATAGGGAAAATCTCACATGATACTTATTATCTAGTCTGGAGCTAGAAAATATGAAGTCAGGGTTAACAGCAATAGAAAAAAAAAACAATAACTAGAAATGAAGAGATTTTAAAAGTACTATTTGGTGACAGGATAAAAGCTTATTGCAGTTGAGTTGCTGGAAGTATTGTCAGAAGTCCAGTCTTGCTTTAGTGTAACTTGCTTTCAAATATATGATTGCACTGCAAAGTTACAGTATAATTGGAAACATGTGGGATTAATTTCTTAGAAAAAAATTAAACCAGGTAGAATTTTATTTCAGGGTGTATGGAATGATAGCTATGATTTTAATAGTCTCATTGGTAGTTTCTTTTTGAATATGGCATTCAAGCAGAAATTATAACCGTATTCAGATATTCTTGGAGTATGTACAGATGAATGTCTGCAGACATGAGATAAGGATAATAAAAGAAGAGGCAGCTCTTCTTAGGTTTTTTCATGCATAGATCATTCCTGTGTGAACATATAGTCTATGCATATGTAAGTTTTACATGTACTGTCTGATATTGTTTACAAAGGAAGAAAAGTTCATAAAAGTTGTATGCATGCAACCGAATAATCCTATTAAAAGGTTACTTTGAATGTGATCTACAGCAAGCCTCAGACTTCCAGGTTTCTGTCCCCATCTCCTTCCAGCAGAGTTAATTCTCCAGAAGAATTCAGAATTACTAATTTTAGACTTATTAATTCTATGTGGGATGAGGATGAGAATGCAACTAACAAATCAGAATATACAAAACAATGTTTAAGAAAAAGCAATGTTAAATTCAGTCACAATTCTGTCATCATAATAAATCCCAAATTGTCATGATAAATCTGGCCTTACATCACCTTACATCAGGAAGTTAAGAATTGCTCCATTTAAGTTCCATGTTTCTTTGTTAATATTAATCCTCTTAACTTATAGAAGCATTCAGTTTAATTGTAAAGTCTGCCTAACACCAAAGCTTATCACTTAAAAGAAATTTGATGTGTTAATAGAATTGGTTTTGCTCTGCTTTGTTCTCTGTTCTGTCTTTCCTGTCTGATGTCATAAAGACTGTTTCTTTTCATTATGACCAAGCTCAGCATTTTTTTCCTAGCCAATCTAACTGGCTTTGTCATTTCTGCGCTATTTGTGTCCTTATCTAAATATTGCAACAACACTGCACAATTAATAGAAATTGCTCTGTTATAAATTAAGTTGTTAAGTTGCAGTCAGCCAAAATTTCTCTGAGTAAGAACATAGAATAATAGGGTTGGAAAGAATCTTGGAGGTCTTCTTGTCCAAACCCATGCCCATGGTAGGATATCCTGTACCATTCCAGATCTTCTTTAGGTTTGATGGGATGGATGCATGTGATAATATAAAGAACAATAAAATAACATAATAGAGTTGAAAGGAACCCTGGAGGTTTTCCAGTCCATCCCCCAATCCAAATAGAAAACCGTATCATATTTCAGACAAATGGCTGTCCAAACTCTTCTTAAAAACCTCCAGTGATGGAGCACCCATAACTTCTGAAGGGAAGCTGTTCCACTGGTTGATAGTTCTCACTTACAGGAAATTTCTTCTTAGTTCTAGGTTGCTTCTCTCATTGATTAGTTTCCATCTGTTCTTCTTGTGCTTGTCTCAGGTGCTTTGGACAATGGGTTGACCTAATTTTCTTTGAAGCAGCCTTTCAAATATTCAAAGACTGCAATCATGTCACTGTAGTCCTTCTTTTCACTAGACTAGCCAATTCCTGCAATCTGTTTTAGCCTCCAGCTCCCAAATCATCTTTGTTGCTCTTCTTTGCACTCCTTCTGGAGTCTCAACAACCTTTTTATAGTTATCCTTTCCTTCTCTCCCTCGACCATGCTGATAATATCCCATTCTACCAGTACTTTCTCCTAATCTTTCCAGCATTCCATGTCTCCTCAATAGCTGCTAATCCTGACCTTTGCCAACTCTGACTGTTCCTCTTAAAACATTTGTACCCGAAGAGTTGCCTTTTCTTCCTAATCCAGGAAAAAGCAGCCCCATTTTGCCTATATCTGGACTAAATGAATGTGTTTGGTCTGGAAACAAGGGCGCTGGCAACCCACAAGTTCCATGTTCTACAGATTCCTTTCTTGTATTTGATAATCCCTTTATACAGAGCTCTTTTTATGCCATTAAATGTAATAAACTTATTTTTTTCTTTTAAGACTCATCTCCAAAAATATTTTGTTGGATGTGTCCCCCTTTGGGATATTCTGAGAGACAACCTCTTACTTCAGAGAGCAGTTGGACAACTACTTCAGAAAACAGTAGCAGCCCAAGTATCACCCCTTCCTACACTGATCTTCAATCAATAAATACAGAGGATTTGACTAGTGGTAGAGCATCCGCTGAAGACTCAACTGGTAAGAAACACTTCATTTATTTATTTATTTATTTATTTATTTATTTATTTATTTATTTATTTATTTATTTATTTATTATATTTATAGGTTATCTCCTTCCAGACAACTCTAGTCATACTCTTCCCTTTTATTGGCCAAATGTTATTGAATAAACTTATATAATTCAGGATATCTGTTTCCAGTGAATTCCCATCATAGGAAAATACTCATACTTCAGACAGCATCAAGTAAGCCAGTTTGTCTTGTTCCTGTGTTCTGGATGCTGTTATTCCAGTTATCAAACTGCAGTAATGAGGTAGTGGATGTTGGACATGTGCTTGAAGTTTTACTTACAGTGCCCCAGTGTCTTGGTACTTCTTTCACATTTTAAAGATCTCCATCCCTTGTCTATGGAGACTCTTAGTCATTCAGGTCATGGTTGTCCCACAGATGCTTTTTCAAAAGGCAACTGGACTTTCTTATTTTTTCCTTTAAAAACGTTTAAGAAACTTATTCGGTTCAGTTCAGAACTGAAGAAACTTCTTGGATGAGAAGCAAAATGTTTTCAAGGAAAAAAATCCAAAATCCAATTGCCTTTTGAAAAAGCACCTTTGAGATCTCCGGCCCTTCCAGTTAAACCAGGATAGGATTTTTCCCCATTAATAAGTGATATAGGGACTGCATTGTGAAACATGTAGTTAATTTTCTCCTGACATTGTCTCAGTTAATTTAGTTTTCCATTTCTATATATCCATTTACTTAAAAAAAAAAAAAAAGCATGGTGTTTAAAACTACAAAAAAAATTATCCTGACCCTAAGATTAATGTTGGAATGCTGTAGGAAATGAAGATCAAAAATTATTGATGGGAAACATTGTGATTTGATATTTCAAATAAGTAACAGTAATGGGATCCTGTACTCTGTAGAACTCACCTGCCTACATTCACACCCATTCATGCTCCTGTCTGCACTTGTACCCTCCCATGTACACACTGCACACATCTGTAGTGGAATTGCCATCACTGAACAGCACTGTCATGTTCCATGTGCTTTATAAACACATTGCTTAGCGATGGAAACTCTAGTCTGTATCATTGTTGTAACCCCAGGACTACTTCTAATGTTGAATGCCTGGTATGTTATCAAAGTAGGAAGATGCTCACCTTAAGCCATACATATAATGTCCATCAATATTTTGGTGAAATTAGTCTTCCAGTTCAGGCTTCTTCGGCGATGGACTGAAATCCGCGATCGTGCATGGTTTTGATCCGTGCTCACCGCTGGAGTGCCCCGAACTGCCCGGATTAGAGGCTGAAGCCACCCTGTAGAGGTGGTGAAGAAGGGGGAGCCATCAGCTGGGTTGAGGAGAGTCACATCTCTCCTCCTCAGCTGACCATTATTCCCTTTCCCAAAGGCAGTTGCATGGTGGTCAGAAATGGCCACCTCAAAGAAGAACCCGACTGGACAAGATTGTGCAGGAGGAAGTTTAAAGGAGAAAGCTTGATGGACTGTGTTGAGTGGAGAACATCTATTTAAGGCAGGGGTCACCAACCTTTTGGACCTCAGGGACCACCAAACTCATAATTTTTGATCACAGGGACCACTAACTGGTTCTGTGGGCATGGCCTAATTTGTGGGTGTGGCTTGGTGGTCATGTGACTGGCTGGGCATGGCTTGTATGTAAATATTATAAATATTTACATAAATATTGAATTTTTTATTAAAAAAGAGGAACTTATACCCCAAATCAGGCAAAGCAGACAGGCAGATTGAGTTGCTCACAGAGTAACAGATTCATTCAGAAATCTATCTATCTGCCATTGGCTGGCTCTGTCTGTCACATAAAATTTGCTTGCAAGCAAACTCACAAAATTAACTCACAACACACCATGCATATAAATATTGAATTTTTCATATGAAAGAGCAAAATTTGCTTGCCGTAAGTCTGCACTGAATTTGCTTGCAAGCAAACCTTCAGTCCTAAGGGAGGTTTGGCTGGCTTAGTCAGAAAGCAAGAAATCCAACCATTTCCTACTTCCCAGCTAATTTAAATCTCCCAGCACAGCAGAACAGATGATGGTAAGAAAAAGGAAAAATAGCAACTTAACAGACAAGTTTTCTGGGTAAGAAGTGAGTGGGCAGGGAGGGTTCCCACAGGCCATGTGGGCTGAGCAGACTTGTGTTTCTGCACAGCCCGGATTGATTGCTTTGGGGGAGGGGTGCTCTGGTTGGAGACCACTGATTTAAGGTACCTGGAACCTGAACTTTAAAGACTAATACTATTCCTAAAAAAGATCTTAAATGGCTAAAAAGAAAGGGAAATGAAACAGAATTGGCTTTTCTTCCTCTCACTTGGGATGTTAAGAAGAAGAGATTCGAATAAGAAATTGATACTAATCCACTTTGACATTTATAGGCTATTTCTAGCTGAAAATAAAGTGTCAAAGGGATAAAGATTCTTGGATAATTTAAAAATTTTCTCAAGAAAAAAGAAAGAAAGCAGAGGAGGGAAAAAGGAAACAAGAGGGTGGAATCTGGAAAACAGAGGAGACCACCTGGAACTTAAAAAAACCGATACTGGAATTTAAACAAGGCTTGCAAAAGATACATTGCAGCTGAAACTTTGTTACAAGACAATAAAGCTCCTGGAAAGAGAAAGTGAGAAAAGAAGCAAGAAACAGTTTTGGATTATTGGATGATTACTGGAATTTTGGATGGTGGATCCTAATGAAACAAAATAGAATCAATTGGAGGTTGTTTAATTTTTTAAAAAATGGCATCACTCCTTGAAGAGTTAAAAATGAGACTTAAAGAACAAAAAGAAGAAGCACAAGAGGCAAGAGGATTTTTTGGCTTCGTATTTCAGTTTTTAGAAATGGAGATTTGGAACTATGAAACGCTGGCAGAACAAGAAGGGCGGGATAAAGAAAAAGCCATCTTTAATGACCAAGCAACTTTAAGTGGGATAAAAAAGGGAAGGGGGAAAGGGAGTTAAAAACTTAAGCATTGAAGCAACAACCAAAAAAAGAGTAATTTGAAAAGCAATCATAATATCAGGAAGAAGCAGAAAGGAGGATCACAGAAGGGAGAATCAGATAGAAAAGGGAAAAGGTGGGGGGAGAAGAAGAGAGGGAAGAGGGAAAGGAAAAGAAGTTACAAGAGAGAAACAGGATATAAAGGTACAAGAATTAAAGATATAAACCTATTTAAAAGACCCAGAGACAATGGTTAAAATTTAACTTAAGGAGAGGGTTCTGCAAGGGTGCATGGGATACCGTTGTTATATTAGAAATAGAAAAGGGTTAGAAAATATGTTTAGATGATTACAGTGATAGAAAAAAATTGTATTGATGTGTAATGGAATATTTGTGAAGATAATAAAGTTCTCAATTATTTAAAAAAAAGTTTTAAAAAACTGAAAAGAAACATGGAAGATTTTTATCAGTTGACAAGATGAATTTGAATAAGAATAATAATTTTATTGACTACTGTTTATAACCATTGTTTTGTTTTTTTTTATTTAAAGACAGTAATAGGTAAAATATGAAATATAGATGATTAAAGTAAAAGACAACTGATATTACTAGGTAATGTTTGTTAAAAGAAATAGAAATGTAAAACATTGTTATTAATATGGTGGAGCTATACTTGAATAGAATAATTATTCCATTTACTATTGTTACACATATATACACTGATATACATACATACATACTTTTTTCTTTTAAGAATTTAGTGGGTACTTTTAAGGGACTGTATCAAGCAGAATTCGATTGAAAATAGAAATGTGTTATAAAATAGAAGTTAAAAAAGGAATGTTTAACTGTAAAGGTGTAACTTAAATTTTTAAACAAGATTTGAAAAAGATACAAAGGTGTTGCACTCCAGGGGAAAATAGTTATAAGGGGAAATAGTAAAAGTAATTACAGGGGAAAATTTGTTTTATGAGAAAATATAATATGAAATTATAAACAGGACAGATGAAAGTAAACATTGATTAGAAAGATTTTAAAAATTAGAAAAAGATATGTAATTGAATTAAGAAAGGGATGAGATAATTTAAAATAAGGCTATAGGAAGTAAAGAAAGGGAAAAGCTATTGAAAAAATTGCAAAAATAGTTATAAGATATGGTTTAGAACGTATAAGATAAATATGTATTGAGTTTATGTCTATATGGAGAAGTGATAAGCCGGGGTCATGCTGTTCTCAAAAAAAGATATTTTATTTTTATTTGTATGTTTTGTGAAAACTTAAATAAAACTTTTATTAAAAAAATATTTTGGTGAAATTAAATTGCGCATTCCTATGCATTTGGGGGGTTTGGGAGATTATCCCACTGCTTTGTGATTAATTCATGTACAGTAAAGTTTGATACATTTTGCAACATAAGGATAGACATTCATTGTCTTCAAGTTGTGTACTATAAAATAAGTTTTTTACAAAAATATTTTCTTGGTACAGAGTTTGAATAAGATCATTAGCTACATATAATTCGGCTTCTAAGAATATTTGCAGCTGTTTCCATAGAGAGGACTCCAAATTATGTAGCTATTTCTTATTTCCCTCCTTAACCAGTTTTCTTTGGACAGAAGAAAGTACAATGGAAAAATAAAGGAGAGGGTTTCTTTTTTTCTTAAAACAAACTAACCCTCTAAAACCCTGAGAATAAGAGGGCAATTGTACAATCATAGTCATGGAGAAATGTTGACACTATGTCTGAGAGCAAACTATCCTTGGGTAGAGACCAACTGCATATGCAAAGTACAACTATATGCCAAATAATATTTATGGTGCATAATCACAGTATCACAGCATGTTAAATCCTTATTATGAATCTAATATTCTAATGTATTTTAAATCCTTATTATGAATCTAATGTATTTTCTGTAGTAGATGGAGATGAGAATTAACAGTAACAGTAAGTGTTATTGTACATCACTTCAATTTGACCATTGGAGTGACTTATCCATGCAAAGGTGTAATTTTCCATCATCAAAACAAAGCAAAAATCCTGCTCTGTCTCAAGTACTGGAAGGAAAGGGATGGTGATAGATCTGCTTACTGAAATAAAAAATCCACTTAAGGTTGTTGCATAAAAGTGTGGGAAAGAATCATGAGATCATATTCGGTAAAAAGCAGAATTATGTGGTTTAGCACTGATGGGAGGTTTACAGAACCAATTTTAGAAGCAGCTATTTTAAATGAGAGAGAGCTAATTAGAAGCAGATTTTGTATAAAAAGAATAGAGAGCCATAGAAGAAGGGTTATGCTCAAAAGTTGGGTTACTTGTTCTAACAAAATTTGTTGCAATTCTCCCACCCTTTCCTGAAAAAAGAAAATGTTGGTTTATTTTATAATCTGAATCTAAGTTAGCTAATATATGATGTACATACAGAAGTCTTAATTGTTGTCAATTTAATATTTTTAATATTACCCAATTTTACACATCCA
Source organism: Laticauda colubrina (assembly GCA_015471245.1). NCBI lineage: Eukaryota > Metazoa > Chordata > Lepidosauria > Squamata > Elapidae > Laticauda > Laticauda colubrina. The sequence continues at coordinate 21,753,839 of BLBF01000005.1, forward strand.
GGGATACAGAAAACAGAATAACAGAATTGGAAGGTAAGACCACACCTAGAATGCAACATCCAGTTTTGGTCACCACACAATAAAAAAGATGTTGAGATTCTAGAAAAAGTGCTAGAGAAGAGCAACCAGGATGATTAGGGGACTGGAGGCTAAAACATATGAAGAATGGTTACAGGAACTGGCCATGGCTAGTCTAGTGAAGAGAAGGACCAGGGAACACATGATAGCAGTGTTCCAATATTTGAGGGGCTGCCACAGAGAGGAAAGGATCAAACTATTTCCCAAGGCACTTGAAGGCCACACAAGAAATAATGGATGGAAACTGATCAAGGACAAATTCAACCTAGAAATAAGGAAAATTTTTCAGATAGTGAGAACAATCAACTAATGGAACAGCTTGCCTTTGGAAGTTGTGGGAGCTTCATCTCTGGAGGCTTTCAAGAAGAGACTGGAGTGCCATTTGTCAGAAATGGTATAGGGTCTCCTGCTTGGGTGGAGGGTTGTACTAGATGACCTACAAGGTCCCTTTCAACTCTGTTAATCTATTTAAAAAATCCTTGGAGGTTTTCTAGACAAACCTTCTGCTCAATAGGAAACCCTACCATTCTGGATAAATGGCTGTCTGGTCGCTTATTAAAAATTCCAGTGATAGAGCATCCACAACTTCTGAGGACAAGTTGTTCTACTGATTAAATTGTTCTCATTGACAGGAAATTTCATTAATTCTAGATTGGATCTCTCTTTGAACTCTCTCTTAGCTTTCACCTGCTACTTCTGGTTCTTCCTCAGGTGATTTGGAGAATAGGCTGACTCTCTCCTTCCTGTGACAGCCCCTCCAATTTTGGAAGACTGCTATCATGTCACACCTAGTCTGTTTTATTAGACTAAACCAAAGGTCTCAAAACTTGGCAAAGTTAAGACTTATGGATTTCAACTCACAGAATTCTCTAGCCAGCTATGCTGGCTGGAGAATTCTGGGAGTTGAAGTCCACAAGTCTTAAAGTTGCCAAATTTGGGACCCCTTGATTAGACATAACCAGTTCCCACAACTGTTCATTATGAGCTGTGGTGGCACAGTAGTTAAAAGTACAGTATTGCAGGCTACTTCTGCTGCCTGCCTGCAATTTGACAGTTCAAATCTCACCAGGCTCAAGGTTGACTCAGCCTTCCATCCTTCCGAGGTGGGTAAAATGAGGACCCAGATTATTGGGGGCAACAGGCTGACTCTGTGAACCACTTAGAGAAGGCTGTAAAACACTGTGAAGTGGTATATAAGTCTCAGTGCTATTGCTAAATGTTATTATAAGCTTTAGCCTCCTGTCCCAGTATTTTTTGTTGCTGTTCTCTATACTCTCTCTAGAATCTCAACATCTTTTTAGTATTGTGGTGCCCGAAACTGGATGCAGTTTTGGAATGTAGGAGAGAGCGAGAGCTGTAATCTATGAAGCAATCAATGTTTACAATGATGAAAGTGTTTAAAAGTGTTTATAATCACAATTTAGTTTCATCACAAAATTTAATCCACCATTTATGCCTTTGGATGGGTTGGTAAGTATTCTTATATTTTATGTAGTGATCTAGATGCAGCATATTATACATTGTATACAATGAGGATCTGAAATTTATGTGGCTGCCCAATTCACACTAAGATGACTCTGGACAGCTTACAACATTAGATATCCACAACAACAAAATCATGTACTTCCCCTCCCCCAATGGCAGCAGCATCACAATGAGACCAACTATTTGATCAGCAAGATATCAATCACTCAAAATTCAAATTGCAACTAGAATGGTAAGTGCTGGAAAATATTCAGCCTTTTTTTCCCAACAGAAATGAAAACAGTTGATTATGTAATCCAAAGTTTGGGTAGAACAAATGAGAGCCAGGAATTATTGTCAGAGATACTCTAGTTCTTTGAGGATTGGAAATTGCAGACTTGTTAATTAATCTACTGCTACTCTACTAATTACAAAAGAGGAATTAAGAAATTGTAATAATCAAGGGTAACTGAGCTTTGTGATCACTTGAGGGCACTTCAGGATGAGTCACTTTTCTCACAGGTTTCTGATTAGCCAATGCACAATTTCCTTTCATGAGATTATCAGAAAGATGATGATTCATAATTAGATCTGCAATATCAGTTTATGTACCATCTAGAAAATTCCATAGGACTTGGGATTTTCTGGAAAACTCATGATACATGAGCAACAGCAGTGGTGGGATTCAAAAATTTTTACTACCGGTTCTGTGGGCATGGCAGGGAAAGTATACTGTAAAATCTCCAGTCAGAGATGGTATTTGTCAGTTCTCTGAACTATTCAAAATTTCTGCTACCAGTTCTCCAGAACTGGTCAGTACCTACTGAATACCACCACTGAGCAACAGTAATCAGAACGTTTTGTTGCTATACTTTCCGTAATTTCGTTTACTTGACTTACTGTAAATCTAGAGATAAACAGCTTGATCTAATTGCCAAGCAAAATACCAATCATGAGAATAATCATGACCAGACAGCTAGAATATACCTGAAGCTTTATTAAAATAGTAGTAATTAGCAAAAGCCACAGCTTGGACCAGAGATTAATTTTTCATTGTTAAAATAGACAAAACCTAAGTAGAATACAACTTAGAACATGGTTTATATAATAACAGTCCTTCTGGCTGAGCATCAAATAAGAATGATAAAAAGAAAATGATATAATTAAGAAAAAAATGTGGAGGCTATCAATCAGAATTAAGGCTGTACTGGCAACCTGTAGCTTTTCTTTGAATACAAAAACATATAAAACATTTTTCATTCATCTCAGTTCACTGAATGGCTCAAACTTTCCTTCAAGTGAGAGAGACTAAGTGGTATTTGAATGCTTGTTAGAGCATGCAGGGCAAATGTACTTAACTTTGTATTTACCTTGCTGGATCAGATACGTAACCATCACTTACTGGTTTATTAAAATAATATTGTTCTAGATCCAAGGCAAATCTTCACTTCAACTTCAGGCAGTTTGCCACTTGACTAGAGTGAGAACATTAAAAAGTAGAGGCATGTTATGAGGATATATAAAACCAGATCCATCTACCAAAACCATCTGGTCTTTTAAAACCAGATATTATTTTTGTAAGTTGTAATCATATTTTTTAAAACCAGATATTATTTTTGTAAGTTGTAATCATAGTAACTTGATTTGAGAATCAGCCTTCTCTCCCTCTCTCTCTCTCTCTTTCTCCCTCCCTCCCTCCCTCTCTTTCTCTCCCTCTCCCTCTCTCTGTCTCACACATACACTATTTATCTACAACCTTTTTCTGTTTACAATATGCACTAATCAATTTTTATATTTGAACTGCTCTTTAAGGAATGGGGAAGTGTAATATTCCTCTGTCTTTGAGAATTAAAAAGTCTAAATCATCATTTAATTTCAAGAGCAGTTATTTCTGGGACAAATTGAGGTAGTAGAACTGGGGGGAAAAGTTATGCACTCCTGCCCTTCGTATGTTTAGCAGATACAATTTTAATAGAATAATTATATCTACTATGTGTAGCAATTTGAGAGAGAGAAAAAACTACTAGATGTTTGTGTTACCATTGTAAAGCTTAATACAGGATGTGGGACTCAGTGGAAGATCACATATGCTGTGCTCAAGAGGTTGATTGGACACACAGAAGTGGCTAATCAGAGGCCAGTGTCTGTGAGGTTTGGTATCATCTAGTTCTTAATGTCAAAAACTTTAAGTCTAATTTGTCAATTTCTCAGGTGGTTAGAAGACTGTGAAACACACAATAACTGAAAAAAAGCAGGGAAATCAATGAAATTTACTCTGAATTATTCCCCCATTTCTCAAAACCTTTAAATAAAAGTATGGTAGATTCTTAAAAAAAAAATAATTCATGGATTTAAGAGACAACAGTTCTTCCCAAGTTTGCACTTCCTCTTTTTCTGTTTCTTTCTCCAATTCTTAATACCTTTTTGTTCCATTTATAAAATATTTAGAGAGTTTATGATAGTTTTTCCAAGTTATCAAGTTAGAACAACAAATAAATCACAATATTTGAATAGGGTTCAAAGTCTCAAGTCCATCTTACTTCACTTAATTCTGTTTTGTAACTGTGATGTTTTAGAATTGCTCCGACTTTTTCTGAAATGGTGATTTTTGCCTCTGAATTCACCTTAGTTGCCATTCTTTGGTCTCTATAAAAACAATGATGATACACCTGTTTTGTTATTCTTTATCAGAATTGCATTTTCTTCTTTTAATTTAGAAAAAAAAAGAGAATGGTAATGTAGTGTGACCTATTACATATGGAACTTTTAGAGAAATTACAGTAGGTGTGCTATGCAAGTGAAAGAATCTTTGTATTGAAATTAGGAATGGTAATGAAAAAATTGATATTGACACTGCTGAGGAAATACTACAAAGAGTATAAAATAAAAATATATGTTAACTTATCTGATTTGGGCTTAAGAATAATTCAGAACCTTAAGACATAATATTGTTTGGTGTTGACATTGTGGGCTGTGACCCTTTTAATAATGTGGTTGACAAATTTATTATTTTAATCTAAGACACATTTTATTTTTATTTTTTATATATACATGCTATTGTGAACAATAGTCCACAAGGTGTGACACTAAGTATCAAGATCATGCATACAATGCTGTGCACTATACATGACAACCTCATGGCCTAATCAAGGGTTCACAGCAGCTTAAGAAAAGAATAATGACAAAAAGAAAAAAGTGGGACCTAATAAATAATATACTATACAATCTGCAGAAGGTGGTTGTGGACGCGACTCTTGAATGACTGAGACCCTCTGTCACTAATCATGCCTACAATGTCTTCTGGTAAGCTGTTCCAGACTCTGACTGCACTGTGTACAAAACTCCTGCCAGTTGAGTGTGTTTTGGACTTGAGTTCCACAAGAGCATGTCTCGGAGTTGACACACTAGAGCGAGTTGTTCTTCTCGTTGTATAAGGTGGGGGAACCAGCTTTTTCAGGTCTTGAGGGCAGAGGCCTGTCTGCATTTTGTACAGGGCAACTGCAGCTGCAACTTGACGTCTATGGTAAAGCAAAGGAATATTGAAGTTGGAGTGTGCCTCGTCCTCATTTATTCCGATTATGCGTAGGGCCTTCTGTATACGATCAAGTAGTTGAAGTACTGTAGGAGATGCATTCAGCCAGCACAGAGAGGCGTATTCCATGATACTTCTTATCTGGGCCTTGTACACTGTGGCTCTCCCAGGAAATCTCTCCAATTTGTCCTCAGGAAAGAAAAATGATGGATTTTTTTTGTTTAGATTTCCTCACAATTCTGTTTTTAATTTTCTTCTCATAAAACACCTCAAACACCAATTAAAAGAAAAAAGGAAAATAAAGCGCTGAATTTGGGACTGGCTGCTTTTGATGAAATAACCAATTGATTGAAATTGGAGCTCCAGGCAGCAGTGCCCAGACACTTATTAGCTCATGTTTGAGGTTTGCTGATGGTTATCATAGCTCAGACATGGAAATGGAAATTTAAAAAGCCACTGCTGTAATTTCCTGAACTGTCCTAAAGAGATTTTGAAGAAAAGATATAAATTAATAGATGTGTTTGAGTGGGATAAACAGACAACTTAACTCTTGACTGCCATCAGAGTAAATATAAAGCATTCAGAAGCCAAAATAATTGATTACACAGGGCAGACATAAAACTGAAATTAAAACATGTTTCCCTCTGATTTCATAATCAACTTCTTTTTAATCCAATGGTTCCTTTTCTTAATAAGTATGCTTAGATTACAACATCAAGCTGGGAGGGAGAAAAATCCCACTCCCCTTTAAGCAGCCTGTTAAAAATTTAAACATTATATTTCTGAGAATCTTCCCAGAGTTTAAACTACTTGGGGATTTAAACCATTACAGATATATAAGTGATTATGTAGTTGTTGGGGGTCAGGAAATATACAGATTGAGTAAAGTAATTAAATATAACATTAACTATTCCTTGTAGGGTGGATATAATAATTCATTATAGGGTGGATGTAGGACAATGCAATCCTAGGCTGCATTAATGGGGGATAGAATCAAGATCACATGAAATTCTAGTACTGCTTTACAAAGCCTTAGTAAGACCACAGTGAGAATACTGCATCCAGTTCATAATATAAAAAAGATATTGAGACTCTGAAAAGAACACAGAAAAGAGCAACAAAAATGATTAGGGGGCTTGAGGCTAAAACATATGGAAAAATGGTTACAAAAATCGATTATGTCTCGTCTAATGAAAAGAACCAGGAGACACATAATAATAGTGTTCCACTATTTGAGCGACTCCTACAAAGTCAAGGGGGTGAATCCAAGTCCCAGCTGATCGTCTGGGTCTTCTTTTGTTGCCCTGCACAGGAGAACGGAGCTGGAATGCAGGTTAGTGGGGTGGGGAGGGAATGGGATTTTGCAGTAACCATGCCCCAGGAGTGGGGAGGGAATGGGATTTTGCAGTAACCATGCCCCAGGAGTGGGGAGGGAATGGGGATTTTGTAGTAACCTTCCTCCAGGAATGGGGAGGGATTTTACAGTCTCCTTTCCCTGCCACGCCCACTAAGCCACACCCACAGAACCGGTAGTAAAAAAAATTGAATCCCACCACTGGGTGAAGTTATTTTCCAAAGCACTAAAAAACAAGATAAGAAACAATGGATGCAAACTAACCAAGGAAAGAAGCAACATAGAACTAGAGAAAAAATTCCTTAGTGGTGAGAGCAATCAACCAGTGGAACAACTTGCCTTCAGAAGTTGTAGATTCCCCCTCACTGGAGGCTTTCAAAAAGAGACTGTACAATCATTTATCTAAAATGATATAGAGTCTCTGCTCAAGTAGGGGGTAGGACTAGAGGATTTCCAAGATCCCTTCCAAATCTATTATTCTATGTTCTATGTTTTAAGATGAAATACAAATAAAAATTGAAGGTTCAATTTTATTGTATATTGGACAATTGTTTGTGAACAATAAAACAGATAATTATAAATCAACAAAAAAATTGCCAGATTTGTTGTTTTATTTTAATGTGAAAATTATGGCACATGAATTAAATCCATTGTTATTTGAATGGGTTCAGAACAATATGTGATGTAAATAAAGTATAACAAATAATTGACACATAACTGTCAGTTCCATGATCCATCACAATTTTTGTCGAAGATATTCTAGAATTTGATGAAGATTTAATTTTCACTGAAAACACTGTATAATGTGTAAGAAAATCTTCAGAATACAAATTTAATGTGCAGATTCCAAAGAAATCCTGAAAGATTTTTTGGTCAGGCATCCTCACCTGAAGGTACTTTGACAGAGCTCTTATTGTTTTTGGGGGGGGGAGCAGGGAAGAGGTAGGATAAAGAGACATTTAATTATGTCTCTCAGGTATAGCTCTTCAGAGTCCTGACTGGATGAAAAGTAGTTGTTATATGCTTTATGAAGTTCTCTGTATTAAACTGAGTTGAGAAGAAATAGGATGCTTGCCAGTCCTAAAACATAGCACACAGCTAAATCATACTGAATAAAAGAATCCTGGCTCTGCAGATTAGGCAGTTAGTATTCTCCAAAGGGCTTTGCTGTGCCTCTTTTGTGACATGATGTTCTGTAACTGCACAGCATTAGAATTTAGTTGGGAAACTTTGCATAAAAGAATTGGAACACTTTGGGTGCTTTGCTTTCAGGAACTTGTTTCTTCTCTTGCTTCAGGGCTGATTTGTTTGTAGAGGCTCAACTGTCTCAAGCAAAGTAATATCAATGTGAACTATAGGGTATCCTTGGAGATTAGCAAGATTTTCTTAAATCTTTTCTGTTCTTAATCTCTTTCAAAACTGAAGCTAACAGGCATTTTATTCCATGGCAACTTTGCTTCGTCTTTCCCTCTGGTTTTTTTCCCCCCTCCCTCTTTGTGAAATATATAAAGCATTTTTGGTGGGTTTTATAAGCAGACAATGTAGAAGGAATGCTTTGATAATCTCTCTTGATGCTTTGCATTAATTCTTAGCCATAAGATGAAATAAGAGGTGAACCTAAAATGCTCAAATATCTGCCCATTCTTCATTCCTTTGTTTTCATCTTTCTGGGAAAGTGACCCCTTGCCAGGCATGAACATATTCCAATAATCCCTTTTTTCTACCATGTTTTCATGACATTGCTCTCGGCAGTTAACTATCATCCTTAAGCCCATGTCACACTGAACCAACGGATGCAAAGAGGATGTAAAACGGACAAAAAACCTTGCCATCCGTTGGTTAACGTGATGTATCCGTTCTGTACTCACTGCCTCCATTTTTCATCCTCTCTATCCGTCCAGCATCCGTTTATGGACGTTTCATCCGCTCCAAAAGTTTTGGGCTGCCTAAAACTTTTGCGCGGAAAATGTATCCAGTTCGTCCGTTCTGCATCTGCTATGCATCCGCTATATCTGCTTGGCGTCCGCTGCACATCCGCGCAACTCGCATCCGCCCGGACACAGGGAGGAAGCGGAACGGACACGGAACAGATGCAGAACGGATGCAGAACGGATGCCTAGCAGAAACAAAGCGTTTAAAACGGAAAAAACATTCGCAGAGGGGACCTATCTCGGATATTAAGGATGCCTAGAGGATGCCTAGAGGATGCCTAGAGGATGCAAAGGGACACCTACACTGCCTATAAAAAGGGGGAGCAACTCGTCTGCATCTCACTTTCAGACCAGCAGCCCACCTGGGCAGACCTCTGCAGCTTCTGACTCTTCTCTTCCACAGCATCCAGTCATGTCCACTGTGGATCGTACCACAGTCCTTTTGGCAGCCACCATCCTTCTGCAACAGTACAAAGCCATCTACAGGCTCTGTGAACTCTACTATGGGAAGAAAAAGAGGCGGCTCAAGAAGCGTCTGGGTCCGAAAATGGATCGGGAGAAGAGCAGAGTACGGACTGTACAACAAGCTGATGGTGGAACTCAGGAACAAAGACACTCGGGCATTCCAGAACTTCATGAGGATGCCTCCAGCCATGTTTGACGAAGTTGTGCAGCGCCTGACACCCAGGTTGACCAAGGCAAACACCAACTTCTGGCCCAGCCTGGAACCTGGGCTCAAGGTGGCACTCACTCTGCGCCACCTGGCCTCAGGAACCACCTACAAAAGCATGCAGTATGGCTGGAGGGTGCCACACAACACCATCAGCATTGTGGTCAGAGAAGTGGTGCAGGCCATCATCGAAGAATACAAGGAGGAGCTCGTCCAGTGCCCCTCCACTGATGAAGGATGGAAGAAAGTTGCAGAGCAGTGGTATCAGAGGTGGAACTTCCCCCACACCGTTGGAGCCATAGATAGGAAGCACGTGGCCTGCAAAGCTCCAGCCAAGTCGGGGTCCATTTATTTCAACTCCAAGGGCTTCTTCAGCATCATCCTCTTCGCCATGGTTGATGCTGACTACAAGTTCATGTACATCGATGCTTCAGGCTACGGCTCATCTTCAGATGCCCAGGTATACAACGCCAGTCACCACAAGGAGGGGCTGGAGGGCAACCTCATCGTGGGCTTCCCAGATCCAGACCCCATGCCCAACGACATGCAAGATGTGCCCTACTTCATCGTGGGGGATGACGCCTTATCCCTCAGAACCTACCTCATGAAGCCCTACACTTCCAGACTCCTGACCCGTGAAGAGAGGATCTTCAACTACAGGCTGTCCAGGGCAAGGCGGGTGGTGGAGAACGCCTTTGGCATCCTGGCCAATAGGTTCCAGGTACTTCTCACCACCATGCAGCATCGCCCAGAGACCGTGAGGAGGATCGTGGAAGCTTGCTGCATCCTGCACAATCTCATGCGCACCCGCTACCCAGTCTTGCAGAACAGGCTCGTGGACCTTCAACAAGGCAATGGGGACATGGAGCCTGGTGAATGGAGTTAAGGGCGAAACCTGATCGACACTCAGGATGTGCAAGGCCACAACAGAGCCTCACGGGAAGGGAAGAAGCAGCGCAACCTCCTGAGACACTGGTGCAACTCCCCAGCTGGAGCGGTGGAGTGGCAAGACAGGATGGTAGATGCTTAATGGATGCTTCCTTCAGCCTGTCTCATCACACGGATGAGATTGGGCCATGTATGTTTGGTGTGCCTACAATGAACAGGGCGTTTAATAAAGAGTTGTGTTTGTGTTGACATGTGTGGATGATTGATTACATTATTATTGATAATAAAGGGCCATAGGTGTGGCACCTGGGAGGGTGGACCATACAGTCCCACTATGCTTGCACTGGAGGTTTATCTATCCCACAGCTATTAGCCATCCCAAAGGTATCCCTGCTCATTCCACAGGTATCCCTGCCCACCCCACTGCTATCTTAACCCATTCCACAAGCTTGCAAAGGCTTAAGCCAATTCTAAAAGTTTCCACCAAGGTTTTATTAAAAAAAAGCAATGAAGCAAGTGTGTGAATCAAAGATAAACTTTATTGAACAACAAGCTGCAAAAAAAAAATGACCCAAGTCAAGTGTACAAATAAAGTCCACAGGTAGCCAGCTAGCCGGTCTCTGGCACTCTTCTTGGCCACTCGGAGGTGTGCCCAGTCTCAGGGGTGAAGGGTCCAGGTGGTGTGGTGGTGGGTGGTGCTGGAGTGCCTGGCCTCGAGAGGACAACAGGGGACGGTGTGTTGAGAAAGGTGTCGGACAGCTGGCTCAGCCCCGCGATGCTGAGAGGTCCTTCCTCCATGCCATGGGGTGTCAGCCCCAGTACTGATGACAGATGTACTGAGGCCGGGTTTGGCTGTGGGGTGGAGGAAGGAGTAGTGTAGTGGGGCTGTCTGCTCTGCAGCTGGGTGAGGACTGGCGTGGATGGCATCGCTGTCGTCAGTGGCATCATTGGCGTGGGTGACATCGCTGTTGTCGGCATCATTGGCGTGGGTGGCATTGGTGGCATCAGTGAAACAGGTGGCAACGGTGGTGCCCGATGACTCTGTGCCTTGACTTGGAAGGGCTGCTGCCTGTGCTGCTGAACCTCCTGGTAGCCGTAGCCCTGGTAGGTGAGGGCCTGTGGGAAGCCTTGGAATGGGAGGGACATCACCTGGGGTGGAGGAGCAGGCCTGGACTGGGTGGGAGCAGGTTCCTCTGGGTCTGGAGGGTTGTGAAGCAGCTTGATGATCTGGTCCTTCACCTGCTGGTACTGTGGATCCGCCATTTCCTTGAGGGTCTGGTTGACATAGGTGAGGAAGGGCTTGCGGTTGGAGGATGAGGAGTCGGTGTGGAACAGCTGAGAGAGGAGATCTATGCTGGTGCGGATGGTGTCCCTGATCTCCAGGAGGACATTGTGGCTCTGCCCCTCCAGCTGTCCAGCTCTCTGCCTTTCTGCAGAGGCGGAGCTGGGGGGGGTGGATACAGCTAGGACTGTGGTGGACTCTATGTCTCCTTTCTCCCACCGCACCAGGGAGTCCTCTACGCACTCCACCATGCTTACCACACCTGTCCGCGGGTTCTCCGCCGTGGCACGCTCCACAGAAACCTGCCTGGAGACAGGGACTGACTCTCGGCCGCCAGAGGACTGGCTCCCAGCAGGCTGCCGGAGAGAGAGGGAAGTGAGAGGGGCTGCTGGTGCTCCTCGGTGGTGGATCTCACCCTCCAGGAAGCTGCACCTGGCCATGACATAGGTCTCTCTGTCTGTCAGCTTCACAGTGGCCTGGCCAGATTTCTTCAGGTGCAGCTTCCCATACCAGGTGTGCATATGTTTCCACCAGCCGAGGAGCACCTCTGAAGTGTAACCCATACTCTCTGCCCTCTCTCTCCAAGCAGCCTGCTTCCGCTTGGTGTCCCTGTACAGCCGGTGTCCCTTCCGCCACAGATAGTTGTTCTCTCTCAGCCACTCCAGCTCCTCATCCTCGTGCGTCTCTGAAATGGAATATTGCCTCCTCTCCCGTTGTTGCATATGCCTCTTCCTCCCTTTGGCAGGACCAGATGGGCCCTCATCGGAGGGACTCCCAGGTGGTAGGGGCTGCTCCTCCACACCACCAGCAGCAGCACCAGCACCAGCAGGATCATCATCATCATCATCATCATCATCATCATCCTCACCGGCAGGATCATAATCAGCATCATCCTCACCAGCAGGATCATAATCATCATCATCAGCAGCAGCAGCAGCAGGAACACCAGGACCCAGGATCAGCAGCAGTAGAGTAAGCACCTGCAGGGCCAGCAAGTCCAGGAGCACAAACAGGACCAGGAGCACGAGCAGGACCAGGAGCATGAGCAGGACGAGCAAGTCCAGGAGCACGAGCAGGTCGAGCAGGACCAGGAGCAGCTTCAACAGAGTAAGCAACAGCAGAAGCCCCAGCACCAGCTGAAGCACCACCGCCTGGAGCAGCTTCAGCAGAAGCCCCAGCACCAGCAGAGTCAGGGGCAGGGGGCGGGAGGTTGGCCCTGTCCCTCTTGCCAGGGATGGCGGCAGGTTGCTGAGGCTTTCGCTTCCTCTCCATGGTTGTGGGGTTGCTGGCTGGCAGGGAGGCTGGCAGGCACCAAGGCTGGCAGGAAGGCTGGCAGAAAGCCTGGCAGGTAGGCAGGCAGGCAGGCAGGCAGGCACCAAGGCTGGCTGGAAGGCAGGCTGGCAGGGCAGGCAAGGAACTCGAAGTGTCCAGCAGCAGGTCTTTCCTCGAAATGCTGGCCACGTGCGAGCTGCTTCCCTTTATATCTGGGGGGCTTACATAATACTTCCCCCCCGCATGCGCAATTAACGCGCGACATCCATTCCGCTTCCGCTGTGCATCCGCTTCATCCGCTGTGCATCCGCTGTGCATCCGCTTCATCCGTTCGGCGTCCGTTCTGCATCCGCTGTATCCGTTCCGCATCCGCTTCGCTGAGGCCCCCCGGAAGCCCTGCGGTTGTGCCATCTGCTCCCATCCGCTTCCATCCACTGTGCTTCCGTTCCGCATCTGCTTTCCATCCGCCCTGCGTCCTCCCCACGTCCGTGTTATCCGCTCCGGTTATGCAAATTTTTGCCCCTTTTGAGAGCGGATGACCACGGATGGAACATTTTTCTCGTCCATTGTGTCCGTTTTGCATCCGTTGGCCAGTGTGACATGGGCTTTAACTATTCCATTTAAACTGATTTTTTTTCCACTTGTTCTGCCACAGTTTTTCCATGAATGTGATCTGGTATACTTTATCATCAATATGTTGCTATATGGTTAGAGCTGGAATCTACCCAGCATTCAGGGGCAACTTTACACTGCTATGAGCATACCATCCCACCATTACTGATCATTGGAAACATGTCATTCATGTTCATTTGGGCTTGAGCTGCAGAACTGGACACCTGATTTCCATAAAGATGTTGTTTGCCTAGTACTTTCATATCACTTGTCCAGTCCTATATGTAGTTCTTGTAAATATGGGTATAACTTTCTTCTGAAAGGACAGTAAACTGCACTATACCTACTCCTACTTAATGGACTGTTAAGAGAGTCCTAGTCCTGAGCTGCACAGAAAGTCAATCTGAATAAGGCAGTCAAATTATATTACATGGATATTTCAAAGTACACCCATACTACCTATGTAGGTATATGATCGACCAGCTGTAACTTTTAAGTGGTCTTCAATCCCCACTATCATAATTCAAATGTGAGGTGACCAAAGCATGAATATCTTTGAGTAGGGCTTCCTGATCTAGAAAAGGAGGAGCAGAAGACAAAACTATACAAAGACCATCCAAGCTATGGTTACCACTTGTTCTTTTAGCAGAAGCTAGAAGTCTAAGACAGGGATGTCAAATCCACGTCATAGCAGCATCACGTGACATACTGGGACTTTCCCCCCCTTCGCTAAACTGGGCGTGGCCAGCACATGATGCATCTGGCCTGCAGGCCATGAGTTTGATAGCCCTGGTCTAAGACAACCTCTCAAATTGTATGCCAGTTCTCACTCACTGTGTAAATGCCAGTCCATTAAAAACTAAACAAGGTAAATTCACATGTCAAAGCCCACAACTACTCAGATTAAGCCAGAACCTATTTTAGAAAGTATTTTCCTTTTGGAAATTTAAAATAAATACATACATCCACACCAATAGCTCCCAAGCTCTTCCCATATTTCCTTGGTAAGATTTATTGTACCAGTATTTTATCCAAATTTATTAATTGCTTTCTCTCAATCCTTTGTGGATTTTTCCTTGACATAGTATTATATTAACCTTCAGTTTTCTAAATTTAGCTTTTAGTTTGATCCTGAATGAAGCTAGTTTAAAATGAAACCATCTGCTCTTTAATTGTTTCAGTATTTCATATTCTTTAAGTGTGCACATGTCTAATATTACAAACTGAAAGTTGTTCTCTTACATAATTTTGTGTTGGACAATATAAAATTTTATTGGGAACAGAAACTGGCTGAACCTGTTGGCAATGGTGGAATTTGTTCTTTTTATTAAAATTTTTCTTTCTTATTGTTTGACTTTTATTAGTCCTTTTATAACAGTTTAGGCTATTGCTTTCTTGTTTTTAAAAGAAGCACTTTTCTTACTAGAAGCATTAGTTAGCCTATAAGGGTTTTGGTGCAACTTCTTACTCAAAGAAATGTCTTTGTGAACTATTGTGTTTTCAGACATGATCAAATAAAATTGCAAGAAAAGACTGCAGCAAGATTTGAAAGATTATCTTTTTTTTCTGCCACTAATTGATTATCCCTTTTAACTGATTAATGACCTCTATGGCATGGTTATGAATTTTAAAGAACATCAAGCAAAACATTATTTTGAAATTAGTTTCCATTGTGCCTTACAGTAAAGCAATGGAGCAGCCCTTCTGCTTCACAGACCCAGTTAATAAGGGTGACCAAGCACATCTTCATTAAACTGTTGATGTTGCTGGGTTAGAGGATTTATTTGGTCCTAGCCTACTTTCAGATCATGACCTTAATGAATCAACAAACAGTAATGGCTGTACTCTGAAATTGTTTTGTCGAGTTGTCATGGATCTGAAAGCAATTAGTTGTTCAGAACCTTGTATTCTGGAAGAAGGGAGGACCCCAGTGCTTTCTTTTTCTTTGTAAGAAAGTCTAGCTGTCACAAACTTTAAAATTCACTTGTCTGATTGATCAGCATGGTAACACCTTCACCCAAATCAAAATAAAAAGAATATTTTATTTTAAAATGTTCTATTCAACTTATGAACTAAGCGCTTTAAAAAAAAAAAAGCTGTTTATGTAGCATGATATTTCAGGCCACAAAAGATTTCCAAAAGGAAGATTCTGTAGGAATATCAGGAAAGCTAAAGTTGATAACATGCAAGGCTTGGTGATGTACACTAACAATAAAAAGGGATTTAGATATTTTCAAAATTAATGGAGATGAATATATTATTAACTGAAGATGGCAAAATGTAAGCAAGGCACAAAAGACTTATGCACTAGGTACTTAGCTTATATTTTGGTTAAGTCTTCTCCAAATAGAGAGGATGTATTTCACTAGGCAACTGTGAAAAGTAGAATTAAAGCTTAGAGTTCATAGTCAATGGTCAGATATGGCCTCTTTACTTTTAATGAATATAAATCATGAATTGTCACTTACAGTACTGAAGGAACTAGTAGATACCTGGCTGCACATTTTTGTACAAGTAGTCCTCAACTTACGACTACAATTGAGCTCAAAATTTCTGTTGCTAGGTGAGACAGTTGTTAAGTGAGTTTTACCCTATTCTATGACCTTTCTTGCCACAGTTGTTAAGTGAATCACTGCAGTTGTAAAGTTAGTAACATGGTTGTTAGTAAATCTGGCTTCCCCATTGACTTTGCTTGTCATAAGATCACAAAATGGATCACATGACCTCAGAACACTGCAGCCATCATAAATATGAGTCAGTTGCCAAGCATTTGAATTTTGATCATGTGACCATGGGAATGCTTCAATGGTCATTGTTGAGGTAATTCCCCATGAGGAGAATGAGCACATACAGGGAGACGTATTTGAGAGTAGTGTTTGAATAATACACATACGCAGCACACAGATACACTGTACAGTAAATGTAGGTTTTTACTTCCAGAAACGTTAAGCAAAGTCCAAAATAGAAATCCAAAGTCATTCACAGACAAATCAGTCAGTTTTCAATCCAGGGATAATCCAATAACAAATTCCAGTGTCAAAAACAGTTCAGTATCAGACTTACATCAAATTCAGGAATATCAGTCAATACAGGAACAGCAATACTCTCCAACAGAAGGAAAAACAGACTCACTGAGACACACTCTCTTCTGAGACTAAGATTAAACAACACAGGTTTCTGGCTCCATCTTATGGCCATTTAAGTAACCACACCCAATTGCAGTTTTTAGCATAGTTTTAAAGAGACAGTATTAAAATGTTTATCCTGGTTTATATATTTTTAACCCAAATACCTGTCAGGTGACTTATATTACTAACATTCTCCCCTTTTGGGTAAGACAATATATACAACCTTACATTCTAAGTCCATAATCTTCACAGCAAGCTTTATGTTTTACAGAGCCTTGGGCCTATATTGTTTTCTGACATACAGTATTCTAGCTTTTTCATCTTACTTTGCACACATTGTCTCACATTTAAACATCTTAAATCTGTGTGTTTAGTTCTTGTTTTAACAGCAATATTTGAAGGCATCTGTATTGCTAATTGGTTATCTTCATAATAACAATAGAATCTGTTACATTAATTCCCATGTCAATTAGTAGTTGCTTATACAAAATTAAATATGTACATAATAAAGACAAACATGAGAATTCAGCCTCCATTGTTGACAAACTTAGATGTTTCTGACTAATAGACCTCCATCCAATCAATGCCTTTCCCAACAGTACCCGATGTAGATTTTTGTGTATTTATATCTGTGGCAAAACTTACATCAGCATATGCAGTTAAACTCAGTTCATTTTTAGGCTCCAAATACAATGCATAATGCATTGTTTGTTTCAGATATCTTAACACACGTTTAGCAGCTTGTCAGTGTCTTTCAGTTGGCTTATTGTTAAATCTCGTGAATTAATTAACACTGTATGCAATATCTGACCTTGACCAATTACTGAGATCAGATAAACTACCAATCAAGGACTGATAAATGTTCTTATCAAAAACAGGACTTTGAACATCACTATGGCTAAACTCCTGGCTCATTGGTATCTTAGCCGGCTAACAAAGTTCCATTTTAAAACTTTTTAGTAATTGGTTAATTTTATCTGCCTGTGAGATCTTGTATCCTCCCCTAGTTCTATCTATCTTTAAACAAAAATATTGTTTGATTTCTCCTGTTTTATTTTAAATTTCTGTTCCAACAGTGAGATTATTTTAGTAGCTTCTTTTTCAGTTTTGGTGATTAATGATATGTCATTAGTAAATAATAACAATAATGACACTATACCATTATTTTCCTAATTAAACAAACATGGATAGCCATGCCAGCTACAAAATGTATTTTAGTTAATTCTTTAACTATACTTTGTTCAACTTGTATCCTGATTGCTTCAAGCCATAAAGACTCTTTTTCAATCTCCAGCAATCAGTTGTATTATCATCTTTTATACCTAAAGATTTCTTTAAATATATAGTGTGTTGCAATGGTGCATGCAGATAAGCCGTATCTACATCCAAATGATTTACAATGTATTTCTCCTTAGCTGCCCTCACTAATGCTGCCCTTAATGTAGTAGCCTTCAGACTCAGTGCAAACACCTCATCATAGTCATTTGCCATCTGATTGAATCCTTGTGCTACTAACCTGGCTTTATGGGAAACAGTCCCATCTACAACTGTTTTTAGCTTATATATCCATTTACATCCTATGGCATGTTTACCTGGTGGTAATATAATGTTTTCATATACCTCCAGTCTTTTTAATGATTCTAGTTCCTTATCCATTGCCTCCCGCCAAGCATCCTGATCCTTAGCAGGATACAGTTTTAGTTCACTATAGTTACTTGGAACTGTATTCACTTGGCATACAACACTAGCCTGATATCTATCAGGTGGTCATGTTACACGGATTGAACGTCTTGGTAATACAGGGCTAACTGGTGGACTTTCCTGTGCCACCTGCTCCTGTTCTTCTACCTCCTCCTGTGCATGTTCTCTTACTTCCTCCTGTGCTTCCTCTTTAATGGCTATTTGTTGTTTACTGATATCTTTAGGGACTATTTTGGTGTCAATAATAACATCATTGCTGGATTCCTGTTCCAGTTTATCCCACCCAACATGCTTGAGAAATTTTGCACAAGCACTACAATAACCATGAGCTGTGCCTTGATCCCAGAATCTAAATGATCTTCGGTTGTCCTCGTAATCTACAAAAAATAACTTCTTAGCTCTATGTTTCCCTTTCAGTCTTTCTTGTGAGGGAATATGCACCCATGCTGGAGCTTCAAATGTGTGTAGGTAACTTAAATTTGGCTTTCTGCCATGCCAACAAGTGAATGGCAGTTCTCCAGTTGTTGTATAAACTACATTGTTTAAAACATGGTTCCTACACATTATGGCCTCACCCCACAGTGTTTCAGGTAAACCTGAATCAGATAACATAGTGCGAGCCATGGCTTGTAATATTTGCCCTCTTTGTTCTACAAACGAGTTATGTTATGTGGTCTGTAAGGTGCAGAACGTTTATGCTCAACACCAGCCAATTTCAACATAATTTGGAATCTCTTGTTAACAAACTCAGTCCCATTATCAGTAACTAATGAAATTACTTTACTTTCTCTCTGCAAACCTTAGCCAGTTAAAGAAATATTGGAATGTTTCTGTTTTGTTTTTCATAAGATAGCAGAAACCATATCATGAGTAATGGTCCATAATACTCAAAATATAACAGGCACTTCCTAAACTTGGTTTCTTAGGACCAATTATGTCAGCAAAACAACCTTTAAAGGTTCTTTGGTCTTAAACCCATTAAGTCTGTTTGCAGGAATAACCGTCTCTTGGCTACAAGCATTACAGTTTAAATACTTGCTACAGGGTTTCAATTTTACTCCCTCTGACAATTCAACAGTTTGTTTGAGCATTTTGAAATTAATGTGCCTCAGACGTCCATGTAATAAATGTATACATTCATCATGTGGCTTAACATTGTTATGAACTGAATTGGCCATCTTCAACTGGTCATCATGTATTACACATAAATCATTCTCTAAATTAGCAGTAACATTTTTACCCTCTTTCTCTATTATACATTTATCTCCCCTAAAGGTTACTACATAACCAAGATTAACTAAAGCCCTAACTGATAATAAATTAAATTTCAGTTTAGCTACATATAACACAGTTAAATGTTCGTTTATACAAGAACAATATGCAGTACCTTCAGGTGATGCATTAATCTTCCATCCATTTGCCAATGATACATGTTGTTTACTCGTAGACAACCTTTCAAACCTTTTTCTATCTTTAGTAATGCATTGCGATGCTCTACTATCAACAACCCACAAATCATCGTTTACAGTTGAATTGCTAGATATAGCTAAACTAACATTCTTCTCAGCCTTCTGGTGATTACCAGTATTCTGTTGTTTTCCCTTCTTACAGAATCTAGCTATATGTCCCCTAGCCCCACAAGAAAAACATTTCCTAACAGTATAGGCAGTTGAAGACAAATGCTCTTCTTGTGGTTGTTCCTTCATCAGTTGGTCTCTATCCAGCCGTCTTCTTGCTTCTTCTAATAATCTTCCGGTTATGTCAGTTAATGTCAGTTTATCTCTGGGCAGGACTTCTAGTAAAGATACATAGTCATAACTTTCATCCAATGAGGAAAGAATGATGTAAACTTAATGCAGCTCTGAAAATATCAGTTCTTTTTCATGTAGTTCTTGAAAAGTTCTTTTCATGAAGTTTAAATGAGCAAACGTATCTCCACCTTTCTGAATACGTGCTCTAAACAGTTTACATGTAAGATGTATATGTGCACCTACACTGTCACAAACGAAAATCCTCTTCAAATTCTCCCAACACCTAGCAGCAGACTCTTCTCCATGAATATGGACTAGCTGCTGGTCACTCAGTGTTAGTCCAATTATACAAAGAGCTCATTCATTGTTCTGTTTAAAGTCAGCAAGCTTCTTGGCATCATCCTCATTTTCTGAATCCCTTGCATTTACTTCCGGTGGGTCTTGAACTATATTCCATAACCCTTCTCTACACAGAAGTAGACTGCACTTCATCGACCAGGAAACATAGTTTGTTCTCTCCAACCAGGTTATCAGTGATAGACTTGTTGAAGGGTCTTATGTCATCTTTACCAGGATAGTAACCCACAATGAAACAGTAAACAGCTGTCTGTATACGGTACTGTGCATTCACACCAACTCTCAGTTATCTGAGCCTGATATGGCCTGGGCCCATAACCAGTGTTGAGGTAATTACCCATAAGGAGAATGAGCGCATACAGGGAGACGTATTTGAGAGTAGTGTTTGAATAATACACATACACATATATATTTCTAACCCAAATACCTGTTAGGTGACTTTTATTCCTGACAGTCATAACTATGAAAAATGGTTATCAGTTACTTTTTTTCAGTGCTGTTTTAACTTCGAACAGTCAGTAAACAAACTGTTGTAAGGTGAGGACTATCTCAATTACCTTTCAGGTGTTCTGATAAATGGATGAAGTATCAGATGAGTAGAAGTACTTAAGGCATTTTCCAAAAGGGGAAAATGGAGGATCCAGGAAACTACCAATCTGGCAATTTCTAAACTTCTTAGATACAGTGCAGTAATCACAAGAAACCAATGTAGATATGGCAACACCAAATTTTGTAATGACTTTATTCTTTTTTAGCCTTAGTAGATTGTGAAATTGATGTAATTACATTTTGATTTCTGCAAAGCATTGACAAAATGTCCCATGTTCTGATTTGCAAACCAGTAAAGCATTGGGTGGATGGCATAGCTATTACGGTTAGTATAAAATCTTTTTTCAATAGTGCTTCTTCAGTGATTCTCATCAAAATGGAGTAAGGTACTGAATGGGGTATCATAAGGTACAGTCTTCTGCTATGTAGGAATTAATTTTTATTAATTATTTGGATGAAAATGCTAGTCAGATTGCAGATGAGATAAGATTTATATCCCTCAAAAATAGAAATAAAATCTGAAAATAACTTGGTACATTAGCAAAATGGGCTGGATATTAAAAAAACATTCTTCACTTCGAGAACAGAAGTTAAATGCACAGTTCTAGAATGGGGATATCTGGCTTGATGATAGTGTTTGGAATAATCTTAGAAACAATTTTGGAATAATAACTAATTGCAAGCTAACTATGAGTCATTTATGGGACATTTTTGCAAAAAAAAAAAAGGAAAATATATTTCATCCAGATCCACAGAAGAATAACATTGGCCTGTCTCCCTGCAAGTAATGTGTCCAATTCTGGTTACCACACCTCAGAAAGAATTCAGAGAAACTGGATCAGGTTCAGGGAAATGAAATCATGATGATCAGAAGACAAGAAGCAAAGTCATGATTGAAGGCAACAAGAATGTTTAGTCTTGAGAACAGAAGACTGAAAAGGGTTTATGATAATCACTTTTATAATGATTAGAATGGTTGAGGTCTGTTCTTGGTCATAAAAGATGAAGCTGAGAGAAAAGTAAAATGTGCCTCTTCCATCTAGAAGACAAAGCTTAAGATTTCTTCCTAAGGCTGTCTTTGGGAGAAAAAACCTTCACTTCAATCTTCACAACAACAATAATATCCTTTAGAAAATAGATACATTTAGTTGACTGCCATTTTACTCATTTATATTAGAAAGACAAGGATTAATAAATATATAATACAGGCTGAAGCACAATATACATCCTCCATTAATGGCATTCTTGCCCATAAATCAAATCAATTCTGAATTACAATACTTTCTTTAGCCACAAGGTGGTGTAACCTCATACCAAGTTCATTAAAAAACAAATAAACCCACATGCAATTAGCTTATACTAAATCCATGTATTGCTGTCTAATACTAAGTGGTAAATATAAACCATCAAGTCTGATGTATTGATCATTTATTGCCTATTATTTGATTATTTACTGCCTATTATTAGACCCCAGAAAGCCACTTTCTGAAATGCAAACAATGCTGTATTGTTTGCATTTTAGCAAGTGGTTTTCCAGGAGTCCAGTTTTGCTGAGTTTTTATAGATTAAATGTGCAATCTCCTCCATGAAAACCAAGTCCAGGTAAAAGTTCACTTTAATAGACCAGTAGCAGATGTTCATTGTTCCTGACTGACAAAATAGAAAATATGTCATTATGGCAATGTTGCAATTTGCATAAGAACATCATTACACAAGTGACAAAAATATGTATATTTGATTAGATGTACATTTTGGTAATGAAATCATGCAATTGATAATGATGATGTCACTTACAAAATACCTTTATACAATGATGTAAATCATTATGAATGTTGGCCTGTATTGTATCATTGTCCAATAGTTTGATGTTTCAATATATTCTATTATTTATATACTGTATGCCTGTACTGAGGAAAAGGAAATGGATATTGCAGGCCTACAATATTGTTCTTCATGGGTTATCATGATTCCAAGGAGTAACAAGAACTTCTGCATCTGGGTCAAAAATTAAAATGGCCTGGAGGTTTTTTTGGATTTGTTGGATTCCTATTTCCATTGTTTTTCATGTTGGGAATTATGGGAGTTTTCCCAATACATCTGGAGGTCATCAGATGAGGGAAGACTACATTACAAGTTCATCCCTGTTCTTTAAATCTGAAAACTCAACTTTGAGAATATTAGCTAGTGCTTTGGATAAGAGTGCTTTTTTTCAGTCCAGACACTTTATGTTCAATTCTGATTTTAATATCAGTTGACTTTTGCACATTGATGATTGACACTGATGGTATTATTGTAAATTAAGTTGCTTTAAAATATTCCCTCAACTACTTAGTAGTTTATCAGCATGCTTTTAGAAGAAAACATTTTGTAGTTAAAATACCAACTATTATTGACCTATTTACTTGTGGAATATAAAATTTTCCGATTGTCAGAAGAGGATCATCAGTTTCTCAGAAGATTTATCATCAGTTTGTATGATCCAAAAAATGCCTGGATTTAATACGGTATTAATTAAGATAAATAAAACTGGATCTTTAAGAGTTTACTTCTTTTAAATCTGAAGTAGTTCTTTATAAAACCAAAAGAACAAAAAAAAAAAAAAAAAACGAGCAAGATTGTTCATCCCAGAAATGGGATGGTTTCTGTAGTTCAGATTTATTTCACAATAGGGTTACTGTGTCTTTAAGCACTGAGTTTTGTTGCCCACAGGCAGTTATTAAAATAACAAATGATGATTCTATGGCCCTGTCCTTTGTGCTTCTCCTTTCAGGTATCACTTCCTTTCCACAGAAATCATTA
This sequence comes from Laticauda colubrina, assembly GCA_015471245.1. Taxonomy (NCBI): domain Eukaryota; kingdom Metazoa; phylum Chordata; class Lepidosauria; order Squamata; family Elapidae; genus Laticauda; species Laticauda colubrina. Next base: position 21,777,207 of record BLBF01000005.1, read on the forward strand.
GCCAGTTCCAAGCATATGAAGGTATTATGCTGCCTATTTCTTTTTAGTCTCTCTCTCTTCCTTCCTCCTTGGGTGTGCCTTGTTTGATTTGCAAGTAACCTGCTAAGTTCTCTCCCAGCTTCCCACCCCCGCCCCCCTTATGCCCTGCCCACACCAAATGAGCTGGGCTGACTGAGGCAAGCAAACAGCCACAGCTCCTGCTCAAGCATGTATAATGCATACCGCCCCATACCACTCCTACAGTGATGCAAAGGGAAGCTTCGCCACGGCAGGCATTCGAATAGGCACTTTACACATCTAACTAACACACGGCACCATCTCCTGAGTGCCACAAGGTATTTCTTTCATTTTAGCTTTGGGAAGGAGGCTGGCAAGTTTAAATGGCCCGTGAGGCAAAAACAGAAGCAAATGTTGTATGGGGTGAAATGGGAGGGGGGTTGAGTTGAGCAACACATTGCTTGCAATATCTTTGAAGCTGGTGCTGAAGGTTTAACTGCATGTGTAACCTGAGAATACTAAGGTGGCGTAAGGAGCATGTGCTTTTAACTGGTGATTTGAGCTGGGAGCCTAAAGGGATAAGACCGGCTGCCCTTTGCCTACATCTGCACCTTGGCAAACCTGCTTCTTTTGGGTTCTAACTTTTGTAAAAAAAAAAAGAAAAAAGAAAAAATCGGCTCATGCACCTAGCTGTACATAGACTAGACTGTTTCATCAGGGAAGAGCTTGCTCCTCATTTTAAGAAGAAATGTTTATGCTTTTAGCACACTTACTGAATGGCAAAGAAGGAGAAGCTTCTTACTTACTTGGGGATAGTCCAAGGTTTCTGTTCCTTACGGTTTTCTTAAAATAAACAACGGAATGCTCCATAAAGCATGTCAACATCTAAAAATAGTGACAGGTGTACTTCTGTATGGTATTTTGATTTGTTTTACATGTTCATAAAGACAATTACAGTGAATTTCATTTTCGTGAATTAAACCTGCTTTTGTAAAATCTACCACTTATTACAACCTTTTTTTAAAAAAAAAGTTTCATTGCATCTTCTGTTTCACTTTTTTGCAAGTTTGACATTAAACACTGAAATGTACTGGGATAAAGTTAGTGAGACTTCTGAATGACTTACACTAAAATAGACAACTATTATGGTAATATTAAATCTAGCAATCTGTCAGAAAAAAGGGGCATCTGAAAAATAATTCTATAGTGTAAAAAAATACAGGCTTACATTCAAATCATTGATTGATATGGCAATGAGGTAATCAAATCTTGGTTTTAATAAGATTTGGAGAAAATAAACTTTCCTAGGAAATCACTGTTGTGACCTTAAAGCCAAGACTTTAATCTTATAAGTCACTGGGTGAATAATTTTGTTATAGCAATTGTATCATTAGATGTTCTTCTCGGTAGAATTGCATTTATTTGTTTTCCTCTTTTCTCTTTGGCTGAACAAATGCCAAATAGTGTTTAATCATTGGTCTCTATCCAATAACATCACCGCACCCAAAGAATCCTGAGACTACTTTCAATTGCCTTTGAATAGGTCACAATTTATAGCACAACAGAGCTGTGGGGCAACTTAAAGATACGTAAAAGTATTGGACTAGTGCAGAATGCATCTACTGAAGTGGGATATAAAAATAGTTAATGATATAATTAGTGGTCATTATAACATACTTCTTTTGGGAAGTTCCTTCCACAATCTTTTGGACTAGAAGTCTACTTTTACATGTTGAATGTATTTGTGGAAATCTTGCAGTTCTATAAGCTTTATTTTATCTTCACTCCCAAACCCAGAAATTATATATTGTATATCAAGCACTATCTATTTGTATTTGATCTTATCACATATTGAAGTGGAGGGATATCAGAGGAAAAGCAGTGATGGAGTATTTTTTTTTTCTTGGCTGTATGTGTGGTATCCATAAGCACACTACTATAGCAAAACCATTGATAGTAGGTTTAATGAACATTAGAATACAAGCTTCACATATTATTTGGATAAGAGCTCAAGTGATGAGAGCGAGTTCGGAGTACGTAGAGAGAGAAGGTACCATCTAGCACAATATCTCAATCTTGGCAGCTTTTAAGATGTGTGGATTTCAGAACTCCCAATCTGCATGCAGTTCTATACATTACACACCCAAGATTCAAATAGCTCCACTTTTTTGAAGAGGTTGTTGTTGGTGAACATAACTGAACCCTCCTTTTCTTTTTCTTTGTTTTCATCTGGATTTGTTATCTCTGCCATCTTTGTTCTGTTTTGTTTTGTGTTGTTTTCTTGTTTAAATGTATGTTTACAATACAAGCTTTAATGGCATAAAGAGACATTAAGAGTAAACATTAAGAAATATTAAGAGCAAATATCTGAGGGTAAAATAGACAGACATTTCCATCATTTATGTCTATGGATTTGCAGTGGAAGTGCCTTACGTCTATTCTGTCTCTAACATAATCATATCAGTAGAATGGACATAATGGATAGAAATTCCACAATTCATAAATTCCCTCTGTCTTCTTTCAGTTAGTATGGCAATTACAAATTGTCATAAGTTTCTGGTGCTTGGAACAGGAATGGAAAACTTCCCACTTGCAAGCCAGTGTTTGCCTACCAAATTATAAAGCTTGGCATAGCTTCACAATCTCATTGAGTACATCGAATTTCAAGTGAGCCACATATGCATTACTCTCATCTAAGATGAAGGATGTATGAAATAGAAAGCCATCATTTCAAGGTATTCTGCTATTCTGAATAGCTTCTCTCTTTATATGTTGTCTGATATCACAGGGAGAAAGAGGAGAGAGTATTGTCAGTAGGCTTGAGAAAGGGTGAGCTGTTATAAGCAATGGGTTACATGTGTGAGTAGAACTAAGCTTATTAAAAGCATCTAAAGACTGATACTTAACACCACAAAGAATAAATAATGTACATCATGGAAGTTACATGGTATGATAGAAAGTATGTACTTTTGAGCATTTCCTTTTCTTGGTGGGGAAAAGAGAGAAGAGTGAAAGAAATCAGAGCAAAAACAAAGACTCTTGTGTGTTCATACTATTATTTTGCACTTAGTGGTCAATTAGAAGCCCAAAGAACCAATTCTTTTGAAACTGGAACTGAATTTTCAACATTTCAGTCCTCCAGTCATATTCTGTGTGAAATGGTCTGTATAGTAGAGTTTGGTATTCTCTGAACTTGGTTGTTTGCTCGTAAATGTTTAATTACCCAACTAGACAACATCATCAATGCAAGTGAGTAGTTTGCTTCCTGTTTATATATAGTAGAGAAATAATGCAAAAGGCTATTGCAGAATAAATGATTGGTGAAAAACCAAGTTTTCAGTTCTGTGTTGTAGAACTGTTGCCAGAAAAGCAAAAGGGTAAAATTAGTCAAAGTTAACGCAGGATGTTAAGGGGAATAAAAAGAGTTTTGTAGAAGTGTTCAAAATAAAAGAAAACAGCTACTTAATGAAAATAGATTAATACATTGCAATGAAAAAGCAAACAAATCAGCTCACATTTTTTTCAGTCTGATCCAATAACAAATATGTATCCATCAGGAAACTGAAGAGCCAGAAAAGGGGCAAGGTTGAAGCACCAGATTGATAGAAATATGGCTGAAGAATAACTTCAATTTAAATTAATTTAAATGTCAAAAATCAGTTTAATTGCACCCCTTATGTATTACCCTTGTGAAATCCTGAAGAACTGAAGGTCAGGATGAGTGTAGGGAACCAAATGTTCTCACTGTTTTCAAAAAAATAAAGTACAGTAAAATTCAGCAGTACATAGGCCATATCCTAGAAAGATACAAGAGGATTTCACAAAGAGATTATTTGTCAACATCTTAGATATACTCAGGGGTGGGATTCTACCAGTTCACACCTATTTGCTCGAACCAGTTGTTAACATTCTAAGCAGTTCGGAGAACCGGTTGTTAGAATAAATTACTGGCCTGATCCTGTAAGGAAGGCAGGAAGGAAACATTCTGGTGTTGCTTACAGAAACTGCCTCTCCGTTAACCCTTATTATATTCTTGGCAGGACGAGACTTCCTGTCTCTGGAACTTCTCTGAAGGTTTTTTTTTTCCTCCTTTGCTGGTACTTTGATTGTGTGGAATGACCATTCAAAGTTACAGTGGCACTGAAAAAAGTGATTTATGCCTGTTTTTCACACTTACAACTGTTGCAGCATCCCCACAGTCACGGGAGGCTAGGCAAAGAAATGTGTGCTTCGATGTGAATGATGTTGAGTTGGCCACTCCCAGCCAGTAACATGAGCACCAAGCCATGTCTACTCGTCACATGACCACCAAGCCACACCCATCAACTAAGCCATGCCCACAGAACTGGTTGTTAAAAAATTTGAATCCCACCCCTGGATATACTGCAATTATTTTACACAGTAGAAATCACAAGCCAAAATTTTGAAGGTTCCAGTTTGGGTTGGTTACCAACTCAGATTGAATCCTGCAACATTTGGGGCATGTATAGTTGCTTTCATTCATGAATTGTATTTATTTTCTTCAGATAACTTTCTTAATACTCTAGATATAATACATATTAGCTTTAGGAAGTCATTTGATAGAATACCTTGCTAATGATCATGTCAGTTAAGTGTAGGCTTGATGAAATTATAATAAATAAATATAAAGCTTTCCTTAAAATGGTATTTAGAGAGGCTCATCAATGGTTCCTCATCTATTTGGGAAGAGGAATTGACGAGATGCTGCAAAGATCAATCTTGAGTCCTTTGTGGTTTAGGATTGTTATTAATGACATGAATGAAGAGATGGAGGTAATGTTTATGAAATGAAATAAAATTGAGAGGGAGAAGTAACACCCAGAAGTTATTTCATTTGTACCTTTGGGCAGGATGGGTGTAGCCCCCATTGAGGAATGGTTGTGTGTCTGTTGCTTCCTGGTTTTGCCATATTTCCATCTTGTTTTTATGTTTTAGCTGAACCACCCAGAGTCATTTGGTTTGGGGTGATATACAAATGAATATATAATAAGTTTTATCTGGAAGCTGCAAGCAACAGAATGGAATTTTACAGTGACAAGTACAAAGTTCTTTTATTAAGACACACACTTTTATTACACATAAACAAACACTAAAGGATGGGACAAAAACACTAAATTTGCAGTTGTTGGTCTCAGTAAAAGCAGCAATGTGATAAAATGGCAAAAATGCCAAATGTAATTTTCAACTGTTACCAAGTAAAGTATAATTTCTAAATCAAGGAAAGGAATTTTTTCAACCTTATTCGGTTTGACCACATTTGATTTTAAGTACTGTGTCCACTTTTGGGAATCACACATTAAGAATGATTCTGAGAAATAGGTAAAGATACAGGCCATCAGATAGTCAGGTCCTTCTAGATACTATGAAGAGAGATTGAAGAACCTTTACATGTCTGACACTGAGAAAAGATTATTGAAAGGGGAGTTACATTAGCATTCTTCAATTATTGCAGAGGAAAACGAAAACCAGCTCTTCTTGTTCCAGATTATGGGGCATGTTAACCCTTCCCACACCTATAAAAGAACAATTCTTGTCCCCCAAATTCCCTTAATTTTTTTTTTGGGGGGGGGGAGATTTTGGAGAAAATAAAGGCAGAGGAGAAAAGAGAAGAGAGAGGAGGGGAGAGTTGGGGTAGCTCTTATGGACATAAAGTTCACAAGTTTCATTTCTTAATCATGTTTGGATATAACTAATTTACAAACAAAGAGAAGCCATTAAGAACCTTCAAAATGGCACGTTTTATAATACTGTCAATCCTTAGTGAAAAAGGTTTTACATACAAGCTGAAGGACTTTTTTTTTAATAAGCAGCAAAAAGATGATTAGGACGTTGGCTTTTGAAAGTTGTAAATGGACTAGGATTTGAAATAAGATTTTGTAATTAATTATTACAGTTCTTTCCATGGGAAAATGCTATTGTTTCTTGGAAAAAATTGGATGGAACTTTGTTGGACATTAGAGGGAAAGAGAAAAATTATAATTAAAGGAGAAGAATGCTTAAATTTAATGTCAATAAGGATTGGAACAAAATAGTTTCACTATTGGACAATATGTGTGAACAATAGACCCAGGATTTAATTTTAAGTGCTTGCCATTATAAAGAGACTGTATTTCAAAGATGATATATGAGAAGAACAAGTTTTACCTACAAGACTGAAACTGATTTGAAAGAGGGTTTAAAAATCAGGTCACAAGAATGATAAGGAAAAAGAGGCTATATGGGATGTACAAACAAAACCAGTTGATGTCTTCATATTAAAAGGTCTATACAAATAATAATCTAAAAATGTGACCGAGATAACTTTCCCTTATTGGATTTACAAAAGAGGTTTGTTAAAGTTTTGAAGAATCTTGCGAGAAGAGATAAAGGGGGAAAGGTGAAATCAAATTCTAGGATATTATTGAAAGGGATTAAAGATCAATATTGTTAAAAATAAAATGAAAGATTATAAATTACTTTATTTGATCAAGGTTAAATTAGGTGTGTTGTTATCTCCAATAACCCCTAATGCACATTTGCTGATCAGGACTGAACAATGAGCTTTTAAGGTTTTATTTACAGCTAAGAGATGATATACTGTATGAGAAGAAGAAATCATTTATTGTATTTTAATAGAAGGTGATAAGTTACTAAAATTATTTCTACTTGTATTGATGAGTGAAGCTGTTTCTTTATACTGTATATTCCTTTCATTTCTCTTCACTATCTTATCTTGTTTTTTTCTGCTATTCTATTTCTTTTCTGCACTTTTTTTTTACATTTTCTTCATTTTAGTTTTAATTTTATCTTTATAATTGTGTGTGTGTGTTTCTGTGTGTGTGTGAAAGAAATACTGGAAAATCCTTCCAAAAAGTTGACTTTATAATATTACCATCATGTTAAAAAGGCTATTAGAACTAACTCTAACTATAGCTCTTAAGTTTCAGATTTATTCAATTTTGGTAAACGCAGTCTTATGAGCTGCTTTTGAGCACAATCCGGCCATAGAACTGGCACCCTACCAGGCAATCAGATCATTTACATGTTGCTCTAGTCCAGTGAAAATAGCTTGCAGGAAAACATCTACAATACTTCCATGGAAATGTTTTAAGGCCTTTTGCTGAGAAAATCCACATTATGGATTATGATGGGTAGTTTCATGAAATGCAAAGTATGTATATTAGTAATCAAAACCCAGAATAATTTAACAATAATTCATCTACCAATATCAAAATTTATATATTATTTTTCTTGTTCCCTTGTTTTCTGCTGGAAAGATAACTGTGTAAGTTTTGTAAGACAGACTGGCCCCACACTAGCTATCTGTTGAAAATGAAAAGTATCCTTCCTTTGTACTAATAATGATCCAATTTGTTGCTACTGTTGTTCATACTTTTCTGCAAAAGAAAATATTTGTCCTTGATAAAATGTGATACTTGATTCATTGTGCCTTGCAAAAGTGGAAAGAATTTATTTCATTCATATTAAGTTGTTTGTCTTGCAGCCATTTTGTAGCCTACAGAATCAAGTCCTGGCCAGACACGGACTAAAATATTTGCATGGAATTCTGATCTATAAGGCCAGGAGTCCCCAAACTTTTTAAACAGGGCCAATTTACGGTCACTCAGACTTTTTTTTTGGGGGGGGGGGGCGGACCAGCTGGGTGGGCATGGCTAGGTGGTCATGTGATTGGGTAAGTGTGTTTAGGTGGTTATATGACTGGGATGGCGTGGCCAATTTAGCAGGCCAATTACACAGAAAGTAAACTTTAATTTGTTATGTCTTGGGGGTGGAAAGCAGGAAAATGAATGTGGCTGCCATAAGGGGGGTGAGGGTCATCTGTGTGTGTGTGTTTATCTCTCTCTCTCTCCCCCTGTTTTTTGCCTCCTGAGGCTTCCATGCCTCCTGTTCTTTGACTCCTCAGCCTCCAGAACCACTCTGCCACCCAAAAATGGCCCCGTTTTTGGCCTCCTGAAGCCTCCATGCCTCCCATTTTTGGCCTCGGCCTCCGGAACCACTCTGCCACCCAAAAATGGCCCTGTTTTTGGCCTCCTTTCCTTTGCCTCCAGAAGGAAGGTGGGTGCCAGAGGATAAGTGGGGTGATGTGGGCAGGGCAGCCTCACGGTCCTCATAGATTAATGGCTTTGGCGAGCTGTATCTGGCCTGCAGGCCATAGTTTGAGAACTTTCTATTCTGACTTGAAGCATGGGAGAAAGACTAGCCCAGGCATTCCAAGCTTTTGGAATTTGCATTTAGCAAACTGAATAACAATTGAGTAGAATATATCTTTATATATTACACTTTTAATGTTTCATGTTTTAAGCAATCCAGGGTCATTTCATTACATTTAATAAATTTATTTGTTGATGGATGATAAATAAATTTACTTCATAAATAAATATTTTATTTAAAATTTTCATCTGTAGAAACAATTATTTTGTAATTGGTGGTAATAATAGCAATTTGAAATGGCAAATACTGTTCTATTGTATTTATTTTTGTAAAATGACCTTTATAGGGCAAAATAAATAAACCTACCTCTGTTGTAAAGAACTCAGATAATAAAAAGCTTGTGTAGAATCCAGTTTAGTTCTGAAATGTGGACACAACAGAAATACTATTTCTTTTTCTCGCTTTTAAGAAAAACAAGAAAAACTTTTACCATCAGTTAGATACTACTACACTTTTTTGGTTCAGAAAAGGAATTTGGTGGACTCCTGTCACTGCTGCCAACATTTTAATGAAGAATTTGGGTATAATTCATAAATTGTTCTCTGCAACTCTTTAGTTCAAGCTACATCATCAGTCATGATCCTTTCTTCACTATGATTTTACATCAATAATGGTGGTAGTGGTATTGTCCTTGGCACAAATTCCTTTGAGTTAAAAGGAAAAGTTATGAATCCTTGAAGAAGAACCATAAGAGTACAAGACTATATTCTTATGGTCTTCTTCTCGAGTCACTACACAAGTCCTGTCCAGTGCAGAGCGCAGGATCTGGCTTTGGTGTTGAAAGTCTCCAGGTCATTGACAGTGCATGGCTCTGGTAGGAGGGGGCAGACCAGAAGATGTTGCATTGTCTGATCCTGCCCACAATCGCAAGCAGTTTCTCCATCCCTATTGTAGCCCCATTTCTGCATGAGGACTTTGCATCGTCCTGTTCCTGTCCGTAGGCGATTCAGGCATGACCAGATGGGCCATGCCTCACTTGAACCCGGAGGAAGTGATTCACTTGGTTCATAGGAGAGCTGATGCGTCACAGACTGGAGGTGGTTGGACCATAGGGTAATCCTTCGACCGTGGGCGGTGTCATCAAGGGATTCGGTTGAATGGAGAAAACTGCGTCTGGATTTGAGTATTCTTATGGTGCTGCCTAAGAAGAAGAAGAGTTGAATTGAAGCCTGGCATTTCCTTATTAACTTCAGAATTTATATTTATTGAATTGTTGGATTGATTCGTTATCTATCCTCTTTCCATTGTCACATTTAGAATCAAAGGTGTCTACTTCCTGTGCTTCCAAATTAGACTGAGACTTATTTAGCTATCTGCCTGTCTACGTATGCATAGCCATCCATAACCATGCCTAATTGTGATGATGCAAAAAAATGCATTACAACATCAATGATGCAAGTACCACCCTATCACATACTTGTATCACAACATATCACACAATTACATAACAAGTGAAATTTGTATCACAATATTGCAAAATGTATTTTCTCACTTGTGCTACCTTGCTGCTCTGTGTGATGCCTACACAGATATGCAAAAACAATTCATTTTATCCTTCCTATCTGAAGTTTTTGAAATTACAAAACAAACAAATAAACATCAATCCATCAACTATCCTCAAATCATCTCTTGTGAAGCAAAAATAACTCTGGAATCATAGGAAATATTATAGGTCTCATGTTTATATGGACTATGATGGTCTACAATAGCTCCTTGAAGTCAAAAGTTGTAACATACTTTCCTTCTAGTATACAACCAAATCTTAGTTACTTGCTACTGGGCTATTGTATGATATTTACTATTTTCCAGATGATTTCAACAAATGAAGTTCATTATGAAGGAGTATTTTAGTTTATAGTTAATGTGATTTAAGCCAATATTCTGTATGTGATTGAAGTTGGCCTCATTTGTGAATATAAAGATTTCTGCATGTAACAAGCAGTCTTGCAGAAGAAGAAAAATAAAAACAACCCGAGATGCATAGCTACCCTGTGTTAACCTCTTGTCCTCTTTTAGCTGCAGCTGTTGAGATCTACACGTAGGAAGGGGATATTCTGCTACAAAAATGACCTTTACCGTACTTTGTTGTTAACAATGAAACAAATCTATTTTTCATATACTTTGATACTAAGGGAGTCTCAGGATGATATGTAAATTTAGTACATTTTTGGATTTGAATCTAATAAACTGTAAAGTACACACTGTAGGAAACAAACATAATCTTTCATGAAAGGGGTAACCACACAATTGTACTTCATTAAGCGGCACTTTGTGTTGGACAGAGATTTCGAATTGATTGGCTCATAGAACAAACAGCAGACTCTGCCATAGATTTCTGTTTGCTTTGCTGCTATAGCAACAGGTTGAGGGTTCTTTTTCTTCTTCTGTATTATCTGTGGTTTTTCAGTTAAGCATATCCTTTGTGAATGTAAAAAAGTTAAAGCAAAACTGTGGGATGGAGGGGTCAGATTTAGGTGTGATGAAATAACATTCTTAATGTATATTACCTGGAATGGAATCTTCTTTGAATAAATATTTTTTAGGGTTATATGGCAGTTTAAGTTAAGATGATTGCTCAAGTCATCATTTGCAGCCAAATAAAGGCTACCTTAGCCAAAATATCTGTTTTAAAGAGTTGCTTTCTGTATTTACCTTCTTAGGAAGATAAATTTGAAGCTAATTAGGAAGGTAAATTGGTAGCTAATAGGGTGAGGATCCTGACTGCATGGTTATTGAATTCCCTATCATATCAAATCTCTTTATTGATTACATATTGGTACTCTGAAAGCACTTTTGGAATTGACCTTATCAGAAGACATTTTACTACTGTCTATTTTGTTTTTAAATTTCTGCTGTTGTGGTCTTTTTATTTTTATTTTATTTTATTTGTCAATTGCTTACAAGATAACAAGTATCAGAATAAACAGTTATGAATACATGAAATACATATAAGAAAAATAAAAGAAACAATAGGACAGGGATGGTAGGCACGTTGGTGTGCTTATGCGCGCCCCCTACAGACCTCTTAGGAAAGGAGTGACGTCAATAGTAGATTTCTCTGAATATCTGTGGAAGAATGTATCCACTATTCAGTTGGTAAATCCAGAAAAAGGAACTCCTAGGATATTATTTTACCAAGAATATAAAACTACTGAATAAACCACATTTGCATAGAAGAAGCGAAACCAGCTCTGTGCAAAAGCAAGCATAGTTATTTCACCCTTTTCCACCCACAATCCAAAACGTCCACCAATCATTCCTGTTCATTTTGTAATGGGAAACAGCCAGTCATGCCTGGACATCTGCTCAGTGTGTCCTTGAGATGCCAACAATGTCTCACCGTGCCAATGGATGCTTGAATACCATTCTCCTACCCTTGCATTCCATCCACCCCCTCCCTGTTATTGTCAAGCTGTGAGCGAAGGAAAAATGTAGGTGAAAGTGCGAATCAATCTTGACAGAATGCATATTCTTAAAAATAGCATTTAATAGAGGAGATTCAATTCCCCAAAGAGTACTTTATAGCATGTGGGTATTTGTCTGCAACCCTTTAAAGTAGTCACATCTTTTCCCCAGATGACACAGCTACTGAGATGTTGTGCAGCCATAACAAATAAGTGATTAAAATGAAATCATTTTATGTCACTTTATGTATTATGAAATCATAATACAGACTGATGTGAAAAGATCACTCATGAGAAGATATAATGATTATTTTCATAGAGAAATGTATGTGCAAGCCATTAATTCAGGCAGCGTACACCTATCATAATCTCATACATTATCTAACTCTTGATCATGATGGTTCTACATGTTCTTTTAAAAGGCCTGCCATATAAGGCATTGTCTTTATATGCTGTCTTGAGTTACATACAGTGGTGGGATTCAATTTTTTTTTACTACCGGTTCTGTGATGTGGGTGTGGCAGGGGAAGGATATTGTAAAATCTCCAATCAGAGATGGTATTTGGCAGTTCTCCGAACTACTGAAAATTTCCGTTACCGGTTCTCCAGAACTGGTCATAACCTGCTGAATACCACCTCTGGTCCCATAGATAATAAGGTGGTTTTACAAATCAAACAGACTAAGTGTGTGGTCCAAAATTCTAACAGCATGAATGTAGCACCATGGGATATACTAGGAAAGGAGATCATTATGAGTAAGTGGCTGCAATCACAGTGTTAAAAATATTCTAGAGCAGGACAAAGATTAGATATTTAAATGTCCAGAACTATTTGGAGTTGGTTCATATAAATTGTTACATGGAATTGTCTGCGCTGTAGATTTGTATGCATTAATTCCAATTAATTTGTATGCATTAATTGGAATATTTAGTTGTAGTATTTTAATACTTTGAATAACTACCAAATGTTTTCCTGGTAAAGATAAAGAATTTCATCACTGAAAAAAACACTCACCTGCAAACAAATAAAATTAATGGCCTTGTGTTATTATAACTCAGAATTAACCTAGCTTTATAACATAAGAAACGAGACTCCATAGTTCCCCCAAAAGGAAATATTTTGGGGATATGAAGTAGAAAGCGATCCCAAAATTATTACCAGTAGTTATTATTATCATATCATTGCTCATCATTGACTCTGTCGTCTTACTGGTTAGCCTTTCTTCTAAAATTGCAACTTCAATGCTCAGTCTGGACTTTAGTTCCTTCTGTCCAAAACATTTAGAGAGGAAACAGTGTCCTGGCCTCTTGTTAATTCCATTTCCTGGATTTCTGTGATGCGACCCCTGGTAACCCCATGAATTTTGTTCATCTCTGTACACATGCAATGGGAACAAACAGAAAAAAAAGGACATCAGAAAGATAACAAAGCAATATTGGCTTCTGTTAATTTCCTGCAATTGTTTGCAGTTGTGTCCGAATTTGAAGCTTTATTATGAAGGTTTGTTTATCTCCTTGACAGGAGTACCTGTCACTGAGTGATCTCAAAGAAAAAAGAAGGTCCTCTACTCCAGAGATGAAGGTCAGTGTATGAACAGTGTTCTTGTTAAGGGAACTGCACCCACTTTTTTTTCTTTTGTTTGGAGTCTGGCCTGAAAAAGATTTCCGTAACTACAAAAAGATTGCTGTGTTTGTGGAATCCCCAGGCTCGCTCATTTCCAAAGAAGGGGAATATGGACTGCACTGAAGTAGCATGAGTTGCTTCATGATCCCTCAATTGGAGTGCCATCAGGCTGTCATTCTGGTCAGAGAGAGGTGAAGGAAACTAGAGACCTTATTTTCTGCCAGATTTACTTTCAGGTTGCCAGAATGGTTTATTTTTGGTTCAGTTTTAATTCAGTGTTACTTGAATGGCTCTTCTTAAATTCTAGCTTGCTGTCTACAGATTAAATATAGTTGCTTTGTCTGCCTCTACCACAACATTATGGTTAACCAGGACTGAGAAAAGCATAACTGTTTATTAACTCAAAAGATCTTGTGCAGGTAGTTTTTCTCACCATCTGCAATTTCTTCTTTGTGCAATATTAACTGCATTTTACTGAAGAATCTGGGGAGGGAAAAGGCATTTTCCGCACTAAAAGAACATGCTGTTATTTTGAGTACTGAGGGGAAGAAAATATCAGTCTTTGAAACTACAGAACTAACCTGGAGAAAAATAGTGTTTTTTTGCAACAAATAAGTTATAGGTGAGCATTTTAGGTAACTTGTGTGAGAAACAGACAAATAATGTAGTAAGGCTCTTGTGTTCAAGGTGTCCATTCATATGTCATGCCAAGCCACCAAAAGTGTTCTTTTAGGCTTAGCGTATTTTGTAATCTAATTGATTATTAATCACAATTTATGCTTTAGAGATATATATGAGCCCACTGTAATTTTTTCAATTACAATAAAATAAGCATGGATTAATATGATGCCTGAACCCAGCCACTGTCTACATTGTGTAACATGAAAGCCAGAGATATATTTTATATGGTTGCACATAAAAGACTCTGGCCTCGGTCTCTTGCATCTGTTAATTCTACTGGGAAGATCCTCTTATCTCAGGGGTAGAGGATCCCTTGGCTGTGAGCTGATTGCAACTGGGCTGGGGAAGTGGCAGGCGAGCTCACGTGCATGCTTGGGCAAGTGGTGCATGCATGCTCTATTTGAGTGAATGGCAGGCATATGTGTGCTTTCTGGCCGCTCATGCAGAACCATCTCCTTTCTCCCGTTCCCACTGGTCTGCAAAGCTGGAAAGCTTGGAGAACCCTGCTTTATCCATGCATTAAAGAGAAGCTTCCAGTCGTCTTATTTATGATATGACTCACTGCTGAACTGTTATAAAATTAGGTCTATTGCTTTTAGAATTTATACCCTGCTATTAAAGTCTGTATGTAATAAACAAAGCACTCCAATATTTAATAAAGCTCAACTATCTAGTTTAGTTCTTTTACATGGTGTGTGTGTGTGTGTGTGTGTGTGTGTGTGTGTGTGTGTGTGTGTGTGTGTAAGAGGGAGAGGGGATATTTTAAAATATCCAAAAAAGAAAAATAAATAAGAATAGCAAAGCAAATTTTTTTAAGTTTCATTAAAACTTCTGTTTCACTCATGTATTACCAAAAAAAAGAGGCTACTTTGCTTAAAAAATACTTCAGTTGATTTTTGAAGGGAGGAATAATTGCTATATTTCAAATAAACATCCAGATTGGAAAAATTGAGCAGACCTTACTCTGCTATGCAGGTGCATGGCACATTATTTATAAAGTATTTCCTTCTTTTCTATCTTACAGTCAAATTGGATTTGGATTAGAAAATTTCAAACTGAGGACACTTAAATGTGTTGACTTCCTTATAAGAAAGATTATTATAATTTCATAGCCCAACCTTTTAAAAAAATGTTCATCAGCTGAAGATGCCAACATGATTCTATAGTCTGGTCCTGCAGCATTCCAGATACAAGTATATGGCTAAGAGGCATTAATCATAATTGTAATAATAATAGCAAATTTAAATTCTTGTCATTTTGTCATCTGTTTACTCTCACAAGCTAGTTTGGTGAAGTGATAAAAGCACCAAGTTTGAAACCAGTAAAGTCTTGAGTCCGAATCTTAGTCAAAGCCACCTGGATGATTTTGTGCCAGTCCTTCTCTTCAAGCCCTAAGAAGAAGGCAATGGCACACCACTCTCAAAAATTACTTGTCTAGGCAATCAGCAGAAGACAAGACTAACTCAAAAGAATGCACACAAAAAAGTTTTACTATCAGAATTGTGTATTATGTGACATGCTTTTCTCATTCATTTTGGAGCTGATAAATTTTTTTTATGGAAAACTCTACCCTTTAACTGGGCAGGAAATTGACTATATAACAACTGATAAAAATCGTAATTTCATGTTCCATCAGACTGATGTACTAAGTCATCCTCTTCTGTTATGAAATAATCTTAAAATTATTTTGTATCTCCTCTGTCCCTGGTGGATCTATAGCATCCATCTTCTTACCACTTGAATCCAAACTTCCTATCTATTACTGCACCAACTAGAATATGACAGACAGAAGTAGGTTGTTATATCTTCCTTGTTAAAAGAGGAAGGAAATCTCATTCTTTGTGCTTTTCTTGGTAAGAGTTTAAAGTGAATGCACTATGCTATTTATCAGAATTAGAACAAGAAAGAGTATCATACAAAAAGCTGCTTGCCTGAACTTGCTTTCGCTTGGAGCTTTTAATAAAAGATGGAAAGCATCTTCTGTATGCTTTTCTTTTGTTCCTGTCATTCCATTCCTGGAAAATAACTGTTTCTAGAAATAGTCTTAACAGTAATGAATTTTTAAGCATCCCAGACATAAAAACAGCTGAATAGCTTGAAGAGGCACACTTAATGTTTTTTGCCCCCCAGGTCTGTGGAAATATCTAGCTAGTCATATACTGATGGAGCATATACCGATGGAATGAATCTCTTTTTTTTATAGATTTTTTTTATTTTTTACACAAACATATATAAACAAAACATAAAACATAAAACCATCTTTCAGTTACATACAGTGTTGGTTGATACAAATCTCTTGTGCATGATCTCCATAGTCTTTCCCCTCTAATTTATATAAATTCTCATATTATCAATCAAATATATATCTGTATATTATTGTCATTGTTTATCATTTATTTGACGATTACTAACATTCCATCATTTTATGCGAACTATTCATCATTTTAACGTAGCTTTCATTATAACATTCATATCATCATGAATCAGTTCAGTAATAATATATTCTTAATTTATTTTCTCTCTACAATTCTATTATACTTGTATTAAATAATCTTATAAAATATTTTATTTCTCTGTTTTTTTTGTCTAACCGTAGAGAAAATAAATCCCATATCTTATAAAATTGTTTATCTTCCTGCTCTCTAATTTCAAATGTCAATTTACTCATTTCTGCATACTCCGTTATTTTCTAATAACTTCCTCCTCCACTGGAATTTTCTCATTTTTCCAGTTTTAGCAAATACAATTCTAGCTGCTGTTAATACATTCACAATCAAGTGTATCAATTCTCTACTGTATATTTCAGGTATAATATCTGTTAAACATATCTCTGGTTTTAAATCAATGTGGGTTTTTTTGTCATTTTTTCCAACCTGGTGTAGATAAGATGCAGTGAATCTCTTGTGCACGCTTATCTTTGATAAGATCTTATAAGGGTGCAGATATTAAATTATATATATATATATATATATATATATATATATATGAATGAATGAATGAATGAATGAATGAATGAATGAATGAATGAATGAATGAATGAATGAATGAAAAGTCAACATAGTTGGCAGCATGTCTCTTAAGAATGGCTATAGATTTAACATCTTAAAAGGCCACAACTTGTCATACTCTGAAGTAGGCATATTCATTTAAGGGTTATTTGTTATTATAGTTGTTAGCAATTTCTGGGCTCAGAGGCAATTTGTCTCCAATACCAATTACTTGGGACCCAAAATGTAGAATCTCAGAGCCTTCAGGTTCTTGAGGAAATATTCTGGAAGCATCGACTTTGACAGCATAGAAAATAGATGGCGTTTAGTCTGGTTTGTTTTAGCAGGGTTTTCTTTAGGTTGTTGCTGCTGTTAAGATCTCTGGTGTTTTTGGAATTGTTGTCTTACTCATAGTCAGAATTTCTAAAATAATACTGATGTTCCTGCGACAGAACTAGATTACATGGGATTCCGATACTGATTCAGAGTTGATAAGGGGAGATTTGACAATGTCTCCTTAATTTCCTGAACTCATACTATGTTTTTAAGGAGTGCTACTCCTCTACGTTTTATTCCTATAGCCTATTCCTGGCCAAATAATAGTTACACTGTAAGGAAATATATCAATTATAGTACAGAAACCCTAGAGTCAAATTTTACGATGTCAGGTTAACAAAACTTCAGATTATATTTCTTTAAAATCCCCAAGTAAATATTTAAAACACTACAAATGATGGTTCAAACAAACACCAACAACACAGTTATAATGCCAATAAAAATATTCCAAGCAAATCAACAGCAATACTTATCCCTGAGATATTTGTGTAAGATATACTTCAACTCTGAACTGGACTAAAACCTACTAAAGTTTCTCTTACACAAACATATTTTCAAGATGTCATTTCGTGAATAATAAAGGAGAAGTTTTCTAGACGTGGTTATAATAATCTATTCTCTAGCCAGCACAATGTGGATAGAAGGAAGCTTATTTCCTATTTGTTTCTCATCTTATGAATTCTCATCAGTTCTGCTCTTCACCAACCCCTCCCTCTTTGAAACAGTTTGCTGCCCACGCAGCCTGCAATAGCTGTGATATTGTTTTGGTTGTATATTCTGCAGCTTATTTTAATTATATTGAAGTATTTGTGCAATTGAGATGCATTTGTTCCCAGGAATGGGATATTTTGCTTTCTGTGTTTCAGTTAGTTCAAGGTCACCTATATAAATGTGAAAGTGTTACACATGTTCATAGGCATAAATAGTTGGTGTGTATCTATATTTTAAAAGTAGAAACCTTCACAAGAAATATTTCTTATTTCTTTACATTATGGATTAGATTGTACCCAAAATAGAAAGATTATGAAAACTCTTATGGGAAAACATAAAAGTATAGAAACGTGCATTTGAACAGATAATCTAAGCTGTTCTCTTTAGTAGAATCATAGTAACTGTTTACCTAGATGAGCAGTATAATCATATAAGGAAAATATTTGCATTGGAAGTACAAAAGAAGGCCCTGGGCCCTCCAAAGGACAATTCTAGTGAGGCTAGTAAATGTCATCCTCAGATTTCATAAATAAGGCCAACAGATTTTTATCCTGTGGGTCAGTATTTCAGTATTTTCCAGGCTTTTCCTCTCAAGACAGAAATTCTTGACACTAAGCTGTCCTAGAGCCTAGGTTGACTGAGAATCTCCATAGACATTTGGCACTAGGCACCATCTTCATAACCTGTTCCATTTATGATAGATTCTATTCCGTCCAGAAAGAAGCACGGGAGACCGGGTTCCAAACAACAACTCTTTATTTCAAAACACTAGGTAAAGAAATGGAACATGGTCCAAGCCGCGGCAGCCCTTTATATAGCTGCTAGCCTGCCGGCTTGTGGCCAATGACAGTTATTTAACTCTTCCCGCCGTTTGGCGGCTTCCTGGATTAGTTCCTAGCGAACCAATCCATAAGTTGCCTTTTTAACCAATCAGAATGAAGTACTTGGAACCTACCAAGTTCCATAAAGAACACCCCTCCCCCTTTAGTTCAGTCCAACTTGGGTGATGTAGTCACGCAAGTAGGTGGGGCTTTTCCTAGCTCTAGTTGACCTGCGCGGCTCAGTCTTGTTTTGGTCTTCAAGCGGTTCGGTCAGGATTGCTGCCTCTCTTGATCTTCTCCATTGAACCTCCTGGAAGGGTGAGTCAGCCATGCTGCTCCCACCTGAGTCTCTCGGGCCGGTTGAGATGGCTCCGCCGCTCCCGCCTGGTTTAGCTGGGTTGGTTGAGCTGGTCTGGCTGCTACCTTCCAGGAAGGCCTCACTTCGTTCTCCTGCTCCCGGACTTCTTTCTTGGGGTTCATCTAACCGTGAGTGCTCTTTTTGTTTGGTTAGATTGTCGTTTTGCAGAGTTTGTAGTCTTGTTATGGGAGGTTCATCTCTCCCTTTTTTATTTATTTGTACTCCCCACCCCTTGGTTGTTTTTTTGTTGGAATTTATTATTTTCAGTTCTGTGGCGGTTTTTCTTTCAAGGTTGCGGGATAGCTGGATATTTGTGTAAGATATACTTCAACTATGAACTAAGATATACTTCAACCACATAGCTGGTCTATGTGCCGCTTCCATTCCCTCCCATCGTCTAGTGTTAGTCGGTAAGACCAGGGGCCTGTGACTTGTGTGATGGTGGCTGGTAGCCATAGGGGGTCCCCGGTAAGGTTCTTGGCATAGACCAGGTCGCCGATTTCGAAGGTATGGCATTTGCTAGAGGAGGCGGGGGGCTTGTCCCATGTATAGGTGGGATGTAACCTGTCCAGGTAGGATCATAGTTTCCTACCCATTAATATTTCAGCCGGGCTTTTATTTGTAGTGCTACTAGGGGTAATAGGTTGCAATGTTAGTAAATAGTTGAGTTTGTCTTGCACGTCCCCCTTGTCCATTCTCTCTAGGCCTTCCTTAGTATATCTAACCATGCGTTCGGCCCTGCCATTCGCAGCCGGATGGGCCAGTGCGGTTAACGTATGACGGACACCCTGGGCAGCCAGGTATTGTTCAAACTGCAAGGCGGTAAACTGAGGCTCGTTGTCCAAAACCAGTACATCTGGTGCCCGTGCGTCGCAAATAGTTTGTCAAGCTGTTTCATGACAGCCTTGGTGGTTGTGGAAGCCATGAGGATGACTTCCAACAAGTTCGAGTATGCATCGACAAAAATCAGAAAGGTGTTCCCCTTCGTTGGTCCCGCAAAGTCAATGTGCACCCTAGAACACGGGCCCCAGGGAGTTTCCCAGTCTTGTATGGGTGCCTGTGAAGGGGTAGGTCTCGTTTTCTGACAGGCGTGGCATGTTGCAACCCAGCATTCATGTCTTTGTCCAGCCCTGGCCACCAGACATAACTCCTGGCCAGGGCTTTCATCTTGACTATGCCCGGGTGACCCTCGTGCAACATGCCTAGGACGGTTTCTTGGAGGTTGCTTGGGATTACCACCCAGTCACCCCATAAGATGCACCCCTTTTCGATAGACAGCTCGGTCTGTCTGGCATGGAAATGTTTAAAAGTCTCAGTTTTTTTATTTTCCTCCAGCCAGCCTTTACCTACCCAGTTCAGTATACGCGCTGTCAAAGGGTCTTTGGCTGTGGCTCTCACGACATCAGCTGCAGTCAGCGGTAGCTCCGGACAGGTCTCCAGTTGGAATGTGGAGGTAGTTGGAGCAGAGTCATCTTCTGTGATGGGCAACGGAGAATGGCTCAGGGCATCGGCATGCAAGATGGCTTTGCCGGGTCTGTGGACTAGCATGTAGGAGAAGGCAGCGAGGAATTCAGACCACCTCATCATTCTAGGAGACAGAATGTTCGGAGTTGGTTTGTTTCCCACCAGGATTCCAAGGAGAGGCTTGTGGTCGGTTACGATAGAAAAGGGTCTACCGTAAAGGTATTCATGGAATCATTTGACCCCGGCAACGATTGCCAGGGCTTCACGATCAAGTTGGCTGTAATTGCGTTCCGCTTTGGAGAGCGTCTTTGAGTAAAATGCGACCGGTGCCTCTCTGCCGTCTGGAAGCTGGTGACTCAGGATGGCACCAACCCCAAAAGGTGAAGCATCGCAGGTGACCGTCAGCGGTAGGGTGTTGCTAAACTGGATAAGAACGGTGTCTGACATTAATAGGTCCTTAATACATTGGAAACCTTTCTGTTCCTGGAGGCCCCAAGTCCAAATGGTATTTTAATCTAGCAACCGATGTAGGGGTTCTGCTATTGTCGCCTTATGGGACAGGAACACATTGTAAAAGTTTATGAGGCCTAGGAACGCCTGGAGATCGGTTTTGTTTCTTAGTCTGGGAGCATCTTTGATAGCCTTCACCTTCTTTTCAGTTGGGTGAATGCGTTGTTCATCAATTAAGTAGCCCAAGAATTCGAGTAATTAAGTAGCCCAGTTAGTGGCCAGTTCACATTTCTCCTTCTTGACTTTTAGGCCTGATTTTCTAAAGCGAGTTAAGACTTCTCGTAGCCTGGTCTCTAGCTGATTGGTGTTTTTTGCTGAGACCAGTACATCGTCGAAGTATGGGACGACACCTTTGATTCCGTTTAGTAGGCGTTCCATGAGGCTTTGGAAAACGCCTGGGGCAACGCTAACACCAAATTGGAGGCAGTTACATTTGAATGTCCCTCTATGCGTTACTATTGTTTGTGCCTCTGCTGTTATTGGATCAATGGGTAGTTGCTGATAAGCTTGTGCTAGGTCGAATTTTGCAAATATTTTTCCTCCCCCTAGCTAGTGCAATAAATGTTGCACTACTGGCACTGGGTATGTGCTTTGTTGGAGCCCATGGTTCAGGGTTGCCTTATAGTTCCCACAGATGTGCACTGACACATCTGGCTTTACCGGTGTTACAATAGGGGTTTCCCACTTGGCGTGGTTGACTGGTTCTAAAATCCCTTACGCTGTTCATCAATTTTTGGTTTAAGCGCGAATGGAACGCGTCTGGCCTTTAAGCGAATGGGGGCTATTTTCGGGTCAAGGCTAAATGAGATTGGGGTGCCCTGGTACTTGCCTAGAGTCCCGTCGAATACATCTTGGAATTTGTGGAGTAGGTTCTCCTCCCAGTTGGTAGTAGCAATGCAGTTGATACCGGTCATCCCGATTCCAAGAGGCGCGAACCATTCGATTCCTAGCAGGCTAGGGTGGTCACGGTTGACAATAGTTACAGGCAAGACTTCAGCATGTTGTTTAAATTTAACTAAAAAATGTCCAAGGCCAATGACAGGGATTCGATTTCCCTGGTAGTCTTTTAGCACAAGTTTTTGTTTCTTTAGTTCTTTCTGCTTGATGTTCGGAATTAGGCGCTGGATGATATTCCAGGATACCATCGATAAGAACAACCCTGAGTCGACCTCCATCTTGCAGGGTCTCCCCTCGATGCTCACCTCTATCCGAACCTTCTTTCTGCTTTCCTCCCTGGCATTATCGCTGGTGACTGTCTGATGCGTTTCTTCTCTGTCACCAGTTCTTTTATTTCGGTTCCATTGGTTACCAGCTTGTCTGTCGTCGTGTCTGGGGGGGGAGGATTGCTGCAGCATCTTTTTGGACTATAGCTCTTTTTGTTGCAGCAGCCCCTTTCGATGTGCCCCCTTTTATTACAAGCCCGGCATATTGTGTCGAGGAACCTGTATTCAGACCACGGGTGATTGCCTCCACAGCCCGCACATTGAAATTCCTGCCGATTCTTCCTCTTTTCACACCATTTTCTATCTGAATAGAGTCTATGGACATCTTCGTTGTCGTCTTCGGTGTCACTCTGGGTTTCGACATCCTCGTGGTGGGTTGTTGCTGTGGGCTGTTTCTTTCCTCCCTCTGCCTTCTTCTCCCTCATTTAGGTTGGCAGGCCGGGAACTGCGTTCATTTGTCACATGGTGGCTGCTGACTTTTTCGCTGCTTCAGTGGCGGTTGCGTCAACAATGGCCTCAGCCATAGTTATATTCTGCCTGTTGAGTAATTTGCTCTGAAAGGTAGTGTCTTTCAGGCCGAGGACTACGCAGTCTCTCATAGCCTCGTCCATGTTTTGAAACTCACATGCCCCTCCAATGTGTCTCAAAGTCGCCACAAAGTCTGTTATGGTTTCATCCTCCTTCTGGTCCTTTTTGTAAAATTCATGTTGTCTGATGAGATTTGAGACCACCGGTGCGTAGTGTGCTTGGAGCATTCATTTCAGGTCGGACCAGGTCATCTGCTTGACATCTCTGGGTTTCGCCAGCACCTTCGCTATTTGAATACGGCTGGTCCGCAGTGTGTAAGGAAGACAGCCCTCTTCCTTTGATCCGAGATTTCTTCCATCTCGTTGCTTTCTAAGAACATAAGAAAGCGATCAATATACGATTCCCAATCCTCTACATCTGGATTGAAGGGTGTGAGCAGTGCATTGTTACCAGCCATCTCTTTCGCTCGGTTCAGATCACTGCGTGCTTCGGTCTCTGCTTCTACGATGATCCCATCCTCGTCACCAGTGTTCCATCCGGAAAGAAGCATGGGAGACCGGGTTCCAAACAACAACTCTTTATTTCAAAACACTAGGTAAAGAAACGGAACATGGCCCAAGCTGCGGCAGCCCTTTATATAGCTGCTAGCCTGCCGGCTTGTGGCCAATGACAGTTATTTAACTCTTCCTGCCGTTTGGTGGCTTCCCGGATTGGTTCCTAGCAAACCAATCCATAAGTAGCCTTTTCGGCCAATCAGAATGAAGTATTGGAACCTACCAAGTTCCATACAGAACAGATTCATTTTAATTTTTAAACACAAAACTTATGTTTAATCACCGAAGAGCTCAACAGCACACTTTTATATACATTTAGGCAGGATACATTCAGGCAGATTTGCATTTAATAGTGCTGTGTGTGTTTCTGTGCATGTGTATCTTTGAGTCAATGGCAACTGACTTGGAAAAGTGCCTGTACTTTTCTTATAAATATTTCATATTGATTTGCCATTGCCTGCTTCCTATGGCTGAGGCAGAGTAACTGGCCTCAGGTCACCCAGCTGGCTTCACTCCTAAGGTAAAAATAGAACTCACAGTCTCCCAGACTCTAGCCTGATGCTTTAACTACTATACCAAACTGACTTTTAGTAACGCTTACTTCCTATTATGTAGATAAAAGATTAAATTCAATATAAGATCAAATGTGAACTTTTAATTTAGAGTTTCAGGGATTGCTTGATTATCTCCTGTCATGTTGGTGTTGACTCTTAACAACCACATCGATAGGTTTTCTCCATAAAGAATCTTTTGATCGGTGTAAATTGAAGTTCACAAATACTTGAACACTGCAGTTTCAGAAATATTGAGAATGCTCCTGGATATTGTGCAGCATTGTAGGTCAACCAAAAAGTACCTTCTGATACAACCCTCATGTGTTTTTCAAATCCTGATTTCTTTGATAATTGATCAGAGGTTCCTCAGTGAGAAGAAATACCTGAAACATAGCTTGAGCAAAATTGCTCCCTTTCCCTTTATGGAAATTGTACCATTAAAGAAAAGAAAGCATTAAAGAGGATGGTGAAAACCCCCCAACGCATTATAAGGATCCCACTTCCTGCCATTGTGAACATTCAGAGAAAAATGTTGTGTATAGAACTTGGTAGACTCCAAATACCTTAAACTGATTAGCCGAAAAGGCCGTTCTCGGATTGGTTACTTAAGCGCCATTCCGATTGGCCCACTTGATGGTGGGAACACTTAAACAAATGTCATTGGCTGCAAGCCGCTATAAGAAGGGCTGCCACGGCTTGGGCACTTTACTGTTTGAACAAAGAGTTGTTTGTTGGAACCCGGTCTCATGCACCTTATTTCCAGATGGAACACTGGTGATGAGAATGGGATTGTCCTAGAAGAGCGAGACCGAAGCATGCAGCAACCAGAGCAGAGCGACAGAGATGGCCGGTAACAATGCTCCGCCCACACCGTTCAACCCAGCCGAGGAAGATTGGGAGTCGTACATTGATCGCTTTCTGATGTTCTGAGAAAGCAACGAGCTACAGGAGATAACTGACCAGAGGAAGAGGACTGTATTCCTCACACACTGTGGGCCAGCCGTTTTTAAAATGGCCAAGGCGCTAGCTAAACCGAGAGACTTTAAGCAGATGGCATGGCCTGAACTGAACAGAATGCTTTGAGCCCATTACGCGCCTGTGGTCTTCAACCTGCTCAAAAGGCACGAGTTTTACAAACGAGTTCAACTGGAAGACGAGAGCATCGGAGACTTCGTAGCAGCCCTAAGACACATCGGAGGAGCCTGAGAGTTCGAAAACATGGACAAGGCCCTGAGGGACCACATGGTCCTCGGATTGAAGGACGCTACGCTACGCTACGCTACACTTATCAGAAGCCTGATACCAGACATCAAGCAAAGAGAACTGGAACAACAAAAATTGATACTAAAGGACTACCAGGGAAACCGAATCCGGTAGTGGGCCTTGGACATTTCCTAATAGAATTCAAAAACCATGCTGAAATACTTCTTCTGACAATCGTCGACCATGATCGCCCTAGCTTGCTGGGAATCGAATGGTTCATGCCCCTGGGAACCAGGCAAGTACAAGGGAACCCCTATAACATTCAGCCTAGACCCTAAGATAGCTCCCATTAGGCTCAAAGCCAGATGCGTTCCCTTTGCCTTAAAGCTAAAAATAGACGGACAGCTTAACAAACCTATCGCACAAGGGGTGTTAGAGCCAATCGACCATGCCAGGTGGGAAACACCCATCGTGACTCCTATCAAACCAGATAGGTCAGTTAGCATCTGTGGAGACTATAAGACAACCCTAAATCATGCACTTCAACAAAGCGCACACCCAGTACCGGTAGTGCAACACTTATTGCACTCACTAGGGGGAGGACAAATTTTTGCAAAACTTGATCTCGCACAAGCGTATCAACAGCGACCAGTTGACCCTGAAACCGCAGAGGCACAGACTATAGTCACACAAAGAGGGGCATTCAAGTGCAACCGACTTCAATTTGCATTAGCCCCAGGAGTTTTCCAAAGCCTCATGGAGCGCCTTCTAAACGGAATCAAAGGAGTCATCCCCTATTTTGATGATGTATTAGTATCAGCAAAAAATGCAAACCAATTAGAACATAGACTGAAAGATGTTTTGCGAAGATTCAGAGAAGCAGGGCTTAAAGTCAAGAGACAAAAATGTAAACTAGCCACCGACCAGGTCAAATATTTAGGCTACCTTATAGATGAGCAAGGGACCCCACTGAAAAGAAAATAAAGGTGATAAAAGACGCACCCAGACTAAAGAACAAAACTGACTTACAAGCTTTCTTAGGTCTCATTAATTTCTACAATGTCTTCCTGCCCCAAAAAGCGACCATAGCAGAACCTTTACATCGATTGTTAGACAAAAAAAACATATGGAAATGGGGCTACCGGGAACAAACAGCATTCCAGAACACCAAGGACTTATTAACTTCTAACACCATTTTGATACAGTACAGCAACACCCTGCCTTTGACGGTCACCTGTGATGCATCGCCTTTTGGAATCGGTGCCATCCTGGGTCACAAGCTACCAGATGGCAGAGAGGCACCAATCACCTTCTATTCCAAAACAGTGTCAAAATCTGAAAGGAACGACAGCCAACTCGACCCAGAAGCCCTCACAGTCATTGCAGGCGTCAAAAGATTCCACGAATACCTATATGGTAGGACATTTTCAATTATCACTGACCACAAACCCCTGCTAGGGATCCTAGCAGGAAACAAACCAACCCTGAACATTCTATCACCAAGAATGACGAGGTGGTCTGAATTCCTCGCTGCATACAACTACACACTCATCCATCGCCCAGGAAAAACCATCACCCATGTGGATGCCTTGAGCCGTTCCCTGTTGCCCAACATGGAAGACAACCCATCTCCCACCATCTCCACTCTCCAAATCAAGTCCTGACCAAATCTGCCACTAACTGCAGCAGACGTTGCTAAAGCTACCGCGAAAGACCCACTGACAACTCGAATCCTGCATTGGGTAGGTAAGGGCTGGCTGGATGATAACAGAGGTGAGACTTTTAAACCTTTTCGCACCCAACAGACTGAACTGTCTATTGAAAAAGGCTGTATACTGTGGGGGGGGGCAGGGTGGTAATCCCAGAAAAGTTACAGGAAGAAGTGTTGCGCATGTTGCACGAGGGACTCCCGGACTGGACAAGGACATTGAACGATGGGTGGCAACATGCCATGACTGCCAAAAATTAAGGCCTACCCCCCCCCCCCACTGGCACCAGTCATGGAATAGGAAACTCCCAGAGGCCCATGGTCAAGACTGCATATTGACTTTGCTGGGCCAACAAAAGGGAACACCTGTTTTGTAATCATGGACGCCTATTTGAACTGGTTAGAGGTTATCCTTATGGCGTCCACTACTACCAAGGCAGTCATGAAACAGTTAAACAGACTTTTTGCCACGCATGGACTGCCTGATGTTATAGTCTCGGACAATGTGCCCCAGTTTACTGCTTTAGCTTTTGAGCAATACTTGGCCGCACAGGGCATCCGACATGCCCTGACAGCGCCGGCTCATCCAGCTTCAAATGGACAGGCTGAATGCATGGTTCGTTGTACTAAAGAGGCCCTAGAAAAAATGGACCCTGGGGACGTGCAAGATAAACTTAACAGGTTATTAAGCATTCAACATATCACCCCTAGCACAACCACTAACAAAAGTCCAGCTGAACTCCTCATGGGTAGGAAGTTGCGTTCCTACCTCGATAGACTGCACCCCACCTATACCTGGGACAAACCCCTTGACTAGATATCGCTCTTTTGAAATCAGCGATTTAGTCTACCTTAATGGGTCTACCTTACCGGGGACCCATTATGGCTTCCAGCCACAGTTACCCAAATCACAGGGCCCCGGTCATACCGACTTGCACTAGACAATGGCAGAACATGGACAGCAGAACATGAAGCAGCACATCGACCAACTTTGCTCTCGCACATTAGAATGCAACACTACACTACCACCGTAAACTCCAATAAACGAGCCAAAAACAACCGAGGAGAGGAGGGAAACACAAAATAATAAAAAAGGGAGAGACGAACCTCCAATAACAAGACAGCAATCTTGTCTTGTCAACACAAACCCAAACTAGAAACTCAAATGAAACAAAAAGAGCGCTTACCCATAGACCTCCAGAGAAGAAGTCCAAGAGCAGGAGAGTGAGGCGAGGCCTTCCTGGAAGGAGACAGCCAGGCCAGCTCGACCAGCCCGGATGAACCAGGAGGGAGCGGTGGAGCCACCTCAACCAGCCCGAGACACTCAGGCAGGAGCGGCAAGGCTGACTCATCCTTCCAGGAGGTTCCATGGAGAAGACGCAGAGAGAAAGCGATTCCGTCTGAACCTCTTGAGGACCACGCTGAGACTGAGCTTTGCAGGTCAAGTAGGACCCGCAGAAGCCTCACCTACCTGCATGACTATGTTACACACATTGGACGCAACCAAGGGGGGAGGGGTGTTGTGTATAGAACTTGGTAGACTCCAAATACCTTAAACTGATTGGCCGAAAAGGCCATCCTCGGATTGGTTACTTAAGCGCCATTCCGATTGGCCCGCCTAATGGCGGGAACACTTAAACAACTGTCATTGGCTGCAAGCCACTATAAGAAGGGCTGCCGCAGCTTGGGCAAATGTTCCGTTACAAGTCACCTTACTGTTTGAATAAAGAGTTGTTTGTTAGAACCCGGTCTCGCACACCTTATTTCCAGACGGAACAAAAATGTTGTCTGCGAAAAGCCCACAACATCGTTCAGGACTAATCCCATCCAACCCATAAACTGTTTACCCTTCTTCCATCTGGGAAGAGGTTCAGGTGCCTGCAGTCCAAGACCAGCAGGCTAAGGAACAGCTTCTACCACACGGCGATCTCCTTACTGAACTCCTCAACTCATCTACCCCCACACACATATTGATATTTCCCCTGATAATACATAATATATCTTGCATAAACTCTCTGTGCAGTATACTTATATTCAATATGTTCATAAACACTCTGTATGGTTGTATATATTCCTTCCATAGATATATATTCTGTATATCCATATATAGTTATATATTTTGTATATATATATATATTTGTTTTTTAAAATTTTCGCGGGTACTTACATGTGTGCTGTTCAGCTTCCTTCGGGTATTATCCCACGTCATTGTAGTGCTTTTAAAGTTGTAGCAACGTTTCAGCAGAATCTCATCTGCCATCATCAGGCTTCTGTATTGAGTTTACAAACTCAATACAGAAGCCTGATGATGGCAGATGAGATTCTGCTGAAACGTTGCTACAACTTTAAAAGCACTACAATGACGTGGGATAATACCCGAAGGAAGCTGAACTTCTGGTTCGATGCTAACTGCATTTTGTTGTCTGTGTTCATGTGCAATGACAATAAAGTTGAATCTAATCTAATCTAATCCCCTTCCCACAGCAAATAGTTGTGAAAGCTGAATGTATTCTAAAACAGTGAGGATTCTTAATTCAAAAAGAAATTGTGATGAGGCCCTTATTTCCTGGCATGGGTACATTGTCAGTTGCTAGCTTCAGTTCTGTGAGTGCAGTTGAGAATTTAAGGAAGATGAAAATTAGTTTTGTTTCTGACAGAGCAAGTTCATGAAAATAGCAAAAGAAGATAAAAAAATATCCAAACTATCTACTTCACAGGTGTCAAACTTACCACGTCACATTGCCATCACATGAAGTTTCATAGCATTTTTCCCATTTACAGAGCTGGGGTGGGCGTGGCTATTTAGTCTCATGGATAAGCTGTAGTCTGTTGTAACTATGTATCATTTATGTGTTTGCAACTGTGTATCAATACAACTATGTATCATTCAGGCATTTGCAACATTGTATCATTCACGTGTAATCATTGAACTTCTGTCTCCTCAGTGACCTTTTACAGGGCACGTACAGAGACAAGGAGTCAAGCATTCACTTTGTGATTACATCGACTGGCATGCAGCTTTGTAAGGAATGTCTTGATCAAATTGTAGATCGTGCCATCTTGTCTGACTTGGTATTTTGCCTTATCTAAGTCTTGCATATCCTGTCTGACCTGGGCTTGACCTAGGCTCTGAATAAACAATGATAGTGACCCCCCCCTTTTGAAGGAGCATAATAAAAGAGCGTGTACCCAGACATTCTGGGCGCACTCATCCCGAGGAACTTCGTCTCCTGTCGTTTCTTTCTCCTTCGCTCCCTGTCATGAGACGCCCATCTGATGCGGGATAGCAGATACCGCAGTAGTCAAATTTTTATACATTCTCTCCTCATTTAGTGACTACATTCCTTTCCAATATTTTCATCACTAAGCAAAATGGTCATGAGGTGATCATGTGATTGAAAAAGACATTGCAAATATCATTGGTTGCTGTTCTTGCATTCAGTCTCCCTCAGTTTTTTTTCCTTTTTCTTTTATCCCTTTGCAGGACAGAGACTGCTTAAAGAAGCTCTCTCTACCTGAACTGCTTTTGTCTACAGTACAGAGCAAACTCAAGTCTGTGACCTTAATTGTTAGGCTAGAGCCCTCCTGATGACTGCACAGCTGCCTGAAACTTACCAAACTTTAATCAGTTTCACACTGAAGGCTTTTGTTGTCAGGTGCAAGAAATTTGGTGGGGAATGTGCACATTGGTCAGAAAATTGTTTTTAAATTACTGTTTATTACCGTCAAATATGTGAATGGTCACTAAATAAGATAATTACTAAACAAAGAGTGACTATATTTCTTTTATGTGGATTTAAATAGCTTATAATATTCTAAAGCAAAAAAAGAGTGGTTGAGGTTTTCCAATCATAACACACAAGGAAATGGGTACATATGTAACTGAAATGCACAGATTTTTTAGAAATCCAAGAATCTATATTCATGTTCACACAAAATGATGAGACAGTAGGAAAAATTGGAGCTTTATGCAGGTCTGAAAAACTTACACTTACAAAGAACTTGAATATAGAGCCATTACATAAAAACTATATTTAACATTCTTTTAAAAGACCCAATATGCTGACTCTATAAAACCGCTTCAACCGGCTGTGAAGCACTATAAAGTAGTATATGCTTATGCACATTCCTGTGCAAAACCTCTAGGGAATTATAGAGATCTTTAAAGAGATAGACATAGAAATAGAGACATACCTATGCAGATACATATACACACTGCCATATTTATCTTTCCACTATTCCTAGGAGGTCTGTAAGGGACGTGTATAAGTGCACCATCATGCCTATCGTCCCTGTCCTATTGTCCCCATTTATTCATACCTATTTCCTGTATTCTTACTCATGTTTATACTTATACCTATTATCTTGTAAGTGATTGACAAATCAAATAAATAAATAAAATAAATAATTTTTAATTGCATATATAACATGGGAAGCTTTGCAATGGCCTGGTTATGATATGTGGCAATATTTGACTATATAAATGACCTTTTCTCTGGCAAAAAAAAAAGTTCATGCAGTAAATATATTGAATTTTAATATTAAAGACATGTTAAGTAATATTAACAATTAATATTCAACTATTTTAATCAGAAAACTAATAATTTTTTAATACAGTTTAGTTTTATGGCACCATCTTCTGGTCACTCTATTAAATCATTTTTATTTAACAAAAGTCATGGTTCTGAAGACCACATGGTTCAAAATTCTCATGCAGCTACTACGGTAGTTTTTCTTTGCTTTTTTGTTTATTTTATTTAGAATTATTTTCTGACTACCCTTCAGAGAATGATAGATATTCAGTATTATAGCTACACTGTTGATCAGTAATCCAGCTCTTAAATTAAGGAGTTTGCAGGAAAAAAGATCCAGTGTTAAAATATTTCATGAAGTATTGAGATCAAGATAAAAATCATTCACCTTCATGGTACCATGAATGTTGTTTTTGAGAGAGTACAACCTGTGTATTTAGTCTAATTTAGAACATAGAGAACAGAGTTGGAAGAGACCTTGGAGGTCTTCTACTCCAACCCCCTGCTCAAGTAGGAGACCCTTTACCCTTCATGGCAAACCTTTGGCACACATGCTGGAAGTGGCATGGAAAGACATCTCTCCAGGCATGCCAGCTATGACCCGTTACTCTTCCGGGTTCTGATGCATGCATGCGTGCCGGCCAGCTGGTCTTTGTGCATGCGAGAGCGCCAGAAACCGGAAGAGCAGGTGATCTTCATGCATGCTTGCACATTAGAAACTGGAAAACCAGCTTCAGTTTGTGGCGCTCCCACACAGTGTGCCAAAAAGCTGCTCTTCCAGTTTCCGATGCACGCGCACTCCTGTTTCAGCACTCAGTGCCGAAAAGGTTTGCCACCACTACCTATACCATTTCAGACACATAGCTATCCAGTCTCTTCTTAAAAGCCTCCAGTGATGAAGCACTATAATTTCTTGAGGCAAGCCATTCCAGTGGTTTTGTAGGATCAGAGATTTTAGATTTGAGGATATGCTGAAGGCAAATGCTCATACCTGTTCAGCCTTTCACATGGTTTTTTGATTTCAGTTAAGTATTTATATACAAAGAATAAAATGCTTTGCTACTTTATGCTCAACCATTTGTTGTTGTTGATCAATAAACTTCACTCCAGTCCTACATATTCTGTGGTGATAAGATCTAACTATTATGTCTACAGGAATTGTTATTTTGGTACACATTTATGTATCAAAATATATGCATCTATCTCTTCAACAGAAGCAGGTGGAAAAGTAGAATTTGTCTAGAAAGATTAAAAAAAATCTTACCTGCAGCAAGGCAGAGGATCTATTTAATACATCATCCTGTTTTCCATATTCCTCTTCTATAGGAAACCCACAAGTAGAACAGAATAGTTTTCTGCTATTGTTCCTCAGCAATCAATGCTGCTGTTCCTGGAGGTAGCCTTAAGCTCTTAGAGAAAGGCTGGATGTAAGTGCAAAAGAACAGTAACACATAAAAGGATGTTACTCACTGCAGGCAGAACATTTTGCACTTCAGGCTGTCATAGTGAAGAAAAAAATGTACACCATTTCTCTGTAATAGCAGTCTGGTAATATCTTTTCTACTAAAAAAAAAAGCTTATTAAAAGGCATAAGTGTTTGTGACTGGAACTCACTTTATCAGATGTATAAACTAGAGTCTTTCTGTTTTCAGAATGTCCTGTGGCTTAGATTCTCTCGCTCTTACATTGTCTTTATAAGAGACAGGAGTCTGTTTTTCCACTACTCATCTATATTTCCATCCTAAAACTGGTTTTTGACATTGCAATAAATATGCACTGATACAGATGGGATGACATGAAATGTTATCTTTAATAAAATATCTGATCTATTTTAAACATACATAAGAGCTAGGAAACCTCACAAGGAGAAAAGACCTTATACAATGGTCATCCTTAAAACTGTCTGCTCTTATGTTCTGTAAAAGAAATATAATATCTGCTAGTTATTTAATAAATATTTATAGATTCTACTAGTTTACTTAAAGATATTTAAACAATCAAGAAAGGTGATTTTGAGAAGGGTAGTTTTATTTCTGCTAAGATTTTATTAATGGCTTAATATAAATTAATATTATATTAATTAATATTAATATAAATGACATAAAGGGGACCATATAATTTGTTCCTCCCACAAAACCTTATGAGCCTACTGGAATATGTTCATTCCTTCATTACTATGTAATCAATATGTGTATAATAAAAATATGTTAGTCATTGTGTAGTAATGATGTTCTTTTTTCCTTCTGTCAGACAATTCTTCATCTCTTCTTGAAGATGAGGAGCTAGGTATGGAGGCCAGCATCTGGCAGCTGAATAACACATCCATTAATGGCCATGATGAAAGTGCAACCACAGCCCGTTTCCCCAGCTGGGTGACTTTTGATGACAATGAAGTTAATTCCACTTCTCCAATAATTACATCTCCTGTGAAAGAAGAATCGTCATTATCAGAAGGAACAACAACAGCAACCACACAGGTCATAGATGTGAACACTAGCACCCCTTTATCCTTTAAAAAAAGGGAACGCCCCAAGAGCACCTTGAGTGATTTTTCTAAAGTTCAGAAGCTAGATCTTTCTTCCATCATCTTGGTGCCATCAGTTGGTGGAACACCACCCTGGAGTGCTACTAATCCTTTCCTAGATGTATCACTAAAAGATGTTCAACCTTCTCCTATCAATCCATTCAGTTCTTTCTTTGAGGAAAGGGATAGACGTACCCAAGGCAATTCTCTATCTGGAAACTCTAGTAAAAAACAGAGAGATTCTCTTCTTATCCTTCATCAGGAATCTGATTCCATTAGCTTCAATGAGCCAAGTACACACCTCAGACATAGAGATGCTATTGAGCAACTCAAGCAGCTTCATATTGGTGATCCAGATCAGCTGAACATCCTCAGTCTGCCAGATGATGACCCTACAATCTCCACTGAGCTCTATAATACCTTGTCCACTTTGGGGCCACCTCAGCAAAAAGATGGCTGGCCAATGATGCTGAGGATACCAGAAAAGAAGAATATAATGTCTTCGAGACACTGGGGTCCAATATATGTCAAACTGAAAGACAGAAGATATGTGCAGCTCTTCTATGAAAAGGGACTGGAAAAGCCTTTTAAGGAATTCAAGCTTGAAATAAATCATGAGGTTTCAGAGCCCAAGCTTCAAAATTATGATGAAAATGGAAGGATACACAGTGTAAGAATAGACCGTATTACTTACAAAGAAAAAAAGAAATACCAACCAAAGCCAGCTGTTTCTCACATTGCAGAAAAGGAACAGGTTATTAAGCTAGGCACCACCAATTATAATGATTTTCTTAGCTTTATCAGAGCTGTTCAGGATTCATTGATGGATTTGCCTGCTTCTTCAACAGATTTAAGTACAGTAGGACTTAATTACCAAGAGCAAGAAATCACTGTTGATGTAAAGGATGAATTCTATGGAATTTTGGCCAAAGGAGACAACAGGATCTTGCAGCATAATGTATTGACACGAGTATATGTGCTCAGCTTTCTTTCTGGACTGGCAGAGTGTAGACTGGGCCTCAATGACATTCTTATTAAAGGGAATGAAATTGTTTTGCGGCAGGACATAATGCCTACCACCACTACCAAGTGGATTCAATTGAATGATTGCCATTTCCATTCATGTGTGGATGAAGAGGCATTTGCCAGTGCCCGTGTCATTATGTTTAACCCTTTGGATGCTTGTCGATTTGAACTGATGCGCTTTAGGAGTGTCTTTTCTGAGAAGACCATGCCTTTTACTTTAAGGGTTACAGCTAGTGTCAATGGTGCTGAGGTGGAGCTTCAGAGCTGGTTGATGATGTCACCAGGATTCTCATCCAACAGAGATCCTCTAAGTCAAGTCCCCTGTGAAAATGTGATGATTCGTTATCCTGTGCCGCATAAGTGGGTGAAAAACTTCCGGAGAGATAGTGTCCTTGGGGAGAAGTCCTTGAAAGCAAAGGTGAACAAAACTGCTAGCTTTGGATCCACCAGCGTGTCTGGCTCTGAGCCAGCAATGAGGGTAACACTTGGAACTGCCAAATACGAGCATGCTTTCAATTCCATTGTGTGGAGGATAAATCGCCTGCCTGATAAAAATTCTGGTGGGTACTGTGGCATGAATTAGATTAGCTTGTAAAAAAGGCATGTTAGTATAGTTTCTTGGTATCTTATTCAAAAATTCAAATCAGTTCTTGTGTGAAATGAAGTTGTTCCATTTTCTGAAAGTATGACTATGTAGCAGTAACAACAACTACAACAATAATTTCATCATCTGTATATGGTGTTTCTCCAAAAATAAGACCCAACTGGAAAATAAGCCTTAGCATGATTTTTTAAGATGCTTGTAATATAAGCCCTATCCTCCCAAATAATCCCCAGTTAAAATTATCACCCAGATGAACACATTTAGTACCGTATTTCTCTAAAAAATAAGGCCAAACTAGAAAATAAGCCGGTCTTATTTTTGAGGAAACATGGTAGTACCTCAACTTTCTTTCAAAAAATATGCTTTGGGGTGGAGAGAGGGTACAAGTAACCCCAAATTGCAACTTATAAAGTGGCTATATCATCAAGCATCTGATCATATAGTAGACTCCTTGTCCAACAGCCAAATAGTTTTCAACTTCCATAAGGATAATATTAGGAGAAAGATAACGAAGGACCTGGTAATGTATTGATGCAATATTTTTCAGGTTGCTAACTATTTTTGTTTTGTTTAACATGAAACTTTTCCCTTATTTAGTTTCAGTCACTAAGCAGGTCTCCTTCAGAATTTTATTCCTTGTGGCAAATCTCACACGACCTATTAGCTGTAAAAAAAAATGAGAAGCTGTAACACATTGAGCCTTCTGAAGATGTAATTGATAATTTGCCAGGAAAATCAGTACTTTCTGAATTGAAACTTCAGTGAAAGGCATCAGCCAACCTTTCTCACATGTAAAGTAGCTCAGTATATGTGAGATTTCAGAGTTGTTCTTTTGTTCTGAATCTTTAGGAAATCATTTTTCACCTAAAATTTTCCCTAATATACTCTGTTCTCAGCTGGAACTAAGGAACAGAACTCTTGGAATTTTAGTACTAACATAATTTTTAAATTAGTTTTAACTCTTCTCTAATGTTGGGAACAACTACCACATCTTTCCTCAGCAGTTTGGCTTCATTAGAGGAATTTCAGAGAATGCTGATAACTGCCTGACTGCAGTACAGCACCATCTTGTCTGGACATGCCTGATCTCCTGGCATGTTACAAGCAAGGCTTTATTGAGAGCAGAGTCAATTCCTTTCTGTTCCATCAGCTTTGTTGCTGTAACATACGAAAAGATAAGACTGCTTGTCTCAAGCAATTGTGGCTTTAGTATGTTTTTCAACTGAAAGCCCATGACAATCTTCTGTAAAATTGGACAGTGAATAGGAAATTTATTAAATAAATTATATTATAAATTTTTAAACCACCCAGAATCATCTTGTAGGGGAGATGAGTGTCTTAGAAATTTAGTAAGTAAATACATTGAAATATCTCTACAGCACAGTAGTTCTAGCCCATTGTTGACACTGAATCACAGTTAGCTCTAATTAACAGATTAAAAATCATTACAGAATGATTTTTCTCATACTGAAAAGCATTCCTGTTTGCATCAGACAAGAAACACATATGAAATAAAGTCAGGGATAATCAAATGAATAGCAGCAGAGATTATCAGGTAATAGAGGAGTGGTATAAAAAAGGAAGACAAAATCTTCCAGAATTTGTTCCAGAATTGATATATTTTGAGAAAGTTTGTCAAAAAAATACTGGAAGTGCTAAAAAGTATTTCATGGAATTGAAAGTTTTAGAAATGCATCTAGTTAAGATCTCAGAAATTGAAAAGGATTGGTCATAGAATTTGAGCTCCTCTATTCTACATGGAAATCTCTCCTGATTCCAGAAATCTTTTGAATCCAGTCATGTATCTTTGTACTATTTACATAATCCAAAGCCTTAACAAAAATAAAAAAATAAAATTAAAAGTATTTTCTAAATTACTTGCTTACATATTTATAATATTAATTATTTCAGTCCAGAAGCTGGGTAACTCCACCAACTTACAGACTGGATTCCCACATGATTCTAAACAAATAAAATAAATGAACCAATGAAAGTATGAAACCAACATTATCTTTTACATGAACACTGTAACATGAAACCAACATTATCCTTTGCATGAACACTGTAGAACTGTTGCATATAAATTATTGGGCCATTGTAATCAATGTTCATATGACCTTGGCATAATTAAATTTTACTTCTCACTTGGGCCTTGATAAACTGATTTTGTGATGCACAGAAATAACTATTGTCCATTCTGGACACAAGGCAAGTGCGCAGCTGTCTTTTGTAGTATTTGAGAAACAGCTGTTATGATGTCATAACTCTGAACTTTTTAAAAAGAAAGTTACATTGGGCCAGTTTGAAGTTGTAAGATCAAAACAGATAAGCTGAATTCCTCAGAAAAGTATTGCTCTTTGCAGTATTGTTCCAACAGCAGCTTGATAAGTTCTGATGTGTGCTTCTCCATAAACAATTTGTTGATGCTGACTGATAAATAACGAGCTTTGTTTATAGGCTGTGAGAAATCTCTGCCCCAACTGTGTATGATTCATTGCTTCAGTACAAAAGGATGTTTTTAGTTAGACAGCATCAGGCAGGATAAAGAATGTTGAGAAAATATTGATTCATGGAATGTTTTTCTGCCTAGCCGGAAAACAGGCCAGCACATATTGAATAAGAATAGTGTACAGCTTTGGGATTGTACACTGTAGAAAATCAACATTTAATCAAACATCCCTTTCTCAATGTGTACTGTGTGAAAATTGCTGAAGTTTTAAAATAAGTTCCTTGCAAAGTATTGTATTGATTATACACATGCACATGCACACAACCAGCAAGCAGGCTTTGTTTTTGTGTCACACTGACTTCCACTATCTTTGGTTTGAGGCTTTGGGTATTGCTTGAACTTAGCCAGAATGGCTTGTAACTGATTTATGATACATGTGTTTTGATGTTCAAGACAATTG
Organism: Laticauda colubrina; assembly: GCA_015471245.1. Classification (NCBI taxonomy): domain Eukaryota; kingdom Metazoa; phylum Chordata; class Lepidosauria; order Squamata; family Elapidae; genus Laticauda; species Laticauda colubrina. Next base: position 21,815,696 of record BLBF01000005.1, read on the forward strand.
TAGCCTATTCAGTAATTCATAGATAAACAAACCATGATTTTTGTTGCAGTTTTCAATCCCAGTTGAAGAGAAAGACAGAAAAAGACACTCTTAAATTAGGCAACTTCCCCCAAATAATGCTGCAAACAGAGTGAACAATTTTGATTCCATATTGCTAGTGTCCTCCTGGATGATCTTTGCTTCTCAGACATTCCTTACTCCTCCTTCAGATGATGGTGAGACTCTGGCGACCTCTTTTAAGCTATCAAAAAAATAATAATACCCTGATTCTGCTTCTAAAGTAGAAATTAACAATCTTCTTGTTATTGAATGGCATTCAGGATAATCTGACACTGCATATCTCTCATCTGTTGGCTGAAGCAAGTTGTGAGCAGGTCAAAAGCCAAAGACAACTCGGATTCATCTTTTTCCCATTCTATCAGCCTCTTTGTCCTTTATTCTCTCTTCCTTTTTGACACTCTCATATGTCTCTTTCTATCCAGAAAACTTCTGAACAGATTGACAGTTCGTGCCAGGAAACTAAACTGATTGCTGACACAGAACTTTTGATGTTAGAAAAGGATACTACTACCCTTCCATATTTTAAGCAAACATCTACATAATTTATACTAAGAAATACCACAATGTCAAAGAAAAAAAAGAAATATTCCATGTACATGTATACATTAGCTATCATAGTTAATTTCATCTTGGTAGTATGCATCATTTCATTGGTATCTTACATCAGCGGTCCCCAACCTTTGTAGCTTGGTGGCCCAGTTAGGGGGCAAGAAGGGAACTGGTTTGTGTGAGCAGCAGGCTGGCACGCATGCACACAGTATCCCCACCACACACACATACAATTCCCTGCCACTCATGCAAGTAGAATTGCACAGGTGCATGAGCTCCAGCCAGCCACTTGCATGCCCCAATTCCTAGTGGGCCACATCCCAGGGGTTGGTGACCTCTGTCTTACATGAAAGGCAAAATAATATAAACCATGATTTATAGCCATTAGAATACTCAAGGTGATCTTGATGTATGGCATCTGTACCATTTTTGTCTCTAGTATGTGTAACAGCAATCAGGCCAAAGCTGAAAAGTTTTCACATAGGAATAACATGGGATTATTCCTATATCACAGAGAGAGAGATTGGGGCTCAGATCATGGCTGCACAAGATCATTTAGCAAGATTTGAATGAGAGACAAATACAGAATTCATATATTTAAGCAGAAAGTTACTAGTTTTAGTATAAGTGAGGTTCCTGCCATTGGTGATTTTTGTGATATTGTAAGAAGGCACACTTAGATTCAGGTATTTGGGACAAAAGTTTGACCAACCATGTTCCATACTTCTGTATTTGCTGTTTAATCCAATGCATCACAATGTTGCTTTAGAATTTATATTCTCTCAGCCTAATTATATGTTTATAAAATTACATGAGTAAACAATTCCGAATGGGAGCAAATTAGTCATCTGGAGTTCACAGCAAGAAGAGCAGCTGACAATTTTTTTTAGTAAAAATAAATAAAAAGGGAGGGGGGTTAAATAAATTTATTTCCTCTTTTTGATGTTAGCTTTTCATTAAAAAAATACCTCAATATCTTCTTATGAACAATTTCTGTAATAAATCATAACTTTGGTTTGCACCTTACACAAATGTATACCAAAGATTTGCTTTTCAGCTCAATTAAATCATGCATTTGTTCTTAACTTTTTCATAAGACAGTACATGGTTCAAAGTGATTATCAGTGGTCATCAGCCAAGAACTATGAGTTGTGCTTATTTCTCTGTGTAATCATGCCTCAATCTATATTTTAAAAGAAACTGGGCTTTCCTTACTGCCTTGGGATTGAGCATTTTAAAAGACCACGTTTGTATACACTGGATTGTTCTTTTCTAAATTAACTTGTAGAACTGTTAATAGCATGTATCAGCCTTCACTATGGTACTGTTGTATATGATGTCAAGTGATAATTCTGCATGAAAGAAGAGACAACCAGACTTTAGCCATCATTAGCTGACAGTTTTTCAAGTATTTTTTCCCAGATTCATTGTGATGTACAGCATTTGCAAGGAATGCTAGAAGGACTCTTCAAGAGTTGTGTAGCAATACTAAAATGTGTGGGCAGTATGGCTTTCCAACTCCCTTCAGTTATCTAATTTTGCCAGTGATGATGAATTGTAAGGATTATAGGAGCTGTAGTTGTTTAGACATGTTCTAGAATTAGAATATGTGATACTAGTAATATTCTAGTGAAGCTTTATTTAATGCCTGTTTGTCTTACCAAGTTTGATTTTAAAAAATAAGTTGAGTGTCTCCATATTTTCTGTCAGAACTGCTGACCTCAGAATTTTAACATAATCATTTGAATAATCTAATGGCTTTCTTTTGGTATTTGTCATCCTTTTTCTTCTAAGATTCTATGTTGGTGTTCTCAGTTGTTGAACTCTTTCCTTTCTGTTTAGCTGCAGGTCATCCTCATTGTTTCTTTTGCCACCTGGAACTTGGCTCAGACCGGGAAGTGCCTTCTCATTTTGTCCGCTATGTGGATGTAGACTTTGATATGCCAGCAAGTTCAGCATCCAAGGCTGCCGTTCGATCCATCTCTGTGGAAGGCAAGACTGATGTGAGGAAGTGGGTGAATTATGCAGCACATTACAATTATAAGGTATGGTTGAATAACTGATAACCACCCATTCACCTACACCCACACCCACACTTTCGTTTTTCTTCCAAAGTTGGCGTTGCTTACAGGAGCTTCTGGGTTTGTTTATTTTTGCATTCAGATAACTTTTGATAGCATGCTTTCTAAAGAAACACTAATGTATGAATACTCAGATTCTCTGTGCTATCTGATGTAACTTGCCTGCAGTACTTTAATGGATTAAAACAATCTCCATCTTTTTGGCAGAATATATGAGGCCCCAGGCTCAGAACCTGACATCTCAAATTATATGAGCTCATATAATAAAAATCAGAAGCTTCTCTTTTCCTGAGCCACAGAAGAATCACATTTAATTATAATGGGACAAAGGTCTATGCATTACTTAGCTTTTTAAGATGGTCTTTTAAATTACCGTATCATAGAATGGGAAGGGACCTTAGGGGCCCTGTTGTCCATCCTATTGTTAGAACAGAATTATTCACTCCCATGAGTTATAACACTCTATGCAGAGCCATATTTGGAGACATGTACAGCATATAGCATTATTTGGGAAAGGCCCTATTCTCCTGTCCAACTAAACATGGCTCCTGCTTAATCCATTAATCCTCCTACTTGCTTGTTTGGATTTGTTTTGGACTTGCCACAGTGTTTAGCATGTTCATGCTTGATCTGATCATCCTTCTGCTTTATCAAACATTCTTACTTTTTTCTTTCCTTCCTTATTAAAAAATATTTCTTAATATTCTTTCAATTCTGCTTCAAAATTTCCTAGAGTTATTTTTTTTCCTCAAAACACCTTGTCCTTCTTTCTAATTTACTTTTCTTTAGTTAAATTTCAGTTTTTAACCTTAAAATTTTCTCTATACTTATTAATTTCTTTTTTTGCCCAAACCTCCTCCTTGAATATTTTGCTAGATCTTTTATTGTTTTACAGGTAACTTAGAGCTCTATTAGTTTAAAGCCCCCCCCCCTTTCCCCCAAGTCACTTCTTTTGTTTCTACCAGTTGTTTCTTTCAAGCATCTGGGCAGAGGACAATTGCTCCCTATAGGACAAAAGTACATTTCCTTGGCCTGTACAATGCCATTCTTTTCTTGAGCCTTTACCCTTCTCCTAATCCAAAGAGCTGCTAAAAGGCGGCAAATTTAAACAACTGCCATTGGCTGCAAGCAGGCAAGCCAGCCTGTATAAAAGGCTGGCCTCGGCTTCAGCCAAGCGTTCCTATTTACTAACTAGTTGAAGAATAAAGTATTTGTTGTTGGAACCCGGTCTACCTCGTGTTTTTTCCGAACAAAACATTCTCCAGCCTTCCTATATTTTGCTCAACTGTTTTCCATCTCTTCCTTTCTTTTTCATAACAAATGGTTAAGGAAAATTACAAGATTGCCTCCCCTGTCAATTTTACCTGGAATTCCTAGTTTCAGTTTGATAGTCAAACTCGATAAAACTATTAGATAAAAGCAAACTATTTTATAACTATATAAAAGCAACTGTAATAGGAGGATAAAGAGCTCACCAAAAGGGCTATCACATGGCAGCCATCTTAAACCATCTTAAACAATCACACCAACATAAGTGGTACCAGCACATAGAGAAATAAAGAGTCTCAGGAACACAATATATTTCAAGAGTGTTTCTGTTCAATTTTCCTGGTAAAATTTACTCTGCTAGAAAGGTTGATCGTCAGCTGATTAGTGGCAGTCTTGCCTAAATGTACTCATATTTTCAACTTAAATCTTTCTTCTAGGAATATCTTTTAGGTCTTGAATTACTTAAACTGCTTGAGCTTTGTCTCTTTGGGCCTTTTTCTCTCTTTCTCTCCAATTGCCATTAGGAAGCTCCAGTGAACACCAGGCTCATCTCTGAGCAATGGTTCTCCTCCAGCTATTTCTCAATTGTCCCTATTTAATACTGTTCAGCCCTACTTCCCTATTTCCAGAAAATTGCTTTTCTGTGTACTTTAGGTCATGCATTCCTGTGGAAGAAGCTAACCCATGGATTAAGAGCCTTAGTGGCACAGTGGTTAGAATGCAATACTGTAGGCAAACTTCTTGCTAGCTCCAAGAGTTTGATTTTGAATGGCTCAAGATTGAGTCAGTCTTCCATCCCTCCAAGTTTGGTAAAATGAGGACCCAAATTGTTAGAAGCAATATACTGACTTTGTAAACCACTTAGAGAGGGCTGTAAAGCACTATGAAGCTGTATATACAAAAAGTCTAAATCCTGCTACTATTGCTATTGATTAGAGGTAGGTCAATGTGCTAGTCACACCTAGATAAGTGGTACCACACAGAGGCAGGCTATGTCTTAGTCATAGCCATTCAAATGTTTTTTAAAGTCTCTTGGTTTTGGGGTATTACATCTGTTGTACTGTTTACATCTTTCCCATTTGTAAAATGGTAGAATGGCTCACATTTATAGATATGAAGAATGCATACTTTCATGTCTACGCACACCTTGCTATTTAGACTTAGATTTAGAATAACTTTACTGTCAAATTGCCCCTTCTTTACTGTTTAGCAATTTGACTAATTTACTAATTTAATGTTTCTTTATTTGGCGTTTCTATGGGCCTATGTTATGTATGTTATGTCATACCTTTTGACTCCAAGGAGTAATTTCATTCCATTGTTTAGGTTAATTATACCTTCCCATATCATGTTTCTTCACCATATAGCTTCTTCTGCACATTGTTTTCTGGATCAGTTATAAAAGGTCTCCAAATCAAGGACCAACAATAGATACCACCAAAGAATCTACTATCCTACTGCCATGACTCCATGTGCTTCTAGTGTTTGTTCACAAGTTTTTCTCTGTAACATGAGTCTTGTTTTTCCCCAACTACTGCATAATATTAAGTTACAATTTTAGTTGCTTGCTTCATCAAATTGGCTTTATTCCTCTTTGCTCATTCCTTTCATGGTGGTAAAGAGCAGAAATCTTTTTGGAGACATTCCCCTTCTACATTTTGTGCCAGTACATGTCCTCACCATGTATAGTGGGGGCCCTTCTCCAAAGGCTCTGTACCCTAGGTGCTTGGTTCCTTATGACATCAAAGAAACCCTCAAGGTTTTTGCAGTTTGGAAGGCATTGTGGTCATATTATCCATATTGTGGTAATATTATCCATAATATTGATCATACTTCAATAATCTAATGCATAGTATATCTACTTGAAAATTTAAAAACAAGAAGAAATAAAAATGTTACTCAAGAAAATACATAAAAAGTACAATAGTAAAAACATTCCGTAGTTACAGTTACTGTGTATCCTAAGTACATCAACTGTTGTTAGTCTTCAAAAGGAAAAATTAAATTTTCAGTGTTAATCAAGCCTGACCAATTGGTTTTCCAAAGGGAGATATAATGGGACAGTTTCTGATTAAACGAAACAACAGAAAACAAAAACAACAACAAAAATCAGAAACAAAAAGAACAGAAGTATTCTTTGAATGCTGGAAAGAAGATACTATTAGGAAGATACCCAGGCTTGCTCTTTCCAAAATCAATGTGTTATAAGAGGGAGGGAAGATAAAACACAAAAGTAGTTGCAAGATTCCTTTGATACAGATTAACAGAGTTGAAAGGGACCTTGTAGGTCATCTAGTCCAACCCCCGCCCAAGCAGGAGACCCTACACCATTTCTGACGAATGACACTCCAGTCTCTTTTTGAAAGCCTCCAGTGATGAAGCTCCCACAACTTCTGAAGGCAAGCTGTTCCATTGGTTGATCGTTCTCACTGTCTGAAAATTTCTCCTTATTTCTAGGTTGAATCTGTCCTTGAACAGTTTCCATCCATTTTTCCTTGTCCAGTCTTCAGGTGCCTTGGAAAATAGATTGACCCCTTCTACTCTGTGGCAGCCGCTCAAATATTGGAACACTGCTTACTGTAGTCTGTTTCCTGACCTGATCTACCGAGAAGTGTGCCTTCTCTGTTATGCTACCTGCACAGTGGAATAACCTTCTTCTTGGAGCTCAAAAAGCTCTTACCCTACACCTTCTTTCAACATTTTAGTTTGGCCCGATTTCCACAGAAATATGATATTTGGAAGAGTTTCATCTTGCCTTTAGCCAATTTACTATTCTTTAAATGAGCCTTGAAGATTTGGCTGTTTCCCCAGCCTCTTAGCTGAATATGAGTCAGCTTGAAAAGGTTATATCCAGTATAAGTATTGTGTTTAGTATTGTGCTAAGTCTGTCCCTCCTGGCTATGTTCATCTGTTTATTTCTTTGTTGAGTTAATGTATTGGATTTTGTTTCCAATCTGTACTCTTCTGTGAGTTGGCTGTCCTTATACATTTAAAGTATAAATAAGTAAAATAAATACATGTTGGTCTTTTTTTATATTTGAAACTGCTCACTTTAGTTCTCTTTTCATTAAGTCCATGTCACACTGCACCAACGGATGGAAAGAGGATGTGAAACAGAAACACTTGCCATCCATTGGTTAATGCGATTCATCCGTTCTGTACTCACTGCTTCCGTTTTTCTTCCTCTCTATTCGTCCAGCATCCGTCGACTGAGGTTCCATCCGCTCAAAAAGTTTTCAGCTGCTCAAAACTTTTTCAGTGGAAAATGTATCCAACACGTCCGTTCTGCATCCACAACGCATACGGGGAACATCCGTTCTGCATCCGTCATCATCCATTAAGCGTCTGCTACATCCGCTAGGCATCCGCTGCGCATCCGCACAACTCAAATCCGCTCCAGCGGAAAGCGGACACAGGGAGGAAGCGAAACGGACGTGGAATGGACGCACAGCGTTAGTAGCACGGACGGAGAAAGGATGAAAGCGGATGCAGCTCGCAAAGAAAGCATTTAAAACGGAAAAAACGTTCGCAGAGGGGACCTATCTCGGATATTAAGGATGTCTAGAGGATGCCTAGAGGATGCAAAAGAACACATAGTGGAAAACCTATATTGCCTATAAAAAGGGAGAGCAACTCACCTGGATCTCACTTTCAGTCCACCAGCCCTGCTGTGCAGAACTCTGCAGCCTTCATCTGGCTCTTGCTCTTCCACAGCATCCATTGATGTCCACCATGGATCGTAACACACTCCTTTTGGTAGCCACCATCATTCTGCAACAGTGCGAAGCCATCTACAGGCTCTTTCAACTGTTCTACGGGAAGAAAAGGAGGCGGCCAAGAAGCATCTGGGTCTGAAGATGGATCGGGAGAAGAGAAGAGTACGGACTGTACAACAAGCTGATGGTGGAGCTGAGGAACAAAGACCCTCGTGCATTCCAGAACTTCATGAGGATGCCTCCAGCCATGTTTGACAAAGTTGTGGACGGCTGACACCCAGGTTGACCAAGCAGAGCACCAACTTCCGGCCCAGCCTGGATCCTGGGCTGAAGATGGCACTGACTCTGCGCCATCTGGCCTCAGGGACCACATAAAGGAGCATGCAGTACAGCTGGAGGGTGCCACACAACACCATCAGCATTGTGGTCAGAGAAGTGGTGCAGGCCATCATTGAAGAATACCTGGAGGAGCTCCTGAAGCATGAAGAAGGATGGAAGAAAGTTGCAGAGCAGTTGTATCAGAAGTGGAACTTCCCACACACCGTTGGAGCCATAGATGGCAAGCATGTGGCCTGCAAAGCTCCAGCCAAGTCGGGGTCCACTTATTTCAACTACAAGGGCTTCTTCAGCATCATCCTCTTCGCCATGGTCGATGCTGACTACAAGTTCATGTACATCGATGCTTCAGGCAACGGGTCAGCTTCAGATGCCCAGGTATACAACGCCAGTGACCTCAAGGAGGGGCTGGAACGCAACCTCATCATGGGCTTCCCAGATCCAGACCCCCTGCCCAACGACACGCAAGATGTGCCCTTCATCGTGGAGGATGACGCCTTCTCCCTCAGAACCTACCTCATGAAGCCCTACACTTCCACACTCCTCACCCATGAAGAGAGGATCTTCAACTACAGGCTGTCCAGGGCAAGGCAGGTGGTGGAGAACGCCTTTGGCATCCTGGCCAACAGGTTCCAGGTACTTCTCACCACCATGCAGCATCGCCCAGAGACCGTGAGGAGGATCGTGGAAGCTTGCTGCATCCTGCACAATCTCATGCGCACCCACTACCCAGTCTTGCAGAACAGGCTCGTGGACCTCCAACAAGGCAATGGGGACATGGAGCCTGGGGAATGAAGATAAGGGCAAAACCTGATAGACACTGAGGATGTGCAAGGCCCCAACAGAGCCTCACATGAAGGGAAGAAGCAGCGCAACCTCCTGAAACACTGGTGCAACTCCCCAGCTGGAGCAGTAGAGTGGCAAGACAGGATGGTAGATTATTAATGGATGCTTCCTTCAGCCTGTCTCATCACACGGATGAGATTGGGCCATGTGTGTTGAGTGGCCCGACAATGAACAGGGCATTTAATAAAGAGTTGTGTTTATGTTGAAATGTGTGGATGAATGATTAAAATGTTATTGATAATAAAGGGCCATAGGTGTGGCACCTGGGAGGGTGGACCATACAGTCCCACTATGCTTGCACTGGAGGTTTATCTATCCCACAGCTATTACCTATCCCAAAGGTATCCCTGCCCATCCCACAGGTATCTTAACCCATCCCAAAGGTATCCCTGCCCATCCCACAGGTATCTTGACCCATCCCAAAGGTATCCCTGCCCATCCCAATGCTATCTTATCCCATCCCAAAGGTATCCCTGCCCATCCCACTGCTATCTTAACCCATCCCA
>BLBF01000005.1:21825068-21838566 GCA_015471245.1 Laticauda colubrina
TCCCAAAGGTATCCCTGCCCATCCCACTGCTATCTTAACCCATCCCACAAGCATGCAAAGGCTTAAACCATTTCTAAAAGTTTCCACCAAGACTTTATTGAAAAAAATAAATGAAGCAAGTGTGTGAAGCAGAGATAATCTTTATTAATAACAAGCTGTAAAAGAAAAATGACCCAAGTCAAGTGTCCAAATAAAGTCAACAGGTAGCCACCCAGTCTCTGGCACTCTTCTCGGTCACTCGGAGGTGTGCCCAGTCTCAGGGGTGAAGGGTCCAGGTGCTGTGGAGGTGGCTGCTGCTGGAGCTGGTCTGAAGCGCCACTGGGGTGCCTGGCCCCAAGAGGACAACGGGACGGTGTGTTGAGGAAGATCTCAGACAGCTGGCTCAGCCCCGTGATGTTGAGAGCCCCTTCCTCCATGCCATAGGGTGTCAGCCCCAGTACCAATGACAGATGTACTGAGGCCGGGCTTGGCTGTGGGGTGGAGGAAGGAGCAGTGTAGTGGGGCTGTCTGGTCTGCAGCTGGGTGAGGACTGGTGTCGGTGGCATCAGTGGCATGGGTGGCATCGGTGGCAGTGGCATCAGTGGCGTGGGTGGCATCGGTGGCATCAGTGGAACCGGTGGCAACGGTGGCGTCCGATGAACCTGTGCCTGGACTGGGAAGGGCTTCTGCCTGTGCTGCTGGACCTCCTGGTAGCCGTAGCCTTGGTAGGTGAGGGCCTGTTGAAAGCCTTGGAATGGGAATGACATCACCTGGGGTGGAGGAGCAGACCTGGACTGGGTGGGAGCAGGTTCATCTGGGTCTGGAGGGTTGTGAAGCAGATTGGTGATCCTGTCCTTCACCACCTGGTACTGGGGTTCCGCCATGTCCATGAGGGTCTGGTTCACATAGGTGAGGAAGGGCTTGCAGTTGGAGGATGAGGAGTCGGTGTGTACCAGCTGAGAGAGGAGATCTACGCTGCTCCTGTTGGTGTCTCTTATCTCTAGCAGGACAGTGTGGCTCTGTCCCTCCGGTTTGCCTCTCTGCCTTTCTGTGGAGGTGGAGCTGGGGGTGGATGCGGGTTGAGCTGTGGTGGAAGTGCCATCTCCTTTCTCCCACTGCGTCAGGGGGTCCTCCACACGCTCCGCCACGGGTACTACAGCTGTCGGGGGGTTTCCGTCATGGCACGCTCCACAGATACCTGCCTGGACACAGGAGCTGACTCTCTGCTGGAAGAGGACTGGCTCTCAGCAGGCTGCCTGAGAGAGAGGGTTGTGAGAGGGGCTGCTCCTCAGTGGTGGATCTCACCCTCCAGGAAGCTGCACTTGGCCATGACATAGGTCTCTCTGTCCGTCAGCTTGACTGCGGCCTGGCCAGATTTCTTGAGGTGCAGCTTCCTGTACCAGGTATGCATGTGCTTCCACCAGCCGAGGAGCACCTCCGAAGTGTAGCCCAGGTTCTCTGCCTTCTCTCTCCAAGCAGCCTGCTTCCTTTTGGTGTCCCTATATAGCCTGTGTCCCTTCCGCCATAGATACTCATTCTCTCTCAGCCACTCCAGCAGCTCATCCTCATGTTCCTCTTCGATGTTGTATTGCCTCCTCTCCCGTTCTCGTGTATGCATCTTCCTCCCTCATCTTCCTCCCTCATCAGAGGGCCTTCCAGGTTGTAGGGGCTGCTCCTCCACACCACCACCACCAGCAGCAGCAGCAGCAGCACCACCAGGATCAGCAGAAGCAGAGTATGCACCAGCAGCGCCAGCAGGACCAGCAGGACCAGGAGCATCAGCAGGACCAGCAGGACCAGGAGCACCAGCAGGACCAGCAGGACGTGGAGCAGCGCCAGCAGAGTAAGCCCCAGCAGAAGCCCCAGCACCAGGAGCAGCGCCAGCAGAGTAAGCCCCAGCAGAAGCCCCAGCACCAGGAGCAGCGCCAGCAGAGTAAGCACCAGCAGAAGCACCAGCACCAGGGGCAGTGCCAGCAGAGTAAGCACCAGCAGAAGCACCACCGCCAGAAGCAGCTTCAGCAGAGTAAGCACCAGCAGAAGCACCACCGCCAGAAGCAGCTTCAGCAGAGTAAGCACCAGCAGAAGCACCACCACCAGAAGCAGCATCAGCGGAGTAAGCACCAGCAGAAGCACCACCACCAGAAGCAGTATCAGCAGAGTAAGCACCAGCAGAAGTGCCACCGCCATAAGCAACATCATCAGCTCCTCCAGAAGCAGCAGAAGCCCCAGCCCCAGAAGAGCGAGCCTGGGCTGCAGAAGCCCCAGCAGAAGCAGAGTGAGGGCCAGGGGGTGGGAGGGTGGCCCTGTCCCTCTTGCCAGGGCTGGCAGCAGATGGCTTTCTCTTCTTCCCCATGGTTTTGGGGTTGCTGGCTGGCAGGCAGGTGGCAGGCAGGCAGGCAGACTGGCAGGCAGGCTGGCAGGCAGGCTGGAGATGTGTCTGGAAGCAGGTCTTTACTCTGAATGTTGACCTGCTTGGGAGCTGCTTCCCTTTATATCCGCGGGGCTGACGCAATGTATCCTCCCTGCATGCGCAGTGAACGCTAGGCTTCTGCTAGGCATCCACTAGGCTTCCACTCTGCATCCGCTTCATCCGCTCGGCATCCACTGTGCATCTGCTTCATCCGCTCGATGTTCGCTCTGTATCCACTATCCGTTCCACGTCCACTTTGCTACAGTCCCCCGGAAGCCTTGCGGATGTGCCATCCACTCCCATCCACTTCCATCCATTAGGCTTCCGTGGAGCATCCGCTTTCCATCCGCCCTACGTCCTCCCCCCGTCCGTTCCTTTCCGTGTTGTCCGCTCTGGTTATGCAAATTCGGGGCACTTTTGACAGCGGATAACAACGGATGGGACATTTTTCTCATCCGCTTTGTCCTTTTTACAAACGTTTTGCATCCGTCGGCCAGTGTGACAGGGCCTTTAGAGTCATCCCATTTTTTGCTTTCCTCAGGCAGTGCTACTCTTTCTAGTCTACTAATGAAGCTTTTTATGAGCTATCCAGCACCTTTCCAGCCAACATTCCTATCACTTTTGGCCTATAGCCTTAGTCTTGTTCTTTCTGTATTTTCACATAAACATTGAAATCCTTTCAGCTGTGTCTCCTGTCCCAATTTATCTCCTCTGATAGAAGACACGCTTTCTGGTAGGCAAAGCATTGGCTCATTGGCTGAAATTCTGGGTGCTTTATGTCCTTATATCTTTATTTTTATTGGAACAAAGTAGGATGCCCAGATATTTCATACCTTCCAAAATCAGTCTGTACCTACTGTTTGGAATCATATTGCCTATTTTTCCCATCACCAAAACACCACTGGAAACACAGCAGATTTTTTTTAACATCTATGGCAATTTAGCTTTTTATCTGAATTATACAGTACTGTTTCACAAGAATTAATGTTTATTCCTGGCCTTCTGAGGTCCAACTCCCCACCAGCTCCCAGAATTTATCCTAAAGAATAATAGTAGCTATCAAACTTTGCCACAAGTTGTCCAAATAGTTGGGTTTCCTTATAATTATCCCTTATTCAGTATAATTTCTATGTTTGTAAATGTAATTGAGAAAAAGAAAAATTATATTACATATATGTGGGGGTTTTGTTTGTTTGTTCCCCCACTTGTTTTATAAAAGGTTAGGGGGATCCTTCCCTCTCAAATTTATATATCCACTACATTTGGTGGACTGTTCCATCCTGCAAATGGCACTTTTCCATGGCACCATTTCAGTATTTCCCATGTTGGCAGCATGAGAGGAACCTGCTTTTGCTGAAGTCAATTCTATGTACCTGTCATCTGTGAATCAGAGGAGTATTGCCCATTCTTGCTTTGGGACAAGTCATTCTTGAGTGAAATATACAAAACAAAAATCTGGTGACCTTTTGCTGTTTTCCACAAAACTCATTTGTTTTTCTTTCAGGTGGGAATAGAGAGGAAAAAAAGCTTGAATCCGGATAATTTGGGAGAAGATGGCGATAATGCCAAGGAATGTGCTGTGCAATGAAAGGAAGAAGTAGCTATGTGAAAACAGTAGAAGCAACAAGAATTGAAGAAAAGGAACATCATGCCTCCCTTCTGTAGTCCGAAGAATCAAGAAATATTTGGAGTGACATTTTGCTCTCTGAACATACTTTAAAAAGTCTTTTGGGATGTTTACTGAGTAGTTTGGGTAGAATTACACTAAGTATATAGGCTTGCAATGCACTCAAGCCTATTTTCAACTGTTCCAGTATACCTTTTAGAGCAAAATAACTGTATTTTGTCAGCTACAGTTGTCAAAATTCTAGTCTTGTTAAGTATTTTCCAACCATACACTTGACATTTCCTGACGACTGGTAACTCGGTCTTTAGTGGAGTTTTTCCAGGTGATCTGTAACAGCCCTGGGGATGGGAGATATAGAAGAGACACCAGATTTTCTGTGTTTCTATCACCCCTTTCCTGTCAACTCCCAATAGGTAGAGAGAGCCACTGTGAACTTCAAATGAAAGACACATGATCTCAGTTTTCCTGTATGCCATCTTTGAGGAAGAATATTTAAATATTGTATACTTCCCTTGGTGAATCAGAAATCTTTTATGCAATTTACTGAAATGCCACAGTTATTCTTTAGACATGATTTAGTTATAGTTACCAGTTGAAAGGGACTAGGTGACTTTTGGATCACTCTTACCTGGGAAGATGCTAGGGGAAAATAGATTTAATCTTAGTTATATATTTAGCTAGGCTGGTTACTATGTGTTCCTCAAATCACTACCATACTGCATATATTAATATGCTGAACTTTTAAGTTTTGACGGGATTGGTAAAAAGTTGCTTAACTTTTGTAAATGCTGATAATGCTACTTTCAAATTCTGTCTTAACACTACATTTTATTTCAGAGATACTTCAAAAAAATAATGTTCGATGTTCATAAGCAATTAATGTTATTACTTTATACAAGGTAGACATGGTGGCAGTTCAGAGAAGGTTTTTGTGAATTCTTGTGTCCACACTGTCTTTTTCATCGAGATGAAAACTTGACTTCTTGAAAAATCTCAGCTTATAGCTGTTTTTTAAAGAATCAAGTTTCTAGTTTTTAGATTTCTGGGAATATTCTTAAGCATGTCTGGAAATATCTTTGAAGAACTTTCTATGAGTACACATTGGAGCTTCAGTATTCTCTATATATTTTTTTAATCCCCCCTATGCTGAAAAGGCAAAAGTTACAAATTGCTATAGGAATTAGAGTCCAATATATTGGGAGGAGCACCAAGTTGGGGAACTGTACATAACTATAATCACACTTTTTCTTAAGCAAGAATTTGGAGTATTTTTCCATGGTTATTGATATGTTCATATGAGTTCAGAAAATTCTGGTGGTTTTCATCTGTTTCTGAAAATGCCAGCCACAGTTGCCAGAAAGACATCAAGAAACCTGTTGTCTGGACCAGTTACTCAACCCTGAAGCACAACACTGCCCAATGGATAATGCCATGAAAGCCTACACACAGAATCCTGACTGAAATATTCTAGTATTAAAATAATTCCCAGTTTTAAATAAATTACAAGAGCTAGACTAGATGCAAATTTCACATATTTTATCTTACAAACCATATTATTCTGGCAAATGGGGCTTGATGATGAAATTACTTGTATAAGTACTACTTGTATACAAGATGTCCAATCACTTGTATAAGGAGGGGAAGCTATAATTGGTACTTTCTCATAGGCCAACAATAATTTCAATAGAAGAGAATATGTGGAGCTCAGGGGTGAACTTTCGAATCCTTGCTGCCATCTGAGCTTAGTTGTTTGCTTACAGATGTTTCATTATCCAACTAGATAATAACATCAGTGCAAATACAGTAAGTGTGAGCTTTGCTGTTTGTATATTGTTCATATACAGTAGCTTGCCCTGCCAGTTTTGGTGATTTTTCTGTTGGTAGTTATTGTTAATTTAAGTCTTGAGTTAGTAGGGTATTGTTTTCTGCTTGATTGTTTGCCTGGTGTCATTCCCTGCTTATTTGGCTGTTGGCTGCTGGAGAGGATGTATTCTGGTCTTTTTGTTTTCTTCTTAGCTTTTTAATTGTCTCTTTTGAATGGTATATAAATGTAATTTATCTCTATGTGTCTCTTAATGGCAGATTTGTCTGATTGCCAAATGTTCAGGAATTCCCTAGCACTTTTGGATTTAGTTTTGTCTAAGATGCTCAGTTTCCCAGTTGAAATTATGGTTGAGTCAGTCCATGTGTTGTGTTGTGAGATTAAGGAGTTTTCATCCTGTCTTCTGACTATTAATTGGTGTTCATGGATGTACTCTGATAGTCTTCCATTTGTCTGTCTCCATAGTAACTGTTACAATCTTTACAACATATATTATAGATGACTTTAAAACATACACCTGTAGCATACAATGAATCTTCTAAACAGGGTAAGGAATGGAATAGCCACTGTGTCCCCACTGGAAAGAGTGCAAAGCCATAACCAACTTTCTACAACTGCTTTGATCCAAGAACTAATTTTTCTGTAATGTATTTTAACTTTTATTCTTGATTTATATACCAGACTATTTGGTCCTCACTTTTGAGTTTCCTGGCTTGTTTTCATCTGCCCTTTCTTTGCTATATCTTACTTTTCACTGACTGTTTGAGACATAATTTTCACAATACTGATAATGTCCCTGCATTTGTAATGATATAGCATTTTCTAATTTGGGTAAACTGTCCTGTCGGACAAAAGGCCCATTGATGTCCTTTACTGATTTCATATTCTAGCACATCAAGAAGCACATCTGCCGATGTCTCCTCGCTGCATTGAACTGAATATTGTTTACTGTTGTTGGTTTGCACATTTAGTTGCAAATCACAATATTTATAAAATATTTAAATATTATGCAAGCTTGTCTGAATCAGCCCTTCAACTTCATTTAAAATCTGCCTCAAAAATTGATGAATGCCTTTTTAAATGAGTTTTACACACTCTGATATATAGGTGTGGTAGAATATTCAGAAAGCCTAATTAGATTTTGCCTAATCTCAAAGAAAATGATTTGGCGAAGGGAAATGGACATAGGGAAGATTATTTCTATGTAATGTAGTAGTGGCCCATTAGGGAGTTTAAAATGTAAATATTAACATTTTAAGGGTACCCAGAAGTTATTCTTTCCTCAGTGATCAAGCTTAACATGGTCTGAGCAGTCAGTCTTTTTCAGAATATATCCTTATGAAGAATGTACTAACAGTTAAGGTATAAGAGAACATGTAATGATTAGCAAATAACAGCCACATTTTGTACTTAACAAGACTTAACAAGAGAGAGTGGATTGTAGAATTGAGGAGAAGCTAAGATTCCTGGCTGATATTTGAGTCCCCACAAATGATCCATCACTGTTGATTAATAATATCTGCTTTATATCGATTCACTTTTAATTAACTTGCTGGTATGCAGTTCCAGTGAATTGCAGATTGTAACTTACCATCTGATTTAAGTCCTATATATGGGAACATCTTTCTATGGTATTGGCCGGTTTGTAATGAGAATCCCATTATTTTTTTGTGAAAATGTTACCTAACATAAAGCAACCCCAAAGTCCTTAAAGACTTCTGAAGATAAATAAAAGGGCTTGTATTGCAGTTATGTTGTTGTTCAGTGCCTCCATACAGATAAGTCATAACCTCTTGCACTAATGTGATTGTTGTTTTTTTTACATGTTTTGTAATAGGTTTCTACCTTTTAATGTACTTTGAAAAAGTCTATACACTGGCTAATTCTTTTTAAAAAATTGTGGCACTTCTCCACCCCATTAGAGAAATGTCATTTCAGAGTTTGGGAAGGATTGTTGAATAAATGCAAATGAAATTCACAGCAGTTGTGTCTTCATTTTTACATTGTTGTTTATTTATTTAAATAGTTCAAAAGGAAAAAATAATGCCATAATATAATGACTTATTAAAACATGAATGGTTCAGAATTTCAAGATGCATGTAAAAAGGTAACTACTTGGGTGTAATTTTGCAACATACATTGTGGTTTATGTTTGCCTTGTTCTTGGTGTTCTTTTAACTTTCCAGTCTAGTCTTTAGCCCTTGGATTTCCTGATGGTTCAAATCCTCACCACGTCCAGACCTACTTTGCAAAGCATTACCATAAGGAATCCCTATGGAAATTTGTAGAGGATTACGAAGCTGGCAGGAATAGCTAACACCCAAGAAGATAGGCTCGAGATCCAAATGGATCTTGACAGACTAGAACACTGGGCCATATCTAACAAAATGAAATTCAGTGTAGAGAAAAGTAAAGTTCTGTGCTTAGGCAAGAAAAACCAAAGGTACAGGTATAGACTGGGTGAAACCAGGCTTAATAGCAGTAACTGTGAGAGGGATGGGGCAGTGGTGGTAGCAGTTTTCTTGTCCCACTCGGTGCTCTGCTCTGCTTCCCCCCCTCTGCCCATGGCCCCAACCATCATTGCTTGGGAAGGCACAGGAAAAACAAGCAGAAATATAGCTCTCACTGGGGTGGAAGAACTGAGATCGAGGAAAGCACAGGAAAGAGAAGATGCAAGCTGCCGCCTTTGAAAAGCACTGCATTCTCTTGCCTGTGCCCCCCTTGATCTCCACACTTTCGCCCCAGCGGGAGCTATGTTTCAACTCTCTTTTCTTGCGCTTTCCCTGGGCAGCGATGACTGGGGCCATGGGAGAGGCAGCAGAGATGTTAGGGCTGCTCTCCCCCCTCAGCAAGCCAGGCCTGGAGGAATGCGAAGAATTGTGGGGAAGTGCCAGAGAAATATGTGTTGGAAATGCCAACACATGTTTCCAGCATGCTATCCTCTGTTCTGAAGTAGGATTGAGTGGTGGGGATGGAGCAGAGGAAAGGGTAGGAGGGAAGGAAAAGCCTGTCTGGCTTTCCTTTGGCATGGGGAGGGGGAAGACCAAATGCACAGAGCAAAAGAGCGCCAAGGAAGACAGGCTCCTAATAACCAGCCTGTTTGTGCAAGTGAGAGCTCGAACTTTTCTGGGCTCAACACCCCCCCCCTTTGGCCTCCACACAGGGAGGACCCTTCTCTGTTTGGAAGCAGTGGGAGAAACCAGGAGCTTAGCCTCAGAAAATCCTCTTGTATGGAGGGCGAAGGAGAGGGTGTTGCCTGGTAATTGGGAGCCCATCTTCCTCAGTGCTTCCAGCCTGGCCCTCCTTCCCTCCCCCAACTCCAGGCAGCCACACTTGGCAAAGGAGGGGGAGGTTTCCTCTGACTTGGGGGAGATATGAAATGACAGGAGACCAGATTGGGGTGGGCTCCGCTTTTCTTAAGTTTGAAGGTTCCTCCCCGTTCAGATCTTCCTAGCCTCCAGGCACCATATAGCTTCTTTTGAATCCCAGTAGTATTAAATCCTCCCTCTTTTCCCGCAAAGGACAAGAGAGGCCCTTCCTTTCCCTTCACTCTGCCCCACAGTTATGATTAAGCATTTATGATTTTGTTATAATGAAATAAGCATAGATATATATATGTATATATATACATACACATATACATATACATATATATGCAGTTCAGCTTCCTTTGGGCATTATCCCACATCATTGTAGTTGTGCTTTTAAAGTTGGAGCAACGTTTCGGCAGAATCTCATCTGCCATCATCAGGCTTCTGTGTTGAGTTCATCTGATGATACTGAGACAATACTTCGTCTCAATACTGACACGAACTCAGTACAGAAGCCTGATGATGACAGATGAGATTCTGCCGAATCGTTGCTACAACTTTAAAAGCACAACTACAATGACGTGGGATAATACCCGAAGGAAGCTGAACAGCAAACATGTAAGTACCTGCGAAAACTTTAAAAAAAAAACACACACACACACA
The DNA here is from genome assembly GCA_015471245.1 of Laticauda colubrina. NCBI lineage: Eukaryota > Metazoa > Chordata > Lepidosauria > Squamata > Elapidae > Laticauda > Laticauda colubrina. The sequence continues at coordinate 21,834,881 of BLBF01000005.1, forward strand.
GAGATATATCTGTGTGTGTGTGTGTGTGTGTGTGTGTGTGTTTTCTGAGGTTTTCGCAGGTATGTGGATCTTTGGTTATTCGGGTTTTCTCCCGCGTATAATTGGAAGTATTTTGGCAACGTTTCAACAAAATCTCATTCATCATCTTCAGGCCTGAGCCTTCAGCTTTGAGATTCTCAGAGTAATGTGAGCTTGCAGCTGCTTCTTCCTCTTAACTGCTAGTGAGGGTGTGACTTGATTGGGTGAGGGCTTGGCTATGTTCTGATTGGCTGGGGGTGTGTTTTCATTGGGGGGTTGGCTGTGTTCTGATTAGCTGGGGGTGTGTTCTGTTCAGGTGGCGGCTTGGTTCTGCTCAGGTTACTCTTAGTTGCTGGGGGATTTGAGGTGGTGAACTGTGATCCTGCTGTTTGGCTTCACATTCATGGTCATGCCACTTCTTCATGGTGGGCGTCACTTCATTTCATGTAGGAGTCGGAGGGGTTTGGAGCGGTCGTGATGCAGCTGCAGCACGGCTTCTGGTCCGTGTTTGTATCTCATGTTCTGTATGGGTGTGAGTCTTTTTTCTATGTGGAACTGTGGTGATAGCATCTTGTGTGGCCCTCGTGGGTGTGGGTCTGGTGTCATTCTTCATGTTAGGTACTTGTTTGTTAATGAGGGCAGGTTTCCAAATGGCTGATAGGCGGGAGGTATCATCTCATTTATTCATGCTATGTGGGCATTTTTCTATCTCTATGGCTTCTCTGGCTCAGATACATAGATGACACCTTCATAATCTGGCCACACGGGAAAGAAGAACTGAACAACTTCCTCACACATCTTAACAACCTACACCCCAAAGTACAATTCACTATGGAAACAGAAACAAACAATCAACTTCCCTTCCTAGATGTCTTCGTATACAAAAAAATCCAATGGCTCCCAGGACACACCATCTACCAGAAGAAAACACATACAAACCGCTATCTATATGCACTCTCACACCACCACCCAGCACAGATCAATTCCGTAGCCGAGACACTCATCTCCAGAACAAAATGCTTAGCTGATGAACAACACCTAAAAACCGAACTACACACTCTCACTAATGTACTAATAGCCAATGGACTCCAAAGAAAGAAGATTACCCACCTAATCCAGAAAGAAACCTCAACCAAAATCCAAGACAGAGAACAACAGAATGGCAAAGCCCTCCTCCCATATAAAAAAGGCACTACAGACAAAATCAGCAAAATCCTCCAAAAACACAACATTAAAACAGCATTTTGCACAAACAGAAAAATATCCACCATTGTAAGAAACCCGAAAGACAAAATCGAGTTAGAAAATCAAAGAGGATACGAAATCCCTTGCACTGTCTGTCACACCACATATATCGGACAAACTAAAAGAAGAATAAGTGCACATATTGAAGAACACAAGAACTCAATCTAAAAAGAAGAACTGACCTCTTCCCTGGTCCAACACCTCAAAACCACAGGACATGAGATTGACTTTAAAAATACCAGAAATATTGCCAAAACCGAACACTTCAACAACAGAATAATCAGAGAAACCACAGAGATAGAAAAATGCCCACACAGCATGAATAATATGCCTTCTTTGTGTATTTTTGGGAGGCCGTATAATTTGGGCATCAAGAAGATTTTTCTCTTGGGATGATCGTCTGTTGGATTTCTTTGCTTATGTGGCTGGTTACTTTGGGATAAGATAAAACAACTTACAACTTGGAGAGCTGAAACTGAAACCACTTACAAAAATGAAAAACTCTTAAACAAAATAAAGAAATTAGAACATGACAAGAAAACCCCCAACAACTCACAACAACACCTGAAACAATTAGTATATAACGTTTCCAACAGAGAACTCACCAAAACAGAAACAGATGTCCTAACCAAAGGATTCAATTATGCCATAGCACCCAAAAAAATCCCAACAGAATCCATCATATGTGCAGTAGAATCCAGCCTAATAAAATTAAATACAGATGAAGCTGACAGAATAAGACACCAGGTTACTCACATCTTATGCACAATGAAACCACCAAAAAGTAATTTGCAAAAAGATGAATTCAGAGCACTACAAACCCTGAAAAATGATAACAGCATAATAATACTCCCAGCAGACAAAGGGAATGCCACAGTAGTAATGGACTATGAAACAAAATTGACAGACCTCCTCCAAGACTCCACATACAAACCTATAAACACAGACCCAACCACATATCTGGAAAAATTAACCAAGAAGAAAATTATAACCAGCCACATAAGCAAAGAAAAACAAACGGACGATCATCCCAAGAGAAAAATCTTCTAGATGCCCCAAATTATACGGCCTCCCAAAAATACACAAAGAAGGCATACCTCTCAGACCCATAGTCAGCTCCAAAGGAGCACCATTACAAAAACCTAGGTAAATACTTAGCAAAACAGCTCCAGCCCCATGCTGAAACCGCAACTTCATATGTACAAAACTCATACCATTTCTTAGAAATGATCAAAGATCTACACGTGGAACAAGAAAATCTGCTTGTAAGTTTCGACGCGGTTTCACTATTCACTCAAGTCCCGATAAAAGAAACTCTTGAAATCATCAAAAATAAATACCAACCAGCTAAAGACCTAATGGAACTAACAGAACACTGCCTAACCAACACATATTTCATACACAAAGGACAAAGATACAAGCAAATTGAAGGAGCCCCTATGGGATCACCACTATCACCCGTCATTGCAAACCTGTCCATGGAAGAATTTGAATCCAGAGCCCTAGCTAATGCCACCCACAAACCCAAACTATGGCTAAGATACATCGATGACACATTTGTGATTTGGCCCCATGGAAAAGAAAACCTAAACAATTTCCTAACACACCTAAACAGCACACACCCCAAAATCAAGTTCACCATGGAAACGGAAATAAACAAACAACTACCATTCCTAGATGTACTAATCTACAAAAGAAGAGATGGCACACTGGGACACACCATATACCAGAAGAAAACACACACCAACCGCTACCTCAACGCCCAATCCCACCACCACCCAGCACAGATAAATTCCGTGGCTAAAACACTAATTTCCACAACCAAACGCCTGGCAGACAAGACACATATAAAGACTGAACTATGCACCCTGACTAAAGTATTCACAGCCAATGGCTTCAACAAAAACAAAATCACCAGCTTGATCCACAAAAACACACCAAGACATCACAGAGACCTAGAAGATCAACAGACCTATGGAACAGCTATCCTGCCATACATAAGAGGGACTACAGATAAAATCAGTAAGATACTACAAAGGCATCACATCAAGACTGCCTTCAAAACAGACAAAAAAATAGCAGCCATCCTTGGAAACCCCAAAGACAAAATTGACCTGGAAAACCAAGGCATATACGAAGTTCCCCGTGCATCATGCCCGGCCACATACATTGGACAGACCAATAGAAGAATAAGTACCCGCCTGGATGAACACAAAAATGCAGTAAAAAAGCTGGAACACACCTCCTCACTAGTCCAACACATGAAAACCACAGGTCACAACATCAACTTCAATGGCACTCAAACCCTAGCCACTATAGGAAACCCCAGCCACAGAATCATCAGAGAAGCCATAGAGATTGAAAAAAAACCTGAAAGCATGAATAGAAGAGATGATTCCAGTAGACTGTCAATCATTTGGAGG
>BLBF01000005.1:21843566-21862144 GCA_015471245.1 Laticauda colubrina
ACTATATTCTTGATAGCACAAGCGTATCTGTTATTTTTACTGTATGTTAATAAACATACAAGCTTAGCTCACTCATTTATCTGTGTGCCTATCTGACTAATGCTGCACATTCTGTTTAGCTTGTCTACCTAACCCTGGTTGGGGAACCCAGGCTTAACACTGGTTATGGGCCCAGAGGCTGAAAAGTCAGTTTAACTAGGATACATCAGATTTATGTAAAAAGTGAGAGTTTGTGTTGTTATACATTACAGTAAACAGACAGCTGTGTTTTATTAATTATATTTTTATATCCATATAACAAAACATGGCACAAGTCAATCTACAAAGTTTGTCCCTTATATCCAAGCTGGATGGAACAAACTATGTATCATGGTCTACAAAATGTAGTCTACTTCTACGAAGAGAAGGTCTGTGGAACATAAATGAAAATCCACCAAACGTAGAAGAATGGGATCCAGAGGATGAGGAAGACAGACTAAAGATAGAAGAATTTATGCATAAAAATCAACAAGCCATTTGCATAATTGGGTTAACCTTAACTGATCAACAGCTTTTTTATATCCACAGAGAGAAAACGGCTGTTGAGTGTTGGCAGAAGCTGAAGAGGATTTATGTTCGAAATAATGTTGGTGCTCACATAAATCTAACACAGAAGCTTTTCAGGACGTATCTCCAAACAAATGGTGATATGCTGACTCATTTGAAAACTATGCAAAGCATTTTTCACGAACTGCAAGAGAAAGAACTTATTTTCTCTGAACTACACCAAGTTTACATAATTCTATCTTCCCTTGATGAAAGTTATGATAACTACGTAACTTCACTTGAAATTTTGCCAAAGGAAGGTTTAACTTTAACTGATATAACTGGCAGATTGATCGAAGAGGCCAGAAGAAGGCTTGAAAGAGATGAATTAAGGAGGGAGCAACCTCAAAAAGAAGATAATGAATCTCCTACTGCATACGCAATTAAAAAGTGTTTTAATTGTGGAGGGAGAGGACATTTGGCAAGATTTTGTAAAAAGGCAAAGCGCCAGAACGCTGGCCAGAATACTAAAAATCATCAAAAAATAAATAAAAATTTAGAGTTAGCCATGTATACTAACGGAGCTGTAAAAAATAATTTATGGGTGGTTGACAGTGGAGCATCCCATTGTATAACAAATGATAACAAAAATTTTATTAAAATGTCCCAGAGTACACAGCAGATATCGTTAGCCAATGGCTGGAAACTGAAAGCTAAAGGTGAAGGTATAGCATATTGTTCTTTTATAAAAGAGAATGTAAAAATGTTATATGTACCACAACTTAAGTTTAATTTAATTTCAGTTAGAATTTTGGTTAAACTAGGATATGTAGTTACATTTAGGGGAAATAACTGTATAATTAAAAAAGAAGATAAGAGAATTACTGCATCTTTAAGAGGTGGATTATATGTGTTAAATGATGATGGTTTAAAGGTGGCTAACACAATTTATGAAAATAAGAAACCTCATGACGAATGTATTCACTTGTTACATCGAAGGCTAGGGCATTTAAATTTTAAAATGCTTAAGAAAACTGTTGAATTATCTAAGGGAATAAGTTTGAAATCTTGTAATAAGTATTTGCAATGTAATGCCTGTAATCAAAGTAAGAGCAGGGTCATACCGGCTAATAGAGTTGATGGATTTACTACTAAAGAGCCTTTAGAAGTAGTATTTGCTGATTTAATAGGTCCGAAAAAACCAAGTGTAGGAGGAGCTCGTCACATACTAAGTATAATGGACCACTATTCTAGATATGGGTTTTGCTATTTAATGAAGAGCAAAACTGAAACATATAAAAATCTATTTAATTGGATAAAATTTGTAGAAAGAAAAACTAAAAAGAAATTAGTAACTCTCATCACAGATAATGGTACAGAATTTACAAATAATAAATTTCAGAACAGACTAAGAATGTTAGGTATTCAACATAAAATGTCTGCTCCATATAGGCCACAACATAATGCCTTTATAGAGAGAAGAGGCCAAACATTACAATCAATGGCACGAACTATGATGTCTGATTCAGGATTACCTGACAATTTATGGGGAGAAGCAATAATGTGTGGTAATCATATATTAAATAATGTTGTTAATTCAACAACAGATGAATTACCATTCACACTGTGGCATGGTACAAAACCTGATTTAAGTTACATGCACACATTTGAAGCACCAGCATGGGTGCATATCCCTATACAACTTAGACACAAAGGACAGCATAGAGCTAAAAGATTAATTTTTGTAGGATATACATCTAATCATAGATCTTATAGATTCTGGGAACCAGGTACATCTAGAGTTTACACCAGTGCTAGTGCAAAATTCTTAGAACATGTAGGATGGAATAGATTAGAGCAAAATTTAAATAATGAAGTAATTATTGAACCCTACAAAAGGCAGAAAGATCAGATTAGCTATAAGAAGAGTCCAATTAAAGAAGAAGTCCACGAAGAGCAAATAGGACCAGAACAAGAGGAAATAGTTGATCAGGAAGAGTTACATAATCAAGAACAATTAATAAATGAAAGTCCACCTGTAAGTCCTATAATACCTAGACGTACTACACGTGTAACTAGACCACCTGATAGGTATCAAGCAAGTATAGTTTGCCAAGTAACTAAAGTTCCAACTAGTGTAGATGAACTTAGGATGTATCCTGCTAAGGATCAGGAGAATTGGCAAAAGGCAATGGAAAAAGAACTAAATTCATTAAAGGTAATGAAAGTGTATGAAGATGCCAAATTACCTCCAGGAGAAAAATCCATTGGGTGCAAATGGATATTTAAAATAAAAACTGGAAATGATGGGACTGTTACCCATAAAGCTAGGTTAGTAGCTCAAGGATTTAATCAAACTGCATCTGATTACGATGAAGTTTTTGCACCAAGCCTTAAAGCTACATCTTTAAGAGCAGCATTAGTGTGGGCAGGTAAGAAAAACTATGTCATTAACCATTTAGATGTAGAAACTGCTTATCTACATGCACCATTGCAGCACACTATATATTTAAGAAAACCAATTGGTATAAAAGACAATAAAGTAAATAGTAATGATTGTTGGAAACTCAAAAAGAGTCTTTACGGGTTGAAACAATCTGGGTTTGAGTGGAACCAATATATTGTGAAAGAGTTAAACAATATAGGTTTTACATCTGGTTTAGCAGATCCGTGTGTGTTTAAAAGAGAAAATAATGGAACGGTGTCATTATTGTTATTATTTACAGATGATATTGCTTTGATAACTAAGACTAATAATGAAGCTAATGAGATTATATCATTATTAGCCAAAAAGATAAAAATAAAGCATTTAGGTGAAATTAAAAGGTATCTAGGATTGACAATTAATAAAACAAATAATGGTTTTAAGATATCTCAAGAAGATAAAATTTGCCAATTAATTGAAACGTTTAAAATGGAACTTTGTAAACTGGCAAAGACTCCAATGAGTCAGGAAGTTTGCCAAACTAATGATCAAAGTCCCAAATTTGATAAGTCCATATATCAATCTTTGATTGGTAGCTTATCATATATAAGCAATTGGTCAAGGCCAGATATAGCTTATAGTGTAAATCAGCTGGCACGTTTTAATTCAGATCCAAAACAATGTCATTGGCAATCCTTAAATATTAAGATATCTTAAAGGAACAATGAACAATGCATTGTATATAGAACCAATGGGTGATTTGAGTCTTAGTGCCTATGCAGATGCAAGTTTTGCAACTGATATAAACACTAGAAAATCAACATCTGGGATGGCTATATTATTTGGTAAGACACTAATAGGGTGGAGGTCAATCAGACAACAGCATATTAGCTTGTCCACGATGGAAGCTGAATTTTCATGTCTGTCATTATTGTGCACTGACTTGATTTTCTACAAACAGTTATTATTAGACATGGGTATAACTGTAAAAGATTCCATTATTGTGTACGAGGATAACCAAGCAGCTATAAAGTTAGCTACTAGTATTGCTGTAAAAACTAGATCAAAACATACTGATTTAAGATATTTAAATGTAAGAGAATCAGTGAAGAATGAACTAATTAAATTGGAATACTGCATGACAGAAGAAAACATTGCAGACCAATTTATAAAAGCTCAAGGAGCAGCTAAGTTTAAAGAGAGTTGTGAAAAATATAATTTAAAGATGTAAATGATTCATAGTTATTATTTAACCTAAAAGGGGAGAATGTTAGGGATAACATTGTTTACCCTAACTGGTTTAGGTGAAATAATAACTATGAATCATAGTTATGTATGTTAAAGTGTCTGCAGCTTTAACTGTGGAAAGTAATTAAGGGAGTGGTTATGAAAACAATATAAAAGTAGCAAGTCTACAGCTTGCTCTCTCTGGCTTTGATGATCCCTGATTACTGCTTGGAATCAAGACTGCATTGCTCGAACGGGAGAGACAACAAAGGACTGATTTTGTAAGTGAACTGACATAGGATATTCTACATGGACTTTGCTAACTGAATATCCCTGAATGGACTGACTACATGATACATGACTATTGGACTGTTATTTGACTATGCTATTAACTTATAATGGAATAAACTATATTCTTGATAGCACAAGCGTATCTGTTATTTTTACTGTATGTAAATAAACATACAAGCTTAGCTCACTCATTTATCTGTGTGCCTATCTGACTAACGCTGCACATTCTGTTTAGCTTGTCTACCTAACCCTGGTTGGGGAACCCAGGCTTAACATTCTTGTTTGGAAGAAACAAAACTTACAACCCAGCGACCTACTAGTGAGCTTTGATGTCATAACCCTCTTCACCCAAGTGCCTATAAAAGAAGCCTTGACAGCCATCCAAAACAAATAAACCCCCCCCCCCAAGTACATCCTAGATCTTACCAACCACTACCTATCCAATACATACTTCACCTACAATGGACAAAAATACAAACAAATGGAAGGAGACCCATGGAATCACTCCTCTCACCTGTCATCGCAAACCTTTACATGGAACACTTTGAAACACAAGCTCGAGAAAAATATGATCACAAACCCAAACTCTGGCTCAGATACATAGATGACACCTTCATAATCTGGCCACACGGGAAAGAAAAACTGAACAACTTCCTCACACACCTCAACAGCCTACACCCCAAAATACAATTCACCATGGAAACAGAAGCCAGCAATCAACTTCCCTTCCTAGATGTCTTAGTATACAAAAAAATCCAATGGCTCCCTGAGACACACCATCTACCAGAAGAAAACACATACCAACCACTATCTACATGCATTCTCACACCACCACCCAGCACAGATCAATTCCGTAGTCAAGACACTCATCTCCAGAACAAAATGCTTAGATGATGAACAACACTTAAAAACCGAACTACACACTCTCACTAATGTACTTACAGCCAATGGATTCCCAAAAAAGAAGATCACCCACCTAATCTAAAAAGAAACCCCAACCAAAAGCCAAGACAGAGAACAAGAGAATGGCAAAGCCCTCCTCCCATATATAAAAGGCACTACAGACAAAATCAGCAAGATCCTCCAAAAACACAACATTAAAACAGCATTCTGCACAAACAGAAAAATATCCACCATCCTAAGAAACCCTAAAGACAAAATCGAGTTAGAAAACCAAGGAGTATACAAAATCCCTTGCATTGCCTGTCCCACCACATACATAGGACAAACTAACAGAAGAATCATCTATCAACCTGTATATAACAGAGTGGAGTATGGCAGCTTAAAAATAAAATTAGCAATTATTGTTTATAAATGGGACATCCTCTGCTAACTATTAAATTATAATTATGTGTCAAAGGACAGCATTTTACTGTATAAGTTGGGGAGAGCAGCTCTGTTCAAATACATGCAATACCTGATCAATGTAACACAAGAACAAAATTGAAATTTATTATTTCTTTTCCTTTATTCTGTATAATTCCTTTCATGTAGGCATCAATAAGAAAAGGAAAAAAAATAATGCAGGTGAATGTGGAGATGCATTTGTTGCTAAAATAAACCTAAGTAAAAGAAAATGCACAATTATATATTTTATTTTCTATAATGTACAGTTATTTATACTTTGATTAACAATTTGACAAAAGAATTGAGCCAAAAGAAGAAGAAACTCCTATGCATATACAAATTCTGACTGAAATATATGTCATTTCTCCTTTTTAAATAGATTTTATTGTTAGCCCAGTAACATCAGTATTTTACAACATTTGACACTTTTGTAAGTTGTTTTGGTTTAATTCCAAAATGAAGAAACACTGAGATACAACCACTTCTTCTTCAATTTTCCCCTTTTGAGACTATTGCCATCTTGTGGTTTGATGTTGATAGTGTAACTCATACTGGGTAACAAAATATCTAGTAACATGAGTTAAATTTCAATAAAACATACACAACATGAATGTGTTTATAATATAAGAAGACGCATACAGATTGTTTTAAAAATAGACATTTACATTACCAACAAAAAAAATTTGATACTTATTTTCACACACTGCCAGAGTCAGAAAATAAAAAAAAAATACTAAAATCAAAAAAAGCAGAACATAGCTAGTAATAAAATAAATTTTCATCAGGAGTTGGATCAAAATGAATTTCAGCTATATTCAGCATACATTCCACACAGATCATAATTCAAATTAAAAGAATAAGCACATTTTTATTGGCATCAATGTCTCAAGAGACCAATATCCATAATCAATAATATGCAAATATTGATCTGAATTATTTTATCATCCTTTCTGTCATATTGCTGTAAATTAGAAAAGCTTACTTGTACAGAATAAAAACCAGATAATTTCAAATCTGTTTCTATTCTTTTTCTCCTTCTGATCTTTTTTTCCTTTTAGGATGCAACCTATCACAGCTTGCTTTTATTGTCTAATATGGACACTTACTTTTTCCCCAAAAGTTAATAATAATAACAAAAGGTTTGATTGACCTGCAATGATCAGTTATCAAAGCAACTGAGAAAGAAAAACCAGAGAAAACCTAACCAGGGATAGGGTGAGGAACAAATCCCAAAAGCTGTTAGACTCTGACTCTATTCATATCCAAGTGTTGCCCATGCTATTGGAGATGACATGCAACAATATTTGCAAGGGTATAGGTTTCCCACACATAGTCTCTTACCAGTTTTAAAGCAAGTAAGGCCCATGTCACACTGCACCAATGGATGGAAAGAGGATGTAAAATGGAGAAAAACGCTTGCCATCCATTGGTTAACGCGATGCATCCGTTCTGTACTCACTGAGTGCGTGATTCATACGTTCTATCCGTCCAGCATCCGTCTACTGAGATTTCATCCGCTCAAAAACTTTTGAGCTGCACAAAACTTTTTGAGCGGATGAACTTTCTGCCACGTCCGTTCTACATCCGCGACACTTACGGGGAACAAACGTTCTACGTCCGTCGTCATCTGTTACATGTCCGCTGTGTCCGCTTGGCATCCGCTGCGCATCCGCGCAACTCGCATCTGCTCCAGCGGAAAATGGAAAGAGGGAGGAAGGAAAACGGACGCAGAACGTCCGCGCAGCATTAGTAGCATGGATATAGAAAGGATGTAAGCAGATGCAGCTTGTATATAAAGCATTAAAAAGGACAAAACGTTTGTATAGGGGACGTATCTCGAATATTTAGGATGTCTGGAGGATGTCTAGAGGATGCAGAAGGACACCTAGCGGAAAACCGATATTTCCTATAAAAAGGGGGAGGAAATCACCTGGATCTCACTCAGTCCAGCAGCCCTGGTGTGCAGACCTCTTCAGCCTTGCTCTTGCTCTTCCACAGCATCCAGTCATCTCCACCATGGATCGTCGCAAACTCCTTTTGGTAGCCGCCATCGTTCTACAACAGTGCAAAGCCCTCTTCAGGCTCTTTCACCTGTTCTACACAAGGAAAAGGAGGCGTCCAAGAAGGTCTGGGTCTGAAGATGGATCACCAGAAGAGCGGAGTACGGGCTGTATGACAAGCTGATGGTGGAGCTGAGGAACGAAGACACTCATGCATTCCAGCACTTCATGAGGATGCCACCAGCCATGTTTGACAAAGTTGTGGAGCGGCTGAGACCCAGGTTGACCAAGGCAAACACCAACTTCCAGCCCAGCCTGGACCGTGGGCTGAAGGTGGTACTGACTCTGTGGCACCTGGCCTCCGGGACCACATACAGGAACATGCAATACGTCTGGAGGGTGCCACACAACACCATCAACATTGTGGTCAGGGAAGTGGTGCAGGCCATCATCGAAGAATACCTGGAGGAGCTCCTCCAGTGCCCCACCACTGAAGAAGGATGGAAGAAAGTTTCAGAGCAGTGGTATCAGAAGTGGAACTTCCCCCACAACGTTGGAGCCATAGATGGGAAGCACGTGGCCTGCAAAGCTCCAGCCAACTCAGGGTCCACTTATCACAACTACAAGGGCTTCTTCAGCATCATCCTCTTTGCCATGGTCGATGCTGACTACAAGTTCATGTACATCGATGCTTCAGGCAACGGGTCAGCTTCAGATGCCCAGGTATACAACACCAGTCACCTCAAGGATGGACTGGAACGCAACCTCATCATGGGCTTCCCAGATCCAGACCCCCTGCCCAATGACACACAAGATGTGCCCTACATCATCGTGGGGGATGACACCTTCTCCCTCAGAACCTACCTCATGAAGCCCTACACTTCCAGATGCCTCACCCGTGAATAGAGGATCTTCAACTACAGGCTGTCCAGGGCAAGACGGGTGGTGGAGAACGCCTTTGGCATCCTGGCCAACAGGTTCCAGGTACTTCTCACCACCATGCAGCATTGCCCAGAGACTGTGAGGAGGATCGTGGAAGCTTGCTGCATCCTGCACAATCTCATGCACACCCGCTACCCAGTGTTGCAGAACAGGCTCGTGGACCACCAACAAGGCAATAGGGACATGGAGCCTGGTGAATGGAGGCAAGGACTAAACCTGATAGACACTGTGGATGTGCCAGGCCCCAACAGAGCTTCACGTGAAGGGAAGAAGCAGCGCAACCTCCTGAAAAACTGGTGCAACTCCCCAGCTGGAGCAGTGGAGTGGCAACAGGATGATAGATGATGATGATCCATGATTAATGGATGCTTCCTTCAGCCTGTCTCATCACACTGATGAGATTGTGCCATGTATGTTGAGTGGCCCTACAATGAACAGGGCATTAATAAAGAGTTGTGTTTATGTTGAAATGTGTTGATGAATGATTAAATTGTTATTGATGATAAAGGGCCATAGGTGTGGCACCTGGGAGGGTGGACCATACAGTCCCACTATACTTGCACTGGAGGTTTATCTATCCCACAGTTATAACCCATCCCACAGGTATCCCTGCCCATCCCACTGCTCTCCTTACCCATCCCACAGCTATCCATCCCACTGCTATCCTTACCCATCCCACAAGCATGCAAAGGCTTAAACCATTTCTAAAAGTTTCCACCAAGACTTTATTTATTAAAAGAACTGAACCAAGTGTGTGAAGCAAAGATAATCTTTATTTATAACAAACTGTAGGAGTTTATTAAAAAAGCAAAATGAACCAAGAAAAGTGTCCCAAGCAAAGATAAAATCAACAGGTAGCAGCCCAGTCTCTGGCACTCTTTTCAGTCACTCTGAGGCGTGCCCATGATCTCAGGGGTGAAGGGTCCAGGGGCTGAGAAGGTGGCAGTGGCTGGAGTGCTGGCCTGAGGTGCCATTGGGGTGCCTGGCCCCGAGAGGACAACAGGAGGTGGTCTGTTCAGGAAGCTCTTAGAGAGCTGGCTCAGTCCCGTGATGTTGAGAGCCCCTTCCTCCATGACATGGGGTGTCAGTCCCAAGACTGATGACAGATGTTCTGAGGCCAGGCTTGGCTGTAAGGTGGAGGAAGGAGGAGTATAGTGGGGCTGTCTGGTCTCCAGCTGAGCGAGGTGAGGCGTCAGTGGCATCTGTGGCGTTGGTGGCATTTGTGGCGTCGGTGGCATCTGTGGCATCTGTGGCATCGGTGGCACCTGTGATGTGCAATGTACCTGTGCCTAAACTGGGAAGGACTGCCTGTGCTGCTGGAACTCCTGGTAGCCGTAGCCTTGGTAGGTGAGGGGCTGTTGAAAGCCTTGGAAGGGCTGTGACATCGCCTGGGGTGGAGGAGCAGACCTGGAGTGGGTCAGAGCAGGTTCAGCTGGGCCTGGAGGGTGGTGCAGAAGACCTGTGATCCTCTCCTTGATCACCTGGTACTGGGCTTCGGGCATTTCAATGAGGGTCTGGGTCACATAGGTGAGGAAGGGCTTGCGGTTTGAGAATGGAATCTTGAAGTGTACCAGCTGAGAGAGGAGATCTACGCTGCTCTTGATGGTGTCCCTGATCTCCCAGAGGACAGTGTGGCTCTGTCCCTCTGGTCTGCCTCTCTGCCTGCTTTCTGTGGAGGTGGAACTGGGGGTGGATGTGGGTTGGTCTCTGGTGGAAGTGCCCTCTCCTTGCTCCCACTGTGTCTGGGGGTCCTCCACGAGCTCTGCCATGGGGAGTGCAGCTGTCGGGGGGGTCTCCATCATGGGGCGCTTCAAAGATACCTGCCTGGACACAGGAGATGACCCTTGACCAGAAGAGGACTGGCTGTCTGTGGGCTGCCTGAGAGAGAGGGTTGACAGAGGGGCTGCTCCTCGGTGGCGGATCTCACCCTCCAAGAAGCTGCACTTGGCCATCACATAGGTCTCCCGGTTGGTGAGCTTAGTGCGGCCTGACTTGACTTCTTCAGGTGCAGCTTCCCGTACCAGGTGTGCATGTGCTTCCACCACCCAGGAGGACCTCCGAAGTGTAGCCCAGGCTCTCCGCCTTCTCTCTCCAAGCCGCCTGCTTTTTGCTTGGTGTCTTGATAGAGCCTGTGTCTCTTCCTCCAGAGGTACTCGTTCTCCCTCAGCCATTTGAGCACCTCCTCCTCATGTTCCTCTGTAATGGAGTACTGTCTCCTCTCCCCCTTTTCACGCGATTGCCTCTTCCTCCCTCTGGCAGGGCCTTCTGGGCCCTCATCAGAGGGGCTTCGAGGTTCTAGGGGCTGGTCCACCACACCACCACCAGCAGAGTCAGCACCAGCAGAAGCAGCAGCACCAGCAGGAGCACCAGCAGAGTCAGCACCAGCAGAAGCACCAGCACCAGGAGCAGCACCAGAAGAAGCACCAGCACCAGCAGAGTCAGCACCAGCAGCAGAAGAAGCAGCAGAAGCAGAGTCAGTACCAGGGGGTGGGATGGTGGTCCTGTCCTTCTTGCCAGGGCTGTCAGGAGTAGGCACAGTTTTCATCTTCTTCCCCATGGTTGTTGGCTGAAAATGTGTCTGGCAGCAGGTCTTTCCTTTGAATGGTGACCTGCTTGCGAGCTGCTTCCCTTTATATCCACGGGCTGACACAATGCATCATCCCCGCATGCGCAGTGAACGCTTTGCATCCGCTAGGCATCTGCTCGGCGTCCGTGATGCATCCATGCCATCCACTCGGCATCCGCTCGGCATCCGCTCCTTCCGCTGCGCATCCACTTCGCTGTTCTCCCACGGAAGCCCTGCGGATGTGTCATCCGCTTCCATCCGCTTCCATCCGCTAGGCTTCTGTTGAGTATCCGCTTAAGATCCTCGCTAAGTCCTCCCCACATCCGTTCCTTTCCATTGTTGTCTGTTCTCTTTATGCAAATTTGGGGCACTTTTGAGAGTGGATAACAACAGATGGAAAATTTGCTCGTCCGCTGTGTCCTGTTTACATACGTTTTGCATCCGTCAGCTGATGTGACCTAGCCTTAAATAGCAGATAAGAAGAATTAACAAAAAGAATGCCATAGTTGGTAGTCAGTTCAGACAAGAAAATATTGGCATAATTTATGGTGATGATTGCAAGGCAGTGGTATCAGGCATCCATTAAGACTGCAGAAAACACAAGATTTATGAATAACTTCTTAACATTTGATTTAATCAGCTTATTTAACGTACTACTGTATGAGAAATATATGACCAAGGAGATTTTACATATCAGTATTTCTGATGATGCTTAATGAATTTTTGTTGAGATTATAATTAAAATAGAGACTTTATGAATTTGTTTATGGATAAAAGATAGGATAAGGAAAAAAGAGATAATTTGTTGTATTATAGGGGATGAAGAATTTATCCGACTTGTGCTGATGGTGATAACTCATTTTGTTATATATTTTTCTTTATTATATTATTTTTGTTATTTTCTGCACTTTCTATTTTTTAATTCTATTTTTGTTTGCATGTTATTGCTGTAATTTTAATCATTAATATAATTATTATAATTTTTTCACATTTCTAGATCAAGGTTTTGAAAATATAGTCTGGTAAGCATAAATAAAAATTGGCATTTCTTTTTGACTTCATGATGTTTTACAATATAAAAAGCTTACATGGTGAAATATCTGTAGGCTTCTATTTAAGCTGTACTAAGGCCAAAGTAGTAGATACTTTATATAATGTAAGTTCAAAATATTGTTCATGTCATAATGACAAAACCTTTAATACAGTATTGTTGAGTTTGCATTTTTTTCTTCCCATTTGTTTTCATTTGTTTCATAAAAGCATAAAATGTTAAGATTGGAAAATATTTTAGACATGATCCGGTCCAAACCTCTCCCCTTTGTAGGAATCCGCTACATTTCTTTCATTTATTTTGATTTCATTAAATTAAAATAATGAAATCACCACCATCAGTATCCACTACAAGATCATGTGCCATCTTCCAAGGCTTCCATGAATGAATTTCCATGAATGAACAGTTCTCATCTTTAGCATCTTTTTTTCTTGATAATCAACTGAAATCTATTTTGTTGTAATTTAAACTCACCTTTTTTTTTTGCCCAGTCTTCTGGATCAATTGTGAGCAGTTGCATCATTTAAAAAAGAAAAAAAGGATTTATCCTAAGAAACTGCCCATCTCCCTCACAGAGGGAGTCTGGGTAGTGTACAAATAAAATGTTAAAAACAAAAATTGAATATAAAATTAAAAAAAAAAAAAGTTGGGGCAAAATTTGACCTTAAAAGTTATTAAAAGGGAAGGGGAAGGATCCTCAGGGTAGTACCCAGGCTCACAGTTTCATGTTTGACAATCATTCAGATTCTGTTTTGAAAAATAGTTTTTATTGGTTTATAATATAGCATACAAAGAAATTACAAAAGTAAATAGTAGGGAAAATAGAGAAGGAAAAGAATAAGCGAGGGAAAGAAAAGGGGGAAAAGGAAAAAAAAGGCATTGATTTCTGACTCCCTTTGGAGCCGTAGAATAAGTCATAAACATCAAACCTCAACTTTTTACTTTTACATAATCATATTAACTAGCCATTTCTATAACAAATGACAATCGCTCAGATTCTTGAAGTTAACACAAGTCTTCCTACAGTGTAGGTTACTTATATTCAATACTGCCAAACTTTTTTTTTTTTTTTTTGCTCCAACACTCTTTTCATCATGGCTGCATATGCTAAGTCTTGAGGACTTACTCTAGTTAACTGACAATGGCTTTCTTGAAATTCAGTGCCCAGAATACAACACAATATTCTATGGACAGTCTGCTAATGTAGAAGACAGAAATAATGCCTAGGTTGTCAATACAACATAAGATGGTATTAGCTTTTTGTTAAGCCTGGGTTCCCCAACCAGGGTTAGGTAGACAAGCTAAACAGAATGTGCAGCGTTAGTCAGATAGGCACACAGATAAATGAGTGAGCTAAGCTTGTATGTTTATTTACATACAGTAAAAATAACAGATACGCTTGTGCTATCAAGAATATATTTTATTCCAGTATAAGTTTATAGCATAGTCAAAAACAGTCCAATATTCATTTACCATGTAGTCAGTCCATTCAGGGATATTCAGTTAGCAAAGTCCATGTAGAATATCCTATTGTCAGTTCTCATAAATCAGTCCGTTGTTGTCTCTCCCGTTCGAGCAATGCAGTCTTGCTTCCAAGCAGTAATCAGGGGTCATCAAAGCCAGAGAAAGAGCGAGCAAGCTGTAGCCTTGCTACTTTTATATGGTTTTCATAACCACACCCACAGTTGCTATTTTACAGTTAAAGCTGCATACACTAACTATGATTCATAGTTATGATTTCACCTAAACCAGTTAGGGTGAACAATGTTATCCCTAACACTTTTATGCAGTTGCATGTCATTATTTATTTCTGTTCAGCTTGTGGTACATCAAGATATCATTCCTTTGATATATATTTTTTCATACCCAAATGCAGGAATATGCTTTTCTTCGTGTTGAAATGCATCTTCCTAGTTTCTGGTAATTGTTCCAGCTTGTCAAGATCCTCTTGAATGCCAATAAGCATTTGAAATCAGAAAGAGTCTGAAATCAGAAAGCAATTTTTCATAGTAACAATTAATAACAACTGGTGAGGGAAGGGAGGGGAAGAGAGGTTGGTTATGTAGATGCAGATTGAAAGTACCTTATCAATTAGGAACTGCAGTGCGTTATCATCTGCCAATAGTGCTCCTCTTTTTACATAGGATAAATATGAGAAGCTCTGTACAAAACAATTAATGGACTCAACTTCAATATCAAGACTTAAATTAATATCAGAACATTTCTACTGCTCAAGACAATGCTGCAGATCTCAAAGTGACCATTGTGGAGAAAAGGAATTTTAAAAACATGATTGTGTGGAAGATTATTGAAAGATTTCAATCTATCCTCCAAAATTTCAATGAGCACAACTGTTAATTGTAACTAACACAGAATTAACAATGAGAATTGTCTTCTTTCATTGATGTCTTCTATATGCATTGGAATAGGGGTACTTGATAATGAATCAGTCTTCTCGAAAAATATAAGCAAAGGTCACAATTACCAAACATTTATAGATGTGATAAATAAAATATTTGTTTTCCATTATCTATTTTTTATTACACTGTTTTGAATTTAATGTGACTTAATTCCAACTAAATAAACTGGGCATTTCCCCTAAGGGCATTTCCAAACAGTCCTAAGGGCATTTTAAGGGCCTATGGAATGTGATAATGAAGATGTCAAGATTTCTGTATCTAGTTTATAAAATAGGCCATTCTAAATTCAAATGCAATATCATTTGAAGCATTGCTTTTTCCCAATTATATCTACCCATGCCATCAGATCCAGCAAAAGAGGTATGGTGCAGGTCCTGCCTGCTAAAGAGCTACATCTGGTGGGATCCCAGAGATGGGCCTTTTCTGCTCTGCCACCTTCCTTGAGAAACATCATCCCCTCAGCCATCCTTGTTAACTTTCTGCAAGTCCCTCAAGGCTTCACTCTCAGGCTTGGGGAACCCAAGGGAATGGTGAGTTGTTGGGGTGGCTACACTGTTGTTAGTTTCCATGGATCTGTCCTTGCCTTTTAAAAAAATGTAATGTTTTTGTTTAATTGTGGGTTGCTTTTTATTTTATTGTTTTTAAAATATTTTTATTATGTGCCTACATGGTCACATTTTGTGATATGGTTGCTATATAAATATAATAAATAAATCTTATTAGTAGGTGTAAATACATATGCTCTATAATATTTTCAGTGGGTGGAAATCAATTGTTTTTTTGTTTAATTCAGATTTTTAAGTTTAAATCAGCTTTTAACCTTTAAATTAGAGGTAGTATTCAGGAGGTTCTGACCAGTTCTGGAGAACTGGTAGTGGAAATTTTGACTGCCCCTTACCATCTATACTCTGTCTCCCGAGTCCCAGCTGGGTCTTCTTTTGTTGCCCTGCACAGGAGAACGGAGTTGGAAAGCAGGTTAGTGGGGTGGGGAGAGAATGGGGATTTTCCAGTATCCTTTCCCTGCCACACCCACCAAGCTACGCCCACAAAGCCATACCATGCCCACCAAGCCACGCCCACAGAACCGGTAGTAAAAAAATTTGAATCCCACCACTGCTTTAAATGCAATGTTTCATTAAAAATAAAAGATAGAATCATATCTATTCTAATGTATATTTCAAAATGAAAGACAATTAAAAAAAGCTCTGGAAACTAACCTCTTTCATTGCCCTTATTTTCCACAACACAACTCATTGGGAGTTAGCATACATCTGAGTTTATTTTGTGTTACATTTTTCTCAATTTACAAACTGACTGAATCAATTTTGGCTTTTGCCAGAAGGAAGAAATAGCTTTGAAAATACTTCTTGTGTATCAGAGGGAGCCCAAGTATCACACTGCATAACTGTTTTACTTCAGCGATGTGTTTTGCGACAACAGAACCCACTGAAACTGTCAAAGGTGACTGTCAGCATTTTCTAAAACTTTAAAAAAAAAAATTGTCATATCAGCTCCTGCAATTGCACTCATGAGGGCAAGGCTACAGTGACAGAACTAACCTGAAAGAACAGAGAAGACTCTGTTCTGAGAAATTCTTACAAGTCTTTTCTTCCATGCACTTCTCATTCATTGAATTTGGTGACCGACAATTCTGGTTTCTAGTGAGATTGCTGATTTTTAAATGCAATTCAAAGCATCTATGTCTTTTCTATTCATTGATTTCCTGAACAGAATTTTAGAAAGTGCATTTTGAAGCAGCCTCTGGAGAATCATTCTTGATATAGACACCACTGAGTTGCCACACTTTGAAAAGCAATAAAATCTATCAAACACCAAACTGGGGATAGATAATACCAGTTGCCATCCTGGAGGATAATGCTCTAACAGGATTTGTTCATGGAAAAAAATAGGAAGAAAAAATAGGATAACTAGGAATATAACAGAATAACAGAGTTGGAAGGTCTTGGACCTTGGAGGTCTTCTAGTCCAACCCCTTGCTTCGACAGTCCAACCCCTTACTCTTTTTAAAAATTTCCAGGGTTGGAGCATCCACAAGTTCTGGAGGCAAAACTGATTGTTCTGTCAGGAAATTTCTTCTTAATTCTCTGTTGCTTTTCTCCTTGATTAGTTTCCATCCATTACTTCTTTTCCTGCCTTTTGGGGCTTTGGAGAATAGCTTGACTCCCTCTTCTTTGTGATAGCCCCTTAGATATTGGAACACTGCTATCATGTGTTCAGTCCTAGTCCTTCTTTTTATGAAACTAAACATACCCAATTCCAGCAATTGTTTTTTGTGTTTAAGCCTCCAGTCCCCTAATCATCTTTGTTGCTCTTCTCTGTACTCTTTCTAGAGTCTCAATATCTTGTTTACATTGTGGTGGCGAAAACTGCATGCAGTATTCCAAGCATGATATTACCAAGCCTTTACAGAGTGGCATTAACGCTTCATGTGATCTTGATTCTACCCCTCTATTAATGCAGCCTATGACTGCATTGGCTTTTTCAGCAGCTGCAAATATAATTTCACATTTCTGTAGGGGTTTATCATGGCTGTACAGTATTACAATTACCTTATCATAAAAAATAGCCCTTTCTTTCAGAAAGCAGTCTTTCCGTTTTATTTATTTTTCAAAAATTCACCTTTGTCATTTATCTTTTACCATACAATTGATACCACTTAATGCAGTCTTTCACATTCATATGAAACATGAGATTGAATTATCCTACTGTGTTTCTCCAATAATATGGCCTCCACCAATAAGAAGGCCCAGCATGATTTCTAGGCATGAGGTGAAATTAAGCCCCGCCCCCTAAATTTAGGCCTATTAAAACCATGCGTTTCCCTGCCATTTCTCAAATCGTTCGTTAGAACTTCATGAGGTGAAGAGAAATGGGGGGAAAGGGCAGGTGGGGGGGGGAGGGCGGGTGTGTGTGGGGGGAGAAAACTTGCCTTTAGGAGTGCCCTGCAAGTAGCCTAGGCCAGAATACCCTGATAGCCGATAGAAGCTCTCTTGAAGGCAGAGTCACCAGCCACTTCAATCAGCTGGTAGAAGTGGCCTCGGAGTGAGTGCACACACACACTCCCCTCGCCACGAGGCCGCTTCTATCGGCCGATCGAAAGCTCCCTTGAGGACACATTCCCCAGCTGCTTCGGGGCGATGCGTGGCTCCCTGTCCCCTCATCTTTAGGGCAGTCTCTTTCTGGCGATTGGAGCTCCCCAAGTGTGGTCAACAGTCACTTCAATCGGCTGGTAGAAGCGGCCTGGGGTGAGCGCACACACACACTCCCCTCGCCGCAAGGCCTCTTCTATCGGCCGATCTAAAGCTCCCTTGAGGACACAGTCCCCAGCTGCTTTGGGGCGATGCGTGGCTCCCTGTCCCCTTACCTTTAGGGCAGTCTCTTTCCAGCGATTGGAGCTCCCCAAGTGCGGTCAACAGTCACTTCGATCGGCCGGTAGAAGTGGCCTCGCGGCGAGGGGAGTATGTGTGTGCGCGCTCACCCCAGGCCACTTCTACCAGCCAATGGAAGTGACTGTTGACTGCACTTGGGGAGCTCCAATAGCCAGAGACTGCCCTAAAGGCGAGGGGACTGGTGCAGCCACACCTTGCCCTGAAGCAGCTGGGGACTGTGTCCTCAAGGGAGCTAGTTTTCGATTGGCAGATAGAATTGGCCTCGCGGCGAGGGGAGTGTGTGTGTGCGCTTGCCCCTGGCCACTTCTACCAGCTGATCGAAGTGACTTGAGGCGTCGCTCTCCCGGAGGGCTCCCCACGAACTGCCGAATGGG
>BLBF01000005.1:21862154-21933850 GCA_015471245.1 Laticauda colubrina
AACAATATAGCTATAGCTTATTCAAAAGATTATATGGCTAATGCAAGGCAAAATTATCTGATCATTGCAGTAATATTTCTCCACAGTGACTGTTGACCGCAATTGGGGAGCTCCAACCGCCAGAAAGAGACTGCCCTAAAGGCGAGGGGACTGGTGCAGCCATGCATCGCCCCGAAGCAGCTGGGGACTGTGTCCTCAAGGGAGCTTTCAATCAGCAGATGCGGTAGAAGCGGCCTCGTGGTGAGGGGAGTGTGTGTGTGCGCTCGCCCCAGGCCACTTCTACCAGCCAATCGAAGTGACTGTTGACCGCACTTGGGGAGCTCCAATCGCTGGAAAGAGACTGCCCTGAAGTCTCTTGGTGGGGGAGGAAGTTAAGTCACCCCCGAAAAGATGGCCTAGCCGTTTTTTCGGGGGTCAAAAAAAAATAAGGCCCAGCCTTATTTTGTGAGAAACACGGTATTTAAAATATGCATTTTATAGTTTTCTTGAATTTAGTTTTCTTGATTATAGTTTTACTCTTGAATTTTCCTTCGTAAAGCAAAATTATATACACTTTTTTAATCCTTATGAGTTTCTTTCAGATACGTCCTCTTTTCAAGTTTCTCTTTTATTTTTTTCCAACAAAATATGCTCAACCATAGATCAAAGGATGGCCTGTTGTTTAAATAAATGTTATAAGCAAGACTTTGAAGTCAAAACACTCCAAAGACTAATCTGGAACAATGAAACCTCTGCACACAGCGAAGTCATACTCTTATACGGGATTTTGTATGATACTCCAAAACTCTTCACTGTATCTGGAAAATAGTGCATAAAGACATACACTGAAGAGTACAACAATCAATGTTGACAGATGATGACATGCAATATTGATGGAAGTGCTTTTTTAGAAAGCTCTTTGGAGATGCATTTCAGACATTCTTAAAACCACCATTCCATTTATTGGTGAAAATTAATCTGAACATATTCTGGCTAAATCATTGATTGCTTTATGACATGTAACATCCATAATGAAATTTCTCTTTCCAAATACTGAAATATTTATTCTGATTAAAACAGCTATGCAATGGAGACTCACCACACAAAAGAATCAACATTTTCTGCAAAAATAAATAAGTAAAATAAATAAATAAGTAAACAAATTGAAAAGCCAACACAGTACAAAGCACCAACTTCTAGAGGCATATTTAACTGTAGGAACCAGTCATTACTGCAATTAAATATGCCTCAAAGTTGGTGCTGTGTGTCATATTGTCTTCAAAACTTGTTTATTTTTTTAAATCAAGAAATGTAGGATTTTTGACTGAATAACCCCAACCTTAACCATAAATTAATACACATGCAAAAAATTGTGGAAACAGTAATTTTACAGTTTATTGTTAGCAGTAAAACACAGCTTCATAGGTGCTTTCAAGTCTCAATTTCCGAATTAATTTGAAGACTAAACAGTGGCTGGTGCTGAAGCAGTTTGGATGAAGTGACATTTTAGATTGTAAAGAAGGGTGCTCAGTTGGAGAAAGGAAGAATT
This sequence comes from Laticauda colubrina, assembly GCA_015471245.1. NCBI lineage: Eukaryota > Metazoa > Chordata > Lepidosauria > Squamata > Elapidae > Laticauda > Laticauda colubrina. The sequence goes on from BLBF01000005.1 coordinate 21,863,683, forward strand.
CAGTAAAAGAGGATATAGAATTGCAGGAATGGTGTGGCAAAAAGATAATTTTATGGATGTTATTAAAAAGGAGATAATGAAGAGAAAAATGCAGATATACTTATGGGTAAAAAAAAAAATAGAAAAAGGGGAACATCTTCTTCTGCATTTCCTTCCCATAATCTTTTCTTCTGTATTAGGTTTTTAAATATAGCTAGCTGTTTCTCATGATTCTGTAACCTATTTTAAATCACTTGTAAATTAAATATGTAAATGTTTTAAAATGGCATTTAAAATAGCATCCATACAAAAATCTGTCAAATAATTCATTTTACATTTAGTTTGATTAAAGGAAGAAGTAACCACACTGTTTTTTTTTTAGCTGTGAAAAACCAAAGACAATTGTGGTATTTTAGAGATAAATTTATTGTTACTTAAGTTGTTGTATAAAACATCCCACTTCAATACCTGCCCATCATCCAACATCCTTCTGTGAGAAATGGTGGTTAAGAAGTTTGATAAAGAAGTTTGATGAATAAATAAATAAGCAAGCAAATAAAATATTGCAATTGATGATGCATCTAATATTATGAATTGTTCCAGAAAAGGCTATGCAACATTAGATTAGTACAGGTACTCCTTGACTTACTACCACAACTGGGACCAAAATTTTGGTTACTAAGTGATGTGGTCATTAAATAAGCCATCACATGATCAGGCCCATTCTATTACCATTTATACCATCTTCTTAATTTCCAGTCAGTAAGCAAATTGGGAGGTTGATAAGTGAATCAAGTGGTCCTTAATTAAATCTGGCATCCTCAATTGACTTTGCTGTCTGGCAATGTCACAAATTGTGTTCACATGACTGCAAATCACTGCAGGTGTTGTAAATGCGAACCAGTTGCCAAGCACCCAGATTGCACTCAAATGACTCTGCGGATGGTGAAATTGTTGTAAGTTTGAGGATGAGTCATAAGGCAATGTTACTTTGAACTGTTGTTAAATGAACAGTAGTCAGTCAAGGAGTCCTTGTAATTTTACTATTGCTTTATTAAAACAGCTGATGTATATATCCAAGTATGTTTAACTTTTACGAAGAGAATGGTTGTTATTTGGTTGCTGCTTGTGTGACACCATGGGATGCCAGGCCATCTTCCATGTCTCCCCGAGTCTGCCCAAACTTATGCCCACTGCGTGGATGACACTATGTAACTATTTCATCCTCTGCTGTCCCTTTCCCCTTTTGCCTTCAATCCTTCCCAATACCAGGGGCTTTTCTAATGAGTCCTATGTTCTCATTTGCTGGCCAAAATATTTGAGCTTCAACTTCAGCATCTGTCCTTCCAAGGGACAGTCAAGGTTGATTTCCTTTAGGAACAAAGGGAATAGGGCAGTGATGGCTAACCTTTTCAACAGAGTGCGCACGCGCAGACCCCCAAAATGCAATATGTGCATGTCCCCCCATGCATCCACTCCATACATGCACGTGTGCCTTGCCACACATGCACCCCATGCATTTGCTCGTCCTCCACGCATGCACCCCACAGATGCACCCCACGGATGCATGGCAGAGATCCAAAGACCAGCTGGCTGGTGGGAGGGGTGAATGCGCAGCAGAGGTGGGCTGGGGCAATGGTTCACATGCACAGAGAGCACATGTGCCACAGGTTCCCTATCACAGGAGTAGGGCTTCTTTTAGTAGTTAAAAGTCACAGTATTATTGACAAGAGAGCCATGTTAAACAGGCAATGGGATCACTCTGACAGTGGGTAAGACCATGATATAAAAGCAGGTTCCAAAGTAATAGCTGATGGGCAAGAGAAAAAATAATCAAGACAAAAAATTGTAGACAAAAGTAAAAAAGCATTTCAACATTTTAAATTGATCTTGGTTGCTGTAAATATGGTTGCCTGCAGCTCCCTATGGGCTGGGAAAGTCTACCCATGCTTTAAAAAGGGGATATTGTAGACTGTTCCCATGACATCTAATAAAGCAAGTCGGGTCTGAAGTACTTTCCTCTCAGACCCACCTTTGCCAGAAAGTTACAGAAGATTGCTTACTTGGGCTTTTTGTTTATTTACTTTGTTAATTATCCAAAATCAGTGTCTACATGTTCAATTTTCACCAACTTGTTTGCAGTCCCTCCTAAATAACCACTCTCCCTGGTGCTCTTTTTAGTTTGACTTTTGTATTTCTTATATAAGGGCAGGGCTACATACATAAATAATATACTGTGATTCAAAAAATGTTCTATGGTTAATACGGTATTGTTGTCTGATTCCATGAAATCAGTATAATGTAAAATGGAATTTGGAGGTAAATGAAATCTACAGCTCTGCATTAGCACTTTGCATTGAAATAGCACATAGCTTTTAAAGACTGGGCCAATGATCCTGTATCCATTTTCAATAAATAAATACTTTGTCTTCTGTTTAAAATGAGGTCCACAGGATGATTATGAATGTCTCTATACAAAACCAATGAATATCAGTCAACTAGGATTCTATGAGGTTAGTAAATGTGAAAACAGCAGTATCTGAAAAAACGGTAAGTTTTAGAAATACCACAAGATAAAATGCATGTGATGCTCTGAAAACAGTGCACACTGGTGCATTTTAAGTGGTCTTAACACCCTGCATTTATGGGAATCATTGTTATACATTACCAAGCTTATGAACTATTGGCAAGATAAAAGCAGATTTGGGTTTCTCGTTCCATGCAAATACAGTATCTAATGTTATAGGCATCGATCAGTTTCACTCGCTTCCATTCACAAAATTTCAAAAAAATACAAGTTTCTTGTCAATGAATCTGCTACAATTGTAATTCTTTTTATTTTGATTCAAGTTGTATTAGCTTATTCTAAAAAGGAAGCTATTTTCATTGATAAGTAATTTTTTCGAAAACTTACGATTCATAAATCACTACCGGTATGTTCCTTGGATTGTGAAAAAATATAATTTGACTTTTGCTACTTCTCTGTATTGGAAAAATACTGGATTTGTGACAGTACATGTTTTACTGGTTTTACCAGTAAAATAGTCACGCTTTGTCAACCCTAACCATTAAATGTCCAAAAAGCACATCATTTTAACTTTCCACAGGTTCACAAAAAAAAGCAAGATATCCAACTTGCTTTCCAAACTTATCAAATGTCCATCAATCAGAAGTCTACATGAAAGCAAAAAGAGAATCTGAACTCATATATATCTGAATACAGGTCAAAAATCGAGTTGCTCCTTCCGAACAAAAAATCCTTCCCTAAAGCCCATGTCACACTGGCCAACGGATGCAAAAAGGACACAACGGACGAGAAAAATGTTACTTCCGTTGTTATCCGCGCTCAGAAGGGGCGAAAATTTGCATAACTGGAGCGGATAACACGGACGTGGGGAGGACGCAGGGAGGATGCAAAGCGGATGCGGAACGGAAGCCCAGCGGATGGAAGCAGATGGGAGTGGATGGCGCAACCGCAGGGCTTCCGGGGGGCCTCAGCAAAGCGGATGCGGAACGGATACAGCGGATGCAGAACGGACGCCAAACGGATGAAGCGGATGCACAGCGGATAAAGCGGATGCACATCGGAAGCCTAGCGGATGCACAGCGGAAGCGGAACGGATGCCGCACGTTAATTGCGCATGTGGGGGGGATGCGTTGCGTAAGCCCCCCGGATATAAAGGGAAGCAGCTCACACGTGGCCAGCATTCCGAGGAAAGACCTGCTGCTGGACACTTCAAGTTCCTTGCCTGCCCTGCCTGCATGCCTGCTTGCCAGCCTGCCTTCCAGACAGCCTTGGTGCCTGCCTGCCTGCCTGCCTTCCTGCCAGGCTTCCAGCCAGCCTTCCTGCAAGGCTTCCTGCCAGCCTACCATCCAGCCTTCCTGCAAGGCTTCCTGCCAGCCTACCATCCAGGCTTCCTGCCAGCCTTCATGCCTGGCTTCCTGCCAGCCTTCCTGCCTGGCTTCCTGCCAGCCTCCCTGCCAGCCAGCAACCCCACAACCATGGGGAGGAAGCAAAAGCCTAAGCAGCCTACCGCCATCCCTGGCAAGAGGGACAGGGCCAACCTCCCGCCCCCTGCCCCTGACTCTGCTTCTGCTGGGGCTTCTGCTGAAACTGCTCCTGGGGTTGGTGCTTCTGCTGGTGGTTACTATTTTGAAGCTGCTCCTGGTCCTGCTCGTCCTGCTGTAGTAGAGTTCAGAGCCTGTAGATGGCTTCGTACTGTTGCAGAAGGATGTTGGCTGCCAAAATGACTGTGGTACGACCCACGGTGGACATGACTGGATGCTGTGGAAGAGCAAGAGTCAGATGAAGGCTGCAGAGATCTGCAAAGCTGGGCTGCTGGTCTGAAAGTGAGTTGCAGACGAGTTGCTCCCCCTTTATATAGGCAGTGAAGGTGTCCCTTTGCATCCTCTAGGCATCCTCTAGGCATCCTTAATATCCGAGATAGATCCCCTCTGTGAACGTTTTTTCCATTTTAAACGCTTTGTTTCCGTTCTGCATCCGTTCTGCGTCCGTTCCGCTTCCTCCCTGCGTCCGGGCGGATGCACGTTGCGCGGATGCGCAGCGGATGCCTAGCGGATGCGAAGCGGAAGCATAGCAGATGCGTAGCGGATGCATTGGATACAATTGGATACATTTTCCGCGCAAAAGTTTTGAGCAGCTCAAAACTTTCTGAGCGGATGAAATGTCAATAAACGGATGCTGGACGGATAGAGAGGAAGCAAAACGGAGGCAGTGAGTACATCGCGTTTTCGAACGGATGGCAAGGTTTTTTGTCCATTTTGCATCCTCTTTGCATCCGTTGGTTCAGTGTGACATGGGCTTTACATCTTATGGTGGTATGTAATCGAAAAAATGGAGAATATTTTGACTTTACTGGTAGGCAGGGTCTTCCTTGTTTTTAATCTTGCTTATTTTATTGCAATTCCTCAAAAGGCGATTATCAGTGGCATCATTTTGTCTTCCTTTGATATTAGCACAGCAGATTATGAAATCTTTGTATTTTCTGTCTGCGCACGAGGGAAGAACAGCAAGAAGATAATATCAGTACGGATCACGTAGCTTGGGTCATTTTCCCGCCAAGCGAACACTGAAAGCGGAAACAAGGTTTGCAATGTCTATTTTCCACCTTTAATGGCAGAAATCCCTGAAGCACCTCTAGAAAATGAAGGAGAACATTGCGGGACGGGACATCGCGACTTGTCCTGGATGGATGGATGACACTTTTCTAGGAATCGGCGCCTCCGCGTTTGGAGCGCGAAAAAAAATCCCGCTCGCGGCCAAAGGACTGTCGCGCAACCTCTGCGGTTGCCGACTTAGCCCCACCTCTGCGCGTTCTGGCGCCAGGAAGGCGGAAGAAGTTCGACGGGAGGAGGCGGGGGAAGACGATTTCTCGCTCCTTCTCGCGGCACTTCCCTCCTTCTCCCCTCCGTGGCCTCCCCCTTTCTCTGGCCGCTCGCGCAGCTGCTCGGCACTCGCTATATAAAGGGCGAAACAAGCGGAGCAGACGGCTGGCGGCTGCAGCCCAAGGGCCGCCGTGTGAGGCCGGGCCGCGGAGGAGGAGGGGGGGGAAGAGAGAGGGAGAGAGAGGAGGAGGAGAAGAAGAGGAAGAAGAAGAGCGAGAGGGTGGCTTCTTCCGCGCGGGCGGGTTAGCCGGGCTGAGGAGGACGCCCCTGAGGCGAGACAGGGCGGCGGAGGCGGACAACAGCGGCGGCGGCAGCAGCGGGGAAAGGGGGGACCCTAGCTCGCCTCAGCCTGCTCTTGTCTGGAGGGGGGAGTCGAGCGCGCCCTGCCTCGGGGTGTGTGTGTGTGTGTGTGTGTGTCCTACCAGGGGTGGTGCGGGACATGGCGAGCTCGACTAACGCAAACCCCGTGGTAAGGACTAGGGTTGCGCAAGGGGCTCTGAACGGGAGGGCGGCGGAGGGGTGGGGGGTGTTCGGTTTGGGGGTGGCGGGGCAAGGGCGGGACGGCGGAGGGAGCAGTAGTAACAAGCCCCCAGGATTCGCGGGCTTCCGTCCATCCCTCCTCTGGGGAAAGGAGAGGGGCAAGCGAGCGCAGGGTGCCGCTTCGGGGGAATCGCGGAAGAGGCGCCGCGGGGTCTGGAGGGAGCCCGCTTCGTCTCTGCGAATGGGGGACGGGGAGGGAATATGGGGGGGGGGGGGGGGGGGAGGGGGGGGGGGGGAGGTTTGGGAGTGAGATGGCGGTTTTTCCCCGCCTTGGAGGAAAGGCCGGCGGGGGGAGAGAGAAACGTGCCTGGAGGTGAGGCTTCGCCCCCCAAGCATTTAACCTGCTACGGTAGTGATCGGAAGCGCCTCTTTCCGCAGACTATTAAGGCATTGGTAACGAATGGTTGAAAAGCACCTTTTTAATTCCTAGTCTGGCAGAGAACGTCTCTTCCTTCCCTTCACTCAGGGAGATGATTTTTTATGTCTTATCTTGTATAAGGGAAAGGGCCCTTTTGATCCGAGTTTTCTTCAGGAAGCGCTTTTATTTATAGCATTTTTCTTTCCCGCCTCCTTTTCTATGCTTCTCCTTTCAGTTCTTTTAGAGAGGACAGGCTCAGTTTCTGAGTCTCGGTTTCACATCGGTATACAATAAGCAGTCACACGGAAAAAAAAAAACCCTCCCGGTCCCTTTCATTACTCTTACTTGGTTCTAAGGCACTAAGGAAAAAAAAAACCCAATGCAAATCAAATGCACTCAAAAATAAGCACCCCACCGGCCCAAAAATAAACCCCTGCTGACCAACCGAAGTCCCGATGCTGATTTGGAGGCTCTTTCATTTTGTGCTCTCAGATCCATCATGGCTTCCCCTTGCTTTTCTCTCTCCCTGCTCCTTGTGTTCCTCCTCCCTGTGGCTGCCCTGTTTATATAGAGCCATTGCCGCTCTCTAATATAGACTCTGCCAGGATGGGAAGGTGCTTTCCAGCCCCACGTCACCGCCTCTCCATTTAAACACCACATCAGCCTTTAAATACGGAGAGAGCTGTGGAAAGCAGGCTGGGAGGTGCCTGCACTACATAGGCACGGACCAAAAAGCGCTGTCTTGGTTAGAAGCTTTCGCTGGCTCTTTTCAAGCACCTTCACATGATAAATAGCTGCTGTTTCTTAGTTTTCTTCATGGTTATTTTTTACAAATTTTTTTTCCCTACCTTTATTTAATAAAAGTTCTATGGAATGACTATAGCTGAGTGCAGTGGGATTTTTGAATTAGTTTTCAATCGGAAATCAAAACAGCATGCACTACAGTTTGTAATAAGATGCCTCGTGTAATTATTTTTCTTGCTCTTAAAAACTTTTCACATTTGGAATATTGTAAAATTTTAATGGGTATTATTGAATTGTTCTAAATCATGCCAGTTTTATTTAGTTGAGAATTGATGACTGTTGTCAGTGTGACTGTATTGCCCTACAGCAAAATTAATTTGATTTAAAAATCAGAGAGGAGCATTTGAATGCTCTGTAATGAATGCTCTGAAATGCATAGTGGCCATAGTCTTAATTTTTTTTATGTTGGAAAAGTGAAATTCTGCTAGGCACGTATGCTGGAAAACTTGGGGTTTCCATGTTTCACTCAATTAAGGTTTTCACTTTTAAAGAACCTTCAATGTTTTGAAATATTGCAAGAATATATAAACATTTTCAAACAGTTATTTGTCACTTTTTGAAGCCTAAATTGTATAGGTCTGTGATTGAAGATGTCATTAATGATGTCAGAGAAGTCTTTCTTGATGCAAGTGTGGATGAGCAAGTCCTTGTGGAACTTAAAACAGTAAGTTATAACTTCATGTGTGTCAAATAATTCTTACCCTTTAGCAGGCGATCACTATAAACATGGTTGTGTAAATGCTCAGCATGTGAAGAATAGTTCTGCTTAAATCAGTCTGTGAATAAATTGTGTGAAGAAACTAGATACAATATGCTTCGAGTATGTGTAATAAACTTTATTAAAAGTTTTAAAGGGGACGTAAAAACTAACACAAACTACAAAAGAGAAAAAAGAGAAGGAAAAATGCAGTGTGAAAGAATAAAAAATAGGGGCTTATGATTTTTTCTGCAGCAAATATGATTACAAAATTATATCTTACACTTATGATTACAAAAAATATTTTTTCTATTATCTATCAAAACCACAAACCATAAATAAATTTTCCATTTTATGCAAAAAGTCTGTAAGGATTTCCATTCAGCCATAAATGTAGATGTTATCTTTTCTCTGGTCAAGGAAATTAATTCAGCCATCTCTGCAAACATCATTCTTTCCTAGCCATTCCTTCATTGTGGATAGTGTCAAACCTTTCCACTTTTTGAGCATATAATAATTCTACCGCAGTTCTATAGAAAAACAGCTCCGTGACTTTAATCAGTAGTGCTTTAATCTTTTAAAATGTTTTGAATTTATGTATGTATTTGTATCTCACAAGTTTTGGCTTTTAACATATCCACCAAACATAATAAAATGTCCCTTCATGATGTTCATATTTTCAACAAAGATTAAAAATACTTTTATGCACTCCAGACCATATTTTGGTAACAAATATAACAATGCATCATTTTATTAAAAAAATTAATGTTAGAACATAACGGAAATGTTAATACTTTAACCCACCCATTTTCCCTTTTGTTCCATTTGTATATTTTAACCAAAAATTTAGCCATTTTATATATTCAACTCTAATGTCGCACATGTCAATTAAAATTATAGATTATAGCAGTAACATGTTCCTTGTTAATACATAATTCTGTTTCAAATTCATTCTTAGAATATTGAAAACTCAATTATCTTTTATCCCATATGCTTCAAGTATTCCTCTAGGTAACGATACACACTCAAAAGGAGTTTTTATTCCCTTGTTTTCCATGGAACAGATACAAAAATAGATTGGATGATGGTCCATACTAAATTTCAACTACCTTTTGGACCTCAGGGACCATCAAATTCATAATTGTAAATCCTGCGAACCAGAGACCCAGGGAACCCCCCCCCCCAAAAAAGTCTAGGAAAATCTCCCCTCCCTCCCGTTCTACCAATCGATCATTCCTTATTTGGGATTGCAGGATACTGTCTCCAGCTCTGTTCTGGGGGAGGGGAGAGACTTTTGGCTTCATGCAAGGAAAGCTACAGAAGCAGCAGAAGTCTTCCTCTCCCCCAAACTCCACCAGAAACGAGTCTTTGTGAGACTTGTCACGCCAGCACAGCCTCTTGGAGCAGAATGCCTTGCAGGGTCCCAAAGACTCATTTCTGGTGGAGTTTGGGGGAGAGAAAGAGAAACCTTTGCTGCTTTCCTTGCGTGCAGTCAAAAGCAGAAGAAAGAAGCGGCCTGGTGGCCAGGCCAAGCATGTGGGGTGAGTGGGGCAAGTTCCCCCGTCTGCCCTTTCCCCCCTCCCCTCACTACCTCGTGTTGTTTGCAATGCAAGCAACACAAGCCTTGTGTTCCCGCGGGCCTTGTGGGCAGCACAGCCTTGTGTTCCCGCGTAGCCTGGATTAATTGCTTTGGGAATGACATTTCTCTGCCAGCCACCAAAATTTTCTCAGACCATCAGTGGTTCCTGGCACACTGGTTGGCAACCACTGCTCTAACCGACCCAACATTGGCCAATGAAGTCAGGTTTTTTTTTTTTTTTAAAGAAATTGATGTCATGCTACAAAGAGTCAGCTGACTACTGATAAATTGCTTCCAATGTTACATTTTAAAAATGTGTAGCTGTCATATATATCCGTAAAAAGAAACATAACCTAAAGTGTATTTGTAACTTACATTGTTATTTACTCACCAGTAAATATGTTTTTTTAAATAAATACAGCTATGGGAAAATAAATTGCTGCAATCCAAAGCTGTTGATGGATTTCATTCAGAGGAACAACAACTTTTACTGCAAGTACAGCAACAGCAGCAGCAACAACAGCAGCAGCAGCAACAGCATTCCCATCATCACCACCATTCGCAGTCACAGCAAACAGTTCAGCAACAGTCCCAGCAGACCCAGCAAGTCCTTATTCCGGCAACACAGCAAAGTAAGACCCTTTCTGAATCTTAAGAGCGTTATTGCCAGAGTTCCAATCATGTCATCAGGAGATTACTGGCACTCCAGGTTGTAGTGTAGGTCCTTGTGTGGTCACCAAAAACAATTTTTAAAATATTTTATTAAAAATAACAATCCTGTGAGATAGGTTGGTCTGGGAGAGAATGACTGGCCCAAGTCACTACCACATAAGATTTATATGAAACTCAGTTGATGTTACTGCCTAGTTTTTGTTTTTATGAATTTGATTTTAAAAGGTTTGATATGGTTTTTATGTTATTTTAATTTTTAATTGGGAGCCACCCAGTTTGTTATAAGATAGTGGATATTTAAATGTTTTAAATAAAAAAAATATTATTTGACATTGTAGTTTCAGTTTTTTCCAGCTGTTGCCCATTTGAATTATGAGTTCATAAAGTATCACCTGAAAGCAAAATATGTCCATGTAGTATGCAGGAAAGTTGATATTAAAATAGTTTCTTAAATGTTAGTGAAATTCTAACTCGTGGATGAGCAACTTTTTTTAGGGTCCATTTTTATATTATATTTATGTATGTATGTGACTGATATTCTCTTTGCTATAAGTATATCACTGAATGAATCGGCAGTATTCTCAGACTTATTCAGGCTTTGGGTAGGTTATATGTTGAAAGAGTTCAGATGAAAAATAGTTGCCAAAAATTGCCAGTGGCAGAGTCTAAGCAGGCACACAAATTTCTTGAATGAGATGGGTTTTTTTTTTAATATTCAACTTGCTTTTAATAGTTTTTTAAAACAAAATGAGACAAAATTAAGGTCAAGGAAGGATATTTCCCCACTCCCACAACATGCGTGTGGGCATTAGTGGATAAATCTTCAGAGAAATAATGCTCCATTTTAATCTCTGATAAGTCTTTCTTTGCCCATCCTTGTGCAGGGAAAAGTGTGGGATTCTAGGATAGGGAGATGATGTAGCTGAGAAAGAAGCATATTATCAGCCAAATGTAGAGTTTTCCTTACTGAATTATATCTCAAAGCTGAGGTTTCAATTATGAAACTAATTTAATAACTAATGATTATAAGCTGCCCAGAGTTACCTTATAAAATAAATTTTATAAATAAATAAGTAAGTAATTTTATTAACAAAACAGCCATTTTAACTTGGAAGTAGAATGTGCTTCAGATTGAAAATATATTTCACACCACTGCAAGAACAGTTATAAATTAATCACAGGATTTCTGTACTTGTTACAAACTGCTTGTTACTCAACTGTATATTTTATATCAGAATTTACAGTATATTTAATACAAGAGGAAGCATAATTTGTTTTCAATGTACCTTGTAAAATGTTTTATGATGGTCATAGCAGTGATTGCTTGTTTTATTCCAGCACCTCAGCCTCAAGTTATTATGCCAGATTCCAAACTGATACAGCACATGAATCCATCAACCATGGTAATAATATGTATTTCATAATATTTTAACTGTACATAATAAAAATTAGATAAGGGAAGATAGTTCTCTTAACAACATATTTTCTTCCTGTGTTTACTATTTTAGTCAGGTTCAAGATTTCAGCTGTTTGTTGTTAGGAAATTGTTTTAACAAAACATGATTTCGATAGAATCATCTATTGCCTTCATGCTAATGTTTTCTTAAAAGCAACCATCTTATGCCAATAGATCACTCCCATTAAAATTTGTCTCTTCCAATTAATTTACCTTAATACTAAAATAATTTATTTTATTGTTAACTGAAAAAATCCCTTAAACTATTTAAAGATGCTTGATTGACCCAATTCAAAGGAAAATATGTTTTCTTAAAAAAATAATATGGTTGCAAAATTTGAGAAGAAGCCTAGTTTTTAAACTATTAATAGATTTTCTCTATTTCTTAAGCACTTTGCACTAGGTTTGTACTATTGGTAATAACTGATGTCAGCTTTGCACATCTGTATGTAACTAGAATTAGTTTTGGTTTTACAAGCAATATAATTTTTCAGAAAATGAGAAACAAACACTAAGAGCATCCTTGCATTCATACACACAAATGCTGCTTAAGATAGGGCATTGCATTTAAGCTTGAGAGTTTTTAGCTTCAATATTTTAAAAATTATATCAATGAAGTATACTAATAGGGAGCTCTGGTCTCTACATTTTTACATCTCATTTTGTTTGCCTATCATTTAAAGTAAATGAAATTATAGGAGCATGTAATCATAATTAAAATTTCATGGGCTGCTGTAAACTGTTCTTTAACCATGACCAAATCTGGGTCACATCAACAATTAGAGATTTGGGGGTGGGGGGCAGAATTGCTGTATTTTGCATAGCTGACAACAGCATGCATAGGCAATGTAATTTGTGCTGTGTTCTTAAATACTGTTCTGTCTAATTTGGATTTAAATCTATCAACAAACTGAATAAATATCAATTTGATTTCTAAGTTTGAAGAGAACCTAAACATTCAATTTCACTTGTTGTCTAAAATCCACATTCTTGTATAAAAAGATTTATGTGATGTTCTACTTCTGACAAGTCAATTCATTAAAATTAAGAATAGAACATTATGTTTTAAATGAAAAACAGAGTATGAGAATACATATGATGTTGAATGTGATTTTGTTTGACTAAAATAAGAGTGAAAAAGCATTTAGCATATAATAATCTACAAATCTCTGTCTTGCTATATGTCAGGTCTGATTTCCTAATTTAAGTAATGTTTTGTACTTTATTGGAAAACTATTTATCTTTCAGAGTGCTGCTGCTACAGCAGCCACTTTGGCTCTGCCTGGTGGAGTTACTCCTGTTCAGCAGATACTCACAAATTCAGGTATTTTATAATCTAATTTTTCAGCCCAAATATTTATATGGTGCTTATTAAAATCTCAGTGTGCTTGCAACAAATCCTATTTCAAAAAGATAATTTAAACAAGTCAGTATTAGCAGGGGTAGGCTTCAAAAATGTCAGCAAAGTGTTCTCTGCCTGTTGCTGGGTGGGGGTGGGCGTGGTGGGCGTAACTTGGTTGGCCTCCTGCACCACAATGAGGGTGCGTTTTCACCCTCCTCGAGCCTCTGTATGTGCCCTGCACTTATCTGCATTCAAAATGGGCTGCGTGGGGACTCCTGGGAGGGGTGGAGTTGGCAAGGCCAGCCAGGAGTGGGATTTGGGGGTTCTCCGAATTGCACAGAATCTTAGTTGGAGGCTCTCCTGTACCCCTGCGAACTCCCAGCAGCCCACCCTTGAATATTAGTATATGGAAAGGAAAACATAAAAAGGTATGAGCCAGCTTATGCAAGCTGATCTTGGTTGATAGAGATATTTACAGATAGAATTATCCGAAGCTAAATCAATGTACTATGTTTCTTAGAAAATAAGACCCTGTCTTTTGACCTCGCCCCCCCCCCAAGAAAATGGCTAGGCCCTCTTTTTGAGGGGTGTCCTACTTTCCCCCACACACACATGCCTTGCCTGACCCCTGGGCAACTTCTTTCGCAGAGCTGGAAAGCAGGTTAGGAATGTGGCTGTCTTGGAGAGGATAGGGTGTGTGAGGCAGAGGCATGGGAGAGGCAGAGGTGATCCCAGTGCACTGGCCCCTTCATCCCACTGTCTCTTGGCTTGCCTGCAGCTGCACTGAACAAGCACCAGCATGGAGTAACTGGATTGCCTGCCTCCCCCATACTGGTGCCTCCAGTGAGCCTCCTGGAAAAAGGAAAGTAGCTGGCCACGGAGCTGCTGGCTTCGGGGAAGTGACCCAACAAATAGAAGTGACCAGAAAGAAAAGGGCAAAAATAGTATTTGCACTGCCCCAAGGGGCCAGCGGGCTGCAGCTGGACAGTTGCCTCTCCTTTGCACCCGTGCTCCCAATTGTGCTGGCCACACCCATACTCACGGCTTATTTTTGAGATACGGGTAATATTAGGCCCTCCCTAATAATAAGCTGGGCTTATTAGGGTGGGTTGTTTTTTCAGAGAAACATGGTACTCAAGATAAAGATCATATTGAAAGTTATGGATTGTAATCTACCATGCTGGTCCAGTGCCTTGTTAGATCAATTTTTTTCAAGTTCCCAACCTATTATGGAGAAAGAACAACTCGGCCAAAGTTACCCAGGTAGCTTTTATGCCTAAAGAAGGATTATAATCTAGCTTTTCCATTTGTAATCAAACACCTTCACCACTGTACCACATTGTTTTGAAAATCAGTTTACATTTTTCAATAGTTTAATAATACTATTAAAGTAAAAATATAAATAAATAAAATTTTCTGAAAACTCGGTTTCCAAAAACTTGCCTAGAAAACTGCACTGTTCTCAAGAACTCAACATTATTAAGGAGAACACAGCAAAGTTTTAACTACTTTAGTATAAAGTATTCTATAATGCAAGCACACAGCTCAATATCTCCTTACCAAGGAAGCAATTTTCAACAACTTTTAAATGCTGCATCCAGTCCATTTTTATAATGCAAGAAAATAGACTGAAGTTAAATCTAGACAAGGTTTACTATAATCAAAACTGGACTTGAAAATTGAGATGAAGCTTAGCTTGGAAGGACTTGCACTAAAAAAGCTAGTCTGTATTCTGGGAGTACTTTTTGACCTCAGCATCTCTAGATTTACCAGTATAGGTAATCCTTGAGTTACAGCCACAATTGAGCCTAAAATTTATGTTGCCAAGTGAAATTTTTGTTAAGCGAGTTTTGTCCTACTTTCTGATTTTTCTTGTCACAGTTGTTAATCGGACCATTGCGTTTGTTAAGTTAGTAACATGGTTATTAATGAATTTGGATTCTCCATTAATTTTGCTTGTCAGAAAGTTTCAGAAGCTGATCACATGACCCCAGGACATTGCAATTATCATAAATATGACAAGTTGCCAAGCATCTGAATTTTGATCATGTGATCATGGAGATGCTGCAATGGTCATAAGTTCAAGTGATGGTCATATTTTTTTTTAGTGCTATTGTAAATTTGAACGGTCACTCAGTGATCTGTTGTAAGTTGAGCTGTATTTAAAAAGGAAAATGCCTGCACAATTAAGGCTATGTTCCAGCTGTGACTTTCTGAAAAGATCATGCTTCAGCTATGACTTCAGTTGTAGGATTCAATATTTTTTATTACCAGTTCTGTGGGCATAGCTTGGTGGGTATGGCATGGCTTGGTGGGCGTGATGGGAAGGATACTGCAAAATCCCCATTCCTTCCCCACCCCATAACCTGCTTTTCAGCTCCTTTCTGTGCAGGGAAGAAGACTCAGGCAATCAGCTGGGACTCAGGAGGCAGAGAATAGATGGGGGTGGGCCAATCAGAGGGGCTATTTGCCAGTTTTCTGAACTATTCAAAATTTCCACTACCGGTTCTCCAGAGGTGATTACCATTTACTGAGGTGGTATTCTACACTACTACTAAAATGTCATATTTTAGTTGTACAACATGATTTTGCATCGGGCTATTCTTGAAATATTTACTTTGGCCATGTCATGTGTGCAACTTGATTGGAGAAGTCAATGATGCTTGGAATGATTGGTGGATCCAGAACAAGAGGCAAACAAAGAACTCATTAGCTTGATACTATCAAAGCTGATACAAAGAAAACATCCAACTACTAAGCTATGCTTGACAGGGTCCCATGGAGAGCACTTGCCAATGAAGTCTCCAAGATTAAGATATGACTGAACAGTTAAAACTACTACTAACTCTTGAAAGAATTTGAAAAATGCACTTAGTTCAGAATGCTGAGAGTGGGATGCTAACCAAGGTTCAAGATAACAAGATGCTTACACTGCAGGATCTAGGTTGGCTGCTATTTATGTACTGATCAATATTTAAAGTTTTGGAGCTTCTTTTTAAATCCTAAAATATAAGCTTGATTGACAAAGAGATGCCTATATTTGTGAAACTATCTAGTCATCTAATAAGAGGATTCCTTTTGAAGATGCCCTAAAGTGCCAGAAACTTGTCTGTTTGGTTCAAGAGAGAGGCCTTTCTGTGTAGCCCCAAATGGTTCTCTATAGGAAGATACATTGGCTCCTTCATTCCCAAAGTATACAATTTATGCATTGTATGCCTTATTCTCTCTCATCTAGTCCATTATCAGAACATTTCAAGTTTTTGAAAGCAGTTGGATGTTTAGCATCTCAATATGTCCAAAGTTCCTTTCCTCAGTAGTTAATAAATAAATTCTGAAGAATCTCAGATGATTGTTGATCACCTGGATTAATGCAGTTTGAAAATACTATAAGATATTTTATTGTAATAGAACATTAATGGTATTCTGACAGATATTCTCAGACACTGAGAAAGAGTCCTAGAGGTATAAATTGCTTATTTATAGGAGTATAAGTATTAAATAGAACTTAATCTGGTAATAATGTTTTGATAGGAGATAATAAAGATGAGGAAACATGACAATTTAAATAGTATGAAAGTGGGAGAAAATCATAAGATCTCACACAAAAAACTAATCAGCTCAGATAAAATATAATGAAGTCATCTTCCTGGGAGTAAATCCAATGATTTTTGAGAAGAATATTTTTTTTAAATAACCTGTGCAGATTTGGGGTACATGCAGCTAAACAGGACAGTTTAAAAAAAAATGGGAACAGGATGTTTGAGAAAATGCCCAAATAAATGCCTGATATCTGTGATCATTTTCTGGCCTTGTAAATGATCAGATCCACGTGTGCCTATGAAACAGGAATCTTCTCAGACTGGCAATTTGCACCTAGGCAACTTAAAAAGCAACATATTGTTTAAATCTTGGATGCATATTGATGAAGACACTTGTGCAAGACATGCTGGAAGCAGTAGTACATCTATTACTACTCTCTTAAGTGAAAACATGACAGGAGGCAGCTTATGTTCAGCAACATTATTGGATGGTGACTGTTGAGGTAATTCCCTGTTAGGAGAATGAGCGCATACAGAGAGACGTAGTGAGAGTAGTGTTTAAATAATACACAAATAGCACACAGATACATTGTACAACTAATGTAGGTTTTTACTTTCAATAAATGTTTAAGCAAAGTCCAAACGAGCAATCCAAGTCATTCATGGGTAAAGCAGTCAATGTTCAGTTCAGGGATAATCTGAATATCAAAGTCCAGTATCAAAAACAGTTCAGTGACAGACTTACATCAATGATCAGTAATAGTCAATTCTCCAACAGAAGAAAACAGACACTCACTGAGACTTCTTCTGAGACTAAAACAACCCAGGTTTCTGGCTCCATCTTATGGCCGTTTGAGTAACCACACCCAATTACAATTTTAGCATTCCCTTAAAGACATAGTAATAAAATGTCTATCCTGGTTTATATATTTCCAACCCAAATAGCTGTTAGGTGACTTATATTCCTAACAGTGACAGCACTTCCAAATTCTGATCTAAGGGGTTTTACCTCTACAGGAGAGAGAAGAATGGTAATTGTTTGGGAAAGAAGATGCTGTAATATAGCATAGATCTCAGCAAGTTTTCTGATGTGAACTTATCTGCTATCAGTAAAAGACACTAAAATCTTGGATGCAAAGGATATTACAGAAGTTCTTCATGTCGCAGATGGCACTTATTGTTTCTCTCCCTTTTTAGAACTCTCCCCATCCCCCAAGAAATGGATACTAAGAAAGTGCCATTAACCATTTAAATCTATTCTTTTTTTCAGAGAGGGATTTCTAATATTATGTAAGGGTAGAAATTTAAATGTGGAAAATTATCAATCTTTTCCACAAGATGGAAAAGGAAAAAGATGGGTTGTATACTTAGTGTCTTGGCAGGGTAAAAAGTTTTAAAATCATGTTTTATCATTTTCTGAGTCATTAGAGGCTTAGATCTTCAGAAAAAATGAAGTGCGTTATCACAGAGGGAGGGATGCGAAAGGTGTGTGATCCTGTGTGACAGTAGGCTCAGGTCCTATAAGAAGCTATCCAGGTGGAAGTTAGGTTCAAAGATCCAATGAAGCAGGATGGAGAGAAAACATAGGCATGTAGGAGAAGCTGCACTGTCCTTGCATTCGGTAGTAAGAACTGGCAGATCCCCAACCTTACAAATTTCGTTCTTGTGACTGCGGAGGCTATGCAGCTGCCATGACTTTGAATATAAATAATAAACCTACATTCAGTGCTGTCTTGGTTATGCTATTGATATATCAGCTAGAAATAACAATTTATCTGTTGTGTCGCCCTGTCTCTGGAATACTTCCTCTATAGATGAAGCATACTAACTTGTTTTTTATTCGACTGTTTAAAACTCATGATTATTTTATATTACATGAAGCCGTTGGTTTTGGCTCCTGTAGATACCCAGTATGCATTCATTTTCCTTTACCTAAGTCAATAACTTAAATATTGAACTAGACTCCTTTTTGTTACAGGCCAACTCTTACAGGTGGTTAGAACTGCCAGCGGTGTTCAATACCTTATTCAGCCTCAGCAGCAAGTAGTTCTACAGCAGCAGGTTATACCACAAATGCAACCTGGTGGAGTTCAGCCCCCTGTTATTCAACAAGTAAGATTGCTGTTAAGCAGACCTTTCTAAATTTGTTTTGCATTGAATGTCATAATCCATCGGGATTTTGAAAATTGCTTAATTGTAATGTAGGGAATACTTAGTTTACAGGCTAATAATTAGTTTACAGGCTATAATGCTTTCCCCTCCCCCCCATCCCTTTTCCTATTTTCACATTGACCTAGTTGTATTGATCAAAATAACTATTTTACACCACAGAAATCCATCAACTAATGCAGCATCTACTTCCACTAACTTTCCATTTGTATGCCTGTAGACATCAGTACACCCAGAACCTGTTAGGGTTCTGTTCACCCTAATTCACAATGAATTGTATTTAAATACAATGGCATCTTGGTATTCAACTGAACTGAAACTCATCCAATTTGGTCCTCAACGTATTTTCACATGAAAAGTTTGTCCTGGTACTTGTCATTTGTTTGGTATTTAATACACAAGCTAGAATTTGTTGATGTCTGCTGCCTTGTAACTCGCTGTATTTTGGTAGTAAGTTTTTGGTACTCATCATGCCTCCCAGAACCAATTAACAATTAATACCGAGGTAGCACTATATAGTCTTTAGACCCGTGACGGCAAACCTATGGCATGCAGGCCGGAAGTGGCATGCAGAGCCACTTCTGCCGACGTGAGAATTTGACTGAATGAGACGCATTGCGTATGCGTGCCGCCTGTCCAACAGCTG
This sequence comes from Laticauda colubrina, assembly GCA_015471245.1. Taxonomy (NCBI): domain Eukaryota; kingdom Metazoa; phylum Chordata; class Lepidosauria; order Squamata; family Elapidae; genus Laticauda; species Laticauda colubrina. The sequence goes on from BLBF01000005.1 coordinate 21,882,870, forward strand.
ATTGTCTGGTATCTGGTGTGCATATGTGGGGGTGTGCGGAAGACATGTGCGGGGTGCACAGGGGCCTCTTGTGCATGCGCAGAGATGCATGGTGCAGGAATCATGTACGCATACACAGAGACATGCAAGGGGTTGCATGCGCATTCACAGGGCATGGAGGTCCCCGCACACATTGCCTTCTGGGTGTTGGCACATGAGTACATGAATGCAATTTTGGGCACAGGAGCCCAAAAAGGTTAGCTACCGCTGCTTTAGACTGTAGTGTGTGAAAAATAATATCGCTTACATGTGCAAAGGCTACATAACATTAGTAATAGAGCAAAGCTGATACTGGAACAAAAATAGATTCCCCTCCTGTTTACCTAGTTCTATTTTGAACAGGTCACATCTGGAATTTTGAGAGCATGTTGTGGGTACAATTACTGAATAGCTGCCAAAAAATGCCTAGCCAGTTAAGAAACACCAAAGGTAATACGCTGTTCTCTGTGGGACGCAATGGTGTTTTTGGAAATAAATGTGCTAGAGACCACTTTACTTCACAGCATGCCAGTCTCCTATTTTTATTATTAATAAAAGTGTCACTTCAAAAAAAAAAAAAAAAAGAGAGAGGCAGGCAGCACAGTGGGAACCCAGAAACAACCAAGTTGCCTATCCTTATTGTAATTAGTTCCTTTCAGCTATCACCATTACATGAAATAGAACCATGAGAAAATAACTGGTAATCTTTTATAACAATGTCATCTTATATCAATTTATCAGGTGAAATGCTTACTCTATAAAATACTGAAATGTAAAAGTAATTATTTGAGATCACTCATAAAAATGATATTTTTGTATTCAAGCATAAAAATGATATTTTTGTATTCAAGTTCTAAGATTATTCAAATTCTGAAAATACTTTGGGGTATACAAAATATCTAGTGTACAAGCTATTTCTTGCTCAGAACATCTGATTTCAACCTGACTGAAACAAATATAGGTAAAATGTTATTGTTCCATGTTGAGGTGGCTTTTGGGACAGGTTGAGTTAAGAGTATGAAAAACCAAGGACATAAATGGCAATTGCTGGTGGAAGTTGCTATGAAGATTGGTGGCTGGTTGAGATAGTAGAATATTTTGATTGGGGGCATCAGTGGCAATTGAGGCCGAGAAAGGAAGAGAGAGCCCTGAGAAGATTAGTACAGATGGGTTAATACTTCATATGAAAGGAAGGAGAACTTTGGGGGAAGAAGCAAGAGTGATAGGATGTGCCATTTTCAGATCCGGTTGCTGATACCATCACAAAAAGGAACAGATGTCCAGACCAGTATATTAACATGTGTTCAGGAAAGAGAAGGAAGCAAAGAATTTGGATTATGGCCTGGTCTAGAGAGATGACTGGAAGTTGGGAAGGAATGATATGGAGCAACCTTACCCTAATCACACTGTTAAATCACTCTGGGAGCCTTCTGGAATAATTTCTCAACTAGAACAACTAAAATATTCCTGGATTGAACTGTGGCCAACCTGAAATGGGAAGAAGTTTTAGTATATGATGATTTTTTTCTGGGTTTGAAATATGTATAGCTGTAATGGCGAATCTATGGCACGCATGCCACTGGTGGCACGCAGAGCCATTTGTGCGGGCATGCGAGCTCCCCTCCCAGAGGCTCAAAGGCAGCCTCTGCAGCCTCAGGAGACCAAAAAACAGGCCTTCTGGAAGTGCCAAAATGGGCCTGTTTTCAGCCTCCAGAGGCTTCCCTCTAGCCTCCGGGAGAGCAAAAATGGCCTCCCCCAGGCTCCAGAAGCTCTCTGGAGACTGAAAACGGGCACCTGGTATTTCCAGAAGGCCTATTTTTTTGGCCTCCCGAGGCTGCAGAGGCTTCCTTCGAGCCTCTGGGAGGGCGAAAACATCCTCAAACAGGCCGAAAACCAGTTGGGAGGCATGCACATGCGCAGTGTAGGTAAGGAGGTGGGACAGGGGGGTTGCATGCGCAAGGGAGTGGGGCGTGTTGCATTGTTGGTACCGGCGTGTGTGCACTTTCGGCACACCATAACAAAAAGGTTCGCCATCACTGATGTACAGCCATATTCATAATACATGGATTATTTTTTATTTTTAACCAGCTTATAACCCCACTTCCTGGAGGGATCTCGCAACAGACAGGAGTGATTATTCAACCTCAACAGCTCTTATTTACCGGAAACAAAGCCCAAGTAATACCCACAACAGTGGCTGCACCTACATCAGCACAAGCACAGATTTCTGCAGCTGGTCAGCAACAACCTCAGCAACAAGCAGCACAACCACAAGCACCTTTAATGCTGCAAGTAGATGGAGTGGGTGATACATCATCTGAAGATGAAGCAGAGAAGGAAGAGTATGAGCCAGCACAATCACAGGCAGTTCCAGTGCTGCAAGTGGATGGAGCAGGTGATACATCATCTGAGGAAGAGGAGGAAGAAGAGGAGGATTATGACGATGATGAAGAGGAAGACAAAGAAAAGGATGGAGGTGAAGATGGCCAGGTTGAGGAGGTAAATTTTGATAATTGTTTCAAGTTGTTTTATGTTATACCGACAGATGCATTTTTAATATGTACATTTTGGCTGAGGGAATAGTAGTTTATGTTGTGGATCAATCGTAAATAGTTATCTGAGTCAATTATTTTCTTTTTATATTATTGAAAGCTACCCCTTAGAGGTTAGAGAAATGCCAGCATGTTCATGGATATTTTAGATTTACAACAGTTGTTTAGAATTTAAGAGAACAAGTTATTACTATTGAATGATTCAGTGAAGAGTGGTGGTAGAATTAAAATGGATTGCTGGGAAACCAAAAGAGAAAAAGTCCCAAGTATAGCATTTTGGTTTACAACTATAATCATCTCTAATTGGTGGAGTTAAAAGTTGAAAAGAAAAAAAAAATGTCCTCAACTTATAACAGTTTGTTTAATGACCATTCAAAGTTCTAATAGCACTGGAAAAAGTGAGTTCTGACCATTTTTCACATTTAATCCCCATGGTCATGTGATCAAAATTTAGCTGTTTGGCAACTGGTTCATATTTATGACAGTTGCGATGTCCTGGGGTTGTTATATGATCATCTTTTGCAATCTTCTGACAAGTCAGTGGGGAAACTGGATTCACTTAACAACTGTGACAAGAAAGGTCTAAAATAGTGCAAAATTCACTTAACAAATGTCTCACTTTGCAACAGAAATGTTGGGCTCAATTGTGGTAGTAAGTCAAGGACTACCTGTAATTAGAAAAATGCTTACATTACATCTAAAGTGCTGTGTTTATATTATGAAGCAATTGTTGTCAATTCTATTGATTTACGAAATCTCTTCTAGGAACCTCTCAATAGTGAAGATGATGTTAGTGATGAAGAAGGACAGGAATTATTTGACACTGAGAATGTTGTAGTGTGCCAGTATGATAAGGTAATATATAAAGCCAAATGCTTTTGTCTATTATATGCGTCTGTCCACACAGTGTATTCAAAAAGTATTCAAACATCCTTCACTTTTGTCAATTTTGTTATGCTGCAACCTGATTCTTTGGTTACTGAAATTCTTTTTTTTACTCATTAAGCTACATTCGGTACCCCATAATGACAAAGTGAAAGCAGAATTTTAGAAATGTCTGTGAATTTATTAAAAAGAACAAAACTGAAATATCACATTGGCATAAGTATTCAGACCTTTTATTCAGTACTTTGTTGAAGCATCTTTGGCAACAATTACAACCTGAAGTCTTTTTGGGTATAATACAACAAGCTGTGCACATCTGGATTGGGGAATTTTATGCCATTCTTCCTTGCAAATCTTGTCAAACTCAGGTTGGATGGTGACTGTCAGTGAACAGCCAGCATTTTCAAGTTCCTCCAGAAATGTTCAGTAGGGTTCAAATCTGGCTGAGCCCCTCTATGACATTCTCAGAGTTGTTTTTTAACCCACTCTGTGTTTTGGCTATGTGCTTAGGATTGTGGTCATGTTGGAAATGGAACCTTCATCCCAGTCTGAGGTCCTGAGTGTTGTAGAACAGGTTTTCATTGAGGGTATCACTATCCTTTGCTTCATTCAGCTTTCCCTCAACCCTGATCAGTCTTTCCATTCCTGCTGCTGAAATACACCACCCCCAAACAGCATGATGCTTCCACACCATGCTCCTGTTCAGATGATATTGGGCAGGTGACGAGTAGTGCTTAGTTTCTTCCAGACATAATATTTAGGACTGAGGCCAAACAGCTGAATCTTGTACCTCAGGTGCTTTTTTGCAAAAGCAGGTTTTCATGTGTTTTTCATCGAGGAGAGGCTTGGCTTTGGTTTATTCACTCTGCCATAAAGCCTGGATCCATGGAGAGCTGCGGTGATGGTTGTCCTTTTGAAATTATCCCACCTGCACACAGGATCTGGAGCTTAGTCAGAGTGACCATCGTGTTCTTGGTCACCTTTCTCACTCAGGCCCTTTTCCTTCTCCCCCAATTGCTCACTTTGACTGGGTGACCAGCTGTTAGAAGAATCGTGGTTGTGCCAAATTTTTTCCATTTGAAAATTATGGAGGCCACTGTGCTGTAGGAACCTTCAATGCAGCAGAAATTTTTATTGTAGCCTTCCCCAGATCTGTGTCTTGCAATAATCCTGTCTGAGCACTGCAGGCAGTTCCTTTGACTTCATGGCTTTTGCTCTGTCTGCTACAGTATGCACTGTCAGCTTGGGGCTTTCTATGGAGAAGTGTATGCTTTTCTAAATCATGTCCAATCAATTTAATTTACCACAGGTTGATTCCGATCAAGGTCTAGAAACATATCAGCAACTATCAAGAGAAATGGAAGGCACCTAAACTAAATTTCAAGTGTTGTTGCAAAGGGCCTGAATACTTATGCCAATGTGATTTTTCAATAAATTTACAGATATTTCTACAATTCTATTTTCATGTTGTCATCATAGGGTAATCCTGAGTGATCAGTGAGAAACAAATGAGTTTCAGCAACTGTAGAATCAGGCCGCAGGATCACAAAATTGACTGAAGTGATGAAGGGAGTCTAAATACTTTATGAATGAACTGTATACTTACATTAATATTAGTAAAGTATTTCCCAACAATTAGAATTATTTCAGTAAATAGGTAGATGAATTTATTTGGAAAATATTTAACAATTTAAAAAATCCTCAAATGAATGACAACTATTACATATAAATTTAATTTTGTGCACAATAATGAGAATGTAGGAGAGGACCACCTTAACAGATATATCCAGATCTTGCTGCGTCTTTCCAAGGTCCTATTCAGGATCATTAATTTTCTGCTTCAGGAGGAATTTGGCATGCTGGATTGGTAATTTGAAAATGTTTACAAAAAACATTGGATTTCAGATGGATATTATTTAGAAATATTATTTCACTTAATATTATTGTTAAATAAAGTTTTATTTCTACTTTAATTGTGATTTATTTGACATAGCTATGAAAGAAAGGAATATATATGTAGGTCTAGGTGTGTTTGGGTCTTTTCCTGTGTAAGATTAAGAGTATCTTGACAACGTTTCGGTGAGGTCCCACTCACCATTCTCAGGCTGGTGCTTTTGGCTTATGTATATATAATATAATCACACATACACACACTTGTATTAATGCCCTCCTTTGGAACTTGGAATATTTATAGTACCTAATTTAAAACAAAGTTTTTAGAGCAAGAAACACAATAGTGCTTCTCTGTTCACACACATACAAGCAAAAATCTTGCCATCTATTCACAACATATTGAACCAAATGCAAGACCTTTCTTGTTTTTTTTCATCCCATCTTTCCAGATACATAGAAGTAAGAATAAGTGGAAGTTTCACCTCAAAGATGGAATCATGAATCTTAATGGCAGAGATTATGTATTTTCCAAAGCCATTGGAGATGCAGAATGGTGAATACAGAAAATAAACTCAAAACTAAGACAAGACAGGTTGAGACTTGGACAGTACACTTCAACAGAAAAATATCTGCAGACCCATAAAGAAATTGAGACTACCAGGACAGAAGAATAGCATGGCAATGTTGACACTACTTCAAATGGGAAAATTGAGGCATTGGTGCAGCTAGTTCTGTCCAACAGCTGGTTTTATATTGAATATCTTAATTAACCACTTCTACCTATAGATAAAGGTAACTAGCATGTGATGCTTAATCTCCCCTTCCGCTGATTTGAAGGAACTCTTCTTTTTGGTAACAATACTATGGAAAAGGCTTAGTGTGTGTTTTTGTGCATAAATTGTGCTGAAACGCTCCCCTGGGGAATGGGATTGGTGAGAATCTTGCTGAAAATTGTACATGGAGATTTAGCCAATTGGTGAGGACTGAGGTGTTGAGTTCTAATTACTATTGAGTAAACTATTTTTAAATCTTGTGCTGGGCCATGTATAATTTTATTGACAGTTTTAGGCCTTTTATATAAATTTTGATCCTGGTACCAAAAGATCTCATTTGTATTTTAAATTTAATAATGCTGAATATTTTATTTAAAAGGAGGTTGTGCTTTAGCCTATGGATGAAAGTGATAAAAATCTCCATCTCCCTTTGCTCTCTTAAGAAAAGATTCTAGAATATTCTTGAAGATTGAGCAATTTAGTAACTTGTTGGTTGAATAGCGAATTAGTAATCTTTTAAAAATTCCACTAGTGAAATTAATGTGTATTTTCAAAGGCCAAGTGAATATGCACTGCAAGTGACTAACGAGACCAGAAGTTATAGGTGACTATGCACTTTGAAAAGGGATCTAAAGCATTGAAGGAGCTTCCATTTCTCAAATCACAATTGGAGAACTGAATCACATTCATTCTCTAATAAGTAATTATTTAATATCAAAGTATTGTTGAAGATAAATTTCTCTGTTGTAGCAATAGTGTTTGGGAATCAGGTTTTCAGCAATGCAGGCTTTCCTAATGAAGAGCAAAGGGCTGAACATCAGCCATATCAAGGAAGCAACACACCTCCAAATTCTTCATTCTTGCAAGATATGTATTACACATGGTAGTCAGCTCTGAAAAGCAGTGAAAAAGCCCAGGGAATGGTAAGTGAAGAAAACGGTGTGTGATAGTAAGAATGCCATCTTTCTTCAATATTAACATTTCTGCTCTTACAAAAATGAAACATTTTGAATCCTAAGAAAAATTGCCAGTGCATTTAATCACCATTATTCGAGTTTTCTCTTCTGTTCCCAAATTAATTTCTTTGCATTTCAATGTAAATCTATCGGTTATTTCTGCTTGCAGGAAACTCATAATATATTGCAATGGGCAATTTTTCTATCCCACGCTATCTCTAAAGCTGGCCAAACATGTTAATTCTGTTGTATAATAACATTTGTAAGGTATTTGCATTTTTATACCACATAAATGTAATTGAAGGCTTCATTTTCTGGCCATATTGATTGTTCGCTGAACCTGAATTTCTTTTGGGTACAGTGGAGTTTTGGCTTTGGACTTGTAGATATCTTCAAATAGCTTATTCCCACTGTGTAAAATAAACAGACATACCACGACTATACATATCATTTTTTGATTACATTGAAATCAGTTGCCATTTTCCATTAAATCCTTATGTATGTTGTGGCCATAGTATATCCTAGTCCTTTACCCTGGTTTAATATAGATTTAAAAACAATTGAGAAATACAGCACTGTGAAACTCAAGGCTACAGGTTTCTTTTCATTACTGTACAAATGAATTAACATTCTAGACATCATGGACACTGAATAGCAGCTTGTCTCTAGCCTTTTATTTATTTTAAAATAATACCACAGCTTTAAAAGTGACTTATAAATAGGTCTATATGGAAACAGACTTGATGTTTTGCAAATTTATTATGGGTATGCTTTGGTTGGATGAGGGTGTTAATAAAAGGACCTGTGAAATTCTTCTGGAAGCCAGTCATATACCAAACTTGTGCTCTTACTTGCTTCATCAAGTGTTCCTTTTTAAAAATCAAATAGTGTGCTTTTTAAGTTACATTTTATGGGAGCAGCTTCCTGTAGGAGTATAGCTTACTTACAAGTATTATACCATACTTGAATTTTAATCATGGTTTTAACAATATAAATTAAGCAGACCATTTTGTTAGGTTTTTTAAAGGAATTATCATTCCTTTCAGGGAGAGGCAGGGCAAATATTCCCATGATTAATCCTTAAGTATTAATAAACTATTTGCTTTTGTTCTTATTTGGCTTAGAATTGGAAGTAGTTACTATTGGAATAATTCAGTACCTCTGTTTTTGAAGCAATTAACGGTTCGCAAGAAGGGCTTTATTTTTAGATTTGCACAGAGAACAGGAGCACCTTTTTCACTTTAAAATGGTAAAATAGAGAAAGCAAATACTTTGGTTAGACTAATATGAAGATTTATAGTATAATTACACAAAGGATGAAAGTCTTGTGCCTTTGCAATCTTCAGATACACCTGTTTTACTCCATGTTTTAGGACTATCGGTCTCCTTTAAGTAAATGAAAAAGCTTTTTTAGTAAAAAGCTTCAATTGTAACCTAATATTTTGAGTCTAATCTTACTGGCTTTCTAGAATGTGCAATCATCTGAAACATCTACATTAAACATTGTCTTTTTAGAAGGTTTTAGATTGTCAAAAATGATTTTATATTGGAGTATTTAAATTTAATGTGTAAAATATTTTCCCCCTTTAATGGCAATCCAAGTTCTCTCTTTACTTGTCTCTATTATTGCAACTTGTTTTTTGTTCTCAGTCATGTCTACAGAAATGGATCATGAATTTACAAATACTCTGCTCCCTTTTTTCAAGGGAGATTAAAATTGTGATTGAACAAGTTTCTAGGAAAAGCAGATTTGTAGTGATTGTTGCAATCAGACTTGCAGAGATATCATTTTAAAATAATGTTAACACAACTATGTTTTCATTCTCTGTATACATCAAACAGCAATAACATCCCAATCAAATTATTACTGGATAAACTGTGTAGTTCCATTACAGAAAAAAATTATTTGCTCTTCTGCTTAAAAAAGTCTTTTATTTTGATTTTTTTTTTTTGTAAAAATCAGCAAAAGTGATTTAGAACAGATTTGATTTTAAAGAGTTTCATTGTTTAGAAAATGCTAGAATAGCTTTCCTCCTGAAATGTCCTTCCATCTGGAGGACATCCAGTGGAAAAACCTGCATTTGAATCTCTTTCATATTGCATAATCTTAAATTACATAAGAGATTCAAAGAAATCAAGCATTTGGGACAGTAGAATAACAATTTTGGTTGAGCTATTTTTGATTTGTGTTTTAGGAGGACAAAAGATTTTAACTGGAAGACTAATGGCAGGCTAGCTGCATGTGACATCACATATTCGCTCTTGTGTGCCTAGGGTACAAAAACAACTTTAAGAGAGTGAGAAATATACTTAGTTGCTGTTTTGAGCTACTACTGTCAACTGCTGTTGTACATATACTGTTATGTGTAAGGGGGTAAATATATTTATTATGTTTGTAAAATCTGTACAATTAAAAGATCTGTACAATTAAAAATCAAGGATGTTCTTCCTAAGATGTACAGGATGTGTTTCAAAGGCCATGCTTGGAATACAATTAGAAACTTAGTATTTTGATGTACTAAGACCTATTTTAAGTTTAATATTTTGCCTTTGCAAAAAAAATTAAAGATGTTATTTAAAATAAGCTTGCCACTTTATTTACTATTTTGTGTATTAAAATACTTTAATGTGTATATAGCTGTGTTTACTTTATTCTAACTTAATTCCATAAAGAGCATGACAAAATTGTTAAGCCAGGCAGGGAAAAGGAATACAGAACATTTTTATCAGGTACATACGGGGCTGGGATTCTATTTTATTGTGGTTAAATAAATATGATATTACGGTTAAACAGATCTTAGGTGTAACTTATAGCCCCTTTCATAGACCTCTCAATTTTTATGCATAATATTACTTCCATAGGAGCTTGTAGTTTGCTCAGCATTTGCTTATTCTAAAATTAATGATTTGCTTCTGGGACAAAATTGAAAGCATGTTTTTTATCTCTTCATTTGAGGGTTAAAATGTAAAGCAACCACTGTCCAATAGCCTGATCTTGTCTTGTGCATGCAACCTCCAATGGAATGAAATATGAACATGTAGCATGCATGTTCGATTTTCAAGTTTAATTTCAAACTATTACTGGGATTTTGCACGATTTGAATGTAGAAATGTGATGTATTTGTGTGGGGATGGGTATAAATTCTGTTAGGAAAAACAACTTGGCTCCAGAAGTTCTGAATGCTCCAACACTGGAAGTTTTTAAAAAGATGTTGGATAACCATTTGTCTGAAGTATAGGGTTTCCTGCCTAGGCAGGAGGGTTGGACTAAAAGACCTCCAAGATATCTTCTGTTATTCTATACAATCAGGCAGATGTCACAAATGAGGTTTAGCTGAGGGCTTTCAAATTTTTCAAAAAGTATACCTACTGTTTCCCCTAGATGGCAGCAAAAATGCAATGAAAAATACAGCAAAGGGAAATTAAGGCCGTGTCACACTGCCCAACGGATGCAAAAAGGACACGGAAGAGAAAAATGTTACATCCGTTGTATCCACGCTCAAAAGGGGTGAAAATTTGCATAATTGGAGCGGATAACACGGACGCGGGGAGGACGCAGGGCAGATGCAAAGCGGATGCAGAACGGAAGCCCAGCGGATGGAAGCGGATGGTGCAACCGCAGGGCTTCCAGGGGGCCTCAGCAAAGTGGACGCGGAGCGGAAACAACGGATGCACAGCGGATGAAGCGGATGCACAGCGGAAGCCTAGCGGATGCACAGCGGAAGCCTAACGGATGCCTGGCGTTAATTGCGCATGCGGGGGGGATGCATTGTGCAAGCCCCGCGGATATAAAGGGAAGCAGCTCGCACGTGGCCAGCATTTGGAGGAAAGATCTGCTGCTGGATACCTCGAGTTCTTGCCTGCATGTCTGCCTGCAAGCCTTGCTGCCAGCCTGCCTCCAAGCCTGCCTCCCAGCCTCCTGGGCAGCCTCCCTGCCAGTCTTGCTGCCAGCCTGCCTTCCAGCCTCCCTTCCAGGCTTGCTGGCAGCCTGCCTTCCAGCCTCCCTGCCAGCCTGCCTTCCAGCCTCCCTGCCAGCCAGTCTGTCTGCCAGCCTTCCTGCCAGCCTTCCTAACAGGCTTCATGCCAGGCTTCCTGCCAGGCTTCCTGCCAGCCTTGGTGCCTGCCAGCCTCCCTGCAAGCCTTCCTGCCAGCCAGCAACCCCACAACCATGGGGAAGAAGCGAAAGTCTCAGCAACCTGCCGCCATCCCTGGCAAGAGGGATAGGGCCACCCTCCCGCCCCATGTCCCTGACTCATCTTCTGCTGGGGCTTCTGCTGCTTGGGCTCGCTCTTCTGTTGCTGGAGCTTCTGCTGTAGCTGCTCCTGGCGGTGGTGCTTCTGCTGCGTACTCTGCTGAAGCTGCTCCTGGTCCTGCTGGTCCTGCTCGTTCTGCTCGTGCTCCTGGTCTTGCTAACCCTGCTGCTTGTGCTTACTCTGCTGCTGCTGATCCTGGTTTTGCTGCTGCTGCTGCTGCTGATTATGATCCTGCTGGTGATTATGCTGCTGCAACTGCTGCTGATTATGATCCTGCTGGTGATGCTGCTGCTGCTGCTGATGATGATGATGCTGTTGGTGTGGAGGAACAGTCCCTACAACCTGGAAGCCTCTCTGATGAGGGCCCATCTGGTCCTGCCAAAGGGAGGAAGAGGCGTATGCAACAACGGGAGAGGAGGCAATACTACATTGAGGAAGCGCACGAAGATGAGGTGCTGGAGTGGCTGAGAGAGAATGACTATCTGTGGCAGAAGGGACACCGGCTGTACAGGGACACCAAGCAGAAGCAGGCTGCTTGGAGAGAGAGGGCGGAGAGTCTGGGCTACACATCAGATGTGCTCCTCGGCTGGTGGAAGCACATGCACACCTGGTACGGGAAGCTGCACCTCAAAAAATCTGGCCAGGCCAGGTTTAAGCTGACAGAGAGACCTCCGTCATGGCCAGGTGCAGCTTCCTGGAGGGTGAGATCTGCCACCGAGGAGCACCAGGAACCCCTCTGTCTACCCTCTCTCTCCAGCAGCCTGCTGCGACCCAGTCCTCTTCCGGCCGAGAGTCAGTCCCTGTCTCCATGCAGGTATCTGTGGAGCGTGCCACGGCGGAGAACCCCTGGGCAGGTGTTGAAAGCATGGTGGAGAGCGAGGAGGACTCCCTGGTGCGGTGGGAGAAAGGAGACATCGAGTTCACCGCTGCCGAAGTCGCATCCACCCACACCTCCGCCTCCACAGTAAGGCAGAGAGCCAGACCACAGGAGGGGCAGAGCCACAATGTCCTGGTGGAAATCAGGGACACCATCCGCACCAGCATAAGTCTCCTCTCAGCTGGTCCCCATCAACTCCTCCTCCTCCAACCGCAAGCCCTTCCTCAATTATGACAACCAGACCTTCAAGGAGATGGCGGATCCCCAGTACCAGGTGGTGAAGGAGAGGATCACCATGCTGCTTAACAACCTTCCAGACCCAGAGGCACCTGCTCCCACCTAGTCCAGGTCTGCTGCTCCACCCCAGGTGATGTCCCTCCCATACCAAGGCTTCCCACAGCCCCTCACCTACCAGGGCTACAGCTACCCGGAGGTCCAGCAGCACAGACAGCAGCCCTTCCAAATGCAGGCACAGAGTCATCGAGCGACACTGTTGCCACCAGTTCCAATGATGCCACCGATGCCAACCACGACAATGATGCCACCCACGACAGCGATGCCAGCCATGCCAATGATGCCACCCACGCCAGTCCTCACCCCGCTGCAGACCAGGCAGCCCCACTACACTGCTCCTTCCTCCATCCCACAACCAAGCCCGGCCTCAATACATCTGTCCTCAGTACTGGGGCTGACACCCCATGGCATGGAGGAAGGACCTCTCAGCATCACGGGGCTGAGCCAGCTGTCTGACACCTTCCTCAACACACTGTCCCCTGTTGTCCTCTTGGGGCCAGGCACTCCAACAACACCTCAGACCAGCACTGCAGCAGCACCCACCTCCACAGCACCTTCACCCTAACACCTTAGACTGGGCACACACCTCCGAGTGACCAAGAGGAGTGCCAGAGACTGGCTGCCTGGATATTTGTGGACTTGGGTCATGTTTATTTTACAGCTTGTTATTAATAAAGTTTATCTTTGTTTCACACACTTGCTTCATTAATTTTTTTCTATAAAGTTTGGGTGGAAACTTTTAGAAATGATTTAGCCTTTGCATGCTTGTGGGATGGGTTAAGATAGCAGTGGGATGGGCAGTGATACTTTTGGGATGGGTTAAGATAGCAGTGGGATGGGCAGTGATACCTTTGGGATGGGTTAAGATAGCTGTGGGATGGGAAGGGATACCTGTGGGATGGGCAGGGATACCTATGGGATGGGTAATATTTGTGGGATAGATAAACCTCCAGTGCAAGCATAGTGGGACTGTATGGTCCACCCTCCCAGGTGCCACACCTATGGCCCTTCATTATCAATTACAATGTAAACATTGATCCACACATGTCAACTCTATTAAATGCCCTGTTCATTCTAGGCACACCCAACATACATGGGACAATCTCATCAGTGTGATGAGACAGGCTGAAGGAAACATCCATTAAGCATCTACCATCCTGTCTTGCCATTCCACCGCTCCAGCTGGGGAGTTGCAGCAGTGTTTCAGGAGGTTGCGCTGCTTCTTCGCCTCACGTGAGGCTCTGTTGGGCCCTTGCACATCCTCAGTGTCGATCAGGTTTTGCCCTTGCCTCCATTCCCCAGGCTCCATGTCCCCATTGCCTTGCTGGAGGTCCACGAGCCTGTTCTGCAAAACTGGGTAGCGGGTGCACATGAGATTGTGCAGGATGCAGCAAGCTTCCGTGATCCTCCTCATGGCCTCTGGGCAATGCTGCATGGTGGTGAGAAGTACCTGGGAACCTGTAGGCCAGGATGCCAAAGGCGTTCTCCACCACCCGCCTTGCCCTGGACAGCCTGTAGTTGAAGATCCTCTCTTCACGGGTGAGGTATTTGGAGGTGTAGGGCTTCATGAGGTTGGTTGTGAGGGAGAAGGCGTCATCCCCCACGATGAAGTAGGGCACATCCTGTGTGTCATTGGGCAGGGGGTCTGGATCTGGGAAGCCCATGATGAAGTTGCGTTCCAGCCCCTCCTTGAAGTGACTTGTCGTTGTATACCTGGGCATCTGAAGATGAGCCATTGCCTGAAACATCGATGTACATGAACTTGTAGTCAGCATCGACCATGGCGAAGAGGATGATGCTGAAGAAGCCCTTGTAGTTGTGATAAGTGGACCCCGACTTGGCTGGCGCTTTGCAGGCCACGTGCTTGTCATCGATGGCTCCAACGGTGTGGGGGAAGTTCCACCTCTGATACCACTGCTCTGCAACTTTCTTCCATCCTTCTTCAGTGGAGGGGCACTGGAGGAGCTCCTCTTTGTATTCTTCGATGATGGCCTGCACCACTTCTCTGACAACAAAGCTGATGGTGCTGGGTGGCACCCTCCAGCCATACTGCATCCTCCTGTAGGTGGTCCCAGAGGCCAGGTGGCGCAGAGTGAGTGCCACCTTGAGCCCAGTTTCCAGGCTGGGCGGGAAGTTGGTGTTTGTCTTGGTCAACCTGGGTGTCAGGCGCTGCACAACTTCGTCAAACATGGCTGGAGGCATCCTCATGAAGTTCTGGAACGCCCGAGTGTCTTCGCTCCTGAGCTCCACCATCAGCTTGTCGTAAAGTACGTAATGTGCTCTTCTGGCTAACCATCTTTGGACCCAGACTTTTTTTGGGTGCCTCCTTTTCTTCCCGTAGTAGAGTTCACAGAGACTGTAGATGGTTTCGCAGTGTTGCAGAAGGATGTTGGCTGCCAAAAGAATTTTGTCGCAGTCCACGGTGGACATGACTGGATGCTGTGGAAGAGGAAGAGTCAGATGAAGGCTGCAGAGGTCTGCACAGCTGGGCTGCTGGTCTGAAAGTGAGATGCAGACGAGTTACTCCCCCTTTATATAGGCAGTATAGGTGTCCCTTTGCATCCTCTAGGCATCCTCTAGGCATCCTCTAGACATACTTAATATCTGAGATAGGTCCCCTTTGTGGGCGTTTTTTCCATTTTGAACGCTTTGTTTCCGTTCTGCATCCGCTAGGCATCTGTTCTGCATCCGTTCCGCTTCCTCCCTGCGCCTGGGCGGATGCGAGTTGCGCGGATGCGCAGCGGAAGCCTAGCGGATGTAGCAGATGCGTAACGGATGCGTAACGGATGCATAACGGATGCGTAACGGATGCGTCGCGGATGCGTAGCGGATGCAGAACGGACAAATTGGATACATTTTCCGCGCAAAAGTTTTAGGCAGCTCAAAACTTTTGGAGCGGATGAAATGTCAATAAACGGATGCTGGACAGATAGAGAGGAAGCAAAATGGAGGCAGTGAGTACATCGCGTTTTCCAACGGATGGCAAGGTTTTTTATCCGTTTTACATCCTCTTTGCATCCGTTGGTGCAGTGTGACGGGCTTTACATGAAAAAGAACCAAATGCTTGTTAGCTTTATAGTTTCCTCTTTCCCAGAAATGGACAGCAATATACATGGAACTCTTTTCAGGGTACCATAAATTTGAAATCTACTATTCCTTACAATCACAGTTTGAAAGTTTTTACCTAAATACAGTTCTTGAAGTAATTATTAAAATATTTATGACTTTCAGTCCAATAAACTTCAATTTGCTGTTTATCAAATTTATATAACTGCCCAAATTTGTATATCTCACCAGAAATGACTGGGTGGTGCATAATCTTTATAAGAAAAAGTATTTTCTAGTAGTTCACAATTGTTGTACATATTTTTATTAGTGCAGTCAAACTTGTAACTTGTGTGCTTTCCATATTAGTAGTATTCTTCAGACAAGAACTTTAACGGCCTGTCACATTGGCTGTTGGATGCAAAACGTTTGTAAAAAGGACACAGTGGACGAGAAAATGTTCCATCCATTGTTATCCGCTCTCAAAAGTGCCCCGAATTTGCATAACCAGAGCGGACAACAACGGAAAGGAACGGACGAGGGGAGGACGTAGAGGGGATGTAAAACGGATGCTCCATGGAAGCCTAGCGGATGGAAGTGCATGGGAGCGGATGGCACATCCGCAGGGCTTCCGGGGAAGCACAGCGAAGCGTACGCGCAATGGAAAGAGCGGATGCAGAGCGGAAGCCTAGCGGGTGCAGAGCGTTCACTGCGCTTGCGGGGAGGATGCATTGCGTCAGCCCCACAGATATAAAGGGAAGCAGCTCGCAAGCAGGTCACCATTCAGAGGAAAGACCTGCTGCCAGACACAGCTCCAGCCAGCCAACCAACAACCATGGGGAAGAAGAGGAAGCCTGTGGCATCTGCTACCAGCCCTGGCAAGACGGACAGGGCCACCATCCCACCCCGGGCGCTGACTCTGCTTCTGCTGGGGCTTCTGCTGCTCGGGCTGACTCTTCTGGTGCTGGAGCTTCTGGCGCTGCTCCTGGTGCTGGGGCTTCTGCTGGGGCTTACTCTGCTGGCGCTGCTCCTGGTGCTGGAGCTTCTGCTAGTATTTACTCTGCTGGCACTGCTCCTGGTGCTGGGGCTTCTGCTGGGGCTTACTCTGCTGGCGCTGCTCCTGGTGCTGCTGGTGCTCCTGGTGCTGCTTATGCTCCTGGTCCGGCTGGTGCTGCTGATCCTGG
Source organism: Laticauda colubrina (assembly GCA_015471245.1). Classification (NCBI taxonomy): domain Eukaryota; kingdom Metazoa; phylum Chordata; class Lepidosauria; order Squamata; family Elapidae; genus Laticauda; species Laticauda colubrina. The sequence continues at coordinate 21,899,600 of BLBF01000005.1, forward strand.
TGCTGCTGGTCCTGCTTTTGCAGCTACTGTTCCTGCTGCTGCTGGTGGTGGTGTGGTGGAGCAGCACCTACAACCTCGAAGCCCTACTGATGAGGGCCCAGATGGCCCTGCCAGAGGGAGGAAGAGGCATACGCATGAACGGGAGACAAGGCAATACTCCATCGAAGAGGAACATGAGGATGAGGCGCTGGAATGGCTGAGGGAGAATGAGTATTTTTGGCGGAAGGGACACAGGCTCTATCAAGACACCAAAAGGAAGCAGGCTGCTTGGAGAGAGAAGGCGGAGAGCCTGGGCTACACTTCGGAGGTGCTTCTCGGCTGGTGGAAGCACACATGCACACCTCCTACGGGAAGCTGCACCTCAAGAAATCTGGCCAGGCCGCGGTCAAGTTGACGGACCGAGAGTCCTACGTGATGGCCAAGTGCAGCTTCTTGGAGGGTGAGATCTGCCACTGAGGAGCAGCCCCTCTGACAACCCTCTCTCTCAGGCAGCCCGCAGAGAGCCAGTCCTCTTCTGGCCAAGAGTCAGCTCCTGTGTCCAGGCAGGTATCTGTGGAGCGTGCCACGACGGAGACCCCCCGACAGCTGCACTCCCCGTGGCAGAGCGCTTGGAGGACCCCCTGACGCAGTGGGGGCAAGGAGAGGACACTTCCACCAGAGACCAACCCACATCCACTCCCAGCTCCACCTGCATAGAAAGCAGGCAGAGAGCCAGACCGGAGGGGCAGAGCCACATTGTCCTGCTGGAGATCAGGGACACCATCAGAAGCAGCCTAGATCTCCTCTCTTAGCTGGTACACACCGAGGTCCCATCCTCCAACTGCAAGCCCTTCATAACATACTTAAACCAGACCCTCATGAACATGTCCGAATCACAGTACCAGGGGATCAAGGACAGGATCACCGGTCTTCTTCACAACCCTCCAGACCCAGCTGAACCTGCTCCCACCCAGTCCAGGTCTTCTCCTCCACCCCAGGTGATGTCACTGCCCTTCCAAGGCTTTCCACAGGCCCTCACCTACCAAGGCTACAGCTACCAGGAGCTCCAGCAGCACAGGCAGCCCTTCCCAGTCCAGGCACAGGTACATCGAACAACACCAGTGCCACCAATGCCACCGATGCCACAGATGCCAGCCACGCCACTGATGCCAGCCACGCCACAGATGCCACCCATGCCACAGATGCCACCCACGCCTCACCTCGCTCACCTGCAGACCAGACATCCCCACTACACTCCTCCTTCCTCCATCCCACAGCCAAGCCCAGCCTCAGAACATCTTTCATCGGTACTGGGGCTGACACCCCATGTCCTGGAGGAAGGGGCTCTCAACATCACAGGACTGAGCCAGCGCTCTGAGAGCTTCCTGCACACTCTCGGGGTGTGCCTCGAGGTGACCACTCATGGGGTCTTCCTGTCGTACTCTTGGGGCCAGGCACCCCAATGGTGCCTCAGACCAGCACTCCAGCAGCAGCCACCTCCACAGCACCTGGACCTTTCACCCCTGAGACTATGGGCACACCTCAGAGTGACTGAGAAGAGTGCCAGAGACTGGGTGGCTACCTGTTGACTTTATCTTTGCTTGGGACACTTGGGTCATTTTTCTTTTACACCTTGTTATTAATAAAGATTATCTTTGCTTCACACACTTGCTTCAGTTCTTTTAGTCAATAAAGTCTTGGTGGAAACTTTTAGAAATGGTTTAAGCCTTTGCTTGCTTGTGGGATGGGTTAAGATAGCATTGGGATGGGCAGGGATACCTTTGGGATGGGTAAGGATAGCAGTGGGATGGGCAGGGATACCTTTGGGATGGATAATAGCTGTGGGATGGGCAGGGATACCTGTTGGATGGGTAATAGCTGTGGGATGGGTTAAGATAGCAGTGGGATGGGCAGGGATACCTTCGGCATGGGTAATAGCTGTGGGATGGGCAGGGATACCTGTGGGATGGGTAAGGATAGCAGTGGGATGGGCAGGGATGCCTGTGGGATGGGTAATAGCTGTGGGATAGATAAACCTCCAGTGCAAGCATAGTGGGACTGTATGGTCCACCCTCCCAGGTGCCACACCTATGGCCCTTCACGAACAATACTAATGTAATCATTGATCCACACATTTCAACATAAACACAACTCTTTATTAAATGCCCTGTTCTTTGTAGGGCCACTCAACATACATGGCCCAATCTCATCAGTGTGATGAGACAGGCTGAAGGAAACATCCATTAAGCATCTATCATCCTGTCTTGCCACTCCACTGCTCCATCTGGGGAGTTGCACCAGTGTCTCAGGAGGTTGCGCTGCTTCTTCCCTTCACGTGAAGCTCTGTTGGGGCCTTGTTCATCCACAGCGTCTATCAGGTTTCGTCCTTGCCTCTATTCACCAGGCTCCATGTCCCCATTGCCTTGTTGGAGGTCCACGAGCCTGTTCTGCAAAACTGGATAGCGGGTGCGCATGAGATTGTGCAGGATGCAGCAAGCTTCCACGATCCTCCTCATGGTTTCTGGGCGATGCTGCATGGTGGTGAGAAGTACCTGGAACCTGTTGGCCAGGATGCCAAAGGAGTTCTCCACCACCCGTCTTGCCCTGGACAGCCTGTAGTTGAAGATCCTCTCTTCACGGGTGAGTCATCTGGAGGTGTAGGGCTTCATGAGGTAGGTTCTGAGGTTGAAGGTGTCATCCCCAATGATGAAGTTGGGCACATCTTGTGTGTCGTTGGGCAGGGGGTCTGGATCTGGGAAGCCACGATGAGGTTGCGTTCCAGCCCCTCCTTGAGGTGACTTGTCGTTGTATACCTGGGCATCTGAAGATGAGCCGTTGCCTGAAACATCGATGTACATTTAGTCAGCGTTGACCATGGTGAAGAGGATGATGCTGAAGAAGCCCTTGTAGTTGTGATAAGTGGACCCTGATTTCGCTGGAGTTTTGCAGGCCATGTGCTTCCCATCTATGGCTCCAAAGTTGTGGGGGAAGTTCCACTTCTGATACCACTGCTCTGTAACTTTCTTCCATCCTTCTTCAGTGGAGGGGCACTGGAGGAGCTCCTGCAGGTATTCTTCGATGATGGCCTGCACCACTTCTCTGACCACAATGCTGATGGTGTTGTGTGACACCCTCCAGCCGTACTGCATGCTCCTGTACATGGTCCCTGATACCAGGTGGCGCAGAGTCAGTGCCACCTTGAGCCCAGGGTCCAGGCTGGGCTGGAAGTTGGTGCTCTGCTTGGTCAACCTGGGTCTCAGCTGCTCCACCACTTCGTCAAACATGGCTGACGGCATCCTCATGAAGTTCTGGAATGTACGAGTGTCTTCGATCCTCAGCTCCACCATCAGCTGGTTATACAGTCCGTACTCTGCTCTTCTGGCAATCCATCTTCGGACCCAGACACTTCTTGGCCGCCTCCTTTTCTTCGCGTAGAACAGGTGAAAGAGCCTGTAGATGGCTTCGCACTGTTGTATAACAATGGTGGCTACCAAAAGGAGTCTGTGATGATCCATGGTGGAGATGACTCGATGCTGTGGAAGAGCAAGAGCAAGAGCAAGGCTGAAGAGATCTGCACCGCAGGGCTGCTGGACTGAAAGTGAGATCCAGGTGAGTTCCTCCCCCTTTTTATAGGAAATATAGGTTTTCCACTGGATGTCCTTTTGCACCCTCTAGGCATCCTGCAGACATCCTAAATATTCGAGATAGGTCCCCTCTGCGAACATTTTTTCCGTTTTAATGCTTTGTATGTGAGCTGCATCTGCTTTCATCCTTTTTACGTCCCTGCTACTAACGCTGCATGTCCATTCCGCGTCCGTTTAGCTTCCTCCCTGTGTCCATTTTCCACTGGAGTAGATGCGAGTTACGTGGATGCTCAGCGGATGCCTCGCGGATGCATAATGGATGACGACGGATGTAGAACGGATGTTCCCCGTATGCGTAGTGGATGCAGAACGGACGCATTGGATACATTTTCTGCTCAAAAAGTTTTGTGCAGTTCAAAACTTTTTGAGCGGATGAAATGTCAATAGACGGATGCTGGAAGGATAGAGAGTATGAAAAACGGACGCAGTGAGTACAGAACGGAAGCATCGCATTAACCAACGGATGGCAAGTGTTTCTCTCCATTGTACATCCTCTTTCCATCTGTTGGTGCTGTGTGACAGGGGCTTTAGCAAAGAAGTAGTTCCATTATGGAATATCCCTTAATTTAATTTTATTTTCTTTCTACCAAGAAAATAAACTGAAATTATAATTGTATCATTTTTAAGCCTTGTAGTTTTAGTGTCATTTTACTTTATTTTTATGAATTTATATATTTAATGACTCAACACTGACCATAATGATAAAAAACACTTTCTATCAAACTGATCAGACCTGGTTAATTTAGTCATGTGTGCTCAGTTCATTTTTCTTCAGTCACATAAATTTGACCATGTCACATTCCAATCTTGGCTAAGCCCATGTCACACTGAACCAACGGATGCAAAGAGGATGTAAAACAGACAAAAAACCTTGCCATCCGTTCGAAAACGCGATGTACTCACTGTCTCTGTTTGGCTTCCTCTCTATCTGTCCAGATTCCGTTTATTGACGTTTCATCCGCTCCGAAAGTTTTGGGCCGCCCAAAACTTTTGCGCGGAAAATGTATCCAGTTCGTCCGTTCTGCATCTGCTACGCATCCGTTACGCATCCGCTACATCCGCTTGGCATCCGCTGTGCATCCGCGCAACTCGCATCCACCCGGACTCAGGGAGGAAGCGGAACGGACGTGGAACAGATGCAGAATGGATGCAGAACGGATGCAGCACGGAAACAAAGCGTTTAAAGTGGAAAAAACATCCACAGAGGGGACCTATCTCAAATATAAAGGATTTCTACAGGATGCCTAGAGGATGCAAAGGGACATCTATACTGCCTATAAAAAGGGGGAGCAACTCGTCTGCATCTCACTTTCAGACCAGCAGCCCACCTGTGCAGACCTCTGCAGCCTTCATCTGACTCTTCCTCTTCCACAGCATCCAGTCATGTCCACCGTGGATCGTACCACAGTCATTTTGGCAGCCAACATCCTTCTGCAACAGTACGAAGCCATCTACAGGCTCTGAACTCTACTACAGGAAGAAAAAGAAGCGGCCAAGAAGCGTCTGGGTCCGAAAATGGATCGGGAGAAGAGCAGAGTATGGACTGTACAACAAGCTGATGGTGGAGCTTAGGAACGAAGACACTCGGGCGTTCCAGAACTTCATGAGGATGCCTCCAGCCATGTTTGACGAAGTTGTGCAGTGCCTGACACCCAGGTTGACCAAGGCAAACACCAACTTCTGGCCCAGCCTGGAACCTGGGCTCAAGGTGGCACTCACTCTGCGCCACCTGGTCTCAGGGACCACCTACAAAAGCATGCAGTATGGCTGGAGGGTGCCACACAACAGCATCAGCATTGTGGTCAGAGAAGTGGTGCAGGCCATCATCGAAGAATACAAGGAGGAGCTCCTCCAGTGCCCCTCCACTGAAGAAGGATGGAAGAAAGTTGCAGAGCAGTGGTATCAGAGGTGGAACTTCCCCCACACCGTTGGAGACATCAATGGCAAGCGCATGGCCTGCAAAGCGCCAGCCAAGTCGGGGTCCACTTATTTCAACTCCAAGGGCTTCTTCAGCATCGTCCTCTTCGCCATGGTTGATGCTGACTACAAATTCATGTACATTGATGCTTCAGGCTACGGCTCATCTTCAGATGCCCAGGTATACAATGACAAGTCACCTCAGGGAGGGGCTGGAAAGCAACCTCATGGTGGGCTTCCCAGATCCAGACCCCCTGCCCAATGACACGCAAGATGTGCCCTACTTCATCGTGGGGGATGACGCCTTCTCCCTCACAACCTACCTCATGAAGCCATACATTTCCAGACTCCTGACCCATGTAGAGAGGATCTTCAACTACAGGCTGTCCAGGGCAAGACGGGTGGTGGAGAACGCCTTTGGCATCCTGGCCAAGAGGTTCCAGGGACTTCTCACCACCATGCAGCATCGCCCAGAGACCGTGAGGAGGATCGTGGAAGCTTGCTGCATCCTGCACAATCTCATGCGCACCCGCTACCCAGTTTTGCAGAACAGGCTCATGGACCGTCAACAAGGCAATGGGGACATGGAGCCTGGGGAATGGAGTTAAGGGCGAAACCTGATCGACACTCAGGATGTGAAAGGCCACAACAGAGCCTCACGGGTTGGGAAGAAGTAGCGCAACCTCCTGAAACACTGGTGCAACTCCCCAGCTGAAGCGGTGAAGTGGCAAGACAGGATGGTAGATGCTTAATGGATGCTTCCTTCAGCCTGTCTCATCACACGGATGAGATTGGGCCATGTATGTTGGGTGGGCCTACAATGAACAGGGCGTTTAACAAAGAGCTGCATTGTTGTTCAAATGTGTGGATCAGTGCTTACATTGTTATTGATAAAAAAGGGCCATAGGTGTGGCACCTGGGAGGGTGGACCATACAGTCCCACTATGCTTGCACTGGAGGTTTATCTATCCCACAGCTATTAGCCATCCCAAAGGTATCCCTGCTCATTCCACAGGTCTCCATGCCCACCCCACTGCTATCTTAACCCATCCCACAATCTTGCAAAGGCTTAAGCCAATTCTAAAAGTTTCCACCAAGACTTTTTTCAAAAAATCAAATGAAGCAAGTGTGTGAATCAAAGATAAACTTTATTGAACAACAAGCTGTAAAAAAAAATGACCCAAGTCAAGTGTCCAAATGAAGTACACAGGTAGCCAGCTACCCGGTCTCTGGCACTCTTCTTGGTCACTCGGAGGTGTGCCCAGTCTCAGGGGTGAAGGGTCCAGGTGCTGTGGTGGTGGGTGGTGCTGGAGTGCCTGGCCCCGAGAGGACAACAGGGGACGGTGTGTTGAGGAAGGTGTCGGACAGCTGGCTCAACCCCGTGATGCTGAGAGGTCCTTCCTCCATGCCATGGGGTGTCAGCCCCATTACTGATGACAGATGTACTGAGGCCGGGCTTGGCTGTGGGGTGGAGGAAGGAGTAGTGTAGTGGGGCTGTCTGCTCTGCAGCTGGGTGAGGACTGGCGTGGGTGGCATCATTGGCGTGGGTGGCTTCGCTGTCGTCGGTGGCATCATTGGCGTGGGTGGCATCGCTGTCATAGGTGGCATCATTGTCGTGGGTGGCATCGGTGGCATCAGTGGAACAGGTGGCAACGGTGTCGTCCGATGACTCTTTGCCTTGACTGGGAAGGGCTGCTGCCTATGCTGCTGAACCTCCTGGTAGCCATAGCCCTGGTAGGTGAGGGCCTGTGGGAAGCCTTGGAATGGGAGGGACATCACTTGGGGTGGAGGAGCAGACCTGGACTGGGTGGGAGCAAGTTCCTCTGGGTCTGGAGGGTTGTGAAGCAGCTCGGTGATCTGGTCCTTCACCAGTTGGTACTGTGGATCCACCATTTCCTTGAGGGTCTGGTTGACATAGGTGAGGAAGTGCTTGCGGTTGGAGGATGAGGAGTCGATGTGGACCAGCTGAGAGAGGAGATCTATGCTGCTCCAGATGGTGTCCCTGATCTCCAGGAGGACAGTGTGGCTCTGCCCCTCCTGCTGTCTGGCTCTCTGCCTTTCTGCGGAGGCGGAGCTGGGGGGGGGTGGATGCGGCTAGGACTGTGGTGGGCCCGATGTCTCCTTTCTCCCACCGCACCAGGGAGTCTTCTACGCACTCCACCACGCTTACCACACCTGTCCGCGGGTTCTCCGCCGTGGCACGTTCCACAGAAACCTGCCTGGAGACAGGGACTGACTCTCGGCCCGAAGAGGACTGGCTCTCAGCAGGCTGCCGGAGAGAGAGGGTCGTGAGAGGGGCTGCTGGTGCTCCTCGGTGGCGGACCTCACCCTCCAGAAAGCTGCACCTGGCCATGACATAGGTCTCTCTGTCTGTCAGCTTCACAGTGGCCTGGCCAGATTTCTTGAGGTGCAGCTTCCCGTACCAGGTGTGCATATGTTTCCACCAGCCGAGGAGCACCTCCGAAGTGTAACCCATACTCTCTGCCCCCTCTCTCCAAGCAGCCTGCTTTCGCTTGGTGTCCCTGTACAGCCGGTGTCCCTTCCGCCACAGATAGTCGTTCTCTCTCAGCCACTTCAGCACCTCATCCTCATGCACCTCCTCAATATAACATTGCCTCCTCTCCCGTTGTCGCATACGCCTCTTCCTCCCTTTGGTTGGACCAGATGGGCCCTCATTAGAGGGACTCCCAGGTAGTAGGGGCTGCTCCTCCACACCACCAGCAGCAGCAGCAGCACCAGCAGAATCATCATCATCATCATCATCATCATCATCATCATCATCATCATCCTCACCAGCAGGATCATAATCATCATCATCATCATCAGCAGCAGCAGCAGCAGGATCATCAGCAGCAGCAGCAGCAGCAGGACCAGCAGGACCAGGATCAGCAGCAGTAGAGTAAGTACCAGTAGGGCCAGCAAGTCCAGGAGCATGAGCAGGACCAGGATCACAAGCAGGACAAGCAGGACGAGCAAGACCAGGATCACGAGCAGGACGAGCAGGACGAGCAAGACCAGGAGCACGAGCAGGTTGAGCAGCTTCAACAGAGTAAGCACCAGCAGAAGCCCCAGCACCAGCAGAAGCACTACCGCCAGGAGCAGCTTCAGTAGAAGCCCCAGCAGAAGCAGAGTCAGGGGCAGGGGGTGGGAGGTTGGCCCTGTCCCTCTTGCCAGGGACGGCGGCAGGTTGACGAGGCTTTCGCTTCCTCCCCATGGTTGTGGGGTTGCTGGCTGGCAGGGAGGCTGGCAGGCAACAAGCCTGGCAGGAAGGCTGGCAGGAAGGCTGGCATGAAGGCTGGCAGGCAGGCACAAAGGCTGGCAGGTAGGCTGGCAGGTAGGCTGGCAGGAAGACTGGCAGGTAGGCTGGCAGGAAGCCTGGCAGGAAGCCTGGCAGGAAGGCTGGCAGAAAGCCTGGCAGCAAGGCTGGCAGGCAGGCATGCAGGCTGGGCAGGCAAGGAACTCAAAGTGTCCAGCAGCAGGTCTTTCCTCTGAATGCTGGCCACGTGCGAGCTGCTTCCCTTTATATCCTGGGGGCTTACGTAATGCTTCCCCCCCACATGCGCAATTAACGCTTGGCATCCGTCCCGCTTCCGCTGTGCATCCGTTAGGCTTCCGCTGTGCATCCGCTTTATCCGCTGTGCATCCGCTGTGCATCCGCTTCATCCGTTCGGCGTCCGTTCTGCATCCGCTGTATCCGTTCCACGTCCGCTTCGCTGAGGCCCCCCGGAAGCCCTGCGGTTGCGCCATCTGCTCCCATCTGCTTCCATCTGCTGGGCTTCCATTCTGCATCCGCTCTGTATCCTCCCTGCGTCCTCCCCGTGTCCGTGTTATCCGCTCCGGTTATGCAAATTTTTGCCCCTTTTAAGAGCGGATAACAACGGATGGAACATTTTGCTCGTCCGCTGTGTCCTTTTTGCATTCGTTGACCAGTGTGACATGGGCTTAAAATGCAGTTGGTTAGATTCAGTGACTTGCACACAAAATCTTTGAATTGGCTAGTTAGCCCTAAAGACTTAAAGCATCATGTTAACAATAATTTTTCCACCAGTAAGGCAATTGCAGTTATTGATTGAAGGATAAGAATATTTAGAGTTTACCTTCACAACTTGTATGCTAATGATTACAAACTTTCACAGCACCCTACTAAATTTTGCTTAAAGAACCAGCAAGAGAATTTAGGAATCTGGATTTCCCCTCTCCCCAATGTTTTGGGCAAACCTTTTTCATAAAACAAGATAGTGAAATAAATTCCATGAAGAAGCCAGTTTGTTCTTAGTATCTATTTCAATGAAGTTCTCAATACTATTATGGTTGGTTGCACAATCAGCCATATAGTTGGAGTGGATTTGGTATTTTTATCCACCTATCACGTGCTTTCTGGACATCGGATAGACAGATGTTTGTTTGAAGGTGTGATGATGATTATATGATTATTATTTGGTGTACGGTAATGATAAATTATTTACAATTCACAATCTAAGATTGGTGAAAGCATAATAACCCAAGTCCTAATCAAGGACCTAAGGATTATTAAGATAGCACCTAAGGATATGCTGTAGGCCAGTGATGGCTAACCTTTCCATCCTCGCATGCCATAAGGCAATGCATGCAGGGGGCATTCCCCCTGCGCATGCGCACATGACCGTGCAGCTCTGCGCATGCGAGTGAACCCCCACATGCAATGTGTTTCTGCTCATGCACACACATCTGCACATGCTCCCCTACACACACATGTAACTTGAGGTTCCCAGGAGTTTTTACTACATTTTAATCTAAAGAGCAGTTTCCAATGATTTTGGCAGTTGGTCATGATGTTGCTTGCTATCAGTTTGTGTATTTTTGCTGTTCGCTGAAGTTTTTTATTATATAAAAATGTGAAATCACAACTGCCACATTCAGCTGATATTGGTTTTCATATGTACTAGTTTTTCCCAAGAACCTGGGATGTCATATTGTATTAGTATAGTATATTTTTATCACTTTTTAATTATTTATAAATAACTCCAGGTATCCTAGTTTCCAACCCTCATGCTGATACTTGCAGGAATTGACAGATGGAAATTTTGTCAGTGCACAGAATTTCTGTTCTTTTATCCCATCTTTGTATTTGGCCAACCCAAAGCTTTGGAATTTATCTTATGCCCCTTTTTCCTACTTTCCTTTTTTGAATAGTTTGCCAATGGTACTTGCTGATCTTTTTTCCTTCTTTTGTTTCCTTCTGTAGATCCTCAAAATAATCAGTTGCTGGCAATTAGTTAAAGGCTACCTCTGATCGTATATATAAATAGATGTGTATTCCCTTTTTTTACATGACTGAGTGGATAAGTTATCTACATTTCAAACAGATAAAATGTTTTGGATATGGTTTTTATAAAAGATAACTCTTAAATGATATTGTTTCATTCACAATGGATTCAGGGATGTGGAATCCCAGGATTCCAAAGATAAAAATTCCAGATATTTAGGGATGGGTGGGCAAGCAATACTTAGATTGAACTGAAACAAACATAGTTACTATTGCTTCCATTAATATATTAGCATAGTATGCTATGTATTTATCATAATGGAGTTTTTAAAACAGTTCTATCCCAGCCTTGAAATGTAATGATAGATACTGTGTGCATCTTCTTTATTAATGTTTTAAGTTATGGTGCTAAAATAAACAGAATAATTAAAACACTTGAGACTTTGGTTTGCTTTTGCATTTATTTAATTTTTAAACCAGGCTTTTAAATTTATCTGAAACATTAAACTCTCATAAGTTAATTAAAGGCCTCTTTTACTTCATAATATTTCATCATAAAACAATTAGCTGCAAATAGGCAATTAAACATACATATTCAGAAATAGGTACCTATATATTATCTACACATAGTAAATGAATTAAATCTTTATTATATTTCTTTGGCAGATTCTGTATAAATGATAGTTGCCACAGTGATAACTATTCTTAAGAGTCTAGCATAATGCAAGGTACTAGGAAGTCAAGAAGAGTTGTCATTTTGTGCCCTACTTCTCTTTTCTTTGGTGGCAATTGTTGCAAGAAGCATGTTAATCTAACTAGTCATTGGTCTGAATCTAGGAGGGCTCTTGGTACGTTAAGTGTCCTGAATCTACCTTCCTTAGACAGTATTGTACTATCCAGCTTCTAATTCAATAGTCTTAACTTTCTAGCTGCACCATTTCAGTGTTTTGATGGCAGTGGCTGGAATTTAGTTGAATATTGAAGTCCTTAGTGTAAATGTAAGTGAAACCACTTGATTAGTTACTGTTCCAGGAAAATGATGATGGTTTTTCAAGGTCCTTCAGATCTTTTGCCTTTTTTATTTTTTTTAAGGAACATGCATGAAATGTCCCTGAAAATAATGCTATGTTATTGCTATTACATACAGAGATGCCAGTCAGTGGAAAGAGTACCCACTTGAATCTGAATGGCCGGAGGGCCTCCAGAAGCCGGAAACAGGCCCATTTTCCCCCTCCCAGAGCTTCCGCATGACCCTGCACTTACCTGCATCCAAAATGTGCCGCGTGGAGACTCCTGGGAGGGGCGGGGTGGGCGGAGTCACTTCAATGGGTTCAGTGAATCAGGTGAAAATTTAACATCCGGTTCATCTGAACCGGTCCAAACCAGTCCCTGTATTTGTCACAAATTCAATTTAAATCTCAAAAGTATCTAATATGTAGGTACTTTGATGGAGGCAAATTCTTTGCATTCTATTAGCAAAGCATTTATGCATGCAGTTGATAATTTAAATTCCTATGTCATTCCTTTTTTCAAAAATACAAGAAAAGGCAATTATTTCCCAAGTGAATAATTCTGTTCAGCTGTATACATGTTATTGTTTAATTTTCCTTTAATAAATAGAACAATGCCTTTTCAAGACCAAAAATATCATGGACATTAGAAGTTAAAACAACACATTTTTTATCAAAACATATTTGCTAGTTACTTTAAATAAACATGTTTTAGCTGGTAAGAACAAATGTATTGTTTAAAATAAATCATTTCCCCCTCTGGATTTATTCTTAACAATGAAAAATAATGTAGCATTTTTAGCAACCTGTTAGATAACACTTAAATGTATATCATTTTATATGATTTTTTTTAAAAAACTGTGTGCAGACAAAGCAATTTTTTTTTTAAACATTAATTTAATTAGAGTATATTTATCTTCCCTAAAAGGCAGGGATTGGAAGGGGTTCTAATATCATTGCTCTTTGTATTAGTGCCAGATTATTTCAGTTGCTTATTTATTTCTATTTTAAATATGACAAAATTTTCCTTCTCTTTGTAGATTTAGGAATGTCATTGTTTTGAATGTTGGACTTCTCATTTTATAGATGCATAAAATTTATAAGCAGTTTCTATTACTTATTTCATAATGCCCTTGATAAAGGCATCATCTGAAATGCACTGAACTAAAGTTTATTCAGGAATATAGCCACAATTATGATAGCAAAGACTGAAGTAACCCAAATAGTTGGTCCAATGCTGTTATCAAACCCAGGATCTTAAATCATAATTCTTGCTTTCCACCTCTCAGACACAAATAGAAGGATGAGAATAGGAGATGCCATTGGAGACGGCTTCTTTCCACTGTACCTTACAAAAATTCCTACAGATGCTTCTGGTTGCATGTAAATTATTATTTTTTCTTTTGGTGAAACTCCAGGATTCCATGGAACAAAATTTGAAAAAATTCTGCCATAGACAACATACAGTTCCTATGAGAGAGTATTGAACTATCTGGACATAGCAAGCTGCCTCCAGGTAGAAGAAGCTGTTGTATCATCTAGGGCAGGGATGTCAAACTGATTTTCATTGAGGGCCATATGAGGGTTGTGTTTGACCTCGGGGGGGGGGCATGGCCAGCATGACGTCACTCATGTCGGGGGTGTCTGTGGTGGCCCAAGAGCTCTGCCAATGAAAATAGACTTCTGGGCCCCGTTTTTGGCTGTGATGGCTGCCTGCAGCCTTCTGCCAGTCAAAACAGAGCTTGGCCCCGCATGTGCCCCCCCAAGCTTTGTTTTTGTTGGAGGGTTGCAGGAGGCCATCGCAGCCAAAAACAGAGTGTGGGATGTGCAGCCCTCCCAAACTCCATTTTCACTGGCAGAGGCACCATGAGCTGGTCCTACACTGTTTCCAGGGTGGCCACATGGGCCAGATCTAGCAACCCCGCAGGCCGAATCTGGCCCGTGGGCCTTGAATTTGACATTCTTGATATGGGACCTTCAATAGAAAAGGATAGACAAACATTTTACACTACGTGAAAATAAAGCAGTAAGATATTGTTCCAGGTCTGTTTCTCATCCTCACAGCTTTAAGATGTGTGGACCCAGCAGAAGGGGAATCTGGAAACTGAAATCTTAAAGCTACTTAAGGTGAAAAACACTGTTTTAGATACAACTAAAAGTCTCCACTATGAGCAACGTAAATGGTCTATATGGAATTTGTTCACGAATTCACCCTTACTAATTCTTTATGATATAGTGCATTAAATTATTAACATGTTTTAATTTTTTGTTGCTTTGTAATACTTGCTGCTAAATGTTACAACATTGGCTTGAAAACTGAATATTTTTAAGCCAGCAAACTGATCTGGTCTGGAGAACATAAAAGAGGAATTCTCTGTTAATTTTGAATATGAAATAGCGAATGCCTTTTGTTAAAAAGACAGGAGAGGGAGAGAGAGACTTGCAAAAAAAAGTAGAAAAGAAATGAAAGGACAATGAAACTATACCAAAAGTACATTTCAATTGAAATCTGTTAAATTAACATGGTAGAATTATTATCCTCCAAATAATGTAAAAAGGTACAAAGGCAGAAATATGTAATAGTAAGCTAAAAATGACAGCAAAGTTGATTATATTACATATTTAACATTTTACTAAAAAGGAACATAATCAGTTTCCAATTAAAATGAAGTAGAACTTTCTAAAAACTATCCATATAATTTTATCAGATTGTTCAATGTATCCATGTTAGGCAGAAATATCAACACAAGGTCAGTTAAGCATTAAAAAAAATATTTAGAACAAATAGATGTTTCTTAGTTTGGCATACTGTTTGATTTAGCTTGAACTTTCTAAGCCTGTTGTGAGTAAAATTGACGTAATTGTCATTTTAAATTGTAAATTGTCATTTTAAAAGAGCTCATGTAAGACTCCACATGATCTCTTAAAAGTGGCTATCCATTGTTGAGTGGAATAAAATTTAGGATGTTCCTTCTATAATTACTCTGAAGAGCAAAGTGTTTGCTGAGGAATATATCATCCTTCTTGTGGATTTTCTGTAATTAATGCATGGCATTATGCAAACAGATAACTGAACTTGAAAAGCTCTTGGTCTGATCAACTACAACTTTTCTAATATTCTTAAACTTACAGTTTTATGTAGATGGATCACAGGAAAGCAGAATGTGTCTTAAAAATTCCTATCAAAAGAAATCATGCCCTTTATAAGGGATTTCGAATATCCAAATATTATTTTAAGCAGCGATGTGCTACAATATAGTCAGCTTACTATTTTCCATGGATTCTTGAATATGTAGCACCATTGCAGAGTGGTAGCCTCCACGTATACCATGGGGGTGCCTTTGATGGCTAGAAAAGTTATGGACAACTCCACGATTGCCCTTATGATGGCCAGAACCACTGCTGTTCTTGGGGGAAACTGTTTGGCCCCTATAAAGTTGAGCTTGATGTTCACATAACCCAAATTTGCTAAGCAAGATGAAGATATCTCTTCGGAATGCTTTGGTAAAGATAGCATAAAGGAATGGGTTAGCACAAGAGTTGAGTGGATAGAACAAGACTAGTAGAATTTTTGAGTTGCTGACTGTTATTAAGGGTCTGCTTATAACAGCCGATAAGGCATAGAATGAGATTGGTGCCATACATAAAAAGTCAGTAAAAATTAGTACAGCCATCCTTTTTGCAATGATTGTGTCTTTGTCCCCTGACTTGTATTGGGGATTCCGTACTGTAATATAAATTTTAATATAGCAAGCACAAATGATGATGAAAGCAACAATGTTCAACAGCAAAATAATTATAATATAAGCTTGATCTATTGGTGTTTCAGTGTCCATGGGAAGGCAGATGCTAACTTTTCCATAACTACTGACTCCAATCAAAGGTAAAAGGGCAAGAAGGAAACATATCAGCCAACCACCCAACATAATAAAAGATGCATGCCAAAGGCGGATTTTTTTATCTAAGCGCATGGCAAAAGTAATAGCGTACCACCGTTCCAGTGTGATTGTAGTCAAAGTAAAGATTGATAACTCACTAGCAAAGACAGTAAAAAAGCCAGCTGTGCTACAACCAGGTCCAGTTTGCCAATCAATGGCATAGTTATAATACTCTGATCTAGTATAAAGATCCACTGATGCAATCAAGAGAAGATACAATCCCATACAAAGATCAGCAAAGGCCAAGTTACACATCAAGAACCGTGGGACAGTCAACTTATAATGGCTAGTGAGTAAGATAAAGAGAACAAAAACGTTGCCCACAATGGCCAGCAAGTTTACAAACCATACCACTATCCTTAAAAATCTGTACCCCATTACATCTTCACAGGGGTTGAATTCATCAGGCCCTGGGCTGCAACTAATATCATCATTACCTGTACAGATAATATAATCATAATGACTATCAAAAGTCACAATATTCTCTTGGGGGTTCTTGAGTTCTTGACCAAATCCATCTTCTCTATTGTTATGTTCTTCAAAGAAGACATAATAACGTGAATTTCCATGAAGATCTCTAAATTTGGAATTCTCATCATGAACAGCAACAGTGTGATCTGAATCATCATCCACATAATCTTGATACAAAGGAGCCCTGAAGGTACTGGAAGATCTTCTCTTGCGAATGCTGAGATTGTTAGTTTGATTACACAGCAAGAACTCCAAGATTCTAAAGGAGCAATAGAAAGCATGATTAATAAAAGATGTAGCTTATCTAGAGAAAGCAAATTAATCAGTGGGGAATATTTATTGTGAGCTAAGGCAACATTATTTGAGAAAAGTATAGCGTTCTAATTTTGGAATAAAGCTACAATTCTAAGCTGTAATTACGATAATGACATTTTGATTAGACAACTATTCCTTTAAGAAAACTATTACCCAATTAATTAGACTTTAGTGTTATTACACTGCTTTTGCTTTTATTTCTGTTTATTATAACAAATGGCTATACTTTCTTTCCTTTATAGAATTCTTTTGTACAGTTTACAGGAAACATCATGCTTCAGAACAAATGCGATCTAAGCTTATTAAGTTGGAGCAACCACTGAGTATAAAATCTGCTTTAAAGAAATTCAAACAGTATTTAAAGATGATAATTTAGCCCATGGTGAAGAGGTGGAGTTCATTTGACACTTAAATAAACATGAGATTGACTTTCTATGGAGAGGATTTGAAAGTCTGAGTGCATTACAAATGTTTGCACTCTCATTTGCATCACTTCTGATGTGGAGAAAGGTTGAAGAGGTTTCTGAAAGTACATTTCTATTGTTGGACAGGTTCATGAGCCAGGATAAAATTCCTTAGATAGTTGGATTCAACTATTCAATTAAATTTGGAATTTAATACCATTTTTAAAACTTACCCCTTAGCTTTCTTCCAGTTCTTGAAAGCACAGCAGTGACTTGGGTATGACAGAGCAGCATAGGTTAGATAAGGAAAAGTTTTTACTGAGGGGAGTTTCTTTAGAGTCCAGGTATTCTGAGCCATCAGTTCTTTCAAGTTTTCTAATCCCCTTTCTGGCAATGCAGTGATACATGTCTGGGAGACATCACTTAAAATGTACACAGAGGAAAAATTAAGGACAATTAATAATGTCAGTTTCTCATAAAAAATTCATTTAATTTATATGCTATACAACTGTCAAATGCTTTAGAAAAATTAACAAATCCAGAAATTAAGAGCAACATGTAGAACTACAGGCTACATGGTTTGTTTATAACTGAACCAGTTTCTTCCTAAGTACTATATTTTCTATAAAGAATAATGCACTCCTAGCCTCTATATTAGATTGCTCCTAGACTTTAGGAATTTTTTTTTAATATGCAGCCTAAGCAAGTATCATTTTAGAATGTGACCTAAAAACCTTTTCTTTCCATACCATCACCAAAATGGTTGGCATTTTCTCTGTGATCCACAATTTTGGCATGGCTTTCCTTGTGCTGCTTCACACCCTCTTTCTCCTTCTTTTAGACAGAAATTCACTGGACTTTTTATGCTGAGAGGCATCTGACATCTAACACTATGGTTGTTTTTAACTGGCAAAATATTTTTAAACTTTGGCCAGTTGACTTATATTTTGAAAATTTTAAACTTCAAAATGATATTATCACACAGCTAAGGAAAAACCAGGAAAACTTTTTTTTTTCTTCTTTAAAGAAAATCAAAGTTAATACATTCAAAATAATTTTCAAGCCATGCAAAACAATTATAAGAATAATAATCCAGTTCAGCTGAAAATAAATTGAAGTCATTCAAAAATTATAATCTCTCCCTCCCTCTCTTCCTCCCTCCATAATGAAAGTGACTCAGATGTCTTCCCATTTTTTTTAGTTCACACCTACACCTATGCCTACATGCCTTAGCATCTTGGGTATTCCGTTTCCCCGAAAATGCAACCTACTCTGAAAGTAAGTCCAATCTTGATTTTTACATGTGCGCCCAATATAAGCCCTATCCCCCAAAATAAGCCCTAATTAAGATCCCGCCCATTTGACTGCACAGGTAAATATTAAGCTAGGATGGGGATGGAGGGGTAGAACTGCCCTACTACTTACCTTTGGACAGTTTTAGCCAGGCCTCGCACACCCTGATACTTGCCTTGCTGGGCCATTTCTTCTGCAGTTTTCAAGGCTGGCGCGGCTTTCCTGAAGGCCTCTGTAGCTGATAGCAAAGCTCCAGATTGATCTGGAGTTCTGTTATCCACTGTATAGACCTTCAGGAAAGCCTTGCAGGCTGCAGAAGAAAAGGTTCCTGAAGGCCTCTGACAACAAAAAGGAGGCCAGGGGCAATGCACACAAGTGAGGTTAGTCAGTAGATGACACCCTCCAAAAATTTGGTGGCAAAAAAACACGGTACTATAGAGATTGGAAATACTAGTTTTTCCAGTTGGTTGGTTAACTAGTTGGTTAAGGCATTATATAAGACAGTAATACTTTTAGCAATGTATATTTTGTACTATCTTTGCACCTTATACTATATTTGTAGAATCTGCATAATATTAAAAGTTATCTTTGTTGCTATTATATAAACCATTCCTACCCAAAAATAAAGCAATACTTTATCACCGAGAACTCTGGATAGCAACCATGGTACTTGCTCTTCAAATTTTAACACATAATCATAACCTTATTTGGTAGCCTGGGTTCTGTGTTTCCATGGCAGAAGAACTGAACCTGAGTCGTTCCACTCATGGTTCAGCAACTTATATGTAACCCAGAATATTCCAATTCTATTTTTGGCCCATTCAATTTTGCGGGAAAAATAATAATAAAGGAGCAGATTCCTCCATGAAGAAGATGTAAGAATCTGAAGCTTGTTTTCATGTATACCTAGAGGTAGGCTTGAAAAAACTTAAAGTGAAATGTGATTATCCTGCATCAGGTATTAAACAAGAATTATAACTTTGCACTCATGTCAGAAGCTCCAAGACATTTTCAGGCTGAAAGGATTAGCCGGTGACATCACCGTTTCCCTGGGGAATGTTCAGATGGGGGTTCCTTTCTTGTCCCTGGCAGAAACTGGCGTGAAGGACAAGAACTCCAACTCCACCCCACAGCAGCTCTGGGGTCTCAAATGTGGCTTGCTGACCTCCTGCTCAGCATTTCAACCACTTGAGCTGTTGTGCTCCTAGAATTATAATTGAAGATGCGAAAAGAAATGGTGTATGGAACACAGTGAAGAATATGGTGATCAAATTATTATTTGCATCATGAATTCAATACATTATATTTTTAAGTGTAATTGACAAACAGGAATTGTCTCATGGGACTCTGTGGTGATGGTATCTAAGCATTTTGACTTTCACTCCTCACTGGCTGACTAAGTGGAGGCTTAAGAATTCAGTATATACCTTCTGAACTGCTATTACTTTAATCTGTAAGTATATAATAGGTCCTTTGTTTAGACCCCAATGTAATAGGTTTTTGAGTGCTCTTCCAAGTTTTGTCAGTCCCTGTTTGACTAGAGTAGATGCCGTAACCTTGACTGCTACCACATTTTATGAAAAAGTGGTATCACTAATGCTGGAGATTTTTCATCTACAGTATGCTTCAGATTCCCATCTTTTTGGCATGGGAATTCTGTTGTCCATTATGAACTTCTACTATTATTGCCTTTAACAATCTGCTGCTCTGTCATTTTTATTTTTTCCTATTATTTAGTCTTTGCAAACAGCTCTATAATCCAATTATAAGCAACATACACATTTACAAACAAATAAGTTTAATTCTATGTATGACTGTCTTAAATAAGACATTACTTAACTAATCATACTGACATTCTTTAACATTCAGAAGAAACTGAAGTTCTCAAGTCAGTTTCCTTAGGTGCTTCTGTGTACAAACCAATACAATAATAACCCTGCTAAGATGAATAGTTTGATGAGCAAAACAGAAGCTTTTTACTGGATTTTTTTTCTGTTCCCAAGTAAGTTATTCCTTTCATATTCCATGATTTCATGGTGGTGGAATGTGAAGAGGTTCCAGAATATTAGTCTATAGTATAGACATTATTATTATCATCTAATGTTTATGCTTAAAAAAAAAACCCAAAAAAGTTGATTGTATGAACAGTGCTGAAGCCAATCTGACCATCACAATTAAAAACAAAACCAAATTAGAGCCATAAGGATTTCATGAGACAAAATAGATAGATATAAAATGTGCATGGTTAACCACAACCTGAAAATTGGCATGGTCATAAAAGCTGCATTTTGTAGTCCACAATGATGTTGGGAAGGCTGCATGAGTTCCTTTGGCAGGATACAACGTTTGATCCTTTCTGTCGGGTAATTGAATGGAAATTTCTTTTGGAAAGACATAACTGCCCTAGAATTCCGTTTCTTTTCAAATCAAGCTCTGAGTGACCCAGTCTTTACTTGATCCTTTTTGCTTTTCTAAGATGCTTTGGCACCTCTCTACTGGTGATGCCTACTAATGGTGTATTCTCTAAATCTGTTGGAACTAACGTCTCTCTCAGAAAAAAAGAAGGCCTTGCACTCAGTAATATGTGTTTATATGTGTTTCAAGACTGAATCAATACAGATGACCTTTGTTATTTTGGATTTTACTAGCTATGATTTTACATTTCTGTGATTGACAAAATAAGTTCTCAGTTTTTGAGTCCCAGTTTCTGTGGCATAAATCTTGGGCGGAGAGGGTGGTGGATTAGATGACCTACAAGGTCCCTTCCAACTCTGATTATCTGTTATCTGTTATCTGCCATCTATCAGAAATGGTGTAGGGTCTCCCACTTGGGTGAGGAGTTGGATTAGATGACCTACAAGTTCCCTTCCAACTCTGATAATCTTTATCTGTTATCTATACAAATGTACATACATACATAAATACGTACATACATACATTGATGCATGTATCAATGCAAGGAGGCAGGATAGCTCAGCAGTTAAAGATACTGAGCTTGTCATCCCAGGTTCGAGATCCCAGTACCACACAATGAGGTGAACTCCCGTTCTCTGCCCCAGTTCTTGCTACCTAGCAGTTTGAAAGCATGCAAATGCAAGTAGATATATAAGAACCACTTTGGTGGGAAGGTAACAGTGTTCTGTGCACCTTGGTAAATAGTCATGCTGACCACATGACCAAAGAAATGTCTTCAGATAACGCTGTCTCTCTTGGCTGAGAAACAAAAATAAGCACTGCCCCCTAGAGTCGGACATGACTGAACAGGGGAAATCTTTACTTTTAGAATAGAATAGAATTCTTTATTGGCCAAGTGTGATTAGACACACAAGGAATTTGTCTTGGTGCAAATGCTCTCAATGTACATAAAAGATGCATTCATCAAAAGTCAAGAATCATAAGGTACAACACTTAATAATAATCATAGGGTACAATAAGCAATCAAATCATACTAGGAAACAGTCAATATAAATTGTAAGGATACAACTGATAAAGTTACAGTCATACAGTCACAAGTGGGAGGGGATGGGTGATAAGGAATGATGAGAAGATTAATTGTAATAGTACTGCAGACTTTGTAAATAGTTGGACAATTTTGAGGGAATTATTTGTTTAGCAGAGTGATGCCGTTTAGGAAAAAACTGTCCTTGTGTCTAGTTCTGGTGTGCAGTGCTCTACAGCAGGGGTCACCAATCTTTTGGATCTCAGGGACCACCAAAGTCATAATTTTAAATCCCGTGGACTACTAATATGAATTTTGACTGACAATGGCTTGCTGACATTGGTAGGAAAGTTGGTCCCATATTCCAGAGCTGCAGTAATCACAAGACTGGCCCTTTGGTCATCCCGGAGCAGCTTCTCCAGTCCATGGCAGGCCGTTGCACACAGGTGGAGGAGCAGCTGCTCCGGGATGACCAAAGGACCAGTCCTGTGATTACTGCAGCTCTGGAATATGGAACCGACTTCCCCACAAACGTCAGCAAGACACCCCCAGGTGGATTTCACTCCCCCACTGTTGGTCTTACCTCCACTCGTATGGCTCTACTCAAGGTAAGGTTTGCGCTCGGCTGAAGGGTGGGGGCCATGTGGGTGGCACAGCCTTGTGTTCCTGCGCAGCCTGGATTAATTGCTTTAGGGGGACGTTTCTCTGCAGAATGCCAAATTTTTTTTGTGGACCACCAGTGGTCCCCAGCCCACCGATTGACAACCACTGCTCTATAGCGTCGTTTTGAGGGTAAGAGTTGAAACAGTTTATGCCCGGGATGTGAGGGGTCTGTAAATATTTTCACAGCCCTCTTTTTGACTCGTGCAGTATACAGGTTCTCAATGGAATACGGATTGGTAGTAATTGTTTGTTCTGAAGTCCTAATTACTCTCTGAAGTTTGTGTCTATATTGACAGTTATAGATGACAGATTCAATAATTCCTCTGTAGAACTGTATCAGTGGCTCCTTGGACAGTTTGAGCTTTCTGAGTTGGCGCAGAAAGAACATTATTTTGTTGTATTTTTTTGATGATATTTTTGATATTAGGTGTCTGTTTTTTTGATCTTGTGATATGATAGAACCTAGAAATTTGAAGGTCTCTACTGTTGATACTGTTGTCTAGTATTACCTTTCATACCTGAATATATGTATTTGTGTGTCTATTTATGAGTGGTATATGTACTGCGTGTGTGTGTGTGTGTGTTTGTGTGTGTGTTTGTGTTTTGTATTTAGGTATGTATTTTACTCATGCAAAAAATTGCAGAGATGCTTTTAAGTAATGTACATTTCTCTAAGTCCAAGGTCTTTTTATTCATAGTTTCTAGACTGTCAAATAACCTCATGGATAATAAGGGACCTATATTTGATTTATTTACATTGAGATCCAAAATAGTATGTCAGGAATATAGACCTACAACTTTGTCACATCTTTTCTATATGTCTTTCCAATGTTTACTGTTTTTCTGTAGGAGTCTATTGATTTTGCTTCAAGTTTTCTCTTTTTAATTGCTTCCTTTGATTAGTTAGCTGTCAGTTCCTGACATTTTCCTGGCATCATTTTCCTTGCCATAGCTGATAAATGCTGTTTTCCATTCTTTTTTTTTTATTTTGTAATTTAGATATTTAGAAGTATTGAACCAATCCACAGGCTAGAAACAAACATGCTAATCACATAATTTTTTTTCTTTCTGTAATGAATAATTGCTCCTGCATTGATTATACAATCAAATATACTTACTCAATTAAATCTATTCTTCCTCTCAACTTGTATACTAACCTCCAAATAAATTAGTATCTTTGTGTGAATGTTCAATAAATTGTTTCTATGTTGATGAAAAAATGTGAGTCATCCTGAAATTGCCAAATCTACTGATGTCAGAGAGTTATTGACTATTTTTCTGTATTTCTCCAACTGCTGATAGCTATCCTTAGGAAGAAAATGAAGCCTCTTTAGGGAAGCAGATTTAGAACTGGAATAAATGTTTCATTTGTGGTCATAATATCACAGATGAATTTGGAACAATACATTACAATACATTGTTGATGATCATTGTTACATTGTTGATGATAATTGATGATCCAAACTCAGTCAAGGATCTTGGAGTACTCATCTCTAATGATCTAAGTGCTAGAGCCCACTGTAACTACATAGCCAAAAAGCGTTAAGAGTTGTTAACCTAATCTTATGTAGCTTTTTCTTTTTTTAATATTACACTATTAACTAGAGCATACAAAACATTAGCTAGACCAATACTTGAATACAGCTCAATAGTCTGGAACCCACATTATATATCTGATTAACACAGTTGAGAAAGTCCAGAAATATTTAACAAGAAGAGTTCTCCACTCCTCTATCCGTTGCAGAATACCTTATGCCACCAGACTTTAAATTCTAGACCTAGAAAGCTTAGAACTACACCGCCTTTGGTCCAATCTAAGTATCGTATATAAAATCATACATTACAGTGTCCTACCTGTCAATGAATACTTCAGCTTCAATCATAACAATACAAGAGCGCACAATAGATACAAACTCAAGGTTAACCACACCAAACTTGACTGCAGAAAATATGACTTCAGCAACAGAGCGATCAGTGTTTGGAATACTCTACCTGACTCCGTGGTTTCTGCCCCAAACCCCAAAAACTTTAACCTTAGACTGTCTACTATTGACCTCACTCCTTTCCTAAGAGGTCTGTAGGGGGCGTGCATAAGCGCACCAACATGCCTACCATCCCTGTTCTATTGTTTCTTTTTATTTTTCTTATATGTATCCATTTCATGTATTTATAACTATGTTTATGCTTATACATGTTATCTTGTAAATGATTGACAAATCAAATCAATAAAATAAATAAACAATATGATCAGGTTATTAAGCTCATTTTGTTTGTGCTGAATTTGTCCAGATCTTGAGCTCTTTATTTAGAGCTGAGGCAACCGTGCTGGCTAACATAGTAAAGTAGCTCTCAGAAAGTTCACTAAGTTGTACTGCAAAGGGAAACAAATACATGATCTTTCTTCTAATTTGTAACAGAATTGTTTTTGTTACTCCAGTTTCTTCTGGTTCATTGGTTCCTTGTATTTGAGGATGAATGACTAGGTTGACTAGAATTTGAGGATGAATTTCATGACTAGGGAAGAAGAAGAACATCCAATAATATCTAACAAAGGTATTTTTACAGCCGGGTGCACTGTAACCTCTGCTCTGAAAGGGTTGTAATAGGGGAAAAGTGGGGAAAGCAAATAATACACCTGTTCAAAAAAGAATGAGAGCAAAATATTTCTGATTGTTTTCAAGGAAAAAAAACATAGACATGTCATCCCTAGATAGACTCCATGAAGCCCTCCATGCAATTCATAATTGTGAAATATACATAACATGATAGATGGTAGGTAGATAAACAAACAGCAGAAAAGCCAACAATGATAGGACTAGCAAGCCTTTGAAAATAATAAATCTACAGTCGGTTGGCCTTGTATCATTTCCTAGTTCCCTTACAGCAAGAACAAGATGAATGCATGAGTAGATAGCTCATGCCTTTAGCATTATAATTATTAAGATAATCAGAAACCTAACAATCATTACCCAGTGTTAATTTCTGAATAACACTAGAATAACTTAATATATTCTTCCCCATTACTTACAGTAGGCTTGGACCACTTTGAACACTCAAAAATGCATCTTCATCAATAACTCTTAGATATTTGTTCTTATGCAGGTACCTGCAGAGAAATGGTAACATAATTTTTTAGTGCTTAAATTAGAAATTTTAGTCAAACGAAAGTCTAAAATTGCAACAATCAAGGGGATTTCTAAAAATTAACAATTAAATGTTTAGATCAGCTATCAGCTTAAAGACAAGTAAAGATAAATTTAGGTTACAATTTGAAAGGCTAGGAAGTTAACAAGGCAATGGGAGTGTCCTCAGGCCACCAGCCATCCACAAGGGTGCTTCATACTTTTAGACCCCATGCAAATTGGCAAAGTCAGGCCTTAGCATTCCTCCAAAACTTAGCTAAGAAAAATCTTATCTACCTTAACCTCCATTTCCACAACTGTGTTGTCATGGATTGAACAGAAAGTCAAAAAGTAAAGCTACTAAATTTGGGCTGCAAAAATCTGGATGAAACTAACTAATAATACATCTCTTTTCCAAGTAGGTATCATTCACAACATCACAGTTATTAAACAGGAGTTCTTAATAAAATAAAAAAGGCATTGTTGAGTTGTTAAAAGGCTCTTTATGATTCTGGAATTCATACTTCGTCAATATATAACCATGCATAATCAAAGGGGTGCATATATTCTAATTAGATATATTTGTTTATAGAATAATACTTGCCAATTAAATGTTTAAATGACATATGGATATAATGTTCCAATATAAGCCATTAAAACCAAATCCCATTCTCAGACTAAAAACATCATTGTATCTGAGCTTCAGCATAAACTAGACAAAATTAGTGATGGAATGAGATTGTTAATCATTTAGACTATTTAAAGTCAAAGACATTTATAGTAACCCTCATTAAATATGCTAGATTGTTGGTTAAGGTGTACGTACAGTTTTCTGTAAATAACTCTTCTATAAATAACAGACTTTGATCCTGCTCTGGAAAAGACGCTCATTTACATGAAGTGGACATCCCTTGGGGATGTGAGCCATGGAGATGCAGTGGTTAGAGTTCAGTACTGCAGGCTACTTCTGCTGACTGCTGGCTGCCTGCAGTTTGGCAGTTTAAACTTCACCAGGCTCAAGGTTGCTTCAGCCTTCCATTTTTCTGAGGTTGGTAAAATGAGGACCCAAATTGTTGGGGACAATATGCTGACTCTGTAAACCGCTTAGAGAGGGCTGTAAAACATTGTGAAGTGGTATATAAATCGAGGTACTATTGCTATTGCTATATATCTTGACTTAAAACTGAAATTGACCCTAGAATTTCAATCATAAAACATCCTGATTGTTAGCAGAATCATCACATGGCTGATCTGATTTTTCTTTGCAGCGGTTATTAAGTGAATACCAGGGATTGTAAAACAACTGATTTTTCAGTTCTTAATGCACAGGTGGGTTGTTGGCTTTTTTTGCAGAAAATCAGAAGTAAATACTGGTTCTCAACAAAAAAACCTGTTGAAAATCACAGTCACATGATTGCCATAAATGCAAGCCAGTTGTAGAGTAGACAAAATGAAACCAAAGGACTATTGGGGGGAGCCATTGGGATTTTTGGTGTCCATTGTAACTTCAAATAGTTGCTATTTACTACAGACATATTTGACCCCATGTCAATGAATGAGGATGCAGACATGAATAGCACTATATTATGGACCAAAATGTTTGAGGTTTCCCCTTTTTTTTTGTATGAGTTTTCATGGCAAGAAGGAATTTAAACCACATTTTCAAATTTCCTGGCTCAAAATGGAGCAAAAATGCTGTAAATATTAACAATTTCTGGCTGGATGAGGTCTTGAAGGACAAAAAGAAATTATTTCTCCAATTGCCCATCTATTATTTATATTCTAAGTAAGAAATGAATTATTAACGTTTTAGGGTAATTTTTTTCTTCTTAATTTCATAGAAAATAAATGGCATCAAAGATTCATTTATATAAAGAAGTAATGTGGCCTTATAGCAAATAATGATTTCTTGTTTACTTGTTTTCTAAGAGCTAAGGCCAATCAATCTGAGTGTTTTAGTTAGAAACTTACATAAGACTATGCTGCTAGCAATATGTTCAGGTTTTAAGTCATAAGAATGACCAAGCCCTAAATGTTCTGTTGACGGAGATTATATGTTATTTCTACAGGTGTCAAAAGAGAACAACCTTGGGAAAAATATTACCTTTTTTTGGGAATCACGTAACACAATGTTAGAACTAGCAGAAGGTTTTTCTCAATCAGAGATTGAAAAAATCTCTGGGGTTCTGCATTCTGCATTAGTTATTTTACAGATAGCATGGTCAGTTTTTCTAATCAAGTACAGTATGGCAATTTTGTTTTAAAAAGCATGGAATACAGTTCCAAAATGCTTAATTCTAAGAGCACATAAAAATACCTGAATAAGTATTACTTTAGTAGAAAATGACCACATAGTATTTGTTCCGTTTGGAAATAAGTTGCGCGAGACCAGGTTCCAACAACAACTCTTTTATTTTAAACAGTAAGGCAATGGTAACGGAACAACAACCCAAGCCGCGGCAGCCCTTCTTATAGCGGCTTGCTCGTGGCTTGTGGCCAATGACAGTACTTTGAGTGTTCCCGCCGTCAGTTGGTCCAATCGGATTGGTTCCCTAATAGCCAATCCGAGAACGGCCTTCTTGGCCAATCAGATTAAGGCACTTGGAGCCTACCAAGTTCCATACACAACAGTATTGTGTAGAGTTATACTTTTATGCTTCTATCATTGAACAATTAATGTAATTCTGAAATGGCAATTGTTATAGATTATATATTATAATAACGGTTGTTAAGCCTGGGTTCCCCAACCAGGGTTAGGTAGACAAGCTAAACAGAATGTGCAGCGTTAGTCAGATAGGCACACAGATAAATGAGTGAGCTAAGCTTGTATGTTTATTAACATACAGTAAAAATAACAGATACGCTTGTGCTATCAAGAATATAGTTTATTCCATTATAAGTTCATGGCATAGTCAAATAACAGTCCAATAGTCATGTATCAAGTAGTCAGTCCATTCAGGGATATTCAGTTAGCAAAGTCCATGTAGAATATCCTATGTCAGTTCACTTACAAATCAGTCCTTTGTTGTCTCTCCCGTTCGAGCAATGCAGTCTTGATTCCAAGCAGTAATCAGGGATCATCAAATCCAGCCAGAGCAAGCAAGCTGTAGACTTGCTACTTTTATATTGTTTTCATAACCACTCCCTTAATTGCTATTTCACAGTTAAAGCTGCAGATACTTTAACATACACTAACTATGATTCATAGTTATTATTTCACCTAAACCAGTTAGGGTAAACAATGTTATCCCTAACAACGGTCATTAAATGGCATGTTCCATTCTCAGAATAAAAAACAATTTAGGGTTACGTTGTTGTGATTGTTGCTGTTTGAAAGTAAAAAGTTCCTAAAAAGTTGAAAAACAGCACAACGGATACATGGCACTGGTTAGCTTTCCACCAGAATAGTTTTGAAACATAGCAGTGTTTGTCATCATTTGTACCCATGTTTTATGAACTGGGTTTTGGTTTCCATTTTTATGTTACATAAAAATGTACAGTGATCACACAACAAATATCTTCATTGCAATTCAGATAATTTACAATAAAGTATTTGAAATAAATAAAAATGTTAAATGTTCCCAAAGTAGCTTAGAATGATTGTTTAAACTTCCATGGAGTTAGTGGAACAATCAGAGTACCCATAGAAAAATTAAGGGAAGTAGCACAAATCTCAGAGTCTCACAACATCTTCAAAGGTAACACAGATATCATTGTAAATACTTTTGTGGATCATCACCCACGTCATTAAATACATATAATATAGTTCAGTGAAGATCTGGGACAGCAGATATATTTCCAGTTGATGCAGAAAATTTATACAGCTTGCAACTTTATACATTATTGTTATATTCTCTTTCAATTGAAAATGGAGCTGATAGCAAAGGGTTAACACCAGAAGGTCATTCACAAAGGGTTAACACCAAAGGGTCATTCAGAAGGTCAGGCTAAGGTTTGGATCCAATGGGGGGGGGAGCCCCTCCATCCACAGTCTTAGGTCTGCTTCTAGTGAAAAAGGTATTTTTCCTCTCAGCTCCATTTGGGCCAAGAAATACATTTACTGCCTTTGTAGTAACTGAATAAAATAAACTTAATGGGAGTGAAAAAGAGATTGGAGTGAATAACAGATTGTGAGAACATGCAGCAAGGAAAGAGCTGTCTTTCCCAGAAATTTTCCCCCACCCATTTGTTTCAGTGGCTGGTCAAAGATCTGTAAGTTCCTTTGTGCAGAATCATAGAGGTCCCTGGAAGGTCACTTTGGCCAGATCAGGCTGCATGGTAGACAGGAAGCAGTGAAAAAAGTGTTGCAATATGTGCCTCTTTGGGGAGCTGCCTATATATTCCTTTTGGGGAATATTCCAATAATTGTTCTGGGAGGAGGTAGTAAAAGAGATATATAATCCAACTTTGGACACTCTTCAGTTTGCAGCCTGATCTTTGGCAAAGAGAATGGCAGTATGTTATGGTGTACACTTAGACACTGGAAAGCCAATTGTTAGTCAAAAATTAATCTAGCATCCACGCTTTGGGGGAAGCAAAACTTGTTTTGGAAATCTTCTGATGCAATGCTAGTAGACAGTAAAAATAAAATTAAGCTCTTACCATCAACAATAGAGAGCACTTAGTATCACGTCATATAATTGGCTTATTTTGAGTTAAAGTACAAGTTCATGTTCATGTTCATGAATCAAGGCAATCAAGGCAATCAAGGAAGCTGAAACTGGGGGTTTCTGGAAAGGGAAGAAGCAAGTCCAAGTCCTGGGATAAAACATCCCCTTACTGATATCATAATTTCTCAGGCTGCCAGATTATGTCAAAGATTTTAGTACACCTGGGAATGGACTTGCCAGAACAGGTGGGTGCTGGAAATAGATATGATCTAAAATATTTTTGTGACCATTTAGTGTGCATTAGTACAGTAAGTGGTTAATTTTCTATTTAATTTATGCAAAATAAAAACTAACCAATTTTAAAACTTTTTAAATGTGCTAATAATATGGTAACAATTTGTGGCTGAAAAAAATGCAGAAGGTGATTATGTCCAGCGTATATCTTTCTGAGAATGTTATTTTTATCTTCTGTGAAGAATAGCAGAAGAATATATCTTTTTCATAGATCTGAAAGTTGTTATTAATTTTACATTATATATTATATGGTATCCTGCTACTGGGTTAAATTAAATGAATCATCTACTTCTAAAAAGAGTGAAGTTGCAGCACTGATTGGACATACGTAAAGCCCCTGTCACACTGCACCAATGGATGCAAAGAGGATGTAAAACGGACAAAAAAGCTTGCCATCCGTTGGAAAACACGATGTACTCACTGCCTCCGTTTTGCTTCCTCTCTATCCATCCAGCATCCGTTTATTGACGTTTCATCCGCTCAGAAAGTTTTGAACTGCTCAAAACTTTTGCGCGGAAAATGTATCCAATTCGTCTGTTCTGCATCCGCTACGCATCCGCTATGCATCCGTTCTGCATCCGTTACATATCCGCTATATCCGCTAGGCATCCGCTGCGCATCCACGCAACTCGCATCCATTCGGACGCAGGGAGGAAGCGGAAAGGATGCAGAACGGATGCAGAACGGATGCAGAATGGATGCAGCACGGAAACAAAGCATTTAAAATGGAAAAAAGGTTCACAGAGGGGACCTATCTCGGATATTAAGGATGCCTAGAGGATGCCTAGAGGATGCCTAGAGGATGCCTAGAGGATGCAAAGGGACACCTATACTGCCTATAAAAAGGGGGAGCAACTCACCTGCATCTCACTTTCAGAACAGCAGCCTAGCTGTGCAGACCTCTGCAGCCTTCATCTGACTCTTGCTCTTCCACAGCATCCAGTCATGTCCACTGTGGATCGTAACACAGTCCTTTTGGCAGCCACCATCCTTCTGCAACAGTGTGAAGCCATCTACAGGCTCTGTGAACTCTACTACGGGAAGAAAAAGAGGCGGCCAAGAAGCGTCTGGGTCCAAAGATGGATTGGGAGAAGAGCAGAGTACGGACTGTACAAGAAGCTGATGGTGGAGCTGAGGAACGAAGATGGAGCTCAGGAACTCAGGCATTCCAGAACTTCATGAGGATGCCTCCAACCATGTTTGACGAAGTTGTGCAGCGCCTGACACCCAGGTTGACCAAGGCAAACACCAACTTCCGGCCCAGCCTGGAACCTGGGCTCAAGGTGGCACTCACTCTGTGCCACCTGGCCTCAGGGACCACCTACAGGAGCATGCAGTACGGCTGGAGGGTGCCACACAACACCATCAGCATTGTGGTCAGAGAAGTGGTGCAGGCCATCATCGAAGAATACCTGCAGGAGCTCCTCCAGTGCCCCTCCACTGATGAAGGATGGAAGAAAGTTGCAGAGCAGTGGTATCAGAGGTGGAACTTCCCACACACCGTTGTGCAAGGCCCCAACAGAGCCTCACAGCGCAACCTCCTGAGACACTGGTGCAACTCCCCAGCTGGAGCAGTGGAGTGACAAGACAGGATGATAGATGATTAATGGGTGCTTCCTTCAGCCTGTCTCATCACACGGATGAGATTGGGCCATGTATGTTGGGTGGGCCTACAATGAACAGGGCATTTAATAAAGAGTTGTGTTTATGTTCAAATGCGTGGATCAATGCTTACTAATGAAGGGCCAAAGGTGTGGCACCTGGGAGGGTGGACCATACAGTCCCACTATGCTTGCACTGGAGGTTTATCTATCCCACAGCTATCTTAACCCATCCCAAAGGTATCCCTGCCCATCCCACTGCTATCTTAACCCATCCCACAAGCATGCAAAGGCTTAAACCAATTCTGAAAGTTTCCAACAAGACTTTATTACAAAAAAAGAAATGAAGCAAGTGTGTGAATCAAAGATAAACTTTATTGAACAACAAGCTGTAAAACAAAAACGACCCAAGTCAAGTGTCCAAATAAAGTCCACAGGTAGCCAGCTACCCAGTCTCTGGCACTCTTATTGGTCACTCGGAGGTGTGCCCAGTCTCAGGGGTGAAGGGTCCAGGTGCTGTGGAGGTGGGTGGTGCTGGAGTGCTGGTCTGTATCGTCATTGGGGTGCCTGGCCCCGAGAGGACAAGAGGGGACGGTGTGTTGAGGAAGCTCTCAGACAGCTGGCTCAGACCCGCGATGCTGAGAGGTCCTTCCTCCATGCCATGGGGTGTCAGCCTGAGAGATGTACTGAGGCCGGGCTTGGCTGTGGGGTGGAGGAAGGAGTAGTGTAGTGGGGCTGTCTGCTCTGCAGCTGGTTGAAGACTGGCATGGGTGGCATCGTTGTCGTCGGTGGCATCATTGTCGTCAGTGGAATCGGTGGCATCAGTGGAACTGGTGGCAACGGTGTCGTCCGATGACTCTGTGCCTGGACTGGGAAGGGTTGCTGCCTGTGCTGCTGGACCTCCCTGGTAGCCATAGCCCTGGTAGGTGAGGGGCTGTGGGAAGCCTTGGAATGGGAGGGACATCACCTGGGATGGAGGAGCAGACCTGGACTGGATGGGAGCAGGTTCCTCTGGATCTGGAGGGTTGTGAAGCAGCTCAGTGATCTGGTCCTTCACCAGCTGGTACTTGGGTTCTGCCATGTCCGTGAGGGTCTGGTTGACATAGGTAGGAAGGGCTTGCGGTTGGAGGAGGAGGAGTCGGTGTGGACCAGCTGAGAGAGGAGATCTATACTGGTGCGGATGGTGTCCCTGATCTCCAGGAGGACATTGTGGCTCTGCCCCTCCTGCTGTCTGGCTCTCTGCCTTTCTGTGGAGGCAGAGCTGGGGGGGGGGGTGGATGCAGCTACGACTGTGTTGGACTCGATGTCTCCTTTCTCCCACCGCACCAGGCAGTCCTCCACGCGCTCCACCACGGTTACAACACCTGTCCACGGGTTCTCCACCGTGGCATGCTCCACAGAAACCTGCCTGGAGACAGGGACTGACTCTCAGCCGGAAGAGGACTGGCTCTCAGCAGGCTGCCAGAGAGAGAGGGTAGAAAGAGGGGCTCCTGGTGCTCCTCGGTGGCGGATCTCACCCTCCAGGAAGCTGCACCTGGCCATCACGTAGGTCTCTCTGTCCGTCAGCTTATCCATGGCCTGGCCAGATTTCTTCAGGTGCAGCTTCCTGTACCAGGTGTGCATGTGCTTCCACCAGCCGAGGAGCACCTCCGAAATGTAACCCATACTCTCCGCCCTCTCTCTCCAAGCAGCCTGCTTCCTTTTGGTGTCCCTGTACAGCCAGTGTCCCTTCTGCCACAGATAGTCATTCTTTCTCAACCACTCCAGCACCTCATTCTCGTGTTCCTCCTCGATGAAGTATTGCCTCCTCTCCCGTCCCCGCATACACCTCTTCCTCCCTTTGGCAGGACCAGATGGGCCCTCATCAGAGGGGCTCCCAGGTGGTAGGGGCTGCTCCTCCACACCACCACCAGCAGCAGCAGCAGCAGAATCATCATCATCATCATCATCATCATCATCATCACCACCACCAGCAGGATCATAATCATCATCATCATCAGCAGCAGCAGCAGCAGCAGGATCATCATCATCATCATCAGCAGCAGCAGCAGGATCAGCAGGATCAGGATCAGCAGCAGCAGAGTAAGCACCAGGAGCCCCAGCAGCACCAGCAGCACCAGCACCAGCAGCACGAGTAGGACCAGGAGCACGAGCAGGACCAGGAGCATGAGCAGGACGAGCAAGACGAGCAAGACCAGGAGCACGAGCAGGATGAGCAGGATGAGCAGGACGAGCAACTCCAGGAGCACGAGCAAGACCAGCAGGACCAGCAGGACCAGCAGGACCAGCAGGACCAGCAGGACCAG